>OV121137.1:53495813-54728296 GCA_921294245.1 Brassicogethes aeneus
TAACTTAAATTAACTGAAGGGAGACTAATCTATGCCTAACTTAAACCTTTATGGGCGGTTTTCAGTCTCTTTTAAGATTCTGATTTAATTTAAAAAAATAAATGTTCGGATTTCAACTGACTTTTTTCTTGTAGGTAACTTGTTCAAATATGCCAGAATGATGAAGAAAGTGATTTATGTGCATAAAAATAAAATTTAGAAGGGGTTGAAATAAAAAATAAACAAATTTTTAACATGACCGTCCCATACTTTTTTTCTTGTGATTTCTCGCGTTTTTATTTGCTAAAATTTAAAAGATTTCCCCATGTTGTGAATTTTAGGTTAGAGTTTTCACCGGTAAACAACCGACAACAAAAAAAATAACTATTTATGTTGCAATTTTATCACTATAGACGGTCATGTTAATAAACTTTAACTTTAACTTACCTTTTCTATATGTATAACTGTCGCCATTTGCAATAATAAAATATTTTAATTCACACACGCAGTACCTAGGTTCATGTGAAGAAAACGTCAGGACAACATTCAGTTATTATTTTTAGCCTAAACATTAACAATAATGGCTATTTAGGACAATTTTATAACACAAAAAGTTGAATTAAATTTTTAGAAGATCGTAAATATTGGATTTTACATACGACGGTCATGTGAAACAGGAGTGTTAAAACCAAAATTAAAAAATAAATTCATTGGATATTGAACTTTTGGCATTATAAATTGATAAAAAATATGCCTGTCCAGTAAAATGTAAAACAAATTATTTCTAATATAAATGTTTTAGTTTTAATACCCCAAATTATCGCGTAGGTAATTTTTACATATTTTGTGGTTGATTTTAATTTTTATTGTACAAACTTTAACTTATTCTTTACTGATATTTTCAGACAATAATAAACTTAATAAATGCTTCATTAAATAAAACACCTTGTTTTGTGAATTTTAAAAATATAAATGAACTTTTGTTTCCTTAAAATGAAATGAAATTAATTATTGCAGTGAAAAATTAAAGGAATTATCTAAAGTACAGATTTATTTAATTTTTTTTTATTTTGTCTATTTTATGTTTAAAACTGACAATAAGTATTTATAGTTTTAAATTAAATTTCTTTGTAAGATGTCTTTTTACTTTATATATTTAATATTGTAAATAATGTTTCTTTCTTTTATACAAAAACCAATTCGATTTTCTTTGATCCTCTTACCTTTAGAGTATATATTTTCTGTCACTAATTGAATATCATATTAAAAGTGTATTTTATCAAACCCATTAAAAAGGAATTTTATAAAAAATATAATGGATATTTGATATGTTGGATATTGAAAATACTCAAACATTTTATTATTATTCAAACCCCAAAACCATCCCTGCCTAGGCAGCAGTATCATCAGTATTCCTATAAAATATTTTTTCTACTCCCACCTTTAAATACACATTGACAAGTTGTGGCTTTATGGCGCTTTAGTCACGGGATGAAGTTAGCAACAGGTTTTTAGTCACCGGCTGAAGTTAGTTTTAAGATAGTTGACAGTTGTCAAATGTCATACAGTCGTTAAAATAAATTGCCTTTCTTGTAAAATATTAGTGTGAAAATTAGTTTATATGAACATTGTACTGACCTTTTAATTTCGCCGGCAGTAAACTATAACTTAAATTCGGGTACTGACTCCACTGTAAAGTGCTCATAAAACATTTTCATACTTTCACTGTGAAAAACTGTCAATTTTCAAGAAATACATTTCGATTTATAACCTTTATAATCTGTGTTTATAAAATATAAAAATTTGACATTTGACGGTGACACACATTCCCCTATTGTTTCATAGATGGCGCTCTATACAAATTTTTAATTTAAATCATTTTAAGATAATAATAAGTATTTGTCCTAGAAAAAGTATGGTATGCACCTCGTTTATAAACTTTTCTATACACTCATTAATTTGAGCTACATTAAATTCGTGTATAAAATATCTTGATACATAATATACTATTATCCACTCCTACATTGACGAGCTGTGGCGTTTTAGTCACTGGCTGAAGTTAGCAACAGTGGCTTTTGGGCATTTAAGTGAGGTTAAATCTGTTCAAAGTTGACAGATGTCAAATTTTTTCTTTGACTAAAGTATAAGTACAGTAGTAATAGGATAAAGTGACTGTAAATTTGAACAAAGGGCTTTTCTTAAAAAAGAAAGTTTCTTTATAAAATCGCTTCCATTAAATAAAGCTAAACTAAAGCTGGTATTAAACTAGAATCCTGATAAAACGTTCAAAGGAGCCTAATAATGCATTTGCATAGCTTCAGTGTACACCATTTGAGAAAATGCGAATTTTATATAGACATTACACTAACTATCCGATTCGGTTGCATATAAAACAGCCCTTTGAAACATCTGACGCGTATATTAGTTCGAAAATATTTAGAAGGCGTTCTGGCCCATAAAAATAAATAAACTTAACCGCGAATAAATTGGCAACAGCTTTCGGAGCGCGTACGGGTTTAAAAAGAGCAGTTTTCGAATAGAAAGCATTCGGGGGCTCATTTAAATCAAATAAAGTTGGCTCAGATTACACACAAAATTTAACATTTATACTATATAAAAGAAAATCGTTAACAGGATTTATGTTTTTAGTTTTTGTACATAGGTTTTTTTTACAAAGTTTTATTCCCAAGCTTGCCAAGGTAGGTCATAAATAGACCAATAATAAAAAACTTTGCTTAGATATTATTACATGTATTATTAATTTTTAAAAATGAATAGAAAATGTTTTAATTAAATATAAAAATATTTTTAGTCTTAAGGTTGAAAGTTAGAATTACACTCCTCAACCCCATGTCCCCATCATAATATTATTGCAATAGTGAAAGCTTGAATATATTTCATAGGTTTTGTATGAAACAGAATTCTAAAGTGTATGGTGCCAAATAAGTAATATATTTGTGCATTTGGTCCAAATATCTGGTTTTCTCCATAAAATAATTTTAACTAAACAGCATTTATTAAAAAAAATCTAGCTTCTCTATTATGGAATAAGAATATCTGTTTTAAAGGTAGGTTAATATATTATAACAAAAATATCATCTAATTTTGTAATTTTAAGGTTAGAAAAATTTATTTTGACCAAAATACATAAGTATTTTGGATTATTTAAAGGACTGTATAATATGGTATTTAAAAATGTGGTAGTTTTTCTTATCCAGCATAAAGTGTACCTACATAAAGTTTTGTCAATACAAATAGTTAAAAAGCTTCGACTGAATTTGATCTACATCAAAAAATTATTATAACTTTAAAAATTTTATGGGAGTATTAAATATTTTCATATTGCAAGTTTCTCTTAAAATTGTTTGTTTTCTTATAATCTAACTTAAAGTATGCCGAGAGGTATGCACAAGTTTTGTCGTTAGAAGTATAAAAGCTTCAATTTAATTTGAACTATATTCAACAATTATTTAGTATACCTATATTTATTTATGACCATATTAACACACTCTTCCAAATAATCAACTTATTTATTTTGGTCAAAATAGATTTTTCTAACCTTAAAATACAAACTTAGATGATATGACATAAACCTACCTTTGATACAGATATTCTCATTTCATAATAGAGAAGTTAGATTTTTTTAAATAAATGCTGTTTAGTTAAAACTATTTTATGGAGAAATGTAGACCCAATGCACAAAAATATCACTTATATTGCACCTTACACTTTGGAATTTCATTAAATGCAGTATTTATATTCCTAAATTCTTAAACCAACCATTGTTATTGTGATACTATAAAGATTTATTAACTTTTAACGCTTAAACATAAGCGGTAACACTATAAATATTATTTCTTTCATTGACTATACTTCGACAGATACATAACCTGAAAAGCCTTAAATGCCAAATTTTCAAAAGACTGCGTTCCGTACGTGGTCACGTGGTGGGACTGAGGTGTGGAGCATAGTACATGCACTGCAGTGCATATACTATGCTCCACTTTGACAAATAGTAGGTTTTTGTCCCAAATATGACACTGAAAATTAAATAAACATGTACCTTAGGTGGTACATTTTTTTATAGCCATTACAATTTTAAATTTATGTTAAATAATATTATTTTATTAATTAATAATATTATTTAACATAAATTTAAAATTGTAATGGCTATAAAAAAATGTACCACCTAAGGTACATGTTTATTTAATTTTCAGTGTCATATTTGGGACAAAAACCTACTATTTGTCAAAGTAATGAGATTATTTTTATTTAAATAATAAACTTTTTTTACTGTTAATAAAATTCTCATTTACTATAATGAAGCAGCAATGTTAAGCTTTTATAAAAAAAATTTCAACCAACAAAGTAATGGTTGTTATCAAATTTTCATGGCAATAAGAAATACTTTTATATTAAATCTTTGTCGAACTTAAAATGTTTTTGTTAAATCTATAGTTGTGTGTAAATTGCACTTACATAAAGTAATGCGCAGTTGTTATAGTAAAATTTGTTCATTTTACTATGAAAAATTAGTCTTTTTCAAATTACTATCGTTGTAATTCAAATTAATTTTATTTTATTTAGAAAATCTTTGTTACTAGCTTACGTTAAGAACAATAACAAACATATTTTATTGCTATAAAAAGACTTTTTTTTAATATTTACTATTGTTTTGCAATGGTAACAAAATTTTTGTTATTTCCCTTAAAAAGAGGGGGAAAGGGCCAGCGCTCTCCTTGGTGAACATAACTTTATAATCCACAGTCTGATTGATTGATTGATTTCACTTGTGCGAGTGAAGTGTGGTAAAATCTAGCATGATAAAAATATCAAAAAGATCACTAAAAAAATTAAAATTTCGACTTTTTTAAAAGAAATATTAAAGGTCTATTCTATAAACGAAGCAGACTTGTTGTTTAAAAAGTGAGTTCATATTTATTTTATTTTGTGCATCAAATAATATGAGTTAATTTTTTTGGTATAATAAATAATTTGTTTTATTGCCTTGAAATTATTTAAAAAAAACTACCAAACACCCAACAGTAGGTTGAAAATGTGACCATTGTTACTATTAAAATAGTTTGTTGAATTAACAATTAATTTATTGTTAAATTTACATAAATTTTATTAATATTATAAAAAAAGTTTTATTTAAACGAAAAGGTATTTGTAAAATTTACACAATTTCTATGAATAATACCATTAGGGTTTCATTAATACTACAAAACGTTTTTGGAAACGGTATAGAACTGTTATTTTTATAAACTTTATTAAAATGATGTTTTAAAAAAAGTAATTTTTTTTAAACTCAAAACAATTGATAGTTTTAAAGTTGTATTTTATATTTAAACATTTTTCAAATTATCAATTGTTTTGAATTTAAAAAAAATTAACTATGTAAATTTCTGTTAAAACATTATTAAAGTGCAAAACTTGAATCTTCAAACTATTATCTAATAAATGCTAAAACAGCGTGCCATACATAACGTTTATTTAACGTAAATTAAACAATTTGTGCTACTTGGATATCAGATATTACACGGGAGATTTTAAAAGAATATTGGTTCTCGAATTTTTATTACCAAACAAAGCGCGCTGCGTAATTTCGCTGGAGAAATCGACAGGAATTATTGTTAACTCTCTTTTATTAAAAATTGTATGCAGGATTTTAATTTTGAAATTGCATCATAAAATTGAACCCAATTATTTTTGAATTGAAAATTCTTTGCCGACGTAAAGGAGGGAGCAAGGGGAATATTGTAACAATATTTAGAAAAACGAATCAGTTTCTTGGCATCTAAATATTAGAGTTGATTTGTAAGTGTAAAAGTTACACTAAAAAATACACTAGGTAGCATTTAGTGCTTATTAACTTTATTAAACACATTTAAAGAATATGAACATTATTCATTGGTACATTCACACTATTTATTATTAAAATAAATCAAAAAGGTAGAAAAACTGAATGCGAGTGTTTATTACCCCTTAATGTGTTAAATAGTGACAAAATGTACACTACAGTGCATGCCAATTTCTTTGTCTGTTTTGATGTTACTAAGAGCTCTTTTTTCTTTACACTACTAGTGCACAATGTTAATTAAAGTTAAATTACACCAATAGTGGCAAAATAGACTGAAAAAACTGGTAATAACCAAAATACGTTTTAAAATGTTTGGTTGGTACCTATCTACCTACGCAGTGCATATCCGGAGATACCGCGTTGTGGAAGTGCGGCATTTTTGTTCAGTTAGATTTTAATTACGGTGAATCCATAAGGGGACATTCGTATTTTTTGGTAAGTATTATACTTCCTTTTTCTTTAAGCCTTAATACTCAATAAATACCAATATGTTAAAAGAATGTCCATACAAGACCTATATTATATATCAATAATTTACGGCAGTAGGTCGGGTACTTGTAACATAAATAATATAAATACATACACACTTGATTTACTTTTTATTTTCAAGAGCAATGGTTGTTATATTAACCTATACCTACATTTTTATTAATATTATGGAAAATTTGTACACGTGTGGTAAATCCCCGACATACAGCCGCCTGACGACTCTCTACCAATGGGATCACCCATTTTTTATAACAGAAAAATGGATTACTGATGAATTCTCGAGATAATTCATTGCTTACAAGTTGACAGCCAGTAAAACATTGCATTGATCTAAAACTTTTACGTTTTAAGGAACCATTTTGCTTAAGCCAGCCATACGACTCAAATATAAAATTATATTTTAAAACGCACCGATTTTGATAATTGTCATAGATTTTTGTTCCAAATAAATGTTTCTCTTTATTTACCTTTTCGTTTTATTCACTACCACCAATAGGTTTTACTAAAATAATAGTGTTAATTTACACTAGAAGTTTGCACTAAAAGAGTAAAAGTACCTTTCTAAAATTAGAACTTTTCCAAAGTAGTGTTAATTTACACTGAACAAAAGTGGGATTTTACCCAGGAAGTGTAGAAGTACACGATTTTAGATAAATTAACACTTTTTGATACAGTGTAAAATTACTTTATCCTCAGTGCTATAGTGTTAAATCATACTAGCTTACTTGGGAAAACAATACTATTATTATTATTATTCTATGACAAAATTAAACTTTTTAATACAGGTTTGGATTTTTTTGTTCAACAATAAAAAAGTGCCTAAAGGCAAACAACAAAATCAACCGAGGTAATTGTTTTGAGATTTTGTTCATACCTGTGTGTATTGGATTTTATCTTCGAATATGGCTCCCTCGTGTATCGATTCGCTCTCATCATTTACCACCATTTTCGGCGAAAACTTTCTTATCTCCCAAAGTCTAGAAGAGACATTTTAAATTGAAAAACTACCTAGAAGACTCGCTCGCGACAGAGTGCTTTTGTTTTTCCTCATAATTCCCGCTGTCTGATAAATTCTATGAAATATGATTGTCAAAAATGAAATAAATAAAAATAGATAACGTAAACTATGTAGCGAAGAAGTTTTCTCAAAGTACATTATAATAATAATAAGATCGATTCTCGGCATGTATGCTTTCGAAGTAAAACACGGTTTCTAACTACTTAAGTTTTACCTAAAACTTTAATTATTTAAAAGTATAATACCCAAGTTAGATTAAAGTTTTCAGCAGACTACTAAAACATTTGGAACAACCTGGATTATTGAATGCATTCTACATCAGCTTAACGCGTTATTTTATATTCAGTTTTCAAACTAAATATTTTGATATTAATTACAATATTGTCATAAAAAGAGTTGAAATCTGTTAAAGTTGGGCAACTTTTGACGTCATTTTGTTTATATAGTTTTCGGAGAAAATTAAACAGTATTTTGTTATGAGAACATAGATAATATAATAAATATACTGTTCCAGACCGGGCCAGTCACTTTTTCAAACAGTTTCTGAAATATCTGTGTTTTCTCAATTTGAATGCAAAGGAAGTGACGAGTATACCAGGGTGCTAATTAAATACATAATTTATTGGAAAATATAAGATTTATTGCAACTTTGAGCATATTATACATTAAATATCTTAAAATCAAATAATACCACACATCAGTGGCGGCTGGTGGATTTTGGGTATACCGATATCTCAGTTATTAGATATGGGACCCACACCAAATTTATATATAATGGCATTAAATAAACAAGTTCTGCGCAAGCAGAACTTAAATTGAAGTTTGCGAAAAAAAGATAACCGAAACATCGAACATGGAACTGACAACACGGTACTGAGATTATAATTCGGAATTAAGTATTTTACTGATATCTTTTATTAGCGGATGCTACTTATCAAGAGATCACATAGGTACAGCCTTATATAAATTACAATGACAACACGGTACTGAGATTATAATTCGGAATTAAGTATTTTACTGATATTTTTTATTAGCGGATGCTACTTATCAACAGATCACATAGGTACAGCCTTATATAAATTACAATGAAATATATATACGAAAAAAAATAACTACTCACCACAGTACTGAAATTTTGACTGGAACTATACGTGCATTCACCACAACTTCGCCGCTTGCATTGTTTTCAAGACGACTGTCGTACAAAGGGCGGGCTCTGTAGGTAATTTTTTACCAACACTTGTGTTAAAACGAGGACTTGACGTTTAAACTTCAATATTTTGCAGGAATTTTGAATTTTAACATTGGACACAGAACTGACGCGTAAAAGTGAGTACAAAGATTATCAATTTTTTTAAAATTGCTATTATTCGAATCTATGACAAAATAAAATAAATAAAATAAAATAAAATAAAATGAAAAATACATTATTTAATGTTTTAAAGTTTGTAGTGAAATTGAAAAATTTAAGATAAATTGAATATATTTTAAAATAAAATCATTCAAATATTTGATTCAGGAGTTGTAAGTTTTGTAGAATCACCCATATGTTTTTTAGTAAAATTATATTTAAAAATATATACAATTTTTATATTATTTGCACCTTTCGTTAACGAAATAGATCGAACGGGGGAATTTTCAGATATAATTTTTTAGCGTTTGCTTTTGCAAAAAATTTACATTTTGCATTTTTTATAAAACCACAGCCCTTTTATGTTTTATGTTGGCGTGCTTGAAAGCGTAAACGTATTCCTATCCGCTAACAAGGTTGCGCATTTTATTTAAATTGCATTTTCAAAGAAGAGCAAACAGTTAGTTAATGGAATAAAAAGCAGCGTTGACCAGAAATACCATGAAGTATTATAACCGAAAATCGAGCTCATAAAGTAATGTATTTCATGGTTAATTGACTAAAAAATCATTAATGTAGGTTCACAATTTGAAAAATAAATAAGTTTGTCTTAAATTTAAAATTCATTATTTATAGTATTTTTTATTCAACTACCGCTAGGAATTTCGTTTTCGATCTTAGCAGATCAACAAAATTACTTTTTCCTTGCGGGTGTTGAATAAAATTATTTTTTATTCATTCAAAGTTTTTTTAATAAAAAATGATTAATTTTATTTTTTTAATATTAAGTTTGTTTTTGATATGGGTCATTCCCTCTACATGATTTTTTACATTCAAAAATAAAGTTTTAAGAAACAATTTTTTGAAATTTTAGCCTTTTGTTTTTTAATTATTGCAAGTTTGTTTTTCATATGGGTCATTCCATTATTTACATTTAAAATTAAGATTTTTTAAAAATATCGTATTAAGGGATATTTTATGAATAATTTTATTCTTGCACTTAATATTTGTTTATTATTTCAATACGGCAAAATTAATATATTTTTATTTAATATGCCAATTGTTTTATTGTTTGATTAAAAGAAATAAATATTCATTTATAAAAACTAAATGGATTAATAAATTTAAAACATAGATATATCTATTAATTAAAAATAAATCATATTTTTTAATAAATAAATATATTTTGTCAAACTTCCATAAAACAAATGATAAAATTTTAATTAATAAATAATGCATTTGTAAGAAAATATGTTTTCTTTATTAAATGTTACACGTTTTGTTTACAATAAAGCTGTGTTAATTAAAAAATAATAAATAATTTTTTTATTAATAAATATATTTTGCAAAATTTGACCTAAAATACGTTATTTACTTATTTCGCGCCCTCGCGTAAGCATCATCAGTTTTAGTTTTATGTTGTGAAGTAGTGAAGTACCTGTAAAAAATGGATTTAAAGGACTTTCTAAAGTAGCAACTAAAATGTGATTTTAAATGCAATCATTGCAATGACTACATTCTGTTGTGATATTTTTAGTTAAAGAGATCTTCGCTATATATATATATTTTTTTTTGTTTATATCCAAATTTTTATTTTAGAATAGAAGAGGCGTCGGTTGTTTTTTCAACAGAAGACCTGCTGTTTACAATAAATGAGGATGGCCAACCAGTGTTGTCCAAACGTTAATTAGCAATATCGACACTTTAAACGAAACAACTTGAATAGTCATTTTGTACAAAATCAAATGACCGATCTTAAAGACAGGAAACACAAATAACATTGGCGTATTTAGAAGAACAACTATATATTATAAATATTGAAACATTTTTTATTATTTAAAATTTGTTATTATTAATAAATTTATTGTTTTGTGTAAAAAACAAACTGTTACAATAAATAAATATTGCTTTAAATTTGTTTATTATTAACAAAGGTTTTATTTTTATGCAATAAGTATAGTATAAATTTGTTTTAAATAAATAAATTTTTTACTTTTAATAAATGTATTTTAATTATTAATATTTTGAGATCGTAGTTAAAAATAAATATATTGTTTATTAAGAAACATACAAAAACAAATGGGATGTTTATTAACCCTATAAAAAATAAACTGTTTTCTCAGTGTACTTACTGAGATATTACACTTCACGGTGGATAGGTTTTTAAATAGCAAATTAATGAACTTAAACTTTTGAATTATAAAACAGCAACACTCTCATCTGCATATAAATTCTAACTGACCTTCAGGAATCACAGGCATCTTGAATGTCGTAAACAGAGGTTTTTGCTTATTTAAAATGATTAAAGCTCCATCGGTTGCATACAATTTAAAGAAAAAACAGATTCACGGAGGATAGAATCAATTTTTGTAACACCTACCTATAAGAAAACATAAAAAAAAAAATTATTTCTCTTAAATTTTAATAATATTTTATATTTGATTCGATTGCTTTGGATGTGTTTAATTTACTTAGTGAACTGATATTTTTAGTATGCTTTTTTTACCTCAGATATTTAAAAACATATAGGTTAACCTAGAAAGAGTAACCGTCACGGAGGATAGGTTTTAGACTTTTAAAAAATTGTAAAAAATAATTAATTGCGGTTAAAAATCTGGAACCTGACCTGTAATATCTACTTAATTATGAAGGATCAAAACACTATAAAAGTGTAGGTCAAACTCATTTAGTGAGATTCACCCATATACAAAGTTTATTATAATTAATTTGCAAAAGTAACAATAAACGGGTAGTTGGATCAGTTGATGCAAGTTTGAAGGCAATTTCAGAATTCAACTTAAAATCGAAACTCGAAATAATTACTCAAATACTTATTTCTCTTATTGTTGCGAAATAGCATCGATCTTCGGGCTTTAAAGCATACTAAAAATAAAGCAACTTTTTATCGCAGAAAATGGAGTTCATATTCCGTAGAAGTATCGGCGAAATACATTTAATATAACTTTAAAGTGCATATGAACAAGAAGCGTAAAATTATTCCTTTATATCGACTACAATGGTTTCAGAAATGTATTAATTTATACTTTTATATTCAAGAAGCTTAGGTTCATAAATAAAAATGAGGGAGTGATGAAAACTAAACTAAATTTCTTATTTATGAATATTAAACTTGGTTATACAATTATTATTTTACGAAGCAAAAATAACATCCTCAAGGTAACTCTCGCCTTCCTTAATGTAGTTTTCAATTGCGGGCCTTAAAGCTGACACGCTTTGTCTAATTTCAACTCATTAATCCATTTCATCTATCCTTGAATTGCCGTCTTTGAAGTAGTTCAGCTGCCTCAAATCTAAGCGATAAACTTTAAGGTGAAAAAACATATAATCCATCGTCTTTAAATTTGTATACCTATAGTTTTTCATAAGTAATGTTTTAAGATTGCAAAAATTCAACCCTCATATCCCCAAACATACACAGTAAAAAATTTTGCCCATGTACATTTTTTAATGTAGGGGTAAAAATATTAGAGTTGGCTTGTAAGTGTAAAAGTTACACTACAAAATACACTAGGTAGCATTTAGTGCTTATTAACTTTATTAAACACATTTAAAGAATATGAACATTATTCATTGGTACATTCACACTATTTATTATTAAAATAAATCAAAATGGTAGAAAAACTTAATGCGAGTGTTCATTACGCCTTAATGTGTTAAATAGTGACAAAATGTACACTACAGTTCATGCCAATTTCTTTGTCTGTTTTGATGTTACTAAGAGCTCTTTTTTCTTCACACTACTAGTGCACAACTGGTAATAACCGAAATGCGTTTTAAAATGTTTGGTTGGTACCTATCCACCTAGGCAATGCATATCCGGAGATACCGCTTTGTGGAAGTGTGGAATTTTTGTTCAGTTAGATTTTAATTACGAAGAATCCATAAGAGAACATTATTATTTTTTGGTAATTTTTATACTTCCTTTTTCTTTAAGCCCTAATACTCAATAAATAACAATATGTTAAAAGGATGTCCATACCCGACCTATATTATATATCAATAATTTACGGCAGTAGGTCGGGTACTTGTAACATTAATAATATAAATACATACACACTTGATTTACTTTTTATTTTCAAGCCTAATGGTTGTTATATTAACCTATACCTACATTTTTATTAATATTATGGAAAATTTGTACACGTGTGGTAAATCCCCGACATACAGCCGCCTGACGCCTCTCTACCAATGGGATCACCCATTTTTTATAACAGAAAAATGGATTACTGATGAATTCTTAAGATAATTCATTGCTTACAAGTTGACAGCAAGTAAAACATTGCATTGATCTAAAACATTTACGTTTTAAGGAAGCATTTTGCTTAAGCCAGCCATACGACTCAAATATAAAATTATATTTTAAAAGGCACCGATTTTGATAATTGTCATAAATTTTTGTTCCAAATAAATGTTTTTCTTTATTTACCTTTTCGTTTTATTCACTACCACCAATAGGTTTTACTCAAATAATAGTGTTAATTTACACTAGATGTTTGCACTAAAAGAGTAAAAGTATTTTTCTAAAATTAGAACTTTTCCAAAGTAGTGTTAATTTACACTGAACAAAAGTGGGATTTTACCCAGGTAGTGTAGAAGTACACGATTTTTGGTAAATTAACACTTTTTAATACAGTGTAAAATTTCTTTATCCTCAGTGCTATAGTGTTAAATCATACTTGCTTACTTGGGGAAAATTACACTCCAAATTAACTCTAATTGTAGTGTTATAAAACAACACTATTTAGTGTGGACCTGTGTAAACTCTAATTGAGGAGCATCCGTGCAAAACCGGCTATATCAACTTTAATAAAATGTTGGGAAAATGGCAAAAACTCTCGGTTTCCTGGCCTTTATAGATAAAAGAAAAAGCAAACTTGAGTTTTGTGGGCTTTGTGGTACTTGATTTATAAGACATACTTTCGTTTTCAAAAACTTTATATTAAGGCCAAAATTTCAAAAAATGTTTTGTATATAGCCGGTTTTGCTCGAAAACCGAATAAAATGTGAAAAAAAAAACCTTTATTATTCAAAAATATTAACAAAATAAATTTAGTGCAAACATGAAAAAACAGAATAAATTTTAGTGGTAGTATCGACATATAGTGCAAACATGAAAAAACAGAACAAATTTTAGTGGTAGTATCGACATATATGTCCAATAGGGTGGGCCGATTTTATATTTAACTTCTAAAATTTAAAAATATTAAATTCTGCATTTAAGAAAAAGTTGTGAAATAGGAAAGTAAATATTTTTTTTATATCTATATGTTTTGAACTGCCGCAACGCCTCTAAAAATTTAAAAGTAATTTTTAAAAAAATTAAAATTATTCATAAGCGGGAAAGTTGTGAAATAGGAAAGTAAACTATTTTCCTTTAATATTTTTTTTCTTTTTTAATGTTTTGAACTGTATGAAGTCAAACTGTAAATTTTAAATTTTGCAATAATTGCAATTATTGGAGAGACGGCGTAAAATAGAGAATAAATATTTTTTTAAGATTTTCGTGTTTGACGTAGGACAAATGACAGTTGGCTTCACTGTTTATATAAATTATAATATTTTGACATTGTCAATTAGTTGAATAATAGAAATTTTTACAAGTAGTATCTGTTTGTGGTTTTTGGGTGGTTGTGAAAAATGGCAGGTAAAACAGGATTATAAATTGAATTAAATTTGTGTTGATGATAAATAAATTTTTTTATTTTTGTTTTTTTTTTATAAATATTTATCATTCAAAACTTTTTTTAACCATATTTTCTCTCAGATAATTTTTTTCGTATTTATAACGATACTAAATTACATTAAGATCTTTCAAGGCTTTGCGGCAGTTTAAGAAATTAAAAAAACTCTTATAATATTTTTCTGGCCTTATAAATGCACAACTTTTCCACCATTGCACAATTTGATATTTGAAAAATATTAAAATCGGCCCACCCTAATATCCAAGCCACATATTATTATTTATTTATAGCCGGGTTTGCTATAAAAACGTGGATTTGGCCGGTTTTGCTCCTAAACCTACCTTTTAAATGTGATTTTAAGATGGATAAGTCGGATTTAAACAGAATTATCTTGGTTGTCGATAGAAATGAACCCAAAGATGCGAAATCAAAAAAAAAAACCAAAAACTGAATAAAATTGATTTAGCCGGTTTTGCACGGATGCTCCTCGATTAGTGTTGCTTAGAGTTGATTTTTTTTACTGTGTATTATAAGTGAAGACACACTTCATGTTGAATTATATCTTAATATTATTAGAATTAGCTATATATAGCTATAAACGAATTTTATTTTCAGTTTATAATAAATTTAGGTTTTCTATTTTCCATATTTTTTGTTACATAGGTATTTAAATTAATAATTTAGTTTCATTTTCCTTTTTACCGGGAAAGGAATCAGAAATTGATAAAAATAAAACTTTCTTTTGGGCCGTGTGTTTACGTTGTAGATTCCAAATAATTTTTATCGCGAAAAAAAGGGATTCATTTGTCATCTATAACAAGATAATTTGGGGGTGTTTTAAGCGTATACCACCTTGCCGGTGGATTAGTAAGATATGGCATTAACCCCCTCGCAGAAAGACTTATGGTTGCGGAGTTGGCCTGCCTTTGGGGGCTCGTTAACCTTGCCGCCGCCGCCGCCGCCGCCCGCGTCAGAGCCGCCCCCTTTTACCGCAATCTGCAGCGGTGTTGGAATTGTAAAAGTTTTAGCTTCGCGATTTATAGCGGCCCACTTGCCCCGGCATGTAGGGTATGGTTTAAGTCGTCTGCGATCGACATTTTTCTTTGATTTGCCGTTTTGCCCGGTTTTCGCCAAAGTGAGAAGGATGTGTGCCGGTGATATACGGCGGTCTTTATAATAAACTCCCTGTCTGGTAGAATTACTATTGAACTGATAAAGCGTTTGTTAAATCAATACCTACCATTTCAAATATTTTCTTTAAAATTTTATAAATATTAAATATTATAATAAGTAAGTATACTTACATACATGTTTTTTTTTAAATATTACATAGGTACATGTTTTTTTTTAAATATTACATACATGTTTTTTTTTAAATATTACATACATGTTTTTTTTTAAATATTATTCAATTGAATAACCAGAACTTTGTGTTGCTTTCAGAGTTGCGAGATTTGTACTTAAAAAGTATTGC
Organism: Brassicogethes aeneus; assembly: GCA_921294245.1. Taxonomy (NCBI): domain Eukaryota; kingdom Metazoa; phylum Arthropoda; class Insecta; order Coleoptera; family Nitidulidae; genus Brassicogethes; species Brassicogethes aeneus. The sequence continues at coordinate 53,511,690 of OV121137.1, forward strand.
CATTAGAATATTTAAGTTACTTGAGAATGGAGAAAATAAAAATTATCAATACATTGTATTTTTTACTCTAAATTGATTTAAAATAAAAATACAAAAATAATTGTACTTATTAATTTGAATAAATAATATTTTTAGTACTTCGTAATGCAAAAAGTTTAAAGTCAAAGTAAAAAATTGATTGTACTTAAAATATAAATGAAAATACAAGTACCAAGAATACATCGTCCTTCAAGTCATTGTATATTGTAAATAATTTTAATCAGAATCTAAAACTATCTTTATGCATATATTTAATATAATTGATAAACCTTTTTACAAATATTTTAATTATTGACATGTAAGTATTTAATATTTGTTATCAACCATTGTATTGTTACTTTAAACTATTAATTTTATCATTATCATGTTAACATAACCTTATAATAATTTTACATATTTTTGTAGTTTGCCTGAAGATGATCTAATATAGATCGAAACTAGTCGCAATAAAAACATAAACAAGCACGGAAGTATCCTTATTCACCATTCTAATCAAATCAAAAAAAAAAAAATATAATGTATTCTGTTCTTTATTATTTTTTAATTATAAAATAAAAAAATATTTAGAATCAGTAAACATTTTAAGTTAAAATAAAAAGTACTTGATATTTTCTCTGATTATAATTACAAAATAAAAAAAAATGTAATTATCAAATTGGTAAAGTAAAAATAAAAAGTACTCAATATTTCTCTCTCCTTACAATTATAAAATCAAGTAATAATTAGTAATGATAGCATAATCCATTAAAAAAAATACTCAGTACTCCCAACTCTGGTTGCTTTATACCAATCCATAACATCCTTAGTTAATACAGTAAACAATTTATATATAAATTGTTATAAATTGTTATATATATTTATAAAATAATTAATTTTAAACTACTTTTTTTAAATTTGACTCATGTCCCAGACATTTTTTCCGTTGCGTTACGTCCGTCGCGTTACCGATAGAATATTTAAAAAAATATATATATGGCAACTTTTTTGGCACTCACGTGATCCACAAATAATGTACACATTACCCAGCTGAATTTATTTATTCAATCAGGAAGAAGATATCGGTTGAAACAGGTGCGGGTAACGCGAATGTAATAATTGTTTGTCCGCTAAGTTACTCAAAAAAAATAATAAAAATAAGGTAAGAAAAAATACTACTTTTCATGTTTATGTTTATTATTATTTTTTAAATATGGTTTCACAAAACTTTGTCCACTGCGTTACCGAGTCCACTATGTTACCTTATGGTAACGCAATGGAATTTAAGGTAACGCAATAGAATTTTTTGACAACAAAGTGGATATTTACCGTCGCTTTTATTAAAAGTAGTTTATGATAAACCAATTTAAAATTATTTGTGATTACAACTCACGATATAGATTACATCCAAGGGAAAATTCCACGCAATATACAAATACTAAAAGGGACCTTCATAGTCAAAGAAAAAGGGTGTCTACAATTTAGAAATCTAAGTTGATATTCTGCAAGTGAGCACCACCACAAGGGATTTTGTTTATGCATTACTCTAAAATCGTACCACCCTTTATAGTTTCTTGTTTACGTTATCTGATTAAGTCCTTTGTGTACCCCTGTCCGTTGTGATACCAATGTCTATTTTGTTACTTTTTTAGTTTTTGTTAAAAAAAATGATTTTACTATCACTTGGTAATACCGGTTTATAAATTAGAGTTTAACTCACTAATACAGTGACTAAAAGAAAATATTAATGGTATTGTTTTTTTAACAAAAAATCGGAATCGTGTCTTTTAAAAAGTAACTTAACGAACATACATATTTAAAAAAGCATACAATTTTTAATAAAAAATAAAATAAAAAATTGGAGTCAAAAGTTTGTGAACTAAGTACATTTTATTTCAAATTATTTTTATAACAACTTTTTTTATTGAATTAAATTTTGGATTTCAAATTGGTAACACAGTGGATTTTTCTGAGAAAAAAATTAAAAAGTGCACTGCTTCCTGAAAGCGGGTGTTTCTTGAAAATGACCAAAATGTTAAAATTACAACCTGCAATTTACTTCAACATCTTTATTTATTGAACATAAAAATGTAATTTATTTTTAATTTAGATAACAGTCACGTAATCACCTATTTCCTGCCGCGCGCTCCAATTTAAATTAACAATTTTAACGACAATCGTCCCCATATCACGTTGTTTGGGGGGTAGATTATTATCGTCTTTAATTGAAAAATAAATTCGGCTAATAAATATCCAGTTTAATTAAAAGTGCTCCCGTCGGCGAGAAGACCTACCCAAAGTTATCGGGACCATCCGCAGAGAATTCGGGACCGTAACGGATATTAACCTCGATTGAAACCGACTGAAATCTTTATTTGGCTCCGCAGTCAAGTCAATGCAAAAACAAATTCCGTTTTCACCAATTGCCAATTATTGCCCTTCTATTTGAATACCCGAATGAGTGTTTTAAGTGGGTAAATAGTAAAATTTTGAAATGGGTTTTCTATAATAAATATAAACGATCTTCCAAATTTTTTAAATGTTGCATGTACGAGGTGTGTTCAGAAAATAACGGGAATTGTTAAATTTCGCGGGTTCGAAGGGTCCGGTTGTCATAACATTTTCTTTATTATGTTGGTATACATGCCCCCGAAGTATGATAAAAACTTTAGCTGTTTTCATTGTTTACTTTGTCTGTGGCATCCGCTAATGTTAGACGTGTTTTACGAGCTCGGCGATTTATCGTTCGTTAAAAGAAATTGATCAAAGAATTTGTATCCAATTTTGCTTAAAAAATTAAATAAATTCTATGAAATGTTAACAAAGGCCTATAGTGAGTCTGCTATAAGTAAAACAAGAGTTTACAAGTGGTATAAGAGTTTCCAAGATGGCCGTGAAGACGTTGAAGATGACGAACGCCCCGAACGCACAAGCACATTAACAACCGATAAAAACATGGAAAAAGTGGAAGAAATAGTTATAAACCATCAGAGAAGTCGCTGATGATGTTGGTATATCGATTGGCTTATCCCATGAAATTTTTTCGAATGTTTTGGGTATGAAACGCGTGGCAGCAAAATTTGTTCTAAAATTGTTAAATTTTGAACAAAATTTTTGGCCAAAAACAATACTGTAATGATGCCCCAGCCTCCATATTCGCCAGACATGCCTCTGTCTGACTTTTTCCTATTCCCAAAAATAAAGAGAACCTTAAAGGGCCGTCGTTTTGCAAACATATATGACATTAAAAGCGAATCGCTGAATGAACTAAAGGCTATCTCAAAGATCGAGTTTTAGAAGTGTTTCGAGTATTGGAAGAAGCGGCCACATGTGCATAATATCCAATGGGGACTATTTTGAAGGCGACAACATTAATGTAGACGAATAAATAAATATTTGTTTCAAAAAATTTCCCGATATTTTCTGAACACACCTCGTATGCTGGTGACATCAGGGTGGCGATTCTCGAGTTAAGAGAACGCTTCTCATAGGAGAAGTGGGCGTTTCTCTCAAGTTTTGACAGGCTGCATTATTGAATTTAAGATAAGTTAGTGCGTTCTTCTCTCGGAAACTATTTTCTGCTTTAGGAGAACCAAACTATTGCATGATTTTAAGAATGCAGCCTGTCAAAACTTAAGTGAAACACGCCCACTTCTCATGAGAATAGCGTTCTCTCAACTCGAGAATCGCCCCCCAGTGGTGTTCCGAGACATTTAAAAGCACCTTTACCGTTCTATTCTGGAATAAAAATTTATAATAACCTTTCAGAGAGAATTAAAAAGATACGAATAATCAATTTAATTAAGAAGCTAAAAGTTTTTAATTAGCAAATGGCCTTATAATTTAAGCTTTTTTATAATAAATCTATTACTTAATAGTTCTTGTTTTGCGGAACAAACTGTATTTTGTGATCATTAATGTAATTTATTTTTAAATTTTAATAGTGTATTTATAAAAAACAATATAAGGGTGATTCTACAAAAGCAACTTTTGACCTCATTTTGTTTTTATAGTTTTCGGAGAAAATTAAACAACATTTTGTTATGAGAACATAGATAATATAATAAATATACTGTTCCACCGGGCCAGTAATTTTTTCAAACAGTTTCTGAAATATCTGTGTTTTCTAAATTTGAATGCAAGGGAAGTGACGAGTATACCAGGGTACTAATTAAATACATAATTTATTGGAAAATATAAGATTTATTGCAACTTTGAGCATATTATACATTAAATATCTTAAAATCAAATAATACCTCACATCAGTGGCGGCTGGTGGATTTTGGGTATACCGATATCTCAATTATTAGATATGGGACCCACACCAAATTTATATGAGTTTATAATGACATTAAATAAACAAGTTCTGCGCAAGCAGAATTTAAATTGAAGTTTGCGAAAAAAAGATAACCGAAACATCGAACATGGAACTGACGACATGGAACTGACGAAACGGATACAAATTTGAGATTATAATTCGGAATTAAGTATTTTACTGATATTTTTTATTAGTGGATGCTACTTATCAACAAATCACATGTAGCCTTATATAAATTACAATGAAATATATAAACGTAAGAAAATAACTACTCACCACAGTACTAAATTTTTGACTGGAACTATACGTGCATTCACCACAACTTCGCCGCTTGCATTGTTTTCAAGATGACTGTCGTGCAAAGGGCGAGCTCTGTAGGTAATTTTTTACCAACACTTGAGTTAAAACGAGGACTTGACGTTTAAACTTCAATATTTCGCAGGAATTTTGAATTTTAACATTGGACACAGAACTGACGGGTAAAAGTGAGTTTAAAGATTATCAATTTTTTAAAAATTGCTATTATTCGAATCTATGATAAAATTTTAAAAATACATTATTTAATGTTTTATAGTTTGTAGTGAAATTGAAAAATTTAAGATATATTGAATATAATATCTACAAACGTGCTTTTGAAAAAATACATACAAAATACATACAAAATATTTACAAAAAATATTAAAATACCTACTCTATTGACTGATGACATCAAGTTGTTCTTTTGTAAAATCACCCATAAATATTGTTTTTTCTATTATTTATATTCTAACTTATATAGATGTGTCTTTTGGATCAATAAATCTAAATCTTATCATTTGAAGTAACCATAAAAACCCCAAAGTAGTAACTAAGATGCCACGAAAGTATATAAAAAACAAAGTTTTTATCGATATGTATGGACCATTTTGATTAGGATCAAAATTCGTAATATCAGCAATAAGTTTCCCTATTTCCAAAACATAGAAGCTCTTTAATTGGCTCCACTTTTAGACAATACCTCTTGAGCTAATACCAATTTAAGAAAATTTTGTAAAAGATGACATGGTTTTTTAATTTTGTACGTGGGTTACTGTTATACACATACATATGGTCGTTATAGTTTGGATGTGTGTATGTGTGTGTGTGTTACAGTCCATTAGTCAGTGATTGCCATTACATACATATTAAGTATGATTGAGTGGAAGAGCAGACGCTCCAGTTTGATGTCTGAACTACATGTTAAAGTACATAATAATAAAATTAATAATTTGCATACAATATTTTCTTATACGTATGCATATTAGTTTTTTGATAAAAGCTTTTAATAATATTATTAAGTTTCTGAACTTCATTTAAACATCAAAGAGCTTTATTTTGTATTTATCAAAAGTTCAATTTCACCATCCATCAACATTTTCTTGTTTTTATTTGAGAGTTTGTTATATAAACATAATAAAAAAAAGTTAAGGTTTCTTTTTAATTTATATCAACTGATTTACGCATATCAGTGAATATAGGTTTTTGCACGAAATGGCAATGCCGTACTGTTGTTTTATAAAATACATTGACATTTTAAATTAGACATAAAACAATTAAAATTTCAAACACCAAAACGGTGTTAATCTAAAAATATTTTTTTATTTAAGTGCACCTACACAGAAAAAAGGAATAGTTCATTTAACTATATTAATTTAGTTGACCCATAAGTATTTATTTAAATCAACTGTGGGAAGGTTAATATAAACAAAGATTAGTTTGACGGTACTAAACCTAATAGATATTTTCTTTTTAAATTGGTTAAATTAGCCCAGAAAACTTTAGTGAAACCAACCCGCTGTATGGTTCAGTTTACTAAATATGTTGTTTGTAAAATAAGAGTTACTTAACCTAAAGCACTTTGTTAAAACGATTAAAACAATTTGCCGTGCATTCCTGGTTGCATAGTGATGTTCTTAAATCTCGACTCTGTTGACTTATAAGTATACATAAAGAGTATATAAGCTTAGGTAGTCCTTTGCTTTGGTGTGACATTACAAGTTGTTCGATACTAATCAGACCTTAAATAGGTGGAAACAGCTGTCAATACTTGAAGTATTTTAAGTTGGTGGAATGCACTAAAAACATTATCTCTAGCGAGTTGAAGGTTTAATTTTCTGGAATAATACCAATGGTAATATACTAGTAATGCGTCAAGGAACTTCCTGTTTCCTTTTTTCTGTGTAGTATGATTTAATTTGACCAAAAACACAAAATATTTAACACTGAAAAGGAGTTCAATTTACACTAGGTAAAATTTATTTTAATACTGTGTGAAAGTTAAATTTACACTATTTTAGTATTTGAATTTACACTCGACCAACGAACCATATTTAACACCATTTTGGTTTGTATCGATATAGACCATGTATGGTGTTAATTTGGTGTTAAAATGGTCATGAAATTTTCAACAGTGTATTTTAATATTTTAATGTTATTTACGTTGTTTTTGCCATAATAATTAAAATTTCAAAAACACACTCTGTATAAACGATCTAACTGTTTCCAAATGTTTTTTGGGTATCTTATTAGGTGCTTAACTTTCTTTGAAAAATCAGATTGACCATATTTGTAAAAATGTAACTTTCCTTTGTTATCTTTAATAAATATTTCACCAGAGTGTTCCAAAACATTTAACAGCCCCTTAAGAAAAGTCACCGTTCTATTCTGGAATAAAAATTTATAATAATAAAATATAATATAAGTTTATGGAAAAACTGGGAATGTCTCAATTTGCAGCGTTCAGTGTAAGCATAAATTTTCGCGATCTTCTACAGAATATTTTAACATCAATAATAATATTCTTAACAAAATATACATCATAATTACAGAAACAAAATATCCTCTTTACCAGAGTGTATTAATGAATTTTCGTCTATGCAATACAGATCTTTATTTATTAGTATATTATGTATCAAGTTTAATAAACGCCATTTTAGACACAAATTTAATTAAGGCACGAGCGAGCTTGCGAGCAAATGCCTAATTAAATGAGTGTCCAAAAAAGGTTATAAACGAATTACATACTATACTTTTTCTACGACAAATACTTATTAGTATCTAAAAATGAATAAAATTAAATAACAACAATAGAGTAACCAAGTGAAATTGGCGCTTTTTAGGAGGACTCAAATATAAAAATGTTTGATTTTAAGGTTATGTTTGTACAACAATTAGGTAGTTAGTTATCATTACTTAATTCTGCAAGTACCGAATTGGATTCTTTGACAAAACATGAAAATGCAACGATTTAGTTCTTGAATTTTATTTACAATTAAAAACACAATAATTCACCATGATCACTTGGATAAAATACACACACTAACGTAACTATGTTAGCATATACCTAATCGTTTCTTAGTTAATAATATAAGGAATAATAAATCAAAATCGAGTACAAAACCAAAGTTTTTTAGTTTTTACTTTCAACGCAAAAAACCAATAGCACAGTTCAAGACTGAGCCACTTTCTTAATTGAAAACGTATAGAAAATAGAATAGAAATAGAAAACTTGTTTAATATTATTGGAAAAAAATATTGTTATGGGTAACTACTTTGTATTAAGGCCTTGGAAACATTATTACTCACTCTTTGTACACGATGTCAGGTTAATTTTCTGGAACATTCGGTTTTTTTATGCAACATGGAATTGTCATATTTTTAATAATTATAATACCGGCGCATTCGCCATTTTTGCAGAAATAATAAAAATTGTAAAAATTAACTAAACTGCACTGTTAAACAAAAATGTTGTACTATTTGATAATAATACTGGTAAACAAAATAATCCAGGTCCACAACCAACTGAAATCTGTTAACTAATTGAATAAGTAGTTTAATAACAAAATCCTGTGAATAATTCAACCATAATTCTTTTAATTTTCAAATAGGACCTTATTTTTACAAACCTTTTTGTAGACCCAGTAGCAAAAGTACTGGTTGGAAATTGGAAAGTTAAATAAAAAGAATTTTGCTTTATTAATCAATTGCCTAAACAAAAAAATTTACACAAATAACATAGGTACACACAATTAAATAAAGCAAATATACAGGATGTATACTTTAATATTTTTAATATTTCCATAAAAATGAAAAGGTTTGAAAACGAATTTTTGAAAGAATCTGTCTTGAAGTCTCATAGCGAGCTAGTGGGATACAAAATAAAAAAATTGTGTATGAAAAAAAATTGTAACTTAAATTATTTTCTTTTAAACTACTGTAAAAAAATCTAAAATTATTTGTGAATGTCTGAAAACACTACCTTAAAATAAAAATATGTGTCAAAAAGTTTTTGAATACGTACAAAAACAATTTTAGCAAAATTGCATATGCAAACTCATTTAATAGGTAAATTTGGCATGAAATATGCTTTAATTACATTAGAAGTTTTATACTTGAATTAAATTTAATTACATTGTGTATTATAGGGTCAATCTAGCTTCGCTCCCATTTCAATAAATTTAAATTATAAATTTATATATATATAAAAGGTCACTTAGTGTCATGGAAACATGTACGATAAAGGGCGTTTTAAAGGTGGGAGTAGAAAAAAATGTTTAAAGAATAAAACCCTAAATTTTTCATACAACACTGTTTTAAGTTAACGAAATATAAATAACTAAAAACTATATTTTATTAAATTAACTTTAAGAGTCATAAATAAAAATTACAAAAATTACGAATCATGTTGATGTAAAATATCCTCATCTTTTATTAGAGTAATTTTAAATTTCATTTTGAATATTACCTATTGGTGGAACAAAGATGGCATGCTTGCCTAATGAAATTGCATTTCTTTTGTTCATTTTCTTTACAACACTGCCTTTATTTTTATAGGTTAAATAATGATTAGGTTGGTAAACCACATAGTTATTGGACACTTAAGGGATATTTTTTATTTAAAATTTATATATGCCGTTGTTTTAAAGATTTTAGTTTTTTTCTTATAAATATATAAAAAGGATAGTTTGTTTGTTTAAACTTTAAATTCGTTTACTTAAAAATAACAATATTTGAATTTTTAATAATAGTTTTATAAAAACATGCAAAAAAGTATGGTAATTAGACATTTTATATAGTAGTTCGACAGCATAGTTATTGGAGATACAATTTTTATTTAAACATAACAACTTTACATCAAATAACATAAATTGTTAAATATTTTTTAAAGATAAATTGCTGTTTTATGTAATTATTTTATTTCGTTTTTGTAAATATTATATACCTAATTCATATATTTCTTTTTCGGATTCCTCATCCCTTTTCTGGATTCTGAATGTAACTACTAATTCCTTGGTCTGACTTCTGAAATAGCAGCCACTAATAATTCTCTTCAACAGCAATTTGTATCCAGGACATTTAGCAGTCAATTCCTATGAAATATTATTCGCTGAATCCGAAAATGTCGTCAAAAGTTATAAAAGTAAAACAGTTTTTGAAATATAATCAATTTTACATATAATATGGAATTGACTATATCTCAAAAACTTCTTAACTTTTATAGTTTTTGACGGTCTTTTCGGACGTAAGGGACAATTTTACATAAGAATTGGCTGGTAAATGTCCGGGATACAAATAGATTATAATATTGGACATATGTCCAATAATAGAAATTTACATTTTTTACCAACCAGAAATTGGACACTGGCCATTTTACTGTTTGTTTTCTGAATTAAAATTAAAACGCATTAAAGTGACAATTTTTAAACCATGAAGAACACATTTATACCACACACTGATCTGTACACTTTTTAGAAATATTTTTTATTGTAATTTATACACAGCCCTGCTCTTAACAAAAAAACAAAAATCTTACCACCAAAGTAACGTGCGAACTTTTTTGTCTTATATTGGACCCAAAATAAAGTAGTTCTTTATTATTACCGACTGAGATATTTATAATTGTATACATCGTCATCTAATGATTTGACTTTAAGGTAACTATTTATAGAACTCTTGTTTTTACAGTATTAATGTTAATTGTCCAATAACTATAAATTTGTATTATTTTTATAACCAATTTAAAGAGTTAAAAATCATAGTTTATGTTTATTCGCTCCATAAAACTCGAAACAACAACAATATTAAACTTTGGTAGCATAGTAGATACAAAAAACATTTTTATTTGACTTTCATATTAGAGAACATTTGTGCTGTGCCAAACTTCAAATTTTATTAAGTGGATCATTTTTCATAGCTTTTTATTTATGAGCCCGAACAGACAAAGAAAATAATGTAATGAAATGACAGTCAATTTTGATTTATAGAGCAATTTAATCACAATGTGCTGCTTTTGACTTTTGCCAAAGCATTATGATTTTTAAACACGAGCTGTAAACTCGACTCTAAATCATATTATGTAAAGGGTGCGGAAAAAATAACTAAGCGAGTTTAATCCGCGGCCATGTTTGGGAAAAGTACGTTATTTCAGTTGTGCTGTGACAGACGGACAGACAAGACGTTAGGGACATTATATGTATACAGGAACAAGTGGAAATGGTCCAATGGATTACCGAAATATATTATTACACTGGTATGCAGAAAAAATACCCTAAATACAATACAATACCAGGGTTTGTAATTATTTTAACAAAGGTAAATATTTTACCGAAAGTTTTGTAAAGGTTATATGCAATTTTGTATGCAGTTTGTTAATTTTAAAGGTTACAGATTATTTAGTCAATCAAAACTTTTCCCACAACAAGTTCACCTGACTTCAGCGTCTGCAACTTATGTTTCTGCTTACTTTATTCTAATTTGTAACGTGTTCGTAACAACTGTCCAGAGTGTTTAAAATATATTACCAGATATCTGTTATTATTGTCGGATTCCTTATATCCTATGAATTTTTTTTAATAAATATAACAAAAAAAGTAGTTTGTCTTAATAAAGTAAAGATCCCTATTCGTCCAACAATGCTTTTGTTACGGCAAAAAGATCATTTTTATAAAACTTCACTCGCACAAGTGAAATCAATAAGAATATAACACAGACGGTGGATTATAAAGTTATGTTCACCAAGGAGAGCGCTGGCCCTTTCCCCCTCTTTTTAAGGGAAATAAAAATTTTGTTACCATTTCAAAACAATATTAAATATTAAAAAAGTCTTTTTATAGCAATACAATATTTTTGTTATTGTTCTTAACGTAAGCTATTAACAAAGATTTTCTACATGATATAAAATTAATTTTTATTACAACGATAGTAATTTAAAAAAGACATATATGCCTTAAATGAACAAATTTTACTAAATCAACTACTCATTACTTTATGTAAGCGCAATTCCCACACAACTATTATCTATATTAGATTTAACAAAAACATTTTAAGTACAACAAAGATTTAATATAAACATAAAGTATTTCTTATTGCCATGACAATAGCTGGCCATACACAGGCGTTATTTCACGCGGTTTATCGTGGCGTGTTGGGATGTAGCGGTTAGTATGCACGAAAGAACGGCATGGCAAAAAAGCGTCATGTTCCATACACTTGATAAAGTATTTAAATGATTTAGCAAGTGATTGCCGTGGTATATCAGTTTCAAAGGAAAAATCGTATGTGAGTGGGCAAAAAGTGTCATTTATCGAGTCGTTTGAAACTGCATGAGATCATGTATAAATTTTCAACGTGAAATTTTGCCAAGCAAAGGTAAACCGTGACGCGGAATGTGGCGTGTGGACACGCCACACTCCAGAGAAAAGCACGTCTGAAATCCCTTCCCGTTCTATCATTTCGCGCGGCGATACTCACTCACGTACATGATTTTCCATATGTTTTTGCAGATAACACGATAAACCGCGCGCAATAACGTCTGTGTATGGCCAGCTAATATGATAACAACTATTACTTTTTTGGATGAACATTTTTTTATGGCCATTACAATTTTAAATTTAAGTTAAATAATATTATTTTAATATTCTCTTACAAAATTAGTTTCATTATCAGTACACGTACATTTTTCTTTATAATTTGATGATTTCAGAATAGTATGTTATTTGTTTTTTGTTTCTGCTTAAGTCAATATTTTTGATATTAATATATTTTTTTAAATTGTTTAATGAACCTTTAATTACCATTAATTTAGTTTCTAAATAAACCTTTTTTTCTTGGGCTGGATTAACAATCAGATTCGTTTGCCTTCCAGTCCATTTTGTTGTATTATTATTAAAATGAAATGTGTTATTTTTTTTACAACAAATAAATTATTATTATTATTATTATTTTTATTATTTGTGTAATTTTTTTTGTTTAGGCAATTGATTAATAAAGCAAAATTCTTTTTATTTAAGTTCCCAATTTCCAACAAGTACTTTTCTGGGTCTACAAAAAGGTTTGTAAAAATAAGGTCCTATTTGAAAATTAAAAGAATTATGGTTGAATTATTCACAGGATTTTGTTATTAAACTACTTATTCAATTAGTTAACAGAAAACAGTTGGTTGGGGACCTGGATTTTTTTGTTTACCAGTATTATTATCAAACAGTAGTCAATATTTTTGTTTAACAGTGCAGTGTAGTTAATTTTTACGATTTTTATTATTTTTGCAAAAATTATTAAAAATATGACAATTCCATGTTGCGTAAAAAAACCGAATGTTCCAGAAAAATTAACCTGACATATTGTACAAAGAGTGAGTAATAATGTTTTCAAGGCCTTAATGCGAAGTGGTTACCCATAACAATGTCTTTTTTCCAATAATATTAATTTTCTATTTCTATTCTAATTTCTATACGTTTTCAATTAAGAAAGTGGCTCAGTCTTGAACTGTGCTATTTGTTTTTTGCGTTGAAAGTATAAACTAAAAAACTTTGGTTTTTTACTCGATTTTGATTTATTATTCCTTATATTATTAACGCTTAGGTATATGCTAACATAGTTACGTTAGTGTGTGTATTTTATCCAAGTCATCATGGTGAATTATTGTTTTTTTAATTGTAAATAAAATTCGAGAACTAAATCGTTGCATTTTCATGTTTTGTCAAAGAATCCAATTCGGTACGTGCAGAATTACCTAATGATAACTAACTACCTAATTGTTGTACAAACATAACCTTAAAATCATACATTTTTATATTTGAGTTCTCCTAAAAAGCGCCGATTTAATTTGGTTACTCTATTGTCGTGGAAAAAGTATAGTATATAATTCGTTTATAACCTTTTTTGGACACTCATTTAATTAGGCATTTGCTCGCAAGCTTGCTCGTGCCTTAATTGAATTTGTGTCTAAAATGGCGTTTATCAAACTTAATACATAATATACTATTTAATATACTAATTAATAAACATCTGCATTGCATAAACGAAAATTCATTAATACACTCTGGTAAAGAGGATATTTTGTTTCTGTAATTATGATGTAAATTTTGTTAAGGATATTATTATTAATGTTAAAATATTCTGTAGAATTTATGCTTACACTGAACGCTGTAAAATGAGATATTCCCAGTTTTTCCATAAACTTAAAAGTTTTTCTTGTTTAGTGTACTTTTACTTAACTTAATTTAAAATAAAAGTTCAATTAATGAATTAATTATTTTAACAAGCTTTCAGTTCTTAGTTTATTTAATGGTGGAATTAAAAAACTGAAAAAGAAAGGCAATAAAATTATGTACAGAAAATGCTACATTTTTATTTTTTAACCTTAAATCCTGATGTTCTTTAATTAAATATTAATATTAACATTTAAATTTTTAAAATATTTTTTTTTTCGGAACTTACCTAATTGTTACTTCAATTTCACCGTTATAGCAATTGCATTTCCAATATTCTGTAAAAAAAAAGAATTATTAATAATAATGTTGCAACTGGTCAACAGCTTTTTCAGGGTACCTACATGATTTTAAAAAAAAATATTAGATAAAAAAACATTTATAAATATAGAATAAGTTTTTTTTTTTGTTTGGAATTTGACACATTTTATTATCATGTCAATATACTTTGGTATTTTTAATATTTAAAATTGGTACTTTTGGTCAATGCCTCAATCATGAACACTCCATTAATACAGTGTTCTTGGCCTTAATCTTAAATAGAAAATTAAAAAGGATAGTTTGTTTGTTTAAACTTTATTTACGTTTACTTAAATATAAGAAAATTTGAATTTTTAATAATAATTTTATAAAAACATGGAAAAAAGTATAGTAATTGGACACATTGACCATAGTTATTGGACATACAATTTTTATATAAACATAACAACGTTTTAGGTGATTTTTTTTAATTTCGTTTTTGTAAATATCATATAATTCATATATTTCTTTCTACTAGGTTACTACTAATTCCTTGATCTGTTACTACTAATTCCTTGGTCTGACTTCTGAAATAGTTTGTTGCAAATATCATTAAGTGTGGTATCTCTAGTTTGTGAAGCATTTATAATGTTTAGACAGGAACAGGATGATTTATATATATATCTAATATTTTTTTGGGTGGTATGTTAAAAGTATTTTCCGAAGTTATTAATTTTGTTCCCATTAGTTTTTTATGTTCTCTATCATGCACTGTTTTTAAAACACTGTTATTCCGCAAGATTAGTGATGCCGCGAGACGAGACGAGACGAGAAAAGTCCTTCTCTCGTCTCGTCTCGTGCAGCGAGAGAAAATGGGTCTCTCGTCTCGTCGAGAATACTCTTTTCTCGCTCGAGAGTGCCTTTCTCTCGTCTCGTCTCGTTTCTCTCGTGGTAAAAGTACCTAAGTATGAATACAAAAATTATTTGGAATGAAATACGAGTTCGTTTATATTTTTTTTCTACTCCTATTACGGAATTTGACCGTTCTAATATCACTTTTATCTATGGAATGACATATATTCCGTAAAGTGTTACAGAATGAAATATTCTATCATCGGATGACAGAATAAACACTCGTGGCGACATCTCTGTTTTTAATATCTAACAAACTTTAGACCGATCCAACCTCACTTTCTTCCAATTAAATTATTTTTTTATGGTATTTTTTGGAAACGTAGAAAAAGTATAGTCTGAAAAATATACTATTATATAGAAATTTAAACTGGAAATAAAAAAAAAATGTGTGCCAAGACCACACTAATAAAGTAAGACTTTTTACGCCGAAAATGTTGCGCATTTGAATCAAATGGTTGGATCTATGTGGAGTAGTTAAATCTAGTATTATACACCTATAATAGGTGTTTCTTTTAACTTGAGACAGCTCAATATCTCGTGAAATACGCATTTCACAGAAAAATGTCTTAAATAAAAGGTTAATATGACCAAAGGGGACATTATTTGGTGCTACCGCTAGCCACCCCCTACCCCTCCTTAAGGGTGAAACGGGGGGTAACTTTAGAAAGTCAAATGAAATGACCCGATTTTTTCACAGAATTTGGTAGTAGATAAAAAAATGAATAACTTTTATTTTAAACTTTTTTCAATTTATCAACAGATGGCGCTGTAATTCAAAATTTAAGAAAATTGCGTTTCCTTGTAAAATGTATTATTTGAAACGTTTGAAAAACAAAAATTAACATTAAATCAACAATAGTCGGCTATGAAAACCATTTATAACAAATGTTCAAAATGTCATCCTTTCATTTCGACACATTTTTGAATGCGGGTAATGAATTCTGGCTCCACCATGTCCTCCCGAGTTGTAGGAATTGCAGCGTAAACTTTTTATTTCAAGTAACCCCACAGGAAGAAGTCTGGCAGATCGTTTTCTAGAAAATTCCGGTAATTTTCATCATTTAATGCCGCACCAAACGTTTACCGACCAGGGACGCTGGTGCTCCACTTGGTGTCGAAATGGAAGGACGACATTTCGAACATTTGTTATAAATTGTTTTCAGAGCCGACTATTGTTGATTTAATGTTCATTTTTGTTTTTCAAACGTTTCAAATAATACATTTTACAGGGAAACCCATTTTTCTTAAATTTTGAATTACAGCGCCATCTGTTGATAAATTGAAAAAGTTTCAAATAAAAGTTATTCATTTTTTTATGTACTACCAAAATCTGTAAAAAAATGGTTATCCCATTTGACTCTCCAAAGTTACCCCCCGTTTCACCCTTAAGGAGGGGTATACCCCCTATAGGGGGTGGCTAGCGGTAGCACCAAATAATGTCCCCTTTGGTCACATTAACCTTTTATTTAAAACATTTTTCCGTGAAATGCGTATTTCTCGAGATATTGGGCTGTATCAAGTTAAAAGAAACAGCCTGTATCGGCGCAGTAGTTTTTAATGGATCAAATCATTTGATCCATCCATCTGAAAACTACTGCGCATATATGATGTAACTACTCCACATAGATCCAACCATCTTGTACCTACTGCGCATGTCCGTCATTTTGAATTCGCAATTTTGTTTTTTTTTAATGGATATCAAATTCTGAATCAGGGACCCCATAAATATCTGAATACTAAATTTTACCCAAACCATTAAAGCCGAACGACGAATTTTCGTCATATTGGATCAGCCATTTTATTTAAAAAAAAAATGGATATCAAATTTGTAATCAGGCCCTCAAAAACCACATGTTGTTGATAAGTTTATTGAATAAGAAATGCTTATTAAGCCTACGGGTTTTTGTAATAGTATAAGGAGTGCCATAGATGTGCTTATACAGGGTAAATTTTAAAAATTATTATTATTTTATAAGTAATTTTTTCTTGGTTAACGTTAAGTTGTGTTATAAAATAATACAACGTTAACCAGGAACAAATTTTGTTAATTATGAAATGCGAATAATGTTCTCATTGGTCCAAATAAATATCGTCATTTATGTGCAAAATTATAATTTTTATGTAAAAAAAAATTGTTTTTTATAATCGAGAGAACGAGAGAGATCGAGAGAAACGAGAAAATCTCGAGCGAGAGAGGGCATTCTCTCGTCTCGTCTCGAGCCTTTTTTCGAGAGAAAATCGCCCTCTCGTCTCGTCTCGTCGAGACGAGACGAGACGAGAGGCGAGAATCTCTCGTATCGGCGGCATCACTACGCAAGATGTTCTGTGACGAAGAAATCACTATATTACTTACTTTCTAAAAATGAATTAGTCAAATATGTCATAGCGAAAAAGAAACCACTAATAATTCTCGTCAACAGCAATTTTTATCCAGTACATTTAGCAGTCAATTCCTATGAAATATTATTTGCTGAATACGAAAATGTCAAGTTATAAAAGTAGAACAGTTTTTGAAATATAATCAATTTTATATAATATACATTATATAATATGGAATTGAGTATATCTCAAAAACTGCTTAACTTTTATAGTTTTTGACGGTCTTTTCGGATTCAGGGGACAATTTTACATAATAATTTTACAAAACATTTGTCCGGGATACAAATAGAGTACAAAATAACGTGCGAACTTTTTTGTCCTATGTTGGACCCAAAATAAAGTAGTTCTATATTATTACCGACTGAGATAGTTACCCTACATCTCCCCAATATGAAATGTACTTTGTAAAATAAAAAAGGCATTCATACTTAGTCAATTGAAATTGTTAGGTGAAGCAATAAAATGCTGTGGCCACTTACAAAACTGAAATCTTTTGATCCGCCCTAAAACCCGAGCGTAGCTTTTCAGGCTTTCGGATTAAATTATTGCTATTCTTGGTGCAATAACATTGTATCAGCGGTACGTCGGAATGAATGGAAACTTAATTTCATGGGAATTCCCTTCTCACCTATTTTAAAGGGATTTGCGGTGTCGCAGCCACTTCCAAGCTCCTCGGAGAGGTGCAAGTGTGAAATTGGAACGTATATCTGTTCGGCTCGAGTTATACAGTAACGTTCCCGAATTAATTAAGGCGCTATAGCGGCGTGTAAACACGCGAAACATTTGTTCCAGTTTGATTTAATTAGGTTTTTATGAGTCTACCATCCATTATACGAAGTGTTACGTCGATGATTTACGGCAGTCAGTTGATTTACATTTAATTGGAACTGACGAATTATCGATCAATGCGCCAAATTTCCTTTTGTCTTGAATATGTTTTGTAATGGGGTGCCTAATCTTTAGTGTGGATCTGACATGTTTTGATAAAGTAACTATTAAAAAAATATATACACAGTAAAAAAAATCAACTCTAACACTACAATTAGAGTTAATTTTTAGTGTAATTTTCCCCAAGTAAGCAAGTATGATTTAACACTATAGCATTGAGGATAAAGTAATTTTACACTGTAACAAAAAGTGTTAATTTACCTAAAATCGTGTACTTCTACACTTCCTGGGTAAAATCCCACTTTTGTTCAGTGTAAATTAACACTAATTTGGAAAAGTTCTAATTTTAGAAAGGTACTTTTACTCTTTTAGTGCAAACTTCTAATGTAAATTAACACTATGATTTGAGTAAAACCTATTGGTGGTAGTGAATAAAACGAAAAGGTAAATAAAGAGAAACATTTACAAATATCTATGACAATTATCAAAATCGGTGCCTTTTAAAATATAATTTTATATTTAAGTCGTATGGCTGGCTTAAGCAAAATGGTTCCTTAAAACGTAAAATTTTTAGATCAATGCAATGTTTTACTGGCTGACAACTTGTAAGCAATGAATTATCTTGAGAATTCATCAGTAATCCATTTTTCTGTTATAAAAAATGGGTGATCCCATTGGTAGAGAGGCGTCAGGCGGCTGTATGTCGGGGATTTACCACACGTGTACAAATTTTCCCTAATATTAATAAAAACGTAGGTATAGGTTAATATAACAACCATTACGCTTGAAAATAAAAAGTAAATAAGTGTGTATGTATTTATATTATTAATTTTACAAGTACCGGACCTACTGCCGTAAATTATTGATATATAATATAGGTCGGTTTAACATATTGGTATTTATTGAGAATTAAGGCTTAAAGAAAAAGGAAGTATAATACTTACCAAAAAATAAGAATGTCCCCTTATGGATTCACCGTAATTAAAATCTAACTGAACAAAAATGCCACACTTCCACAACGCGGTATCTCCGGATATGCACTGCGTAGGTAGATAGGTACCAACCAAACATTTTAAAACGCATTTCGGTTATTACCAGTTTTTTCAGTCTATTTTGCCACTATTGGTGTAATTTAACTTTTAATTGTGATGTGCACTAGTAGTCTAAAGAAAAAAGAGCTCTTAGTAACATCAAAACAAACAAAGAAATTGGCATGCACTGTAGTGTACATTTTGTCACTATTTAACACATTAAGGGGTAATAAACACTCGCATTAAGTTTTTCTACCCTTTTGATGTATTTTAATAATAAATAGTGTGAATGTACCAATGAATAATGTTCATATTCTTTACATGTGTTTAATAAAGTTAATAAGTGCTTAAGCACTTTGTAGTGTAACTTTTACACTTACAAATCAACTCTATAATAATATTTTTACCCCTACACTAAAAAATTTACACGGGCAAAATTTTTTACTGTGTATTTACAAAAACGAAATAAAAAAAAATAACCTAAAACAGCAATTTATCTTTAAAAAATATTTAACAATTTATGTTATTTGATGTAAAGTTGTTATAACAACATACAATTTTATGTTATTTGATGTAAAGTTGTTATAACAACATACAATTTTTATATAAACATATATGTTTATATAAAAATTGTATGTCCAATAACTATGGTCATGTGTCCAATTACTATATAAAATGTCGAATTATACTTTTTTGCATGCTTTTATAAAACTATTATTAAAAATTCAAATATTCTTATTTTTAAGTAAACGTAAATAAACAAACAAACCATCCTTTTTATATATTTATAAGAAAAAAACGAAAATCTTTAAAACAACGGCATATATAAATTTTAATTAAAATAATATTTCTTAAGTGTCCAATAATTATGTGGTTTATCCTATCTATTATTAGAATATTTTTTTTGGTATAAAATATTTGATTATAATATTGGTTAAATTTTATTTATTTACCAAGAATACAGACTTCTTGGTATGTACTATGCTCCAATCAAGAATTGTCAACAGCTAATGAACTGCACATCATTTTTTAAATAAATAAGTAGTTGGACCAGTAATTTTATTCTTTTTTTGCAATGATGGTTTTTAGAAATCTTAGAAAGTTTTCAGTTTTAACTTGCAACGCAAAACACAAATAACGTGCGCGATTTCGCTGTGCAATTAAAACTTTGCGAACGAAATTTATCCTTTTATGAAAAAACTATAGTTTACTATAGTATACTTATTTATTTGATCTGATCTGTTATTTTCCAAATTTAAAATATGTCATGAAACTTTTAATTATTTTTTAATAAATAAAAATATTATCTTTTTATTAAGCCAATAAAAAAATCTTACCCAAACTAAAACAAACATGTTACATTCATTTTCTTTTTAATTTATCTTTAGTGCTCCGTCGATATTTCGGCAGTGGTAGAAATGCGTTTTTGCGCAAGTTTTTATTAAAGCAATTACTGAAGTTTTTGTTTCCCGGTCGTAATATTAAAGGCACTTCAAAGTTAATGCCCAATAAAAACACCAAAGTAAAGGAATTTTTCGTATAGGTAGGTATGTGAAAATTCTAATTACCTTCTCGTTAGGGGGATAAAACTTGAAAGGGAAATATTAAATTTTATTTATGGTCAAAAATGTAGGTCAAATCAAAGTTGTTATATACAAGGTGCCGTTGAAATGCATGTACAAAATAATACCACATATTTCTGAGACAAAAATAATACGACACTAAATTTTCCTTTAAACCCGGTATAAAATAGAGCCACGCTGCAAAGCATGTAAATTTTTGATAAAATATTCAGCAAATAAATAATTTAAATTAATTAGATTAATAATATCACTTTATTAGACAGGCGGCTAATGGCATTTTAGTATAACTTAAATATGAAACAGTAAATAATTTCACAAAATTTAACTTCATTATCAATGAATCATGAACAATAATTATATACAGTGTGTCCCCGGATGAATTGAAAAATAGAAAAAACTTTATTTTTAACTTTTCGAAAAAATGTTATTTTTCATAAAAGTTTTTCCTATTTTCCATCCAGGGTCACGTTAAATATGTACCTACAGTTAATTTTTTTTATTTGATTTAGTATTTTTTATATTTAAAAAATGATACTTCTGCTGAAAATCTTAATTAAATTGTCTGACAATGTCAAATTGACAATAATATTATAACTATGCCAAAAATAATATCAGATTGTAAAGTAAAAGAACTTTTAACGGCAAAACTTCATATTCTTTTTTTTTTCATCCTGATAAATTTGCCGAACTGACGAACATGGAGAACGATTTCACCAATCTAGAGCATTGGTAGATATCTATACCATATATGGGTATAGCGGAAAGAAGTTGGATTCATTGCTAGGAGACATTTGCTGGAATTTGCAGCAAAAGATGTACGACGATGATGAGGATTAAGCAGAATAATACTATAATTTAATTTGATATTTGATACGATTTATTAAATTTAAGGTTGAAAAAAGCAAAATTATGCAATTCATTAAATTTTGTGGGCTTAATTTGGATTAAAAATAGCGGATACTTTGTTGCCCTTTCAATTCAATAATTAAAATAAACGACAAAAAATGTCAAATAATGGTTGTTTTTCTTTTACATAAAATACATTAAAATTTTAGTTTTAGTATTTAAAATGTCATATTGTTAGGATAAATATGATCTATTTGCCGTATACCAATTACTTCATAAATTTAAGCCAAAATAATTTAATAAATAATTAAAATACTAACAAGAAAACTTACATTTTGAGGTGATTGAGCAGAGCATTTTATTAGGAAATTATTTTAAATCCTAGACGTCCTAGAGAAAAACAAATGACATTTTTGAAATCAGCGGCCCAAAATTAGTTAAACTAAGCTGGAGTACTTAATGTTAGAAAAAAAAATCCAGTGCACTGGATTTTTTTTTGCCATGGCAGCCCAAAATTTCTACTTTCTATATTTGTTTCAGTATTGTTAAATATTCCATGAAATTTAGCGTTAACCATTCAGTAATTTTTAATTAAACAATTAATTACAAGTCCGAAAGCATAAAATTAAATAAATTATAAATTTAAGCTTTAAACAAATTGCATGAATGGCTTATAATTAGTAAGCTAATTAGGTTTATTATTTAATATTAATGGTTGTAAATAAATTAACAAAACAACCTCCAAATTTTCAAGCAAAAATAAAAAACCCGACATTTTTAATTACAAAACTTAAGATGCACCTAATAGTAACAATATTTTAAAATACAAAGTAATAGTAATAATATTTCAAAATACAAAGTAATATTTCCATACACGGAGAGAAAAGTATAATGTTGATTACCATAGTTATTATTTGGGACAACTATCTTGTATATTGCCAGATACTATGCATATTTAGTAATTTTTAAATATCAATGTATGTTAAACCTTAAAGGAAAATATTATTATTCTCAACCAATTTTGTATTTAATTCATATTATAATTAGATTTTTTCCATTACTAATAAGTATAGTAAATTTTAAAATATTATGTTGCCATTTTAAATATAAAATATTTTAAAATCGAATATTTTTATATGTTAACAATTATAAATTATAACATATTTATTGTACTTTTTAATATACAAAAATGTTATGAGAAAGAATTGAACCTAGACCTCGCCAAAGTTTTTTGTTTTGAGTGCGTTCCATCAACTTCAAATACCGACAGATAGGTGTTTTGACCTAAATTGGTTATCATCAGTGTCGACACGACACTGTCGAGCAACTTGTAGTAGTGGAACACACCCAAAACAAAGAAATACCTAAGCTTATATAACATGGTTGGTAAGCCAACAGAGGCGAGATGTAAGAACATCACGTGATCCACACCGTCTAACGACGCGTCGCGACGTGGCTTTTGCCGCAATCGGTACATACTATGCAACCAAGTAGGTTCAATTCTTTCTTATAAGTATTTCCAGTAATGGGTCAAGAAAGTTTATTGAAGAAACTAAGAAAATTGAATGTTTAAAATGTCATGAGTTACTATATTGTATATTATATTTATATATATTGTTTATTTACCTTAAACATAGTAGTATCTTTATTTTTACTATATGTGTAATATATTATAATTTTAGATGTACACCTTACAATTGATTAAATCATATAGTAAATATTACTATTTGTAGATAGTAAAATCAATTTACTATAGGAACATATTAAAAATTAAAATATATATTATACATTTATGATTTAGTAATATTGGTGTAATCTTTACTAAAATTGTATAATAAAAAATAGTATTTTGTATTACAATCTTAATATTGTATTAACGAATATATAATATTGTTACCCTAAAAATTTGTTAAAGTAAATGTTACTATATTTTTTCCATACCTATAACTTACTGGAATGTTAAGACGCAAACAAACACTTGGGGTCAAACACTGCTTTTATTTGTATCTCCGTCAAAGTTTGTTTATGAAAGTGCTCCGGAAAAATAATCACGTAACATGGCACTAACACGGAGGCTTTGGGGAAGCCTGTAAGCAACTGGTCCGCTTCACTGAAAGTTTCCG
The DNA here is from genome assembly GCA_921294245.1 of Brassicogethes aeneus. Lineage (NCBI taxonomy): Eukaryota > Metazoa > Arthropoda > Insecta > Coleoptera > Nitidulidae > Brassicogethes > Brassicogethes aeneus. The sequence continues at coordinate 53,535,534 of OV121137.1, forward strand.
CGCACACTACGAGATACGGGAGTACGGGAGTTCGGGAGTTGTTGCCACGTAAAACACCTCAGCTAACGCGCAGCTTCGCCATACTAAAAGAAAAATGCATACGGGGCAAGAAGAATAGTTAAAATACATGCTAATTTTTGACATTTTTTCTATTACGTTCAACACCAAAGTCCCACCACGTGACCACGTACGGAACGCAGTCTTTTGAAAATGCAGTATTTATTGTTATTGTGATACTATAAAGGTTTATTAACTTTTAACGCTTAAACATAATATTATTTCTTTCGTTGACTATACTTTGACAGATACATAACCTGAAAAGCCTTAAATGCCAAATTTTCAAAAGACTGCGTTCCGTACGTGGTCACGTGGTGGGACTTTGAGGTATGGAGCATAGTACATTGTATATTAGGGTGTCCGTTATACCGCGGTATATTTCTAAATTAAGTTAAGTTAGTTTTCAGATAGGTATGTTAAGTCCACTTTCGAGTTTATTTTGTGCACTAGTAATTATTAAATGTGTACGTTTGCATTGTTATTGTTATAAAGCATTATTATAATAATAAATTATTAATAATAATTCGGATTTCGAACAACGTTTAGTTTTCAAACAAATAGTATAATTAACGTTTAATTTATTAATGTGAACAATTTGCTTTCAACAATAACATGTACAACAATTAAATATTTATAACAAATTAATCAAAAATAAATTTTCACATTATAATTTATTATTATTATTAAATATTTAATACATTATAAAAGTTATTTTCCCCATGGAGAAATAATATATGCATATATTTATACAACTAAAGTATTATTAATAAAGAGATTGTGGTATACGTGTTTCAATTTGAATTAAGTATTATATTATAATCAATATTAGTTTATTCAGTGGCGGCTCGTCAGGGTAGGCCTCTGAGGCCGCGCCTCACCCTTAAAATGAAGGAACGAACGACTTTTTGTATTTATATTTTTGCCTATTACAAGTGTATTTTTAAAACAGTTCTACCCAAAAAAAGTAAAAAACCAATCAATCATATTAAGCGTAAATAAAAATCCAGGCGCAAAGCGCGTCAAGTTAACGTGCATCGTTGAGAGTCGCTTGGACAGAGGCGAAATTTTCACAGCCTCGGAAGCTCCCATTTACCCCTTGAAAGCGAAAATGACTCACCAACAAAAATATCGCCGTAAGTTCGCGAATAAACACCGTAGATGAGGCGAAATTTAGTTGGCTTGGTTTGTTCTGATTGGTGGTCCGTTTATGGTGGGATGCCAGCGGAGACAAAGAAGGTTGCCAGTCTTCTCTTAGCGTTTGTAGAGCACGTTATTGTTTTGATTCAGATTAAATTATTTAAAACTTTTGGCTGATCTTTTATAGTTTTTGTCTCGATTAGTAAAATTTCTTATTTAATTATTGTAGGGAACACACTAAGGTAGATTTAGCAGTTTTTATTAAGCAAATTTTACATTTTGAAATAATAGATTGCATAATTCTTCAATTAGAGACGCGGTTTGAAAATTTAGAATTACTTTTAAATCTCACTGCAGACTCACAATTTTACGACCAAATAATAGATAAATTTTCAATCTTAAAAGATAGACGTATAGTATTTTATATTTTTTAATACTTAGGTAGGGGTCGACTTTTTAGTTTTATTTTTATTTTTTGATTAATTTATTTATTTTTAACTTTTTTAAGACTATATTTTTAAGTTTAAGATTAAAACTAGTCTTTGATGTGATATTTTGTTTGTTTTGTTTTTTAGAGTTTATTTTTTGGTTTAGTAGTGCTATCGGCTCCATTTTAAAAAAGGTCAACGCGTCGCAGAATAATACCTCCCGGGTGACGTGGAAATTTATTCGTATTTAGACAAAATTAACCTTATGTAGCCTCACCCTCCTGTACACCCACGAGCCGCCACTGAGTTTATTATGCAACGACCTTTGAATGATGGCTATTAAATACAAGCATGAAAATTATGACAAGTTGAGTGCGGCTTTTGCGGCCTCATACAATTTCTGGCAGGGTTTTCAATTTTCACTAGTGCACATGTTCACAAACTTTCTCAAATATATTAAATATGTCAGATTTTCAAGGCAACAGTCGATGCTGACAGAATATTGCCGTTTATGGCATTTCTGTAGGTAAGAAATCTGTATCATAATGGATCTCCTTATAGTACAGGTAGGAAATGCCCAATAAACGAATTAAAGTATGGGCAGTGGCGTGCAGTGCCATTTAAAATGGGGTATGCAACAGAATTGAAAGCTTTAAGTTGGAAAATGGCATACAGTCGTCAAAATAAAGTACGCTTTAAATAAATAGTTTTATAGAAGATATTTAAAAACATAAAATTTTCAAAACCAATGACGCAGTAATTAAATTTGTGGCTTCTCTTAATGTTTTTTTTAATCTTAGTGTATTTTTTTAATGGGGTAGTTAAATTTTTTCTGACCTATACTTTTTATGGTTTTATTCAAGGCGTTTTGTAATTTTAAACATTTCTGTGAAATCGGAATTTCAATTGAGTTTACCGTTTTCGAGATATTTACAAAAAAAAATCTCCTAATTACGTCACTAGGCTATTGACAACGTTGCCAGCTTTTTCTATGGTTGCCAGTGTGTTTAGTTTAAGATTCTTATGATAGATGGCGCCACCTTATAATATTTTAGTTTTAAAACCACTTGATCTATAATTTTAGTTGAGAAGAAGAAGAAGAATTGATTTTTTGACGTTTCTTTTTATCGGGTTATATTTTTTTTTAAATTTAGATTTTTAAAAATCAATGTTATTGTTATGTTATTTGTAATTTATATTAGATAAGTGATTTAATAATAACGGACTCCAAAGCAGGGGAATCTTGTGGCATGGTTGGTTACATTGAACATTGGAGCTTTTAAACAAATAAAGTAAGTACCTATAATTATAATCATATTTTGTCGTAAATGCATTTCATTAGTATAATGCCTAGTTCTTTATATTCTTTTAGATATATCTTGGAGTCTAAAATATCAAACAGTAATATGATACCTCGTAATAAGGAAGATAGGTACTTAATGAATTTGGTGACCATCTTTCACTCAACTGACAGTGACAGTATTTGTACATAACCTCTTCAGGTATTTTCTGACATAACCGAATGAAATCATTAACAAGACAACTTGACAACAGGGTAATTTTCAACCAATAGAAATCTTAGAATGTTGGTCACATGGCGAGGTTTGTGACGTCATAAAAATTTATATTTTTTGTAAATATCTCGAAAACGGTAAACTCAATTAAAATTCTGATTTCACAGAAATGTTTAATATTACAAAACGCCTTGAATAAAACCATAAAAAGTATAGGCCAGAAAAAATTTAACTACCCCATTCTTATAAAAACAATTTAGTTACAATAAATAGAAATGTTTAATAGTGTTTTTCTCCAATTCTTTGAAAATAGTCTTGCACCAAACCAGCGACTTTATCAACATCGAAACTATAGCAACTGCAATATAATCTCATAAAATTTCCTACCTACTTATGTGTGACGTTTAATTAGATTTTCAGTTGTACACAATTTGGCGTTTTACGTAGTGAAAATAGTCTTGCACCAAACCAGCGACTTTATCAACATCGAAACTATAGCAACTGCAATATAATCTCATAAAATTTCCTACCTACTTATGTGTGACGTTTAATTAGATTTTCAGTTGTACACAATTTGGCGTTTTACGTAGTGGTACTTATAGTTGAATTTTTATAACTTAACCCCAACGACTGTAATATAAGGATATAGCTCAGGCATTGAGATATAGCTCAGACATTTAGCACTCGTACCAGTGGCGGCTCGTCGTATAAAGCAACTGAGGCCGGGCCTCACATGTTAAAATTATAATATAATCTGAAATGTTCGATACATTACTTATTTAAATATAAAACGTTTTTAAACTAATTTCCAGTCATTAAAAGTATCAAAACATCGAATAACCATCAAAGTTTAAAATATTTCCTTTAAATTCCAACTTTAATTCTAAACGCTTAAATTATTGCCCGACCGCATAATAGGGAAAAAATAATCCCAAAAATGTGCGCTTCATATACGTCACACATTGCCGATACAACATCATGCTCCCCACCGCTGCACGGTGCCGCCGGCACCCCCGCAAGGCGGGGATAATACGCGAATTTTTGTAGACATTGAGGCCCACAAAGTTGGGTAGTACCTCAGTATATATACGGAAGACAGCAGAGTCAGTCCCGAGATCTGTGCGGCTCGCTTATCAGCCGTTGTAAAAGACTGGGCGGGGCGTGGAATGTTATAGTAAACAAAGCTTATTAATTAGATCTATGCGTGTTTATAGTTTCTTATTTCTGTTTAGTTTTTGCCTTAGCGTTAAAATTAAAAGTGGTGATAAAAATGCAAGCGTAAAATACATTATTGCGTTGTGAATTCATGTAAAAATAATTCAAATAATTATAAAAGATCATTTTTATTTTAATATACTATTATATTAACACACAAATACCAGAGTAAATAAAAATATTCATGTTTTTTTATAGTTCAGTGTTAAATCGTTGAGTTTCATATACCTACTGTGCTTGTACATTTTGTTGTTGTGCGGTTGTGCCTTTATTAATCTAAATATAATTTTTGTAAGATAGGTAAAAATGCAGTACCTACCTCCTGAGTAATGTGGAAACCTGCTGAAGGAATAAATAAAAATCCCACCTCATCCCGCACTTTTTGTATTATTCTAGCTAAATTTTGAAAATTCTTCTCGTAAAAGAACATATTTTTAAATAATATATATTTTTTATTTAGATTCTGAAGTGCTCGTACTATAATTTCTGCATGAGGTTTTACTAAACTTCCAAAAGTTGAACAAATTAAGCTTAATTCTATGTAAGCTGTAAATCAATATTTAGTATACCTAGTATATATAGTCAGCTTTTGAATTCCACATTAGGCATTAATAAATAAATATCATTTAAAATTTTGAATAATATTCCATTAACATTATTATAATTAAACTTAACAATTATTGATACCTACTTTAAAATATTAAAATAACTTCAAAATATGATTATGTTAAAAAAATATTTTATCTTTTGATTTTTTTTTATTACTATAATTGCAAAATATTATCACAAAGTATGAAACACGGGAAATGTTAAATGTACAAAAAGTGACAGTTGTATTTATTGGAATTTCCGTTCGAATCTACCGGCGTTAAAATCTCAAATGTTTCTATGTAAATCAAAATGTATCCCTTGAAAATAGACTAACAATCAGAAGCAGTTTTTCACAGTAAAAGAGAAGAGAATGTTGTATGGGCACTCTACACTAAATTTTTAACGCTTTATTGGGCCCTTGGGAGCTGAAACAGTATTGATCGAATAATTTTTAACGCGTAACATAATTGCTATAAGATTTTAATTATTATGCTTCCCTGTCAAAGTAATTTTTATGTAGAATCCTCTAATTAAACTGGGGCCAAAGTTTAACCGTCTAATTATTATAAAGTTCGTTATTAGTCATTGATTTAGTTAGCACCGTAAAAAAGTTTGAAAATTCGAAAAAGAAGACGAACTTTTTTAATTATGATTAAGGTCACTATCTTTCCAAAATCATTTAATTATAATTCCCTATAATTATCTACGCTGTTCGTTAAACTTAATAATTAACCCTTAAACCGAAAAACTCGTCTTTTAAAATATTATTATAAATAATATATTGTGAATTACGGCAACACTACTCAACGTGTGGACATTTTGACCTGCGCCCGAGTACCAGTCTTTTAAAAGCAGAAAAACTGCATTAAACTATATATTTACTTGGTAAGTATTTGCAGTATTTAGTTTTCTTTCTCATGTAAAATAAACCAATTTCTTTCTTTTTAATTAATGCAATGTTTTATGTGCATTTATTGTGTTACTTGGGAAATAGATTTTTTTATTGTGAAAAATGTCTCTTTTAGCAGTTGCTTAGCAGTAGTATGGCACTCCGTTTTACTTTTTAATGTCATGTTTATTAAAGCTAAATATTAATTCAAGTTGCGTTTTTAAAAATTGACTGAACATTTTAAAGTAAAAATTTTATGATGTCTTGATATATTAAGTACAAAATTTTAAGCACAGAATAAGAATTAAAGTAATTTTAATTCTGGAACTGAATGGCGTATTTTCTGACTAAAAAATTCGATTAATTAAAATTTGGGTTGAGATAATTTTAATAAGGCGCTACTTGAGAAACACGCAGTCAAATTGAACCAAAATTTTAATTCATCGAATTTCTTAGCCAGTTAATTCAAGGTGCGCGACATTTATTTAAGAAAAAGTAATACTGAAATTATCATTATGTCGCAAATTATTTTCTATTATTACTCGTCGACATAAAAATCAATTTACCTGGTAGAAATTAAAGTGATAAAGTTTCTTATTCGACACACAAATATTTTGCACGAAATATTTCTTTTAATATTTAAATGTTTTTAATATTAATATTACTGAAAATTTTATTTGACTAATAAGAATTGAATACAATTTTTTTTATTGTTATTTTTAAAAAAAAATTTTTTACTTTTAATACGAATTATTTTGTTGTTTAAAACACTTTGAAACAATTTTTATACGGGAATAAAGTTGTGGTATAGTTGTTATTAATTATTATGTTATTTAAATCTTCATTTAAGAATCTTTCTGCCATATTCCTTTTAATCCGAATATTTTTTTAGATAATAAATTTAATGCTACTTGTATGTGACAAAATAATAATTCCTAATTTTTATCGTTTGGAATAAATATTATGTACCTCGAATTTTCTGACTGAAAAATTCGCTGAATTAAAATTTTGGTTAACAGTATTTTAATTTGGCGCTAGTGCATAGTGCGGTTGTGTTACGTACTACTGCCACCAAACGAAATCACATAACGTCTAAGGTACATAAGCTCGAAAATAAATTAGGCAACGGTGCATTCAAATTCAGTGCTGCCATTTTATTTACTTTCCTTAATTTCTTACCTAATTTATTGAAATAAAAATAAAGAAAATCTTTTTTACCAAAATATTTGTTTTTATTGACTAAAAGATAAAAAACAATACAATATTTTCAATCCACCATTAATTACATTCATGTTAAGTTTGTGGATTATTTTCAATTACGTCTTATATTCTTTTTCTATGCTTATAACTGTTCACTAAACAGTGTTCAGGTAGTCGGCCCGGACACGTAACGAGTATACTCGTCCTATAGGACAATTCTGGTAATTATATAAATATCTTCTTCTGCGAGAAATCCTATTGCATAGACAACTAAGCAAATAATGAACCACAATTAAATTGTCTATTAGGAGAGTCCATATCTAAATTATTTCGTATAAAGTGAGGTTAGCCATACGAAATAATTTAATAATGCATTATTGATAGCACTGAAAATTTTGGACTGCACTGTTGCCTAATTTATTTTCGAGCGTACCTTCGACGTTATGTAGTTTCGCTTCGTGGCAGTAGTACGTAACACAACCGCACTATGCACTAGCGCCAAATTAAAATTCTGTTTACGAGTGTTAACCAACATTTTAATTCATCGAGAAAATTCGCCTTGCGCTTACAGATTTATATCTTGTCTAATTTTTATTCCAAAATAAATATTCTACTTTAACTTAATTTTAAATTAATAAATGAAATATTATTATTTACATATAAGCACCTTTTTTAAATAGAAAAAAATATTCACACAATAAAAACTGGGGCTTAGAAATATAGATCTCACCAGAATGATGTAAATATATATGGAAACTTATCCAATACACCAAAAAATAAATTGGTATAGAAAATATAAACGTTCATAAAAATTACTAAATTAAATTTAATTATAAATTAAAATCTATAGATTAGGCAATTTTTAATTTTGATAATTTTTGTTTTGAGTTAATTTCTTGATGTCATTAAAAAGTAAAACGGCGTGCCATAGCAGTAGCTAAGAGTAACATTAGAATTACCTTTAGTTTGCCTAAATTATAGTAGTTATTCAAAGTAAAAGGTATCTGAGACAGTATGTTTCGTATTTTGTAATGTGAATTAATTTTTCTGTTTTTAAACCCTTAAAAGGGTTAATATACCCAAACTATTTTAAACACTTATTAAATTTTAAGACAAATTCGAATTAACATACTTTAATGGCATTAAAATAAAAGCTCCAAAGATCAAAAAAGAACATGAACGAGAAAACACTGCAGGCGGAGAATTTAATTGGGCAAAGGGGAAGAAGTGCTCGTCCAAAATGATTCTCAACAAGAACAAAGTAATTGTCGCAGATCAAGCTGTTTAGGAAAAGTTATTGCCGTTTAAAAGACATTGGCGCGCGCTATTTAAGTTTTAACTTATTGCGATTTATTTGTCAAACGAAATGTTTTACTTAATGAGCAGTTTTAGGCACGAACACAGTCGTTAACCTAAAAACTATAGAAAAGTTAATTTAGTTTTGAAATAACTAAATTTTAGTGATTTAGTTTATGAGCCTTATATATAAGTTTATTTAATAGTTTTTTGATTTATAAGGCTTTAAAGTTTAAGAAACATCGTGTAAGTTAAAGTTTTTATATACAGGGTATTCGTTATTAATAGGATGGAAAATTGTAGATTTATAAGACCAAATTTAAATCCAATATAGGTCAAAAAAGTGATAAGACTTTTGTTTTTTTGTTAAATTACAATAAAAAATATATAGACCAGTGTGTGGTATAAATGTAGTCCTCGTGGTTTAAACATTGTCACTTTAATGCGTTTTAATTTTAAGACAAAGAGGCGTTGTCCTATTTTTGCCTGTTTTTTGTACAACTACCTGTGTTATGTTATTATTATTTACTCTCAATTGAGTTAAAAAACACAAATTTCATAATAGTTATTTTATATATGGGTCGTTCCACGCCAAATCGGCCACTACAATTTTTTACCCGACCAAAAACATGTTAAAATTTTTTCAAAAAAATGTCTCTTTTCTCCCAAACTTTTTTGTATTTTTTTCTGAAAAGTTCATTCAAAGCCAAAAAATTTATAAAAAAACGCCCCATTTAGTCAAATTTTGACAAAGTTATGTGAATTTTAAAAGAAAATTGTCCATTTTTTGAAAATTCGTAACTTTTTTGGTTGGGTTAAAAAAAATTTAAAAAGTTCAGTCAAATCGAAAGGGGTCGGGTCAAAAGTGGTCGATTGGGCGTGGAATTCCCCATATATATATTTATAAATTTATAAATTATGAAATTTGTGTGTTTCAGCCCAGCTATTTATTAGTAATTAGTAAAGATGGGATATTTAGGTACTAAAAACTGAAAAATAGGTAACTAAAAAGGTACTAAAAAAAAGCATTTTAGGTTAAAAACAGCATTTTAGGTAAAAAAAAAACATTAAAAGTTCAAGTTTCGTTTATAATTTTGTTTAGCCGCATACACAGAACATACCCACAATAAACTATTTCTATGCAATAAACTGAGTTTCACTGAGTGACACTTACTACACAGAAGTTCTATGACAGAACATAAGCTCACTACAAAGAAGGTAACTGTAAAGAAAGTTACTTACAGTCTGTGACCATAAGAAAAAATTTTATACCGTTGAGTTGCACGCCCTGGATAAAATATTGGCGGAAAATTTAAAAAGAACACAAAAAAATAAAATAAGTAAAAATACGTAAAAATAGATAACAAATATGTGAAAATAAACTGACAAATTAAAAAATATGTAACAAAAGTATAAAAAGGTAGTTTAAAGCAAAAACCTCCAAAAAAGGTAAAAAAGGTGAAAACAAGTTAGGTTCATATAAAAGAAAATCTTTTAAAACACATTTTGGCATTATTGGTTTTCAAATAGTTACATCGGTTGAAAAAAGGTAAAATAACTAAAATCCCATCCCTAGTAATTAGGTATACCTAATAAATTAATATGAATTTATCAAAATTGGAAGTTAATTTTATATGGTAAGCTAAATCAGAACAAACCAGAACCAAAATAGTAAAATCAGAACCTTTACTACCTTCGATTTCCTGTCAGAATGAAGAATGAAAACAGTATAGTTCTGATTAAATCAGAACAGTTGGTCACCTTAATTATTGGACATATGTCCAATATCATTCTATATTTGTATCCCAGACAATTTTTATGTAAAATTGTCACCTGAATCCGAAAAGACCGTCAAAAACTATAAAAGTTAAGCAGTTTTTGAGATATAGTCAATTCCATATTATACGTAAAATTGATTATATTTCAAAAACTGTTCTACTTTTATAACTTTTGACGACATTTTCGGATTCAGCGAATGCTATTTTATAGGAATTGACTGCTAAATGTCCTGGATACAAATTGCTGTTGACGAGAATTATTAGTGGCTGCTTTTTCGCTATGACATTTTTGACTAATTCATTTTTAGAGAGTCAGTAATATAGTGATTTCTTCGTCACAGGACATCTTGCAGAATAACAGTGATTTAAATACAGTGCATGATAGAGAACATAAAAAACTATAGTTATAATGGCAACAAAATTAAAAAATACCACCCAAAAAAATATTGGATATATATAAATCATCCTGTTCCGGCCTAAACATTATAAATGCTTCACAAACTAGAGATACCACACTTAATGATATTTGCAACAAACTATTTCAGAAGTCAGACCAAGGAATTAGTAGTTACCTTCAGAATCCAGAAAAGGGATGAGGAATCCGAGAAAGAAATATATGAATTTTATGATATTTACAAAAACGAAATAAAAAAATTAACTAAAACAGCAATTAATCTTTAAAAAATATTTAACAATTTATGTTATTTAATGAGAAGTTGTTATGTTTATTTAAAAATTTTATGTCCATTAACTATGGTCCATGTGTCCAATTACTGTATAAAATGTCCAATTACTATACTTTTTTTGCATGTTTTATAAAACTATTATTAAAAATTCAAATATTCTTATTTTTAGGTAAACGTAAATAAATTTTAAACAAACAAACTATCCTTTTTATATATTTATAAGAAAAAAACTAAAATCTTTAAAACAACGGCATATATGAATTTTAAATAAATAATATTCCATAAGTGTCCAATAACTATGTGGTTTACCCTATCATAATATATCTCTAAATAAGTTTTGTGAGAAAAATATATTTTAAATAGGTAAAAAAATAAAAAAAAGCAACTTTAGGCGATGACCCATAAAACCCATAACCCATAAAACGAACTAGTGGAAAAAAAGAAAATTGCAAGATTGCTAGGGATGTTTTATATATTTTCCAGTAAGTTATAAAGTCCAGCTAAAAGTTTCTACCCTGAAAAATACTTCGTCTTGCCAATCTTCCGAAGGACCAAGGGGATATAAAACATGAACACATCAACATTTACAAGTTTATGGTTATTTTTCTGCATTGAGAATGCCAATATATTTTAATACGCTAGTCTGAAACTTTTTAAGAGATAGCTGCTGTATTGTTATAGTTTTTCAATTTTATGTTTTAGGAGGTTTTATGATATATTGAAGTATTATTAACTGTAAAATATCTCATTTTTACCTTTTATATTTGCTTAAGCAAGGAATTCCTATTTTATTCATAAATTTAATAAAATATTTGAGTAAAACAGTATATATTACAGTATTATGGACTAGGATATGTATAAAATGCTACACTGAAAAAATTAGCTGTTAGAACAACAACAAAAATATTAATTCAACTCTTTATGCACTTTAAATACAAGCAGAGAATTGGTTGGTTAGTTTACAAACTAGCTAAAGCTTGGCTATTTTGTGTTACTAGAAATTTTGGTTTTCATATTAGCCAAACTGAATTGGATAGTATACAAACTATCCAGCTATTTTAGTTTCCCTAATAATTTCAAGTAAATTAGCCAAGATCCTTGGTTATTTTGTAAACTAGCCGCTAATTTAGTTGAAAATATGTTTTCAATTAAAATAGCTGACAGTTTGGCTAGTTTATAAACTATCCAGCTAGTTTATAAACTATCCAAGTTTGCACATTAGCCATAACATATATAATATTATGTTGCCATGAATTCGTAGGTATATTTTGTTTTTTAGAGAACTCAAATATAAAAATGGTTGATTTTAAGGTTATGTTTGTGCAAAAATTATTTTTGACTAATTTCTTAAAAATCTCCAAACTTAAATATAAATTATATTAGGTAAAGTTATCATTAGTTAATTCTGCAGCAACAAATGTACTTACCGAATTGAATCCTTTGGTAAAACATGAAAATGCAACGATTTAGTTCTTGAATAACATTTACAATTAAAAACACAATAATTTACCATGATCCCTTAGATAAAATATACACACTAACGTACCCAAGCAACACAGTTTCATCTTAAAGATGATCATTAGACGTCTTCGTCAGATATCTATAGATGGTATTGTTCAGATTGCAGATCGGCATCGAAATGTCCTCGAGATAGACGTATATATTAGGTACGTCATTATATCATTATAAGAGCATAGGTCTAAATTTGATCTTATATAAGTATTGCTTTAGATGATATATACATATATAGTTTTAATATGGACCTCTTATCTATGTATTTAGGAAATATCTATATTCAGACTAGATTAAGCAGAGCAGAGATCTAAAATTCATCTAAATCCTTTTTGTTTTAGATGAGTATATATGTAGTCCTATTATGGACGTCTTCAGTCTAAAATGAGCCGAGGTCTAAATTTAATCTAAATGCTTACCTTTTTTAGATGAATATATATGTATGTTTTATCTATGTTTTTAGGAGATGATCATATTTAGGCTAAATGCTTTTTTTCTTAGGCCAGTATATCTGTAATCCTAATATAGACGTCTTATTTATGTTTTTAGGAAATGTTTACATTCAGGATATAGATTTAGCAAGTTAGACCTCTGTCGTGCTCAATCTATATTCTGAATGTAAACATTTCCTAAAAAAATAATACGACGTCTATATTATAATATAGACTTCCTTTAGGATAACAGAAATACTCGTCTAAGAAAAAAGCGCTTAACCTAAATATAGTCATCTCCTAAAAACATAGAGGAGTGCGGGGTACATTGCTTATGCAAGAATTCTTGTAAGAAATTCTACAAATATGAAAAGTCTTTTAATGAATTTCTTTCTTCATATTTTATTTTCAATAAAAGCCAAATAGTTTTATATTAAATAACAAAAATCCTTAAAAAAAATAACAAAATAAAGTAGCAAAAATAAGTTCTATATATGTATTTAACAAAAACAAAAATTATATTCTATTTTTGGTATCCCTTTGGTTTCTTTTAAATATAAGTTACTTTAAATATATATTATTAATTATTTTTATTTTTATTATAATTATAACACTAGGTTACCAGGCGTAACCAGTCATGAGTAGCTTTTATTATGGTGTTATCCGTTAATTCAGCTGACGCGTTTATACCGTTGTTGATAAAATGTAGAAACACAGCATCTGAAACGAACAAGGTTACATATATGTTACAGACAATTGTGAATTTCATACCCCAAGAACTTAAGAACATAAGCTTCTACTTAAGTTTAAAGTGTATTATACATATTTTAGATGTCTTTGGAAAATCATCTAAAAACTATTTCATAAAATACGATCGAAATCAGATCCATTTGTATATCTAGATGTTATTTAGATTACTTATACCAGATTTAGACATCTATTAGATTACCTTGTGTTTCCTGGGTAACTATATAAGCATTTAAGCGTTGAGTGTCTTAATCAATGATATAAAGAATAATCAATCGAAATCGAGTACTAAACCAGTTTTTTATTTTTTTCCTTGCAACGTAAAACACAAATAACAAAATTTGTCAATTAAGACTTCTGCCTTCCTCTCTTTTGTGAAAAAACTACCTATTTATTTAAAAATGATGTACAGTTCGTATGATTTAAATGTATTGTTGACAAATGCTAGAAGCATATTTCAAATGCAATATAAGGATAGACATTTTTTCATATCCTTTGTACGACTTACGAACCGTTTATCCGTAGGATAACTTCAAAAGAGAATCCCTAACTAGAGCGAATGCAAAATAAAATTTGACTTCTCTGTCAAAACGCATTATTCGAAAATAAAAGGGATTAATTCTGAAATTTCCAATATATATCATACGAAAAGAACAGCCCGAACATAAAATAAGGATTAATGGTTTAAAGGCCATGTTTTATTTTAATATCTAAAGTACTTCAAGCAGATGTTTAGGATTTAAATAAAAGGGTTTAAAATAAACCCTTAATAAATCTTCACTTTTGGGAGTCGATTTTACATAATGGGACAAATGCTTATCAAAAATTTTTTTTTTAAAAAGGGATTTTGAATTTTTAAATTAGTTTCTGAAAAACATTACAACTTGAAGATAAAATGTTGTAGGGTAAAGAAGACAGTTATCGGACACTTTATAGTTATTGGACAATTAAAATTAATACTGTAAAAATAAGAGTTGTATAAATAGTTACCTTAAAGTCAAATCATTAGATGACGCTGTATACAATTATAACTATCTCAGTCGGTATAGAACTACTTTATTTTGGGTCCAATATAGGACAAAAAAGTTCGCACTTTACTTTGGTGGTAAGATTTTTGTTTTTTTTTTTGTTAAGGGCAGGGCTGTGTTTAAATTACAATAAAAAATATTTCTAAAAAGTGTACAGATCAGTGTGTGGTATATAAATGTGTTTCTCATGGTTTAAACAGTCACTTTATTATGTGAAAACAAACAGTAAAGTGGCCATTGTAAAATTACTGGTTGGTAAAAAATGTATCAATATGTCCAATATCATACTCATACTTGTATCCCGGACATTTACAAGCCAATCCTTATGTAAAAATGTCCCCTTAATCCGAAAAGACCGTCAAAAACTATAAAAGTTAAGCAGTTTTTGAAATATAGTCAATTCCATATTATATGTAAAATTGATTATATTTCAAAAACTGTTCCACTTTTATAACTTTTGACGACTTTTTCGGATTCAGCGAATAATATTTTATAGGAATTGATTGCTAAATGTCCTGGCTGCTTTTTCGCTATGACATTTTTGACTAATTCATTTTTAGAGAGTAAGTAATATATATCACTATAGTGATTTCTTCGTCACAGGACATCTTGCAGAATAACAGTGATTTAAATACAGATATATATACACTGATAGAGAACATAAAAACTAATACCAACGAAATTAATAAATTCGGAAAATACTTTTAACACACCACCCGAAAAATATAAGATATATACAGACTGTATAGAATCAAGTAAGTAAGGCTGGAGACAAGGATGACAAATTATATTCTGATCAGAGAAAAAGAAACAAACTTTAATTGGGCGTGGTTTAAACCAAGCCATTCGTAATTACGAACCATAGTTGCCATGGCAGGTTGTTTTAAATCAGAAGAGAACGATTATAATTATTTAATAAATAGTTTAATTTTATTTGTTTGAAACTTTAAAAATAACAAAAAAATTAATAATATGTCAAAAATAATTTGATTTAGTTAATTTTCTTACTTTTAATATTAAAAAATAAGAAAAACAACCCTTTTAGGAAACAATAATAGCATATGGCAACAGCGCGGCATGCAGCCGGATTGTAGCTACACTGGGTAAAGGCCTATTTTGAAACATATTTTGAAATAAAGTTTGTATTTGGCGATACGATCTACCAGTGTGATGCCATACCATAATTTGGTATTTTTCCTCACGGGTAAAAACCATTTTATTTGAGAAAATACTTTTTTATTCTTACAAAGACGTACGCAAAGTCTCAGTGCACTTCTAAACTGACGCACAGATCACAGAACAAAAGATCATACGAAAATGATACGGCAAGCAAACGGATTCAATCCCTACCACAGTGGGCGGGGTTTGACACTTGTTTTATTTAAGTGTATCTATTCGTTTTAATACACACTGTATATATAAATCATCCTGTTCCGGCCTAATCATTATAAATGCTTCACAAACTAGAAATACCACACTGATGATATTTGCAACAAACTATTTCAGAAGTCAGACCAAGGAATTAGTAGTTACCTTCAGAATCCAGAAAAGGGATGAGGAATCCGAGAAAGAAATATATGAATTATATGATTTTTACAAAAACGAAATAAAAAAAAATACCTAAAACAACAATTTATCTTTAAAAAATATTTAACAATAAATGTTATTTGATGTAAAGTTGTTATGTTTATATAAAAATGTCTAATAACTATGGTCCATGTGTCCAATTACTATATAAAATGTCCAATTACTATACTGTTTTAAGTGTTTTTATAAAACTATTATTAAAAATTCAAATATTCTTATTTTTAAGTAAACGTAAATAAAGTTTAAACAAACAAACTACCCTTTTTTATATTTATAAGAAAAAAACTAAAATCTTAAATAAATAAATAATATTCCTTAAGTGTCCAATAACTATTTGCTATTCAGCCCAGAAACTTTTTGGCCAATGACATAACTAACTATTTTCTGTTATCTACAGATATCGTGATAAATTTTTGATAAGTTATACCCTTGTTGCCGTATTCATAAAATATATTGCTATATAAAGAGAAAAGTTTGCACCTTTTTTGAAAACCTATATGGATATTTGATTTGCCTCTTTACATGACCCTGTGATGTATGAGCTTTATGTATTTTAGGAAACCTCGACAAAATAATTCTCACCATTTTTATAATATTTAATTGCACTATTATAATATTTAAAGTTAGTTAGTTTGTATTATAAAAAGTTTATTAGACACGTTTACAAAACTTTAAAAACAATGTTAATGTTGACAATATTTATTAATAAAAAAATATGTACATTTTACAAATACCAACTTTTCAGAAATCGAGAAAAACGCCTAATTGAAATGACATAGATTCCACATATTTTGAATGTATAAAGGCATATGCAGATCACTTACGATACATACACACATCGGAAATCCCAATTATTCTTTTAGGGAAGGCTTCAATTACAAAAATGTTTAGTGTAGTAAAAAGCTGGAAGCATGCCATATCATAATAATTTAACATTAGCAGAACAAAATTCGTATAATCGAAATGCTTCTGCTCCACAAATGAATTAATTAAGAGATAATTGAGAAAAGTACATATATAAATAAATTCCACTCTATGTTATGAAACAAAGCTTGTTTGCTTTCGGAAAGCCCAAATTATTATTTCATTGGCCTTTCATATACGTTTACAAAAGCGCCATAAGTGTACTTATGGCGTACTTAAAAAAATATTTATTAAACTTGATTCATGGGTTATTTTCAAATTTATTGTACTTTTGATGTCCATCAACTTTATTATTTTATAAAAAACGCCTTTTGGAACTATACTAATCAAAATCAATTGGTTTAAGTGTTTTTAGCAATTATACGGAGAAAAAAGTATATTGCTGATTACCATAATTATAATACCCTTTACTATAATTTATATTACTATTTCGGACAACTATCTTGTATCTTGCATATTTAGTAAGTTTAAGTTTTAAATATCCATGTATGTTAAACCTTAAGGTAAAATTTTATTATTCTCAACCAATTTTGTTTTTAATTCTTATTATAATTAGATTTTTTCCATTAAGTATAGTAAATTTTAAAATATTATGTTGCCATTTTAAATATAAAATATTTTAAAATCGAATATTTTTATATGCATGTTAACAATTAAAAATTGTAACATATTTATTGTACTTTTTAATATACAAAAATGTTATGAGAAATAATTGAACCTACACCTCGCCAAAGTTTTTTGTTTTGAGTGCGTTCCATCAACTTCAAATACCGACAGACAGGTGTTTTGACCTATATTGGGTATCATCAGTGTCGACACGACACTGTAGAGCAACTTGTAGTAGTGGAACACACCCAAAACAAAGAAATACCTAAGCTTATATAACATGGTTGGTAAGCCAACAGAGGCGAGATGTAAAAACATCACGTGATCCACACCGTCTAACGACGCGTCGCGACGTGGCCTTTGCCGCAATCGGTACATACTATAACCAAGTAGGTTCAATTATTTCTTATATTACCAGTAATGGGTCAAGAAAGTTTATTAAAGAAACTAAGAAAATTGAATGTTTAAAATGTCATGAGTTACTATATTTTATATTATATTTAAATATAATATAAAATATAGTAACTCATGACATTTTAAACATTCAATATTATATTATTTATTTACCTTAAACATAAAAGTATCTTTATTTTTACTATATTTTTTATTAATGTATAATATATTATAATATTAGATGTACACCTTACATTTGATTAAATCATATAGTAAATATTACTATTTGTAGATAGTAAAATCAATTTATTAAAAATTAAAATATACAGTGTGTCCGTAAAGTCCCGGAACATGTGATTATTTTGAAAACGGTAATTTTTTTAAAAAAACGCCGAAACACGCCAACTTTGATATTTTTCTAGCAATATTTTAGCATATGTAGTTGTTCCAAATTCTGCCGCGTGGCGGCGCCACAATCAAAGTCAGTTTTTTTTAAATTGCAACCCTTTATTTTTGTTGCATTTTTGGATAGCTACCGTTGTCCTGATTACATTGATGTGCCACATCTGGGGGGTTACATAAGAAAATTTTTGAGAAAATCAGATTTTTGCTGCCGAATGAGATTTTGGTATTTTGTCAAACTTACACAATCTATGCGTTGCTTAATGTTTTTTGGAAAGCCAATCAGAGCAGTTGCTCAAAGTGTCCACCGTAAACTATTTGGAAATGGAACAGCCTGTCTACAAACGAGCGTTGTACGTTTGCCAGTACCGCTGGAGTGATCATCTGGATCTCGGCTTGAATGCGGTGTCTTAGGTCGTCCAAATTTTAAGGCCTGTTTACATAGGCGCGGTTTTTAAGAGGTCCCCATAAAAAGAAGTCTAAAGGGTTCAAATCGGGCGATCGCGCTGACCACTCAATTTGACCCCTTTGACCTATCCAGCGATTGGGAAAGACCTGATTTAAATAATCCCTTACTAGCAATGCATAGTGCCCCGTAACAGCGAATAAGTTCGTCAAAACCAAAATCTTAATCAGCGGCAAAAACCTACTTTTCTCAAAAATTTTCTTATGTAACCCTCCACATGTAGCATATCAATGTACTCAGGACGACAGTAGCTATCCAAAAATGCAACAAAAATTAAGGGTTGTAATTTAAAAAAACCTTACTTCGATTGGGGCGCCGCTACGCGGCAGATTTTGGAACAACTACATATGCTAAAATATTGCTAGAAAAATACCAAAGTTGACGTGTTTCAGCGTTTTTTAAAAAAAAATACCGTTTTCAAAATAATCACATGTTCCGGGACTTTACGGACACACTGTATATTATACATTTAGTAATATTGGTGTTGTAATCTTTACAAAAATTGTATAATAAAAAATAGTATTTTGTATTACAATCTTAATATTGTATTGACGAATATTAAATATTGTTACCCTAAAAATTTGTTAAAGTAAATTTTACTATCTAAAATTTACTATACATTTCTCTCCGTGTGGGCCACAGCTTTTATAAATGACCTTTTGAATTGAGCGCACATTTTTTGGTGCTGCCCCCTTGTGGCAATGTATTTGGTAACGGATTTTAGTAGGAAACGGTGTTTTGAAGCTAATAACTAAAACTTTTTATTAATTTATTGTTCGTTAAATTGGACAAGCCGGGCCCAGATCAAAAAATCTAAAAACTACAAACTCATGTTTGCAAATCTGATTTTTATAACAGTTCTATGTGATCAATGCTCATTTAATTTAAATGTTATTTATTGCTAAAAAAAAGTCAAATAAAACCTGGAATCAATTCGATACATTCCCACTAAAAATACCCACCATTCACAGCCAAATCGCAATAGAAATAAATAATTTAGATGGGATTTGGCAACATATCTGCTATAGCGATTCCTGTAAGTAGCAGCTTTTTTCATGGAATAAGGTTTCTTGAGAAATAGGGGATACGGATTTAAAAAGAAAGATAGGTTTTACGTATGCCTTTCTTATAGTTGTGTGTACAAAGCACAGTAAATATTTGCTGGCCCACCCTGTCTCACACTTACAATTTTTTCATGGAAGCGTTTTTTGAGTTCTAATTGATAGATTTGACCAAACAAGCACTTAAATCAAAGGTAATTGAGCCCTCTACAACTTTCTCTTATATAGTTTTGGTATCGGCTCAGTAGTTCGATACTGGCGATTTTATGAAGTTAAAAAAGTCTTTTTTTTTACAAAAATCAAGGTCGAAAATTTACATATCTTTCTGGGAAAGATAGAAATCGAAAATATAATTCCAGTTTGATTTATTTTACGTATAGATTATATTTAAAGGAAAAAAATAAACTGCTGTTGATAAAAATCCATGGATAAATGGCGAAGTTATGAATTTTTCAGTGGAAGGCCAAAATTCAGTTTTTCGAGAATTTTTACGTTTTTTCTTCATTTTATTGAATTATATAAAATTTTATATTGAACATTGATTTTTATTTTAACCATTAAATATTGAAATTAAATTATATATGGAACATTGAAGATATTGAAAGTTTTATTTTGTTGTAATAAGCATAGGTTTAAAAAAATTCTGTCTCCTTCTTTGTTTTTTGTTGCTTTCGTATTCCGTTTCTCGTATGAGGGACCAAATGTAATCACCCATCATGGCTGCATCCCAGAAGCCGTGATACCGCCGCTCCATAGCCTTCATTTGCTGGTGAAAACGTTCTCGGTGCTCATCACTTACGTCGCCCAGATTGTGTAGGTTATTTACGCACTCGAACTATCTACTTATTTTACTCATTTTATAATTTTTATTAACTACATAAAACGATGATAAAAATACCTTGTTGAAATATCAAAAAATATCAGTAAAATGTCACTATGCCAACACGAGAAACAAAGGAATTCACGTTTGCGGAGTCATGTCAAATTTAAATTTTGATTAATGTTTTTGGTGAAAAAAGTACGTAAAAAAATTCCAATCATGCACTTTATATATGTTTTCATTAAAGAATAAACATATTACAAAATAAAAGAAAAAAAATAAAAGAAAAATCGTCAAAAAGCTGAATTTTGGTCTTCCACTAAAAAATTCGTAACTTCGCCATTTTTCCATGAATTTTTATCAACATTAGCTTGTTTTTTTTGTTAAAATATCAGCTTCACGAAAAAAAATTCAAACTGGAGTTATCTATTTGATTTAAACCTTTCCCAGGACGATAAGGGGAAATTATAATAGGATATGGTTGGCAGAATTTTTTTTCGATTTTGTAAACTAGTGTTAGTTTTACAGGATTGATTAAGTAGTTATAGCTGTGATCCAAACAATGTTTTTTTAATCTTTAAATTTTGGATTTGGATAACATTTAATTAAACCTATATTTCAGGATTTGATAAAAGGAAAATAATTTGTACCACTTATTGCATTAAAATATATTTTTAATCCTCCCAGACTAAAAGTGATAAATTTTCCTGCTTATTGCAAATCCCGAATTTCCCTGTCGAATTGAGGAAAGTTTGCATTTAAAACAAATAAAGCAAAAAAAGGATTTAACTTGTTTTCTTTAAAAAAAAATAATCCAGTTAAACAAAGCTCTAAATCATTTAGTAGAAGATCGTTAATCTTGCAGCCTCGGAAAAAAGTGGAAAACATTGTTAACAATGTGATTTCGGGTAGTTTAAATTGGACATTACTTTTAAAAATGACTACTATTAAAATTGATTAAACAGATCCAGGGGCATTAACTTAAGTGTCAACGTATTTTCTTGAAACTCCCGGCTTAACCCTTAAATGCATATGATTTTATTTTTATACAAAATATACATAAAACGTTTTCAAATGGCTAATATAACATAGGAAAAATAATTAAAAAAATCAAAATCAAAGAAAAAAAATTATTTTGAAAAAAAAACAATATGTAGCAAATATGCAACTTTATGCAAAAAAGATGTTTATGTATGGAACAGTCTAAAACAATTTTTATTTTTGTTAAAACATAGCGTCACTCCACACTTTTCACAAATGATGCTGGTGAACCCGTTGCATTTGGGAAATTTGCATCTGACCCTTTTTTCGACAAGTAAAGGCCAGTGACCTGCTTGATCAGTGCGTATGTCTTGGGGAGGGGTGTGCTGAGCTGGACCTCTAGCTTTCTTCTCTTGAATCTCTTGTTCAATTCTTGATCTACCACGTTTTTTGTTAACTCCAACATTGCACAAGCAGTTCGCGACTTCACTTCTGAATTGTGATTGTGATAAGAGTTTGGTGTTAAAATTATCCTTTCCAATGGAGGCTCGTTTGTATAACAGCCATGCATTGACCATTGTCACATCAAGTAAATGGTAGAAGAGACGCAAATACCACTTTCTGCTTTTATTCCTGATTTTGTATCTTCCAATGTTGCTGTCCATAAGGTCCACCCCACCCATGTGCTTGTTATATTCTTGAATTACAAAAGGGCAATCTATGTCAACCTTTTTTTTTTGTTTCTTATCAAAACGTTTTACATATGTTTTTGGAATTGTTCCAGCAAATGTTGATAGCATGGTAACATATTTGTTGTCTTTCCATATCAATGCCGACACCTCTACTCCATCAACTAGGGTTGTAAACTCATCACTTTTACCACGTGTTGCATGACTTATGCGTGAAACACAATGGGACGGCGTTCGACGGCGTCAAACGCAACGCAATCGCGACGCAACGTTTTGAAATTGTGCCCAAAGATAATACACTCTTTGATTGTGCCTGCTTACAATGACGGCGTTGAACGCCGCTAAGTGACATTTATTTGGCAGTAAATCTGACAAATGGGGGTAATCTAACCTAAAATATATTTACAAAAACGCGATTATTTGTTTTGATTGTGGGTGTTGAGAATTTTTAATTGTGTTACAATTTGTGTATTTAGGGTTTTTAGGGTTATATTTTTATAATGCATTATTTTGTTATATAAAATTTCGTTCGTTTTTATAAAATGAACAAGGTGTTCATCAAAATCTTCCTTCGCCGGTGCTTTTATTGTATTAATAGATTGCAAAACTTTCCTGATATCCATCTCGAATACAAACCAAAGAACAAATGCACAGAACAAATATTAAAGAGTAAATCTAATTTATAGATTGCCTTCCTTCCTTCCTTCCTACCTCCAGTAGAAGATAAACAATACAATCCCGTACGGGAATCTATAGATTATATATATAAACGTCACTACAGTTTTCGTATTGTTTATCTTTTACGGGAGGAAGGGAGGAAGGAAGGGAGACAATCTATAAATCATGCTTAAAGCTCACAAAACAGATGACAGATTAAAACTTTGCCGCCTTTTTACAGAAAGTGAGGTTAGGTTCCCAGCGTTGACGGCGTAAAAGTAAAAAGTTGGCCAACTGGCAGCGTCACCCGGCGTTCAACGACGTGCATTGTGTGCGATATCATGCATTTGCATTGTTTCAACTTTGGTTTGACATTTGACGCCGTCAAACGCCGTCGAACGCCGTACCATTGTGTTCAAGCCTTTAGGCTTTTATCAGTTGGCAATGGACAATTGGGTATTCTATCTCGTCTGATGGTGCCCAGAGTGTAAATACCCCGTTTGGCAAGGTACGCTACAAGCGATAAAGATGTGTAATAGTTATCAAAATATAGCCTATAATTTTGCATTTCTGGTATTATCCTTGACAAGCGTACAACAACGTTGGCTGACGCACCAAGATCCGGTTCATCATCAGGTCTTTGATGTAAGTTTTCTTGTCCTGAATATATTTCAAATCGATAAGCAAAACCTGACACACCTGCAAGAACGAATAACTTGAAACCCCATTTATGTGGCTTTTTTGGCATATACTGCTTCATGAAGTGCCGAACTTTGGTGGAGCACATCTGCTCATCGATTGAACTATGGGCTTCCAAAGGGACATTGGAAAATTTCTCATTTAGATGGTCAATAATGGGACGGATTTTGTGCAACCTATCATGATCTGCGTGATCTCTTGGCAGATGTTTATTGTTATCATTGAAATGTATGTAACGACGAATTTTTTCAAAGGTGTTTACTGGCATAGTATTTTGAACATGAGGAAAACATAAATCGTCACTCCAGTATGATCGTGTATTTGGCATACTTACTAAAGACATAAAATAACAAATCCCAATAAAATTTCCGATATCTCGGGCAGTGAAATTTGTTGGCTTGCTTGGGTCTTTCTGAGTAGCATATAAATTGGTTTCTGATGCTATTTGATCAAACAGTTCGTCAGTGAAAAAGTACTTAAAGAAGCTGTATGGTGTCTCCAAATTTAAAATAGCAGAAGGAAGGTCTGTAGATCCATGAAAGGTAAGTTGTTCTTCATTTAGCTTGATACCCACATGGTTCCATTTTACTTTCTCTTTCTTCTGTTTAGATTTACCTTTTCCTTTTTGAGATTTGGACTTGGGTAACGTGTCTTGCGTAGCCGTTGAAGTGGAGGGTTGATCAAATTCCAAGACACTTTCACTTTCAATTTCATCCTCTTCATTTGCGAAAATTATTGGACTGGCAGTTCTTGCATCATCTTCGTCGTCACTAGGTAAATATGGAGGGTCAGCCACACTATCAGTGTCTGAAAAGTCCAGACCATCCTCACTTTCTGATAAGTTCGCTAATATCTTTGCTAATTCCTCATCCGTCAGACCTTTTTTGCTACTCATGCTACAAAATATATAGGACCTTAGTGCATATTGTTGCAGATATGCTACAATCAGTATTTCAGAAAAAGAACAATGACTAACAGTTTTTTTCATCAATATAATTATTTACATAAAAGTATATACCTTTCTTATATAGTAGAATATTTTTTTATTAAAATCTGGGCATAAATTGCGTCAATACTAATTATTATTTCTTGGCAACAATACAACATGTCCTACGAACAGCTGTTCACTAAACAATTAAATAAAACTGTCATTCAAACGCCATCTATGGTCAAATAAAATTTTTAACCAAATACTTCACTATGTTGCAGATATGCTACACCATGCATTCAAGCCAATACAAGTAATACAGTATGTCTACTATAAGAGTTCTCGGAGCGTAGCAAATTTGCAACGCGATGCATTTAAGAAATTGGACATTACTTTTAAAAATGACTACTATTAAAATTGATTAAACAGATCCAGGGGCATTAACTTAAGTGTCAACGTATTTTCTTGAAACTCCCGGCTTAAACCGTTCCCCCATTAAATCCTTCAATTAATTCAGACAACGATTCAATTCACTCCTGCCATTACTTCAAAAGACAAGAGTTTAACACTTACGTTACTTCATTGCATTATAATTTATAAAGAAGTTTTGTCTGCATCTAAATTAACTTTATCTTCAAGCGGTCTATAAGTTAAACTTTAAATAATAATACGTTATACTTACTCAGCGCGCGCGAAATTGTGCTTAAATACTTATAATTAATAAATAATTTTTTTATTTCGTTTTCGTAAATATCATATAATTCATATATTTATTTTTTGTATTCCTCATCCCTTTTCTGGATTCTAATGGTAACTACTAATTCCTTGGTCTGACTTTTGAAATAGTTTGTTGCAAATATCATCATATCAGTGTCTTGTTGGTGAAGCATTTATAATGTTTAGGCCAAAACATAATGAATTATATATCTTATATTTTTTTCGGGTGGTATGTTAAAAGTATTTTCCGAATCTATTAATTTTGTTGCCATTAGTTTTTTATGTACTCTATCATGCACTGTATTTATATCACAGTTATTCTGCAAGATGTCCTGTGACGAAGAAATCACTATATTACTTACTCTCTAAAAATGAATTAGTCAAAAATGTCATAGCGAAAAAGCAGCCACTAATAATTCTCGGCAACAGCAATTTGTATCCAGGTCATTTAGCAGTCAATTCCTATGAAATATTATTCGCTGATTCTGAAAATGTTGTCAAAAGTTATAAAAGTAGAACAGTTTTTGAAATATAATCAATTTTACATATAATATGAAATTAACTATATCTCAAAAACTGCTTAACTTTTATAGTTTTTACGGTCTTTTCGGATTCAGGGGACAATTTTACATTAGAATTGTCTGGTAAATGTCCGGGATTCAAATAGAGTATGATATTGGACATATGTCCAATAATAGAAATTTATATTTTTTACCAACCAGTAATTGGACACTGGCCATTTTACTGTTTGTTTTTAGAATTAAAATTAAAACGCATTAAGGTGACAATGTTTAAACCACGAGGAACACATTTATACCACACGCTGATCTGTACACTTTTTGAAAATATTTTTGGTTGTAATTTAAACACAGCCCTGCTCTTAACAAAATAACAAAAATCTTACCACCAAAACCAAAGTAACATGCGAACTTTTTTGTCCTATATTGGACACAAAATAAAGTAGTTCTATATTATTACTGACAGAGATAGTTATAATTGTATACAGCGTCATCTAATGATTTGACTTTAAGGTAACTATTTATAGAACTCTTGTTTTTACAGTATTAATGTTAACTGTCCAATAACTAAAAAGTGTCCGATAACTGACTACTTTACCCTATAGTGTTAATTTAAATTGTGTTTAAAGTGTGACATCAATAAAATTTAACCGTAGGTAATAATTGTTTGCATTTAAATTAAAAATTCAATTTTTATTAACTTTTGTAAATATTATTTATACCAAAATAAAAAAATAATTTATAGGCCTTTATTGGCTTTAAAATGTAATAACGATGGTTATTTATTGTATTTATTTTATAAATGGAATTACAGATTTTAAATTAAAAAATTAAAAATAAATTGTTAAAAACAAATAGGTACAATAATAAAATATAAAATAACGACTAAAGATTTAAGTTATTTAAATAAATTTAAAAAAATTAATACACTGTTGGGATATATATCATATATACTCAATTTCATACAATTTAATATTATCAATGATTTTTTTGATAAAGGAATGAGTTTTTATTTGATAAATAATTGTTAAATCGTGTTTTATTCATTCGAATTTGATATTTTTTATATTAAACGAACGAATAAATAAATTGCATACAGTTTATGTAAATATAAATTGTACTTGTAATTAGAAACAATAAATACACATTTTTGTAATGATTTACTTTAAAATTGTAGACATTTCAATACAATAAAAATTATAAAACAAATAAGTTGTCTAAATTTAAAAAGCGTTATGCTTTATTTAAAGCGTTGATTGAGAAGGTCTTCACTCAACGGTAAAAAAACAAAAACTGGTATTATATTATGTATTATATATAATATTTTTGCCCACCATGTCTCACTATGATTTTCTTGTGTAGTTTGGCTCACTAAACGCGAAAATCACACATAATTTTTTTTTCATGGCGCTTTCGAGATATGAATTTTCAATTGTTTTTTTTTAATTTTCTGACGTGTTTTGAAGTTTTAGAGTATACTTCGAGTTCTAATTGATCGATTTGGCCAAACATGCATTTACATTTTCTTGTATAGTTTTGGTATCGGCTCAGTAGTTCGATACTGGCAATTTTATGAAGTTGAAAAAGTCCTTTTTTTACAAAAATCAAGGTCGAAAATAAGCTGCTGTTTATAAAAGTTCATGGATAAATGGCGAAGTTATGAATTCAGTTTTTCGAGAATTTTTACGTTTTTTCTTCATTTTATTGAAATATATAAAATTTAATATTAAACATTGATTTTTATTTTAAATATTGAAATTAAATTATGTATATATTGGAGCATAGGTTTAAAAAAAATTCTGGCTCCTTTATTTTTTGTTGCGTTCGTATTCCGTTTCTCGTATGATCACCCATATCATGGCTGCATCCCAAAAAGTAAGTAAAAACTCAAAAAATCATGCACCTTATACAGGTTTTCATTGAAGAATAAACATATTACAAAATAAAGGAAAAAAAAATAAATGAAAAATCGTCAAAAAGCTGAATTTTGGTCTTCCACTAAAAAAAAACTTCGCCATTTTCCCATGTATTTTTATCAACATTAGCTTGTTTTTTTTTTGTAAAAATGTCAGCTTCACGAAAAAAAATTCAAACTGGAGCTATCTGTTTGATTTAAACCTTTCCCAGGACGATATGCATACATGTAAATTTTTGGCAATTTTTGCCATAAAAACGAATTTTTTAAGTTATAAAAATCGCTTGCGTCAAAATACTTATCCGATATCAAAAGTATGTAAAAGAAAGGTTTAGAGGGCTCAAATACCTTCAATTTAAGGGCTTGTTTGACCAAATCGATCAATTAGATTTCAAGCTATACTCAAAAACGTCAAAACACCTCCGAAAATTGAAAAAAAAACAATTAAAAATTCAAAAACGCTTCCATAAAAAAAATTGAGTGTGATTTTCGTGTAGTGGGTCAAAATACATGGGAAAATTATAATGGTGGCAGAATTTTTTTCGATTTTGTAA
The DNA here is from genome assembly GCA_921294245.1 of Brassicogethes aeneus. Classification (NCBI taxonomy): domain Eukaryota; kingdom Metazoa; phylum Arthropoda; class Insecta; order Coleoptera; family Nitidulidae; genus Brassicogethes; species Brassicogethes aeneus. The sequence goes on from OV121137.1 coordinate 53,563,960, forward strand.
ACTAGTGATATAAAAATGTTTGATTTTAAGGTTATGTGTGTACAACTATTATTTTTTGTTAGATTTGTTTTATTTGGATGAGCACACAAATATTCAAGCGGTGTCCAAAGTTCAAACGGCAACAATTTATGTCGGCAAACAAAATTTACTTGTGATTTTCAGACAAACATTCGCACCTTTGATCTGTTCATTTTACAAATTTATGAAAATGAAGAAATCAAGAAATTTTAAATGTAGATTTTTGATGTAAAACAGGCAAATAAGTATACAGTTTTGTTAATTTGTGTGCAAATCATATGAAGCAAGCTTATTTATGGTTAATATCATACTAAACGTAAATTTGTTACATTTGTAAATACAATAGAATGCCAATTATTTGTTAATATTGTTTGTAGTGAAAATGTAGCTTTACATTCTGCAATATTAATTAAAATGTTTAAGCTGAAATTTTACATTTTAATGATGCCAACAAGTGAAACATTAATTTCAACTATTCGACAATAGGTATAATGAAAACTAAATGAATAATCAGGGTTATTACACATACCAGTTTCCATCAGTTTCAGTGATATTTGTGTTGGATTTGTTTGTACCAAATTGTTTGATTTAATTAAGCTGTATTGAATTGTTTATTTACTTTTTAATTGTTTATGAGCGACTGTAAGCTGGATTGGTCTCTAAACATATAAATGTCTGCAAAAGCCATGTCACAAAATGGACTTTTGTTGTTACATTGTTGCCAACTAAACAGAGTTTCTATTTACTGATTTAATTATTGCAGGATGCTACTACGCTGATTTAATTATTTATTAATGTGATGACGTACGTTCGCTGCACAAAGGGGTATTGGATTATTAAAGGTAGGTAGGTAGGTACGTTAACATTATTAATCACTTTATACACAGTAAAAAATTTTGCCCGTGTAAGTTTTTTAGTGTAGGGGTAAAAATATTAGAGTTGATTTGTAAGTGTAAAAGTTACACTACAAAATACACTAGTTAGCATTTAGTGCTTATTAACTTTATTAAACACATTTAAAGAATATGAACATTATTCATTGGTACATTTACACTATTTATTAATAAAATAAATCAAACGGGTAGAAAAACTTAATGCGAGTATTTATTACCCCTTAATGTGTTAAATAGTGACAAAATGTACACTACACTGCATGCCAATTTCTTTGTAGGTTTTGATGTTACTAAGAGCTCTTTTTTCTTTACACTACTAGTGCACATTGTATCACAATTTAAGTTAAATTATACCAATAGTGGCAAAATAGACTAAAAAAACTGGTAATAACCGAAATGCGTTTTAAAATGTTTGGTTGATACCTATCTTCCTACGCAGTGCATATCCGGAGATACCGCGTTGTGGAAGTGTGGCATTTTTGTTCAGTTAAATTTTAATTATGGTGAATCCATAAGGGGACATTCTTATTTTTTGGTAAGTACTATACTTCCTTTTTCTTTAAGCCTTAATACTCAATAAATACCAATATGTAAAAAGGATGTCCATACCCGACCTATATTATATATCAACAATTTACGGCAGTAGGTCGGGTACTTGTAACTTTAATAATATAAATACATACACACTTGATTTACTTTTTATTTTCAAGAGTAATGGTTGTTATTTTAACCTATACCTACATTTTTATTAATATTATGGAAAATTTGTACACGTGTGGTAAATCCCCGACATACAGCCGCCTGAGGCCTCTCTACCAATGGGATCACCCATTTTTTATAACAGAAAAATGGATTACTGATGAATTCTCAAGATAATTCATTGCTTACAAGTTGACAGCCAGTAAAACATTGCATTGATCTAAAACTTTCACGTTTTAAGGAACCATTTTGCTTAAGCCAGCCATACGACTCAAATATAAAATTATATTTTAAAAGGCACCGATTTTGATAATTGTCATAGATTTTTGTTCCAAATAAATGTTTCTCTTTATTAACCCTTTCGTTTTATTAACTACCACCAATAGGTTTTACTCAAATAATAGTGTTAATTTACACTTGAAGTTTGCACTAAAAGAGTAAAAGTACCTTTTTAAAATTAGAACTTTCCAAAGTGTAGAAGTACACGATTTTAGGTAAATTAACACTTTTTAATACTGTGTAAAATTACTTTATCCTCAGTGCTATAGTATTAAATCATACTTGCTTACTTGGGGAAAATTACACTACAAATTAACTCCTGTGTGAACTCTAATTAGTGTTGCTTAGAGTTGATTTTTTTTAATGTGTAACCAAGAAGTTAAATTTAACTAACATAACGTTAATTTTACCATAATTGAATTCCCCACTTATTACAAATTTAAGGTAAATTTAACGTTGTATAATAATATTACCTAAACAAATTAACCAGACATAAACTCCTTGTAAAATTATTGGTAGAAGTATTTTTTCCAGCAAAATTAGCATATTTTTATTCATCTTTGATGGTAATTTTTTAGCATAAATCCCTAAAACATTAAGTCGATCCAAGCTGTGACAAGCCAATAATCAGGACCTGAAATAAAATCCCCTTTTTTCTCTTCCAGGATCCCCGATAATAATGCTGAATTTAAATTACAGCTTAACCTAGGGCATTTCCTGTAATTTTAACCGAGTTTTAGATATCTGATTCGGCACTAAAATCAAAATGAAAGCACGCAAAAAATGTCCGTTTCCTTTTAAATATTAACTTTTTCGTATTAATTAACCTGTAAGCTTTTACGTGTAATTTACTTTTTAATAAATGGAGTATAAATAAATATTCGGAAGGTTGAATAATCCGTAAACCTTTATTAACAACAAAGAGAAATGCTCACATATTAATTAATGAATATATGAAGTAATAAGTACCGTAAAAATTGATTTTTATAATAAAAAAATATATATTTTTTTAAATAATTATTACCAATGATACTTAGTTAAAGTTAAATACAAAAATAAAACCTATTGGTGGTAGTGAATTATTTGGAACAAAAATCTATGACAATTATCAAAATCGGTGCCTTTTATAATATAATTTTATATTTGAGTCGTATGGCTGGCTTAAGCAAAATGGTTCCTTAAAACGTAAAAGTTTTAGATCAATGCAATGTTTTACTGGCTGTCAACTTGTAAGCAATGAATTATCTTGAGAATTCATCAGTAATCCATTTTTCTGTTATAAAACATGGGTGATCCCATTGGTAGAGAGGCGTCAGGCGGCTGTATGTCGGGGCTTTACCACACGTGTACAATTTTCCATAATATTAATAAAAATGTAGGTATAGGTTAATATAACAACCATTACGCTTGAAAATAAAAAGTAAATCAAGTGTGTTTAATGTTACAAGTACCTACTGCCGTAAATTATTTATATATAATATCGGTCGGGTATGGACATCCTTTTAACATATTGGTATTTATTGGGTATTAAGGCTTAAAGAAAAAGGAAGTATAATACTTACCAAAAAATAAGAATGTCCTCTTATGGATTCCCCGTAATTAAAATCTAACTGAACAAACATGCCACACTTCCACAACGCGGTATCTCCGGATATGCACTGCGTAGGTAGATAGGTACCAACCAAACGTTTTAAAACGCATTTCGGTTATTACCAGTTTTTTTAGTCTATTTTGCCACTATTGGTATAATTTAACTTTAATTGTGATACAATGTGCACTAGTAGTGTAAAGAAAAAAGAGCTCTTAGTAACATCAAAACAGATAAAGAAATTGGCATGCACTGTAGTGTACATTTTGTCACTATTTAACACATTAAGGGGTAATAAACACTCGCATTAAGTTTTTCTACCCTTTTGATTTATTTTAATAATAAATAGTGTAAATGTACCAATGAATAATGTTCATATTCTTTAAATCAACTCTAATATTTTTACCCCTACACTAAAAAAATTACACGGGCAAAATTTTTTACTGTGCAGGTTTTCTACTAATATTGCCCCAGAAAAGTTTTTGTTTGCCCCAGAGCCAATTTATTATTGACCATTGTATAACTTATTTTAAACTATGTTGTCAAATTTTTGTTGGGAAACATTTGTTTCAAATTAGTGGCACAGTTTTAACGAAAAATTAATAAATAAACGGTTAACCTGAAACTGAAAACTTAAGCGAAATATCAAAAGTAAGTTTTAACAGTTTAATTAATGTTTTATTGTTTGTTCGTAAGTTTATAATTCAGGTTTTAATTCCATGCTGTTATAGATTCTGCCGGCTTAGAATAATTGCTATTCGCCCCACGTTACACGGTGAAGTAGTTCTTTGGGCGATTTCTGTGGAAAACTGGAGTTAATCTTATCAACTCATAATGGAAGTGGTGATCCGTGAGCTCGGCAAGATAACAAAATGTTAATTCATTGTTTTTGGCCACTCAGCTAATTCGATCAGATAGTCGATAACAGTTATTGTTTGATACATTTATTTTAGGTTCGTTGAAAATTGGGCATTTTTATTGCCAGATAAAAATTCAATTTTGTTGTCAAAATTACTGTCGAGTCAACAAATTTTTAACATACAGGGTGTCTCAAAAGTTTTAGCAGATTGATTAGAGGTGGGAGAACTATAAAGCCTGAGTTATAGATTGCCTTCCTTCCTTCCTTCCTTCCTCCCGTAGAAGATGAACATTACGTAATTGTCACCATTAACATTTCCCGTGTAGGAATTTTTAATACTTTGTGATAATATTTTGCAATTATAGTAATAAAAAAAATCAAAGAATAAAATATTTTCTTAACAAAATCATATTTTGAGTTATTTTAATATTTTAAAGTATCAATAATTGTTAAGTTTAATTAAAATTAATAACGGGCAATGTTAATGGTGACAATTACGTCAAAAATGTTTATTTAAATCGTAGTGCCTTTTATAGATTCCCGTACCGTAAGGACGGCATTCCTTCCTCCCGTAGAAATTTTTAAGTTTTATCTTTCACCGTAAAGGTCTTTGACATGACCAATCACAGTGCTTGTTATGGACATGCGCTGTAGGGTGACAGCGCGTAGGCACAAAATATTTAAAATACGTGATTGTTTAGTATTATTTAAGATAGGTGTTTAGTATATTATAGTATATTACACTACAAGGGCAGAAAGTGTGAGATTCCTGCACTGCGCGCCATGATGCCCGAGGCGAAGCCGAGGGCATCATGGCGCGCAGTTCAGGGCTCTCACACTTTCTGCCCGTGTAGTGTATACTATTTTTCTTACTACCTTGGCCGAAAATACAACCCAACCCAACCCGGCCGAAAATACGGGAAAAAATTAAATGTGTATATCGAAACATATTGATGCTTGCCCCGACATTTGCGGCACGAGCGAAGCCTTCGTAGCCCTTGTAGTGTAATATACTCGAAAATACGTTGTTTCGTCCCGGATTCCAATGCATCAAACGTAAACTTTCTGCCGTGGAATCGGGGACGAAACAACGTATTTTCAGTCGAGGTAGTAAGAAAAATAATTTGTGTCTCTAAATAGGATATTTAGATATTGTTTATGATCAATGTCTTTCATTTTTAGAAACGTTGCTTTGTAAAACCCCGTAGTTTCCCGGTCTTGGTAAAGTGGGCGAGTCTTCCAACGTCTTGTTCGATGTTTTTTTTGATTATACTGCCCTACTATGGAGAAAGGCAGTAACTACAAAAAATTCTAAATGCGTTTTCTTGATAAAGCTATGGACATTTTGTATCTTAATTCAACAAAGAAATTCAGTAAAATATCTTATAAGTTAAATAAATCAGTTAAATAACTACTGCTTTTTATAAAAATGTATTTATACTAATTTCCCACAAATTTCTTGTTTAGCAGTTACTGCCTTTCTCCATAGTTGGGCAGTATACAAAAAGCTGCCTGGGCAATTAAAATTGTGATCACTGCACTAATATATAAATGTTTATCTTTCATATTTACACACAATGGGTAAAACGCAGAATATAAACAAAAACAAATGTCAACAATTTTAGATGTGATCGCGCATGGTTACGAAATTTTACACGAAAATCTATAAATTGACTTTTTACAAGACGCACAAATCGTACATACGGGCACGACAATTGCAAAATATTATCATAAAGTGTTAACAATTCTTACACGAGAAATGTTAATGGTGACAATTACGTCAAAAATGTTTTTTGGGTTTCGTATTGTTCATCTTCTACGGGAGGAAGGAAGGAAGGAAGACAATCTATAATTCAGGCTTAACAGAGGCGCTTGTATAAGCCTAAAAGTGCTAAGAACAACCGTTTTACTCCTCTTTTGTATAATAAACCTTATTTTATCAGGGCTGTCATTAAACTGTCAAATTTCAATTTTAAGGTTAATTTACCATAACCCACAAATTTAAACTTTATAGTTTGATGACAGCCCTGATAGAATAAGGTTTTAAATGTTTGTTCTTAGCACTTAAAGGCCTCATTTGAGGCTTACAAGTGCCTCTGTAAGAAACACGACGTTTATTTTTATTTTTAATCTGTATAAACATAAAAATGGCCGCCGTTAGATTCTGTACAGTGTTGCAGTAATTTTTAGTATTCGCGAAACAAGATAAAACAGGGTTTGTTTTGTGGATTGTGATTATTACATATTCATTGAAATATCTTTAATTTAATAATAATGTTAAAATTAATTATTATTATTATTAATAAAATAATTATTTTAACTTAACTTAAAAAAATAAGTATAATTTGAATATTTTACTTTCTATAATATACTATAAATTTTTAATATTTGTATTACATGAATTGTGAAATAGTCAATAAAATTGATTGATTTTATACGTGGAATACCCAGCAACATTTAAATTATTTTAATTTGAAACGACCGCAATTGAAACCAATATTTATAGCTAGATGATTGGCTCAGAAGCATGCCTGAACTAATTTAGACTCACGATTGGCGTTAGCCTTGTTGTCTTGTTCTATTACAATAAGATATCATAGGTGTCTCCTTCTCTCGTATTAGCATACGCGAGGCAGGCACGCCTACATCCAAGGAAATAAGCAGGTGTTTCAAAATTCAATAATAAATGGTATTATTTTTCTTATAATAAATCGATTTAATCGAAATTATATTTCTATTCTAAAATAAACATATTTTAACACTATCGCCATCTTGTAGCCATCACAGCAACCAATAAAATAAATACAGATTCTTACTTTAGGTTTGTTTTGGTTATAAAATTCTGAACTGTTTAAAGAACAAATCTATGTTTATTTACGCAATATTTTGTTTATTCTTTTTCTATGACTTTGTCTATTTTATGATTCTTTTGTAAGTGGTGTATTCTGTGGGTTTAGTTAATTGAACTTGGTGATTTATGTGAATTTAGTCATTATGGATATTACGGTGAGAAATTGTACCGATATTGTTGACCTTCACGTGGTTCTTGCTAAACAATGAACTATTAATTAGACAAAAATGAGGTTTATTTAAAATAAACGTCATTTTTACAATAAAATATATTTCATTGACAAAGAAGAGGATTCCTTCCCCACCACAGTCTAAGTTTTTTACTTAGTTTTAAGTATAACTGAAGTTGGGTCTTCGCCTTTAAATGAGGGCGAAACCCTGCCTCTGCCTCACCAAAATAAAATGTCACGGGCCGCCACTGGGTGGGTCTGATTTTTTTCCAATTTTTAAATTTTCGATGGAATTCTGAAACATCCCGATGAATCATTAAAATTTAAATGTATACTTTAATATTTGTTTTATTTTTAAATGTATGAATTTAATCCGTATTTTCAATATCTCATACCAAAATTTAAATGTTAAATTGGAATAAAACAGAACATTTCAAATTAATATTACACTATTGTTAGCATTATTAAACTATGAAATTTCAGCTTAAAAATTGTTTTTGATAATTCAGATTTCATATAACGTTCGGTTTACATTTAATTTATTAAAACTTTTATTAATCAATACATACAATATCCTAAAAAAGACCATTTTCCGAACTCTTGATGAACTTATACTCTTCAAAGCTATTATTTCAAACATATTCTGTTTAGTTAAAGTATTGTCTTTTGAAGTTCGAACTATAATCATCATAAATAGATTAAGCTTAAAACTTAAAAAATCATTTAGCTGATAAATAATCAGACATGCTCTACTTTGCGATATCTATCAGGTTCTATAAAAAGATTCAAATTAAAAAAGGATATAACCGATCTAATTTTTTATTTATTTGGTCAATAGTATTGACTCAATAAACAGTAAAAAAAAATCAACTCTAGCAACACTAATTAGAGTTTACACAGGTCCACACTAAATAGTGTTTTTATATATACCACTATAGTGGTATATATAAAACAACACTATTTAGTGTATACAATTAGAGTTAATTTGTAGTGTAATTTTCCCCAAGTAAGCAAGTATGATTTAACACTGTAGCACTGAGGATAAAGTAATTTTACACTGTATTAAAAAGTGTTAATTTACCTAAAATTGTGTACTTCTACACTTCCTGGGTAAAATCCCACTTTTGTTCAGTGTAAATTACACTACTTTGGAAAAGTTATAATTTTAGTGCAAACTTCTAGCATTGAGTAAGTTTCTTACTCAATGCTTCTAGTGTAAATTAACACTATTATTTCAGTAAAACCTATTGGTGGTAGTGAATAAAACGAAAAGGTAAATAAAGAGAAACATTTATTTAAAACAAAAATCTATGACAATTATCAAAATCGGTGCCTTTTAAAATATAATTTTATATTTGAGTCGTTTTAGATCAATGCAATGTTTTACTGGCTTTCAACTTATAAGCAATAAATTATCTTGAGAATTCATCAGTAATCCATTTTTCTGTTATATAAAATACGATTACATAAAAAATTTGTGATATCATTGGTAGAGAGGCGTCAGGCGGCTGTATGTCGGGGATTTACCACACGTGTACAAATTTTCTATAAAATTAATAAAAATGTAGGTATAGGTTAATATAACAATCATAACGCTTGAAAATAAAAAGTAAATCAAGTGTGTATTTATTTATATTATTAATTTTAAAGTACCCGATCTACTGCCGTAAATTATTGATATATAATATAGGTCGGGTATGGACATCCTTTTAACACATTGGTATTTATTGAGTATTAAGGCTTAAAGAAAAAGGAAGTATAATATTTACCAAAAAATAAGAATGTCCTCTTATGAATTCACCGTAATTAAAATCTAACTGAACAAAACTGCCACACTTCCACAACGCGGTATCTCCGGATATGCACTGCGTAGGTACCAAGTTGGTTGGTACTACCAACCAAACATTTTAAAACACATTTTGGTTATTACCAGTTTTTTTAGTCTATTTTGCCACTATTCGTGTAATTTAACTTTAATTGTGATACAATGTGCACTAGTAGTGTAAATAAAAAAGAGCTCTTACTATAGTAACATCAAAACAAACAAAGAAATTGGCATGCACTGTGGTGTACATTTTGTCGCTATTTAACACATTAAGGGGTAATAAACACTTGTTCATATTCTTAAAATGTGTTTAATAAAGTTAATAAGCACTAAATGTTACCTAGTGTATTTTGTAGTGTAACTTTTACACTTACAAATCAACTCTAAAATTTTTACTCCTACACTAAAAAATTTACACGGGCAAAATTTTTTACTGTGTTGTTAATTTGTTAATTTGTTTGTTTAGCAAATTGATTAATAAAGTAACATTTCTTATCAAAATTGATTTCATTTAAGTTCCCAATTTCCAACAAATACTTTTGTTAGTGGTTCTATAAAAAAGTTTGTAAAATAAAGGTAAGGCAAAAAAAATACAAAATATAACCGAAACCTAATATTAAAACCTGGAATTATTAAAATCCATAAAGCAAAGATACTGTTTGTATTTTCCTTTTGTGTTCAAGAATTAAATTATAATTAATTTTACCCAACGGTGTTTTATATCCACTGTATCGATTTTGTCTCGGCAACTCATTAAATTCTATCTTACTTTCAGGATTTTAAATTTTTTGTTTACAAATGTACACCCACTGACAAAAATTACTTTAACTTGTAAAAATTACTATGTTATATTATGTAAACATTATGTAATTTAATAATTAATTAACATTCTATTTTTGAATTCAGATTATACCTTTCTGAAGGTGTGTGATGGCTTGAATTCATCATCTAGAGGATATTCAAACCCAAAAGTAAAAAACACGTGTCATCAAGAAATATTTTTTATCGACATTAATGTAATTTAAAAGTAACTCTCTGTAAACTCTATTTAAAAGATTGATGCTAATAACTAACTTCACACTTATTTGTGACGCAAATATATTTTGACGTTAAGAGTTCGATTCTTTATAATCTGTGTTTCGATTCTTTATCATCTGTGGTTCGATTCTATTTCATATACGACCGATTCAGTTGATGGTATGAGAGAATAATATGGATTCAGATCCTGAAAAAAAAGGGGGCGCTCCTCAAATTTTTTAGAAAATGATAAAATCAGTTGTATAAAAGTCCGATTAACAACAGATTAATAAATTACGGATTAATCAATAATAGCTGGTTAAAGAAAATTTTGTTGTGCAACACTCGGTTATGTTTTAATTAGTTAATTTTCAAATTTAGGGGAATTCACTAAAAAATCACCAAATTTTCGTATTTGTCATGTCATAATTTTCGTAATTGTCAAATTAACCATGTCCTCCTCAAATTATTATTAATAATTTTTGTTGTTTAGTAAGATTTTAAGTATATTGGTATTTATTTATTTATTGCATACATTAATGTGCAATTGTAAGTAGCTTTAATTACATTTCTTCTTGCAGGTGTGTTTTGTGGTAAAGGTTTTAATATTTTGTACAAAATATACAAAAAATGGCTTTAGCATAGGCTTGTTGGTCAAAAATGAAAGATTGTGGTAATAGGGTCTCTAACTTTAGTGGAAAAAAATCTTAGCTATTGCTTTGAATAGGTAGTAAAAAATATAAAAACATTGTAGGTAGAATGCAAAATGAACGCGTTACCAAAAATCGTAAAGTTAATTCAATCATTTGCCTAAAAGAAAGCGCTTATTTTGTATTAGTTCTTAAATAAATTATGGCTGATATTTCTTTATTTCAAAAAGTTATAATATTTTTTGAATGACGAAATCTGTTTTTGTATTCTTCTATATTTAAATCTGTAAAATATTCAGGTCTAGCACGAAAGTTTCGGTTTTCTAGAAAAAATAACAATTTCTACTAATTATAAAAAAAATCTTCATCATCCGTTAAATGTTCTACCATTTTAATGCTAACCACAGATAAAAACTAACAAAAAAATAACGCCGCGTCTAGAGTCCCGTCAGACGGTTCTCTATTGCGCTCCCGTTAACAGAGTGACGTCATCAAATGACGCAATCTTAGGCCCAGTTGTATAAAAGTACGATTAACAACACATTAATAAATTACGGATTAATCAATAATAGCTGGTTAAAGATAATTTTGTTGTGCAACACTCGGTTATGTTTTAATTAGTTAATTTTCAAATTTAGGGGAATTCACTAAAAAATCACCAAATTTTCGTATTTGTCATGTCATAATTTTCGTAATTGTCAAATTAACCATGTCCTCCTCAAATTATTATTAATAATTTTTGTTGTTTAGTAAGATTTTAAGTATATTGGTATTTATTTATTTATTGCATACATTAATGTGCAATTGTAAGTAGCTTTAATTACATTTCTTCTTGCAGGTGTGTTTTGTGGTAAAGGTTTTAATATTTTGTACAAAATATACAAAAAATGGCTTTAGCATAGGCTTGTTGGTCAAAAATGAAAGATTGTGGTAATAGGGTCTCTAACTTTAGTGGAAAAAAATCTTAGCTATTGCTTTGAATAGGTAGTAAAAAATATAAAAACATTGTAGGTAGAATGCAAAATGAACGCGTTACCAAAAATCGTAAAGTTAATTCAATCATTTGCCTAAAAGAAAGCGCTTATTTTGTATTAGTTCTTAAATAAATTATGGCTGATATTTCTTTATTTCAAAAAGTTATAATATTTTTTGAATGACGAAATCTGTTTTTGTATTCTTCTATATTTAAATCTGTAAAATATTCAGGTCTAGCACGAAAGTTTCGGTTTTCTAGAAAAAATAACAATTTCTACTAATTATAAAAAAAATCTTCATCATCCGTTAAATGTTCTACCATTTTAATGCTAACCACAGATAAAAACTAACAAAAAAATAACGCCGCGTCTAGAGTCCCGTCAGACGGTTCTCTATTGCGCTCCCGTTAACAGAGTGACGTCATCAAATGACGCAATCTTAGGCCCAGTTGTATAAAAGTACGATTAACAACACATTAATAAATTACGGATTAATCAATAATAGCTGGTTAAAGATAATTTTGTTGTGCAACACTCGGTTATGTTTTAATTAGTTAATTTTCAAATTTAGGGGAATTCACTAAAAAATCACCAAATTTTCGTATTTGTCATGTCATAATTTTCGTAATTGTCAAATTAACCATGTCCTCCTCAAATTATTATTAATAATTTTTGTTGTTTAGTAAGATTTTAAGTATATTGGTATTTATTTATTTATTGCATACATTAATGTGCAATTGTAAGTAGCTTTAATTACATTTCTTCTTGCAGGTGTGTTTTGTGGTAAAGGTTTTAATATTTTGTACAAAATATACAAAAAATGGCTTTAGCATAGGCTTGTTGGTCAAAAATGAAAGATTGTGGTAATAGGGTCTCTAACTTTAGTGGAAAAAAATCTTAGCTATTGCTTTGAATAGGTAGTAAAAAATATAAAAACATTGTAGGTAGAATGCAAAATGAACGCGTTACCAAAAATCGTAAAGTTAATTCAATCATTTGCCTAAAAGAAAGCGCTTATTTTGTATTAGTTCTTAAATAAATTATGGCTGATATTTCTTTATTTCAAAAAGTTATAATATTTTTTGAATGACGAAATCTGTTTTTGTATTCTTCTATATTTAAATCTGTAAAATATTCAGGTCTAGCACGAAAGTTTCGGTTTTCTAGAAAAAATAACAATTTCTACTAATTATAAAAAAAATCTTCATCATCCGTTAAATGTTCTACCATTTTAATGCTAACCACAGATAAAAACTAACAAAAAAATAACGCCGCGTCTAGAGTCCCGTCAGACGGTTCTCTATTGCGCTCCCGTTAACAGAGTGACGTCATCAAATGACGCAATCTTAGGCCCAGTTGTATAAAAGTACGATTAACAACACATTAATAAATTACGGATTAATCAATAATAGCTGGTTAAAGATAATTTTGTTGTGCAACACTCGGTTATGTTTTAATTAGTTAATTTTCAAATTTAGGGGAATTCACTAAAAAATCACCAAATTTTCGTATTTGTCATGTCATAATTTTCGTAATTGTCAAATTAACCATGTCCTCCTCAAATTAATATTAATAATTTTTGTTGTTTAGGAAGATTTTAGTAAGTATATTGGTATTTATTTATTTATTGCATACATTAATGTGCAATTGTAAGTAGCTTTAATTACATTTTCTTACTACCTCGACTCAAAATACGTTGTTTCGTCCCCGATTTCACGGCAGAAAGTGTACGTTTCTTGCATTGGTCAAGCTATACGCGCACACTCTATAGCGGGAGTAAAAATTTTTTAGTCGCGTGCTTAACATTTAAATTTCGTACTGCCAACATGAGAAACACAAAAATATGACAGTTTTAAACCATAATTTTGCAATTATAACAACAAATAAACAATTTATGTTTTTACTTTTTTACTTTTTATGTTGTTTTAAGTGTTTAATGGTACTTTTATTTGTTATAAAGTAGTAATTTGTTAATTAAAATACAACCTTTTATTTTTACTGTATTGGCACCGCTGAATTACCATGACAACGCTACAGTTTGATTGATTTTGAATGTAAACGTCAGAATTAAATTAAACGTCAGATTTTAATTTTGACACAAATTTTTTTATATACATTTAATTTTTTCCCGTATTTTCTGCAGGGTAGTAAGAAAAATAGTATACACTACACGGGCAGAAAGTGTGAGAGTCCTGAACTGCGCGCCATGATGCCCTCGGCTTCGCCTCGGGCATCATGGCGCGCAGTGCAGGAATCTCACACTTTCTGCCCTTGTAGTGTAATATACTATTCTTCTTGCAGGTGTGTTTTGTGTTTTTGGGTAAAGGTTTTAATACCTATTTTGTACAAAATATACAAAAAAATGGCTTTAGCATAGGCTTGTTGGTCAAAAATAAAAGATTGTGGTAATAGGGTCTCTAACTTTAGTGGAAAAAAATCTTGGCTATTGCTTTGAATCAGTGACGGCTCGTGGGTGTACAGGAGGGTGAGGCTACATAAGGTTAATTTTGTCTAAATACGAATAAATTTCCACGTCACCCGGGAGGTATTATTCTGCGACGCGTTGACCTTTTTTAAAATGGAGCCGATAGCACTACTAAACCAAAAAATAAACTCTAAAAAACAAAACAAACAAAATATCACATCAAAGACTAGTTTTAATCCTAAACTTAAAAATATAGTCTTAAAAAGTTAAAAATAAATAAATTAATCAAAAAATAAAAATAAAACTAAAAAGTCGACCCCTACCTAAGTATTAAAAAATATAAAATACTATACGTCTATCTTTTAAGATTGAAAATTTATCTATTATTTGGTCATAAAATTGTGGGTCTGCAGTGAGATTTAAAAGTAATTCTAAATTTTCAAACCGCGTCTCTAATTGAAGAATTATGCAATCTATTATTTCAAAATATAAAATTTGCTTAATAAAAACTGCTAAATCTACCTTAGTGTGTTCCCTACAATAATTAAATAAGAAATTTTACTAATCGAGACAAAAACTATAAAAGATCAGCCAAAAGTTTTAAATAATTTAATCTAAATCAAAACAATAACGTGCTCTACAAACGCTAAGAGAAGACTGGCAACCTTCTTTGTCTCCGCTGGCATCCCACCATAAACGGACCACCAATCAGAACAAGCCAAGCTAACTAAATTTCGCCTCATCTACGGTGTTTATTCGCGAACTTACGGCGATATTTTTGTTGGTGAGTCATTTTCGCTTTCAAGAGGTAAATGGGAGCTTCCGAGGCTGTGAAAATTTCGCCTCTGTCTGGCGTCTCAACGATGCACGTTAACTTGACGCGCTTTGCGCCTGGATTTTTATTTACGCTTAATATGATTGATTGGTTTTTTACTTTTTATTGGGTAGAACTGTTGTAAAAATACACTTGTAATAGGCAAAAATATAAATACAAAAAGTCGTTCGTTCCTTCATTTTAAGGGTGAGGCGCGGCCTCAGAGGCCTACCCTGACGAGCCGCCACTGCTTTGAATAGGTAGTAAAAAATATAAAAACATTGTAGAATGCAAAATGAACGCGTTACCAAAAATCGTAAAGTTAATTCAATCATTTGCCTAAAGCGCTTATTTTGTATTAGTTCTTAAAGAAATTATGGCTGATATTTCTTTATTTTAAAAAGTTATAATATTTTTTGAATGACGAAATATGTTTCTGTATTCTTCTATATTTAAATCTGTAAAATACCTATTCAGGTCTAGCACGAAAGTTTCGGTTTTCTAGAAAAAATAACAATTTCTACTAATTATAAAAAAATCTTCATCATCCGTTAAATGTTCTACCATTTTAATGCTAACCACAGATAAAAACTAACAAAAAAATAATGAAAATTTTTAAACGTTGACATTTATAAGGTTATGTGTGTTCTAACCCGTCGTTAACCACACAAAATTCACCGATTTGTTAATTGTACGTTAATCACTTAATTAAATTCGAATCAATGTTTATACAACTTAAAAGTTAGCTTAATCATTACATAATTATTATCAAGAGTTAACCAGCTGTTTACCAACTGTTATACAACTGGGCCTTAGGACGGGAAGCAGATCTTCCTTTACCAACGTCCCGAGTCCGCCCGCTTCAAAACCAACCGAAACCCAACAACCCAACCCAACCGACCCCGCCCCATTGGCCCCCCCCGCCCCATTGAGTAAAAATTTTTCAACGAAGGAATATTCATTTAATTACATTTTATATTATATAACTAGCAAAATGATTATGAGGAAAAAGAAATAAATTAAAATATTAATGTAAAATTAAATATAAATGCTTTTATGCACGATGACATTATAATATGACAATTATAACAAAAATTCTTTGACGTAAACGTCTTTTTATAGCCCGCGGGCGTTATTATGGCCCAGCGGGCTATAATGAAACGTCAAAAATTAAAAACAACAATGTTACACCATTTGATATATTCGAAGTAAGTTTTTTCGTATAAAGATTTTGATTTTTCCGGCAGCAGGCCGCAATTTTTCGCCTTTTCAGCAATTTCCTCAATTTCATTCATCTTTAAACTTTATAACTGACTGATGTCAGTTGACATTATAATATGACAATTATTACAAAAATTCTTTGACGTAAACGTCTTTAAAAAACAATATTATATTAAAAATAATAATATATTAATCGTGCATAAAGTTTTGTATGCATTGCTGGCATAACTGGTTTTTATGGTCCTACGACGCTTTTCTAGCCCTCGCGCTAACGCGCTCGGGCTCGAAATAGCGCCTCGGACCATAAAAACCTTATTATGCCCTTAATACATAAATAACTATTAATGCCACATTGTATTATTTCGGTATATAAATTCTTTAAAAAAAAATTAAAAAAGTTGTAGAGGCGCGAAGGATCGAACCCCGTACCTCCCACATGCAAAGCAGGCGCCCTTCCATCGAGCTACCGAGCTTATTGTAATAATTCTATCGCTCGAAAAATAATACATATTTACAGTGTGTGACGTCACAAAGTTTTAACGGGAGCGCAATGGAGACCCGTCTGACGGGACTAGACATTATGAAAAAATAATGAAAATTTTTAAACGTTGACATTTATAAGGTTATGTGTGTTCTAACCCGTCGTTAACCACACAAAATTCACCGATTTGTTAATTGTACGTTAATCACTTAATTAAATTTGAATCAATGTTTATACAACTTAAAAGTTAGCTTAATTATTACATAACTATTATCAAGAGTTAACCAGCTGTTTACCAACTGTTATACAACTGGGCCTTAATCTTGTGGATACAAGGGTATCATTGAAAACCAAGATACAGATAGGGCTAAAACAATTAGAGCAGGAAATTAGCAATAAAAAGGATGAAAAAGAAATGAATCTATCGGAATAAAAAATTTTAGAAGAAAAAGAAAAACTTAATATATTATAATAATAATCAAGAAGTGACTATTTATTTTATTTTAATTTTAAATAAGTATACATTAAATAAACATCAAAAATATTATTCACATAATGCGGTTTTGTAGATGAGTAATAACAGGGTACTCAGTGCCGGTTTAACAGGGGTTTTTTGGGGACTATAGCACCGGGCGGTAAATATTTTTGGGGCGGTATCGCGTACCGCCCATAATTTAAAAAAAAATACTTAATCGTTAGAATTTAGAAAAAAAATTATTGCGACACTGCGTCGGCGGATACAACGGATACAAATGAGAAAAAATTTGTTAGAGTTAAAGCAGCTTCTCCATCAGAAAACCTTGATTTATTGGAAACGGAATAATTTGAACTTTTTGGATAGACGTTTTGCAAAGGGTTAATGAAACCAATAAAGCAGTCCAAAAACAAAATATGGATTTAAGCACAAATGCTCATCTTTTGTCATTTTTAGTCGAGAACTTTGATTTTTAACGTGATATCATTTTGATCATTACGAGGAAATTAACAGGAAACAAAATTATGCTCAGAAGCGGATAATCATAAGAAAATTACAATTTGAAGAAAATAATTCAGAGGCAAGTTTAAGCAAAAAAGCGAACAATATGTTTTATTTTAATAATTGACAATCTATAATCCAAAATCATTTGTCGATATGATAGCTAGAAATCTGGCACAAACAAATTTGAATTTTTGTTTAATCTAAAAGCATAAATCTTCGTGAAGGATTTGGATGAGTTTTTTCCTCAAAAATGTGTCCAACTCAAGAAACTGATAACTTCCCTTTCGTAAATAAAAATAGAAACTCCATTGGAATTAGTATAAGTTGTATACGAAAATAAATTAATATCTTCATTTCCGAATATTAATAATTGTCTGCGAATTTTTTTTTATAATGGTTTCAAATGCAAGTGGTGAACGATCTTTTTCTGCTCTAAAAAGGGTAAAGAACTACCTAAGAAATACAATTCCCCAAGAAAGATTTAACTCCTTATCAACTCTGTCCATTTATCAAGACCTGCTAGATGAAATAAATGTAAAGTGGTATAAAACAATTTGCTACTATAAAGACTTGAAAACAACCTTTTAATTATTAGTATTAGGATTTCTCAATATTTATTTAAACCAAAGAATAATGTTTTATTTATTTATAACTTTTGATTAGTTTTTCTTAGTACTTAGTATTGTTTATATAAACCAAAGAATGTTTTATTTTTTAGTTAGTGCTTTTGATTAGTTTTTATAATTTGTTTATAAAGGCTCATTTTATATTTTATAGGATACTAAGTTTACTGTTAGATACCAGCCTAACCAACCTAATCTTCCACTTGACGTGAGAAAGTAAAAATGTTTTTAAAAAAAGTAATATTTTAAAGCATTGGGCGTTGTGTTTTTGCCAGAACCGGGCGGCGAACTAACTTAAACCGGCACTGAGGGTACTCCAGTTCATGGCATTAATATCATCAGGCAATGGTGGCTCTGGTTTATTCATGTCTCTAGCAATATTATGTAGTACAGCTGCAGCTGGAATAATGGACAAAACTGCATCTAGTTTTAATCTCAAGCCATATACCAACACTGGAAACCTTCTTTTCCAAATTCCAAATACTCTTTCTATTATATTTCTGGTTCTTAGTAGTGACTCATTATAGAGTTGCTGACTTCTATACCTATAACTATATTTATTGGATTTGCTAAAGATGTCAATAAATAATATCTCTGGAAAAAAAAGATCTTGAATACCGATGACTAGCACTTTTGAGGTTATAAATCGTTAACGGTGGATTAAAGTAATTTAAACCACCGAAATTGGGGGTTTATTTTAACAGTAGTTTAGAGGTATTTAAACAAGGATTAACTTACGGTTAAAGTTACGAAAAATAAACCTGTGGTAAAAATAAAACCACTGTTAAACTTACGGTGCAAGTGACCATAAATTGTTTAAATATTTTTTTCTATCCGAGAAATTTGATATAATATTTTTTTACTGTCTACGTAGTACCATGTAACCTTAAGGTTATACACGTGTAAATATCAAAATTATAACTCTAGAAAAACACCACATACGTAGAACCATGTAACCTTACTAATACAAATATTTTTTTTTTTTTAATATTTTTTATTACAAAAGACCCTATTAAATATTTTAAAGTTTAGCACGGCAAATTGCTATTAACAATGCTTAATTATAATTATATACAAAACCGGCCACAACCTTGTCCGCTATTTTACGTGCAAATAATTAAGTCCGTGGTTGTACAAAAGGTTTTAATAATTATAATGAACACTACAAAATTAAAAAAAATGTTGGTAAACATTTCTAGTTTTATGTAATGTTTTGGAACTAAAGCAATATTTTATAATAATAAATACCTTTTTACTTTATTGTTGTACTTTGTAAATTTCATATTGCTTTAATAAAATACTTGTTTGGTATATTGTTGCCTTATAAATCACAAGCATAGCCATTATTGATTTTAAAAACTTATTAAGAAAATTATTATCTTTTGTCAACCAATAACTTTCGGACGCAAAAATGATAAACAAATACCTCTTTACTGATAAATGTTGATTGCTGAGACACAAAACGTATGATGCCCACTGAAATGGGCTTAATTTAAACAATTTTAAAGGCTTTAGCTAAATTACTTACCCGATCTACATTCTATTTTTTAAGCCATCTCTTATCGAAAAAATATTCTCTAGCATTAACATGCTCGTAAAAACCAAATTTTTTGAAATTTTCTGAAAAATTATCTATTTGTATTTTATATTAAAATTATTTCATCATGGCGGAGCAATATTTTCTAATTTAAATGGCGGTTTCAGTTATAAAACAATGTACTCTTGCAAACAACTGCTATACAGTTTAATTGCTTTAAAAGTGTTTTTAACTATTTTTTTAAACTAACAAGCCCTATGACTGCATTTCAAGGCAATCATAAAACCAATTGGAATTTTGTGCGAGCATTTTAAAACAACTTTGCAGTATTTTCATCAAAAGTATCGCCATCAGGGCTATAATGCTTTGTCAGATGAAAACACCTAAAAATTGTCTTAATTGCTGCACATGTGATAGAATGATGCGGATTTAGCTCTTGGTTGGAACAGGACGATGAAGGAATACAATGAGTATTATCAACCGGATGTTTTGCCAACAACACAGAAGAACAACTTTTAACAGCTCTTACAGGAGCCAACTTTGTTTTTCTATAAAAATGTCCACTTTTTTTAACTTTTAACCACCGCTCTAAAAACTCCTCGTGTATGGCGGCGACATGTTAACAAGAGTTATTTTCTTCGCGATTTTCAAGAAGAAAACGTTTTAAGAAAGAAATAGTAGCAACAAAATGGTTTACACTCATGCAAATTTACAAATTAGAAAGCAATTGGGTTATATTAAAGACGTATTGCGGCTCTACTAGGAACAATCATAAAACCTTTTTACTGTTTGGTTCTGTAACATTCTTACATAGAGGAAAAGTGGTCCTAAGACCAAATGCTCCTATGAGTCGGCTTTAACAGATGCATTAAAGCCAACTTTCCGAGCACCATTAAAACCAATAGGCAAGTTGCCTCAAAAAAGCAATATTGGTTAACAGTAATTAATCAATGTTAAGATCAAACAGTTATAATTGCAAAGAGGCTTTAATACTTTACTTTAAAGTCGCTCATAAAGCCTAATCATAAAGCTTCATCATCTCAAGACCAATTAGCACAAAGTTGAGCTGCAATAAAATAAAAACCATGTTTTCATACATTGCTACACTCTTCCTATTTAATTTTAATGTATTTTTACTATTGTTCGGCGGTGTATAATAAGTTAAGCATTTTTGTGACATTTCGCAGAATCCTGAAGATAATACCAAAAGTGTTTTTAAATTAATTAAATAAAAGCCCCATTTACGGGAAATAACGGGAATTGTTAAATTTCGCGGGTTTGGAGGGTCCGGTTGTCATCAAATTTTCTTTATTATATTGGTTTACATGCCCCCGAAAAATGATAAAAACTAGCTGTTTTCATTGTTTACTTTGTCTGTGGCAGCCGCTAAGGTTAGACGTGTTTTATGAGCTCGGCGATTTTTCGTTCGTTAAAAGAAATGGATGAAAGAAATTGTATCCAATTTTGCTTAAAAAATTAAATAAATTCTGTGAAATGTTAATTAACATTTGTTAACAAAGGCCTATAGTGAGTCTGCTATAAGTAAAACAAGAGTTTACAAGTGGTATAAGAGTTTCCAAGATGGCCGTAAAGACGTTGAAGATGACGAACGCCCCGAACGCACAAGCACATTAACAACCGATAAAAACATGGAAAAAGTGGAAGAAATGGTTATAAACCATCAAAGAAGTCGCTGATGATGTTGGTATATCGATTGGCTCATCCCATGAAATTTTTTCGAATGTTTTGGGTATGAAACGCGTGGCAGCAAAATTTGTTCCAAAATTGTTAAATTTTAAACAAAATTTTTGACCAAAAACAATACTGTAATGATGCCCCAGCCTCCATATTCGCCAGACATGCCTCTGTCTGACTTTTTCCTATTCCCAAAAATAAAGAGAACCTTAAAGGGCCATCGTTTTGCAAGCATACATGACATTAAAAGCGCATCGCTGAAAGAACTAAAGGCTATCCCAAAGATCGAGTTTTAGAAGTGTTTCGAGTATTGAAAGAAGAGCTGGCATATGTGCATAATATCCAATGGGGACTATTTTGAAGGCGACAACATTAATGTAGACGAATAAATAAATATTTGTTTCAAAAAACGAAAATTCCCGATATTTTCTGAACACACCTCGTATATCAAAATTTTATTTATTGTTGGTGTGGACAAATATAAAAAAACTAATTTATAATTCAATAAACCTTTTCCACTAAATTTGTAAATTGAGATCTGGTGCTTTAACAACTGACGCCAAGTCTCTACTTTTCCAAGTTTTGGTATTTACATTTAGTAAGAAAATAGTTACCAACTAAATTTAAGATGACCACGAAGTTTGAAAGCTAAAAGTTTAAGACCGGTACACTTAACAAATTTTGCCCAAACCCACTACAGGTCTTGCAACTTAGTCGAATTTCAATTGGGAAAGTGAATATTAAAACAAAATTCAGGTAGCACACAAAACGAGAGTGAACGGTGAATAAACTTCTGCCCGGTGAAATGAAGTACTCACGTGTGTTTTGTTCTTTGTTGACAGTTATACTCGAATTGTAAAAGTGTCTATTCGTCAACGACTTATACATTTTTAAATAGCGAAAAAACTTATAACATAAAATTGTTAAAGCCTTAAAAGTTATTCAAAAATTGTTAAATATTTTTAGGTAATCAAATTTGTAAACTTTTTCTTTTAAAAAATGTAGGAGCAATAAAAAAGGAAAACACAACCCGAAATTAAAAGTTGTTTTACAAGTTTTATTAAAAAAGTTTTCTGTGTCCAAATAAATCTCGTTTTCCTGAGTTCGGCATCACTTAATACATTAAGAATGTAAATATTTTAAATTAAAAAGTTTTTATACTAAATTTACTGATGTGCATAATTAGATTTATAATATCTGTTTTTTTCTTATTTGTCCTGCAGAATACAAATTGCATTCTACAAATTTAAGGTTTCAATTTATCAATAATTATTACACTCAGAAAAATGTACATGCACTGAAGAAATGATATTAATTTTATTTACATAATAAACTTTTTTTACTGTTAATAAAATTCTCATTTACTATAATGAAGCAGAAATGTTGAACTTTTATAAAAAAAATGTTCATCCAACAAAGTTATAGTTGTTATCATATTGTCATGGCAATATGAAATACTATGTTTATATTAAATCTTTGTCGAACTTAAATTTTTTTTGCTAAATCTATAGTTGTGTGTGAATTGCGCTTACATAAAGTAATGCGCAGTTGTTAGTACAATTTGTTAATTTTACTATATTACTATCGTTGAAATTCAAATTAATTTTATTTCAGTTAGAAAATCTTTACTATTTTGCAATGGTAACAAAATTTTTGTTATTTCCCTTAAAAAGAGGGGGAAAGGGCCAGCGCTCTCCTTGGTGAACATAACATTATAATCCACAGTCTGTGTTATAATCACTTGTGCGAGTGAAGTGTGGTAAAAACTAGCATGATAAAAATAACAAAAAGATCATTAAAATTTCGACGCTTTCTAAAAAATAGTATATTATCAAGTTTCATAAACGCCATTTTATACACGAATTTAATTTAGAAACGAGCGAGCTTGCGAGCGAGTGCTAAAATTAATGAGTGTATAGAAAAGTTTATAATCGAGGTGCAAACTATACTTTTTCTACGACAAATACTTATTATTATCTTAAAATGATTTAAATCAAAAATTTGTATAGATCGCCATCTATGAATCAATAGGGGAATCTGTGTATCACCATTTTTTTATTTTATAAACACAGATTATAAAGGTTATAATTTGAAATGTATTTCTTGAAAATTGACAGTTTTTCACAGTGAGAGTAAAGAAAATATTTTATGAGCACTTTACAGTGGAGTCTGTGCCCGAATTTAAGATATAGTTTACTGCCGGCGAAATTAAAAGGTCAGTACAATGTTCATATAAACTTTTCAAATATTGGCGTTGCGAAACTATTTAATACTTTTGTATTTTTGTATTGAGATAATAAAATAATTTTCACATTTAGTACTATTTTACAAGAAAGGCACTTTATTTTAACGATTGTATGACATTTGACAACTGTCAACTAACTTAAAACTAACTTCAGCCCGTGACTAAAAACCTCTTGCTAACTTCAGCCCGTGAGTAAAGAGCTGTAAAGCCACAACTTGTCAATGTATATTTAAAAGGTCACTTAGTGTCATGGAAACATGTGCGATAAAGGGCGTTTTAAAGGTGGGAGTAGAAAAAATATTTAAGGTCTATTCTATAAACGAAGCAGACTTGTTTAAATAGTGACTTCATATTTTTTTTTATTTTGTACATCATACAATATGAGTTAATTTTTTTGTTATAATAAATAATTTGTTTTAATGCCTTGCAATTATTTAAAAAAACTACCCAACACCCAACAGTAGGTTGAAAAGGTGATCATTGTTACAATGAAAATAGTTTATTGAATTAACAATTAACTTTTTGTTAAATTTACAAAAATTTTATTAACATTGTAAAAAAAGTTTTATTTTAAACGAAAAGGGATTTGTAAAATTTACAACATTTCTATGAATAATATCATTAGGGTTTCATTAATACTACAAAACGTTTTTGTAAACGTAGAACTGTTTTTTTTTTTTGATAAATAATAATAACTATATTTACCAATGTGTTTCTGCATCTGGAAGAGTGTTATTTTTATAAACATAACGTAAATTTACTTTATAATTAATGCAAATGCTATTACTGAAAGCAGCGCTTGTAGATAAATAATTTTTATAAAAATGTTCTTTTTGCCGTCTCTCTAAAATTAAATTAGTCAAAAATGACTAATTTATAGTAATTAGTGGCTGCTTTTTCACTTGCACCATGGTTAATCATGGAATACCATGGAATCCCAAAATTTAACGCCAATTCTTATATAAAATTGTCCCCTGAATCCGAAAATATCGTCAAAAGTTAAAAAAAGTAGAACAGATTTTGAGATATAGTCAATTTTTAATTTAATATGGAATTGACTATATTTCAAAAACTGCTCCACTTTCATAATTTTTGACGGTATTTTCGGATTCAGGGGACAATTTTACATAAGAATTGGCAGTCAAATTTTGGGATACCATTATATTCAATGGTTAACTATGGTACAAGTGAAAAAGCAGCCACTAATAAATATTGAACTAGTCATTTTTGACTAATTCATTTTTAGAGAGGTGACAAAAGCAATTGTTGGACAAATAGGGATCTTTACTTTCTGCATTATCTCTCGTATAACAATATACTATACTATAGTACATATATACTTTTGGTTCTATTATAAAAGTTTGTATTGGCAACAGGGCTAAAACTGTAGGCCAATTAAAAATAAAACATAAAATTAATTTCGTGAACAGAAACCACTAGCGTTCGGCCACATAAAAAACCGCTCGTTTCTGAAACTTACGTAAAAGCCATTCATTAGTGATTTTTAACAGTTTAATGGGCTTCAACGAAAGCTTTCATGTTGTAAATCAATCGAAATCGCTGACAAATTGAAAACCTAAATCAAATATACACTTTTCCGTGCGGAATTTATCATGGGTTTGAAAGTTTTGACAACTTAGCTTTGCTAGGATTCATAAGGCACGAGCAAAGTAATCTTTCATGAATTTTATTTTATTAATACACAAGTTTAAGTCGCAACCAACAAACTTCAGTATAAATAAATTAAGTTTTGGGAATATTCTAAAGCTATACTTTAGATTTTTATTTAATAAAAAATTCAAAGGGAATTAAAACTTTACATGTTGTCGAAGCTTGCAGGGCGAGTTTTTAATTAGTGATATTGAGAACTTAATAAAACAAATTGCATAGAAAAACTTTGTCAGCATTTAAAGTAAATTGTATGGTAAATGATCCATTTGACCAAAAAAGCACTAAAATCAAAGGTAATTGAGCCATCTACAACTTTCTCTTGTATAGTTTTGGTATCGGCTCAGTAGTTCGATACTGGCGATTTTATTTTAAGTTGAAAAAGTCCTTTTTTTGTTACAAAAACCGAGGTTGAAAATTTAAATTTCTTTCTGGGAAAGATAGAAATCGAAGAGGTAATTCCAGTTTGATTTATTTTACGAATAGATTACACTTAAAGGAAAAAAATAAGCTGCTGTTTATAAAAATCCATAGAAAATTCCGAAGTTATGAATTTTTCAGTGAATTATATAAAATTTAATATTGAAAGTCGATTTTTAATTATATATTAAAATTAAATTATATATTGAATATTAAACAATAAATATTGAACATTGAAGAAATTGAAAGTTTTATTTTTAGGTTTAAAAAAATTCTGGCTCCTTCTTTGTTTTTTGTTGCTTTCGTATTCCGTTTCTCGTATGAGGGACCAAAAGTAATCACCCATCATGGCTGCATCCTAGAAGCTGTGATACCGCCGTTCTCCGTGCTCATCACTTACGTCGCCCAGATTGTGCGGATTATTTACGCACTCGAACTCTCTACTTCTTTTACTCATTTTACACTTTTTATTAACTAAATAAAACCATGAAAAAGTACTTTGTTGAAATATCAAAAAATATCAGTAAAATGTCACTATGCCAACACGAGAAACAAAAGAATTCACGTTTGCGGCGTCATGTCAAATTTAAATTTTGAATAATGTTTTCGGTGAAAAACGTAGTATGATCCACACCTGAAAGTCCCACCACGTGACCACGTACCGAACGCAGTCTTTTGAAAATTTGGCATTTAATGCTTTTCATGTTATGTATCTGTCAAAGTATAGTCAATGAAAGAAATAATATTTATAGTGTTACCGCTTATGTTTAAGCGTTAAAAGTTAATAAATCTTAATAGTATCACAATAACAATGGTTGGTTTAAGAATTTAGGAATATAAATACTGCATTTAATAAAATTACAAAGTGTAAGGTGCAATATAAGTGATATTTTTGTGCATTGGGTCTACATTTCTCCATAAAATAGTTTTAACTAAACAGCATTTATTAAAAAACCAACTAACTTCTCTATTATGAAATAAGAATATCTGTATCAAAGGTAGGTTAATGTATTAGAACAAAAAATATCATCTAATTTTGTATTTTAAGGTTAGAAAAATCTATTTTGACCAAAATAAATAGGTGGATTATTTGGAAGAGTGTGTTAATATGGTCATAAATAAATATAAGTATACTAAATAATTGTTGAATATGGTTCAAAAAAAAATTGAAGCTTTTATACTTCTAATGACAAAACTTGTGCATACCTCTCGGCATACATACTTTAAGTTAGATTATAAGAAAACAACATTTTTTAGAGAAACTTGCAATGTGAAAATATTTAATACTCCCATGACATGTGATTTATTAAAATTTTTAAAGGTATAATGATTTTTCGATGTAGATCAAATTCAGTCGTAGCTTTTTAACTATTTGTATTGACAAAACTTTATGTAGGTACACTTTAAGCTGGATAAGAAAAACTACCACATTTTTAAATACCATATTATACAGTCTTTTAAATAATCCAAAATACTTATTTATTTTGGTCAAAATAAATTTTTCCAACCTTAAAATTACAAAATTAGATGATATTTTTGTTATAATATATAAACCTACCTTTAAAACACTTATTCTTATTCCATAATAGAGAAGCTAGATTTTTTTTAATAAATGCTGTTTAGTTAAAATTATTTTATGGAGAAAACCAGATATTTGGACCAAATGCACAAAAATATTACTTATTTGGCACCATACACTTTAGAATTTCATTAAATGCAGTATTTATTTTCTTAAATTCTTAAACCATCCATTGTTATTGTAATGTTATAAAGATTTATACATTTTTACCGCCTAAACATAATATATTTCTTTCGTTGACTATACTTTGACAGATACATAACCTAAAAAGCCAAATTTTCAAAAGACTGCGTTGCGTACGTGGTCACGTGTTTGGACTTTGAGGTTTGGAGCATAGTACGTAAAAAACTCAAACATTAGCTTGTTTTTCGATATATCCGATATCAAAAGTATTATAAAAGAAAGTTTTAGAGGGCTCATTTAGGGCTAATTTACGAAGATTTTTATCAAGGTCACTTTAGTGCAATATTTAAAAAAGATTTTTAAAGCTTTAAAAATAAATCTTTTATCCTTTGCATTAGTTTTTCAAAACCAAATTGTGCATTTAACAAAATTAAGTCCAATTATAATTATTGATTTAAATAAAAATGAAACCCATGGCATTTTATAAAATACAAAGACATCAAAGAAAATATTATACGTTGGCTTATAATACCATTTTTGTGAAGTAACTTTTGCCTCAAACACATGAAATTCAATTTATGCGATTAAAGTTAAACTTTCACATATTAACTGAGCACTGATAAAACGTATGGAAGCGACTATGAGCCCGGAACGGAAGTTTCCGGAACAAAAACAATAGCCAAGATGTCGTACTCAGACTACATTATGGCACTATAAAGGTCCACAGGAAGTGCAAAGCCCATACTATGTCCTGCTTATGCTTCAACATAAACTGCCATATTCTTAAACAGAGCTGTACAGAGGCAGGGTTTCGCCCTCATTTAAAAGCGATTTTATCATCGAAAGAAAGACGACTAAATGGAAAGTCAACAATATCGGTACAATTTCTCACCGTAATATCCATAATGACTAAATTCACATAAATCATCAAGTTCAATTAACTAAACCCACAGAATAAACCACTTACAAGAGAATCATAAAATAGACAAACTCATAGAAAAAGAATAAACAAAATATTGCGTAAATAACCACAGAATTGTTCTTTAAACAGTTCAGAATTTTATAACCAAAACAAACCTAAAGAAGGAATCTGTATTTATTTTATTGGTTACTGTGATGGCTACAAGATGGCGATAGTGTTAAAATATGTTTATTTTAGAATAGAAATATAATTTCGATTAAATCGATTTATTATAAGAAAAATAATACCATTTATTATTGAATTTTGAAAAACCTGCTTATTTCCTTGGATGTAGGCGTGCCTGCCTCGCGTATGCTAATACGAGAGAAGGAGACAACTATGATATCGCATTGTAATAGAACGAGACAACAAGGCTAACGCCAATCGTGAGTCTAAATTAGTTCAGGCATGCTTCTGAGCCAATCATCTAGCTATAAATATTAGTTTAAATTGCGATCGTTTCAAATTCAAATAATTTAAATGTTGCCGGGTATTCCACGTATAAAATCAATCAATTTTATTGACTATTTCTCAATTCATGTAATCCAAATATTAAAAATTTATAGTATATTATAGAAAGTAAAATATTTAAATTATACTTAATTTTTTAATTCTCTATGATGAGGCACTGCCTCACCTGCCTTCCCTGACGGGCCGCCACTGGAGGTGTACTGAAGACAACAGCCTCGGGCGACAAAGCTGGTAGTTTACATTAATTAGCTGAATTTTTAAAGCGTGTTTTTATAATTTTAATTATAAATGATATTATTCTAAATAAAAGACCGAAAATTTGTTAAACGTTATCCAAAATAGTTGGATTGGTTTTTCTAATTAGTTTGTCTAAGTCAATTTTCTATAATTTGTTGGAAAAAGTACGATTTTATATCTAACCATTTGCACAATATTGTCAAGAAAAGATTTGAAATCTGCTGTTAAAAATATTTCAAAAATAAATGTTACTCTTTTGTGTAAATTTTACAATATTGGAAGTAAAGCATCACACACCTAAGATAACCAATGAAATGATTTCCCGCTTGAATTAAGACGCCGGACGGTCGCTCAACTGCAATCTGCATCATCAGTTTGCAGTTTTAGTTAGTGTTAGGAAGTGTATCATTGTGAGGTTGGTACCACATTTCTGGTGAGTAATTATTGAATATTATTTTTCTGAATAGGTAGGTAGGTATTTGGAAAATTGTTCAGGGACTGGGATAAATCAATAATGATCAAATGAGGATAAAAAGTGTTTCTATCTTCCTACTGTGCTACAATATTGATCAGCTTACTATTTACTTTAGTTTGTAATTTATGTTTATTTTACTTTTCAGTTTATATTAACTTAATTCTATCCTTACAAAATGTTTGTGTTGGTCGCTGAATACATATTTAATCTATCGACATTTGTACTATTATAAGTAGACACACATGTTGAATTATATCTCAATATTAGAATTAGCTATACGAATAGTGCTTGCCTAATGAGCGGTAGCATAGGAATTAGTTAAAAATTTACCGACAATATAGTATTTTTGGCAGGTCGAACAATTTTTTTTTCTGATTTTATACAGGGTGCCCGTTTTTCGAGCTCCACCATGGGGATCTCCGTTATTATAAGAGATACGAGGTCGGTTAAATTAGGGCAAAGTTGCGCATTTTCATGCTGAATAATTATCTGAAAAAAAAATTTTATGTGTCATTTTTACTTTTTAAATTATTGGGAAAAAACTGAAATTTGCAATTTTCGTTTTTATTTTTTTAAGCGAAAACAAAAAGAACTGGACGTTTTTAAGTAGCGCGTTCTTAGGGCACTTTTTTACAAGGAATCCAAATCTGTTATCTTTTTTTCCAAGGCGTCCTTGATGCCAGAGTTACAACACTCAACTTTGTTTTTTCTTATAGGCGCCATATTGGATTTTTGCATTTTTAAAACGTGTTTTTTTTCCTGATTTCAACGATGTATCACACAATATGATCGAATCTTACGTGCTGATCAAAATTGGGAAAAAATCGTTTTTGGAAAAGTATTTGGAAAAAACGCCATCAATTTTGGTTAACAAACTAAATTTTGACAGCTCAGTTAAATAATAATAATAATTTTTATTTATTAACCGAAGCCTACTAGGTACAATGTCATATTTGAATTATAAAACACGAAGGCTTATTGGAAAATAAAATTTAGGTAAGGTGATTTCAAATAACGGAGATATACGTTGGCCAGCGCGGTCACCTGATCTTTCTCCACTGGACTATTATTTATGGGGAACTATGAAAGACTTAATTTTTAAATCTGTACCCATCGATATCGATGAGCTGAGAAGAACAATAATCACCACTTTGAGGACTAAGATAAGAAGACGAGATATCTCGCGAGCTATTCAGAATCTGAGGAAACGAGTAGAATTATGTTTAGAAGTGGAAGGTGAAACATTTGAGCATTTGTTATAACTTTGTTTTGTTTTTCGAAGAATAAACGTCTACATTAATATGTCAGTCCTAATTCAAAACCTAAATTTTTAAGTAGGTAGGTAAACATTCCAGATCCAAATTTAACTGAAATGTCAAAATTTTGTTAGTTACAAAAATTGTTTGCGTTCTTTCCAAAGCACTTTTTCAAAAACGATTTTTTCCCAATTTTGATCAGCATGTAAAATTCGATCATATTGTGTGATACATCGTTGAAATCAGGAAAAAAAAAACGTTTTAAAAATGCAAAAATCCAATATGGCGCCTATAAGAAAAACCAAAGTTGAGTGTTGTAACTCTGGCATCAAGGACGCCTTGGAAAAAAAGATGACAGATTTGGATTCCTTGTAAAAAAGTGCCCTAAGAACGCGCTACTTAAAAACGTCCAGTTCTTTTGGTTTTCGCTTAAAAAAATAAAAACGAATATTGCAAATTTCAGTTTTTTCCCAATAATTCAAAAAGTAAAAATGACACATAAAATTTTCTTTCAGATAATTATTCAGCATGAAAATGCGCAACTTTGCCCTAATTTAACCGACCTCGTATCTCTTATAATAACGGAGATCCCCATGGTGGAGCTCGAAAAACGGGCACCCTGTATGTACGAGGTGTGTTCAGAAAATATCAGGAATTTTCGTTTTTTGAAACAAATATTTATTTATTCGTCTACATTAATGTTGTCGCCTTCAAAATAGTCCCCATTGGATATTATGCACATGTGCCAGCTCTTCTTCCAATACTCGTAACACTTCTAAAACTCGATCTTTGGGATAGCCTTTAGTTCTTTCAGCGATGCGCTTTTAATGTCATCTATGCTTGCAAAACGACGGCCCTTTAAGGTTCTCTTTATTTTTGGGAATAGGAAAAAGTCAGGCAGAGGCATGTCTGGCGAATATGAAGGCTGGGGCATTATTACATTATCATTACAATATTGTAGAATGTAACAATTTTAGAACAAATTTTGCTGCCACGCATTTCATACCCAAAACATTCGAAAAAATTTCATGGGATGAGCCAATCGATATACCAACATCATCAGTGACTTCTCTGATGGTTTATAACCATTTCTTTCACTTTTTCCATGTTTTTATCGGTTGTTAATATGCTTGTGCGTTCGGGGCGTTCGTCATCTTCAACGTCTTCACGGCCAACTCTCACTTTAGGCCTTTGTTAACATTTCACAGAATTTATTTCATTTTTGAAGCAAAATTGGATACAAATTCTTTGATCCATTTCTTTTAACTAACGAAAAATCGCCGAGCTCATGAAACACGTCTAACCTTAGCGGCTGCCACAGACAAAGTAAACAATGAAAACAGTTTTTACATACTTCGGGGGCATATATACCAACATAATAAAGAAAATTTTATGACAACCGGACCCTCCGAACCCGCGAAATTTAACAATTCCCGTTATTTTCTGAACACACCTCGTAATTGTAAATATACTTCCTTATCTAAAACTTTTTTGGTCTCATAAAACATAAAAAAGCAAATTAAGTAAATAATAATTATTAAAAAAAATTAAAAACCCAAACGCGACAATCTACAATACTGGGAACTCTTTTTTCTTGATTTCACATAAGCTAATTGAATTCTTATTTAAAATCAAGTGTGTGTTATTTTGAAACTAGAAGTTGGCCATGGTTTAAATTAATTGCTTATAGCCTAATATAATTTAAAAACAAAAGAAAGTTATTTAAAATACCGTTTAACCCTTTCTAAAAGATGCATCGAAGCGAGGTCGGTAACGAGACATTAAGGGATTGCCAAGTTTCACTTCAAAAATCGTTTTATATTAATAAATTGTTTTAAAACCTTAGTACGACTCTGTTCTTAAAGCTCTAACCCGGCTCAGCTTAATGGTAGTTCAAACTTCAAAGATTTACACATTTATGTCGCGTTTTATTTTACATTTTGAAATAATTATA
This sequence comes from Brassicogethes aeneus, assembly GCA_921294245.1. Lineage (NCBI taxonomy): Eukaryota > Metazoa > Arthropoda > Insecta > Coleoptera > Nitidulidae > Brassicogethes > Brassicogethes aeneus. The sequence continues at coordinate 53,596,946 of OV121137.1, forward strand.
CAGTTTTAATGTTCCGGTATTTTTATACTCACCATTGGATTTACATTAACCGGTGACCTGCAAATAAAATAAAATTAATGTTATTAAATGTATTTTTTATATTTTGAGAAAATGCATTTTAGGATTTTTACGCATGCGTTTGGCAACATGATTTGCAAAAATTCATTATTATTATTCTAATTACACTAGTTTTCAAAATTGAAAAAAAATTCTGCCCACCATATCCCATTATAATTTTCCCATGTATTATTTTATGGAAGCGTTTTTGAAATATGAATTTTCAATTTTCGGAGGTGTTTTGACGTTTTTGAGGATAGCTTGAAATCTAATTGATCGATTTAGTCAAACAAGCCCTTAAATTGAAGGTATTTAAGCCCTCTAAAACTTTCTTTTACCTACTTTTGATATCGAATAAGTATTTTGACTCTAGCGATTTTAATAACTTAAAAAATTCGTTTTTATGGCAAAAATTGAGGTCGAAAATTTACATATCGTCCTGGGAAAGGTTTCAATCAAACAGATAACTCCAGTTTGCATTTTTTTTGTGAAGCTTACATTTTTACAAAAAAAACAAGCTAATGTTGATAAAAATATATGAAAAAATGGCGAAGCTATGAATTTTTTAGTGGAAGACCCAAATTCAGCTTTTTGACGATTTTTATTTTATTTTGTAATATGTTTATTCTTTAATGAAAACCTAAATAAAGTGCATGATTGGAATTTTTTGAGTTTTTTACGTACGTTTTTTTACCGAAAACATTATTCAAAATTTAAATTTGACATGACTCTGCAAACGTGAATTCTTTTATTTCTCGTGTTGGTAAAGTGACATTTTACTGCTATTTTTTGATATTTCAACAAGGTATTTTTATCATGGTTTTATTTAGATAATAAAAAGTGTAAAATGAGTTAATGAAGTAGAGAATTCGAGTGCGTAAATAACCCAGACAATCTGGGTGACGTAAGTGATGAGCACGAAGAACGTTTTCACCAGCAAATGATCTTTCCCAGAAAGATATGTAAATTTAAGACCTCGATTTTTGTCAGTTTGTTAGTTGAAAATTAAGCAAGGTAGAAAAAAATTTAATAGACAAAAAAGTGGTTTTTTTAATTGATTAATGTAAATATAATATCAAACTCATAATATTGCAGTGGCGTAACCATAACATTAACACCCTGTATCTTGAAAACAAATAATGTTTGCCATTTTTTATCGACTATTAAATTTTCCTGATTGAAATCTGTATACATTCAATACCAATCACGGTGCTGTTCTGAGAGGTGATTTTTGGACTTTCTGTGAAACCTAATTTTTTTATATATTCTTGTTAATTAGGTCATAACTAAAATTTTAAGAGCAAAAAAAAAATTTGACGGTTTGAATTGTTTTAATTGTCTGTTTATTAAAAATATTATGCACTCTTTCAATTATCCAATTAAAACTAGCGATTTAATTTAAATATTTAATATTTGCATAACTAAAAAAAAGGTTTTTACAATTTTTTTTATATATTTTACTGTTTCGTTGCAATAAACGTTCAAACTTTTAATCTAACCTTTAACGTATACATTTATGTTCCCTTAATTAATATATCCTTAAAGGTTGCCATGAAACTTAGATCTATTAAAAATTTATTTGATGTTTGAATTGTCATTTTCAGTATATGTATTCTATAATTTTTGTTTAGTTTTTTAAAGTGTTTTTTATAAACAAAAATGAAAAATTGTAGTAAAAGTTACGAAGAAATTCATGAAATTTAACTAAGGACCGGTTTATTCATCTTTAGTAAAGTTTATCGGGCCGATAACTTTCATGTCTTGGCAATATCTAGTATTCAAAGAAATTATTCGTCAAATAAATCAAAAATGAATAAATCGGCCCTAAATAAAATGTGGCACCCTTAGAATTATTGTTTAATAAATATATATACATTTAACCTTAAATTAAAACTTTAAACGTGTATTACAACAAAACAGTAAAAGATATAAAAAAATGTATAGACCTTTTTTTAGGAAATTAACTAATCTTTAATCTGATTTAAAAAGTTATGATAATATTTAAATAAAATCGCAAGTTTTAATTGGAGAATTGAAAGTGTGCATACATATTTTTAATAAACATCCAATTAAAACAAAATTAACCGTCAATTTTTTTTTGTTTGCTCTTAAAATTTTAGTTATGACCTAATTAACAAGAATATAAAAAAAAATTGGGTTTCACAGAAAGTCCAAAAATCACCTCTCAGAACAGCACCGTGCAATAACTATATAAACTTTCTGAGAAATATTGTAGTTTTTGTTTCCCCTCGTATTATTTTTGTCGGCTTATTCAGCCTAGCAAAATGCAAATTCTTATCTAAACTTTTACCATCGCCGTCGTTTTCTTAAATTCAATTTAACAACACAATGAGCGGATCTCCATCTTTAAAGGTTTTCCGATTTAACAACTGGAGCGCATCCATTTAATTCAGTCTTTTCAGTTTTTTCCCTATTGCACAAAAGTCAATTTTTTTATTTCACGGTGTTCAATTTAAAAATCTAGATAAACAAGATTATATTTTTAGGCAATAAAAACTACAAAAATTGGCCCATTCGTTAAAGTAATATTTTTATTTATTTTTAATTAACTTTTTGTTCTTTCAATCCTCTCTTATTTAACTGTTTGTTTTCAGAATTAAAATTAAAACGCATTAAAGTGACAATGTTTAAACCATGAGGAACACATTTATAGGTGATTCTACAAAAGTTGGACAACTTGATGTCATCAGTCAATAGAGTAGGTATTTTAATATTTTTTGTAAATATTTTAGTATATTACAAAAGATCCAGGTTTCTTTAACTTGTCCACCCAATTTTAATGTATTTTTTCAAAAGCACGTTTGTAGAAAAACATAATAAATATTCAAAACATCAGTACCTTGGCGTGTCACAACTCCTGAATCAAATATTTGAGTGATTTTATTTTAAAATATATTCAATTTATCTTAAATTTTTCAATTTCACTACAAACTATAAAACATTAAATAATGTATTTTTCATATTTTATCATAGATTCAAATGGCAATTTTTAAAAAATTGATAATCTTTGTACTCACTTTTACCCGTCAGTTCTGTGTCCAATGTTAAAATTCAAAATTCCTGCGAAATATTGAAGTTTAAAAGTCCTCGTTTTAACTCAAGTGTTGGTAAAAAATTACCTACAGAGCCCGCCCTTTGCACGACAGTCATCTTGAAAACAATGCAAGCGGCGAAGTTGTGGTGAATGCACGTATAGTTTCAGTCAAAATTTCAGAACTGTGGTGTGTAGTTATTTTCTTACTTATATATTTCATTGTAATTTATATAAGGCTATATGTGATTTGTTGATAAGTAGCATCCACTAATAAAAAATATCAGTAAAATACTTAATTCCGAATTATAATCTCAAATTTGTATCTCATTTATCAAACTTCAATTTAAATTCTGCTTGCGCAGAACTTGTTTATTTAATGTCATTATAAACTCATATAAATTTGGTGTGGGTCCCATATCTAATAATTGAGATATCGGTATATCCAAAATCCACCAGCCGCCACTGATGTGTGGTATTATTTGATTTTAAGATATTTAATGTATAATATGCTCAAAGTTGCAATAAATCTTATATTTTCCAATAAATTATGTATTTAATTAGTATCCTGGTATACTCGTCACTTCCCTTGCATTCAAATTTAGAAAACACAGATATTTCAGAAACTGTTTGAAAAAGTTACTGGCCCGGTCTGGAAGAGTATATTATTTCCAAAGACTATACAGGGTGTTATGTAATTAATGTTATATATTAAAATACTGAATACCTTTTGACATAAGGAATAAAGGAAAAATATTTTAAAAAGCATTTTTCCAAAGATAAAGAAAAAATATGCATTAGAAGTTTTTTATATTTTTTGTGATACGCCACTGGTTACACACTTGTTTTTCTCTGCACACCTGTATTTTGTGAGTACATATATACCAACCAACAAAGTAGCTATGCGTTGCCAGATGTAAAAAATTGTTACTAAAAATTTTTCTTGCAAAAAATAAATAAAAACTCAATAAATACAAAAGTTTTATGCCCTTAAAGCTCTAATACCCTTCTGTATTTATTTACTGATCCGGCTATTAGCTTAAGCAATGATTAGAAAATTTAGTACCTTTGAAATTTGAAATCCATAACCACAAAATTAATTTTTTCATCAGTTTTATTCTCTGTTTACTCAGATGAAATTGGGACCAGTTCACAGGTTACACTTTAAACATTTAATTTGTGTAAATAAATCCAAAAGCACTTCCCTTAGTTAAGATATTTACAATTTGAAAACATAACCTAAAATTTAAAAGAAATGCACTAGATTCTGTCATAAAAGTTGGCAGATTTTGTTTGAATTTACCTTCAATACAAAAATGAAATAACCAACAATTAATAAAAACGCCAAATTGACAATTTGCATTGTTAATTTTGTCATTTTTGTAATTAAGCTAAATTTAAACAATGTTTGTCAACTTTTTTGAGAGATTTTGGAAATACTGTTGTTACCAACCATAACATAATAAATCCACCAGATTAACCTAAAGTTCCTAGTCGATCAGTGGCGTACTTTTTGGTAGGATAAAGGTTATTATAAATTATTTTTAGACTTTGGAATTTAGAAAAAAAAAGTTTCAGGTGCTTCTTTATGGACGCTAAGGAACAACCCATTTTAATATATAACATTAATTACATTACACCCTGTATAAACAAAATGAGGTCAAAAGTTGACCAACTTTTGTAGAATCACCCTTTAATGTAGCAAAATGTTTTTTTTTTGTCTAATTATCATTTGTTATTTGTATTTAAAATTGCAAGTTCTTGTTTGTTGGGACCTTCAGAAGTGCAATCAGAATGGCTGTGCACCCGGGAGATAGCAATTGTTTTAGTGCATCTAGTTGGAAAGTAACAACAATCATGGAAACAACAATAGACAGGAGGATTACCGAGGGCAGGGCACCGAACATTTCCCGTGGAAATGAAAGCCGCCTTGCATGGCTTGTTCGGCCATTCGGGCCGGGAAACTCGAAACGTTGCACTGCGTATTTCAAATTTGACGTCCATTTTCAGTGGCGGCTCGTCAGGGTAGGCCTCTGAGGCCGCGCCTCACCCTTAAAATGAAGGAACGTACGACTTTTTGTATTTATATTTTTGCCTATTACAAGTGTATTTTTACAACAGTTCTACCCAATAAAAAGTAAAAAACCAATCAATAATATTAAGCGTAAATAAAAATCCAGGCGCAAAGCGCGTCGAGTCGCTTGTTGTATGTATCTTGGCTTGGACAGAGGCGAAATTTTCACAGCCCCGGAAGCTCCCATTTACGTCTTGAAAGCGAAAATGACTCACCAACAAAAATATCGCCGTAAGTTCGCGAATAAACACCGTACATGAGGCGAAATCAAGTTAGCTTGGTTTGTTCTGATTGGTCGTTCGTTTATGGCGGGATGCCAGCGGAGACGAAGAAGGTTGCCAGTCTTATCTTAGCGCTTGTAGAGCACGTTATTGTTTTGATTCAGATTAAATTATTTAAAACTTTTGGCTGATCTTTTATAGTTTTTGTCTCGATTAGTAAAATTTCTTATTTAATTATTGTAGGGAACACACTAAGGTAGATTTAGCAGTTTTTATTAAGCAAATTTTATATTTTGAAATAATAGATTGCACAATTCTTCAATTAGAGACGCGGTTTGAAAATTTAGAATTACTTTTAAATCTCACTGCAGACCAACAATTTTACGACCAAATAATAGATAAATTTTCAATCTTAAAAGATAGACGTATAGTATTTTATATTTTTTAATACTTAGGTAGGGGTCGACTTTTTAGTTTTATTTTTATTTTTTGATTAATTTATTTATTTTTAACTTTTTTAAGACTATTTTTTAAGTTTAAGATTAAAACTAGTCTTTGATGTGATATTTTGTTTGTTTTGTTTTTTAGAGTTTATTTTTTGGTTTAGTAGTGCTATCGGCTCCATTTTAAAAAAGGTCAAGGCGTCGGAGAATAATACCTCCCGGGTGACGTGGAAATTTATTCGTATTTAGACAAAATTAACCTTATGTAGCCTCACCCTCCTGTACACCCACGAGCCGCCACTGTCCATTTTCCATTTAGCAAACCGATAAATAACGTTATCTGCGAGCGAATTCATCATAGCCGTTCAATTTTGAGTGGGTATTAATTTCGGCAAGCTGCGTCAAATACCTACAAAAACATGCGAATATAAAACGTGATTGTCTCGATTTGTAATAATTTTTTTTTATAGCGCCATTACTTTCTTTTGACTCGATAATCAACGGATTTTATCAAATACCAATATCAAATTAAAATTACTGGCGATTTAAGTTTGAACCAATTTGGCAACATATAAAATTTTAAATGACAATAATTTGTAGGTTATCTTACATATACTTAAATATGTGTTTATTACATTATAAAAGTGATGCGGGTGATTCTACAAAAGAAAATTAAAAAGTATTTTTTTATGAAATCTATAAGATATATTGCATATTATACATTAAATGTCTTAAAATCAAATAATACCACACATCAGTGGCGGCTGGTGGATTTTGGGTATACCGATATTTCAATTATTAGATATGGGATCCACACCAAATTTATATGAGTTTATAATAACATTAAATTGCGCAAGCAGAACTTAAATTGAAGTTTGCGAAAAAAAGATAACCGAAACATCGAACATGGAACTGACGACACGGTAATGATGAATGGGATACAAATTTGATATTATAATTCGTAATTAAGTATTTTACTGATATTTTTTATTAGTGGATGCTACTTATTAACAAATCACATACAGCCTTATATAAATTACAATGAAATATATATACGTAAGAAAATAACTATAGTTAGTATACTCACCACAGTACTGAAATTTTGACTGGAACTATACCTGCATTCACTACAACTTCGCCGCTTGCATTGTTTTCAAGATAACTGTCATGCAAAGGTAAAACGAGGACTTGACGTTTAAACTTCAATGTTTCGCAGAAATTTTGAATTTTAACATTGGACACAGAACTGACGGGTAAAAGTGAGTACAAAGTTTTTTTTTTTAAATTGCTTTTATTTGAATCTATGATAAAATATGAAAAATACATTATATAATGTTTTATAGTTTGTAGTAGATAAATTAAATATATTTTAAAATAAAATCACTCTAATATTTAATTCAGGAGTTGTGACACGCCAAGGTACTGATGTTTTGAATATTTATTATGTTTTTCTACAAACGTGCTTTTGAAAAAATACATTAAAATTGAGTGGACAAGTTAAAAAAACCTGGATATTTTGTAATATACTAAAATATTTACAAAAAATATTAAAATACCTACTATATTGACTGATGACATCAAGTTGTCCAACTTTTGTAGAATCACCCATACATTTTTAAAATGTATTATTAAATGTACACATAAAAACATTTATAACTGACTGAACCTTATTATTGACAAAAACTTGGTTTTGAAGAGGATTGCGGCAATATAAAACACAACAATTGTGTTATGTTCGCAGTTTGCAATGTGTTTTGTTACAAGTACCTAAATTTGCATTAGAAGGTATGAAAAACGAAAATTACGGCTTAAAGCCTCTGAAAATAACAAAGAAATTAGTTGGTGAATATTCAAGTGTTTGTTCTTGTTGAAGATTAATTAATTATATTATAATTATATTATAGCTATAGGAATACTAGACCTGTTTCTAAAAGGCATTTAGGCAAATGTTTTAAAAAATAAATGCAATGATGCCGAAGGCATCGAGAGGGAAAAAGACATTTAAAATTTGTGACAAGAATATACAAAAATTACGAAACAAACTCTAGAGGATATCATATGTTAGTTAATCCTTGATATACTTAAATTATTGCTTCAGAATAAACTTTTTTAATCAAAAGGAGGGAGCTATACTCAAAAATTGCATGTCCAGAAAAATTGTGCTAGAAAATGGGTGGGAGGTGGAGTCTCGAAACTTTTTGTAGCATGCATATAGTTTACCCTTGCCTGTCCCCTGAACAAAATCCTTGCTACACCCTTGCTAGAAATGGGGCAAGAATCCCTGCTTTTCTAAAAGGTTAAATTAAACTAAATGAAAAAATTAAAAAAAATTTAATTGTGCAGTTCTAGTCCAAATTTTTTACCGTGTGTATTTTATTTTAAAAATAAAAGTATTGTTTCAGAGCATATTTTTAATTATATGTCAAATAAATATTACAAATAATAAAAACAATTTGAACCAAAAATATAAAAACATAGTTTCATACACTGTCTGTTTTTGCTTTCTAGCCAAAACATTTGCTTTTACCTAGAGGGTATATTTTTTATTTTCCTATAAAATGCCTTTTAAACTTGTATTATTGGCAAAAATTGTTAATAATATTATAATATGTATATTCAATTTGAAATAGCCATGTTGCCTTTTTGTCCCTCCATTTCATTTTCTTCTATGTTTAATAGTATATTTCTGGGCCCAAAAATAAATAGAGTGTAAATTTCCTCTCAGAAAAAAGTCCCATCTACCTTGTTGACTCAACAATGTTGAGCCCTTAACCCAAAACCTACTGTTTCTATTTCTAAGAGCAAGCACATTTTTAAATTATTAATTTAAAAATTTAAAATCATAAAATAAGTTTTAAAAATTTTAAAATTCTTCAAACGTATTTAAAAAATAAGACAAATATTTTTTAAACACAATTTTGGTTTTATTTTATAATCTTTATTATTTATTAAATAGTATTTTTTTTAATTATCTTTAATATAGGGATTATATTAAAAAGTAAACATTTATGTTTTTTAATTCAAAAAAATAAATCAATACATATTTTTACCCAAGTTCAATGTTAGGGGTAATTATTTTACAATGAAACTAAAGAAAGTTATAAATCAATTGATTTCAAGTATTCTGCTTTTCAATCAGACAAAAAAACAGCAAAGATGTTTGATAAAATTAACATGGTAGTAATTTTATCTTAAAAAAAAATGTTATTTTTTAATTATATCTTTGTTATGGGTATGTTTACCTTCTGAATTTATTTTTTCATATATATTTACAAACAAAAATAGTGTCTATTTTTATTCATATTTTAAATCAGTCGTTAACGACTGATATAAATTATAATTTATAAATATCAACCGATTTACATTTAAGATGATTTTATTGGCCAAAAAACAAATCTAGTAAACCATGACTTATTTTACCGAAATTATTTTCTCGATTTTTATGTAAGAATGTCATATTCTCGCACGCAAAATCGTTGAAGAATGAAGCTCATTCTTAAACGATTTTTAGTAACATTTAGTTTTTAAGTATTGGTACCCCCAAAATGTCAAACTGTTTAATAACCTCAAATTCATTACTTTTAGGATTATTTATAATAGCTTTGTTTGTTATCCTGCACTAGTGCAACCTGAACTACACTTTTATTGAAAATGAAGCCTTTATTATTGTTTTGTTATATTAAGTTTGCTCCAACAATGCATTTTAATTCAAAATTTTAAGTTTAATGTGAAAAAGTGCAGTTCAGGTTGTACTTGTGCAGGATAACAAATATTGACAAATAAATGAGCCAAACAGGTCAATCAAACTATATTTTATTGGAAATATTATATACCCACAGTACACAAAACACAAAACTACTATAAATTAATCACTAGCACAATTGATATAAACTTTTATTGTAATGTTTGGTGTTGCTTGTAAAACCTCCTGTGACATTTTTCACTGCTAAAAGTAAAGACAATTGTTCAAAAATATCAGAAAACATTAAAACATAATACAATACTTACACCAAACCTTATTATCCAGTTGACAAATACAGACAGATTATTAAGTTGTATAATATGTGATTATTAATAAATAGTAAATAAAAATAAATGTACCTGTCCATACAACTGTCATTTTGTGTTGCCAACTGACATTTTGCGATAAAAATCCCCCAACTAACAACGACCACAAAACAATTAAAAAAACCTAAATAAAAGTTAAAATCGAGAAAATAGTATAAATCACACGTTGCAGAAGGCTATTCTCGCACTCATTCGTTCGTCCACTCGCTCCTTCGTCGCTCGAGGCCAAATTTCGAATTCGTGCGAGAATATGTGGCCTTCTGCAACTTGTACTTTAATATACTATTCTATGGTTAAAAGCAAATGTCACAAATGTCAAATAAATCTTGATGACATTTTAATTGTTTATGTCTAATTTAAAATGTCAATGTATAGAGATCGACTTTTTTAGGGAAAATATAAACGTTAAAAGATAATTACCCAATTTATTTTATAAAAATACTGCGTTGCCATGTTGTGCAAAAACCTATATCCAATCACAATCCACACAACAAGGTCTGTTCTATCTCATGCTAAAAATACTAAAAATCACTGCAACACTGCACAGTTTAACGGCGGCCATTTTTGTTGTTTACAATTCTTGTGCTTTCGGTTTGTGCTGTTTAATAATTGTTTTAAACGTTGTGTTTCTTACTGAGGCACTTGTAAGCCTCAAATAAGGCCTTTAAGTGCTAAGGACAACCATTTTACTTCTCTTTTATAATAAATATACCTTATTATTTGTAGGTTATAATTTAACCTTAAAATTGACATTTGACAGTTTTATGACAGCCCTGATAGAATAAAGTTTATTTTTTACAATAGAGGAGTAAAATGGTTGTTCTTAGTACTTTAAGGCCTCTTTTAAGGCTTACTATGAGAAACACAAAGTTTAAAACGATTATTAATCTGTATAAACAGAGCACAAACCCAAAGCACAGAAATTGTAAACAACAAAAATGGCCGCCGTTAACCTGTGCAGTGTTGCAGTGATTTTTTAGTATTTTTAGTACGAGATAGAACAGACCTTGTTGTGTGGATTGTGTATCCAATGATATGCTAAATAAGTTGATATAAATAAATCAACGTTTATGCATACGGCCCTAATTGTTTAATTTACGCTAATACTAAATATTGTAGCTCGGCTGTGGGTTTGCATCCTGCTGGAGGGCTTAATATCGCAATGTTAATACGTCCTATGTCAATAACCCGGTGTTCCTGCAGCCTGGGCGACATAGACAGGACCAACTGAACTTCCTGGTAACAAGGTATTAGAATGTACATATTATGAGGGGGAAAGGAAAGACAGAGAGAGCAAGTCACAGAGCAAGCGGTGCATACGCTCTTTTACTTTGACTCGCTCTCTTTGACCCACCTGAATAAACCGTTACTGTTGAGTTGAATATTTAAGTTAGTTTTTGTAACCGGATAAAGTGTAATTTTGTTGGAATACCTAAAGTATGTTTTAACTTGATTATTGTAGTTTATACATTTAAAGAATATGAACATTCATTGGTACATTCACACTATTTATTATTAAAATAAATGAAAAGGGTAGAAAAACTTAATGCGAGTGTTTATTACCCCTTAATGTGTTAAATAGTGACAAAATGTACACTACAGTGCATGCCATTTTCTTTGTCTGTTTTGATGTTACTAAGAGCTCTTTTTTCTTTACACTACCAGTGCACATTGTATCACAATTAAAGTTAAATTACACCAATAGTGGCAAAATAGACTGAAAAAACTGGTAATAACCGAAATGCGTTTTAAAATTTTTGGTTGGTACCTATCTACCTACGCAGTGTTATCCGGAGATACCGCGTTGTGGAAGTGTGGCATTTTTGTTCAATTAGATTTTAATTCCGGTGAATCCATAAGGGGACATTCTTATTTTTTGGTAAGTATTATACTTTCCTTTTCTTTAAGCCTTAATGCTCAATAAATACCGATATGTTAAAAGAATGTCCATACCCGACCTATATTATATATCAATAATTTACGGCAGTAGGTGGGGTACTTGTAACATTAGTAATATAAATACATACACACTTGATTTATTTTTATTTTCAAGCGTTATGGTTGTTATATTAACCTATACCTACATTTTTATTAATATTATGGAAAATTTGTACACGTGTGGTAAATCCCCGACATACAGCCGCCTGACGCCTTTCTACCAATGGGATCACCCATTTTTTATAACAGAAAAATGGATTACTGATGAATTCTCAAGATAATTCATTGCTTACAAGTTGACAGCCAGTAAAACATTGCATTGATGTAAAACTTTTACGTTTTAAGGAACCATATTGCTTAAGCCAGCCATACGACTCAAATATAAAATTATATTTTAAAAGGCACCGATTTTGATAATTGCCATAGATTTTTGTTCCAAATAAATTTTCCTCTTTATTTACCTTTTCGTTTTATTCACTACCACTAATAGGTTTTACTCAAATAATAGTGTGAATTTACACTAGAAGTTTGCACTAAAAGAGTAAGTACCTTTCTAAAATTAGAACTTTTCCAAAGAGGTGTTAATTTACAATGAACAAAAGTGGGATTTTACCCAGGAAGTGTAGAAGTACACGATTTTAGGTAAATTAACACTTTTTAATACATTGTAAAATTACTTTAGTGCTATAGTGTTAAATCATACTTTCTTACTTGGGGTAAAATACACTACAAATTAACTCTAATTGTAGTGTTATAAAATAACACTATTTAGTTTGGACCTGTGGAAACTCTAATTAGTGTTGCTTAGAGTTGTTTTTTTTACTGTGTACGGCAAAAAGATCATTTTTATAAAAATTATTTATCTACAAACGCTGCTTTCAGTAATAACATTTTCATTATTTACAAACAAAAATAACACTCTTCCAGATGCAGAAACGCATTGATAAATAGTTATTATTATTTGTCCTAAAAAACAGTTCTATACCGTTTACAAAAACGTTTTGTGGTATTAATGAAAACCTAATAGTATTATTCATAGAAATTTTGTAAATTTTACAAATCCCTTTTCGTTTAAAATAATACTTTTTTATAATATTAATAAAATTTATGTAAATTTACCAACAAATTAATTGTTAATTCAATAAACTATTTTCTTTGTAACAATTGTCACATTTAAAACCTACTGTTGGGTATTGGGTATATTTTTTAAATAATTGCAAGGCATTAAAACAAATTATTTACAATAACAAAAAATTAACTCATATTATATGATGTATATAATAAAAAAATGTAAACTCACTTTTTAAACAAAAAGTCTGCTTCGTTTATAGAATAGACCTTAAATATTTCTTTTAGAAAACGTCGAAATTTTAATTTTCATATTAATCTTTTTGAAATTTTAAGCATGCTAGATTTTACCACACTTCACTCGCACAAGTGAAATCAATGAGATTATAACAGACTGTGGATTATAAAGTTATATTCACCAAGGAGAGCGCTGGCCCTTCCCCCCTCTTTTTAAGGAAAATAACAAAAATTTTGTTACCATTGCAAAACAATAGTTAATATTAAAAATGTATTTTTATAGCAATAAAATATTTTTGTTATTGTTCTTAACGTAAGCTATTAACAAAGATTTTTTAACTGAAATAAAATTAATTTGAAATACAACGATAGTAATTTAAAAAAGACAAATATGCCATAGTAAAATGAAATTTTACTAAAACAACTGCGCATTACTTTATGTAAGCGCAATTCACACACAACTATAGATTTAACAAAAACATTTTAAGTACGACAAAGATTTAATATAAACATAGGTAAAGTATTTCTTATTGCCATGACAATATGATAACAACTATTACCTTGTTGTATGAACATTTTTATAGCCATTACAATTTTAAATTTAAGTTAAATAATATTATTTTATTAATCGCCAGTTGCTATAAACTTACTTTTTAATGTTAGCTATATAGAAACAAAAATAGTAATTACAAATAATGCAAACTATGCTTAATTTCGACAGCTTGAAACAATGTGGAAATTTATACATGGGACGCGATTTTAATTTTCCAAAAGGTTTTAATTTCTGAAAGTATGTGTAGACAAAACATGTTCTCACTGGAAAGTAATAATTCACGGCTCTCGATGCATATCCTTGTGTTACGGTTACCGAGATACGCTTCGGGAAATACAATAATTCCTGGAAATTAGGTCGCGCTAACTAACGACTCCGTTTAACCCCTTGTTGGTGATCATCGTTATGACAAAGTTGACAAAACTTTTTTGCATATAAATATTTGATACTACTGATACTGTATGCTTGAATTTTATCATTAATACAAAATGCAACTTCCGGTTTGACCGGAAGTAAAATTACACTGTTAAAAATGTTTGTAAAATTACTACATTTTTACTAAGCAGTTGCATAGTAAAATTTCATAATTTTGTATTATATTTCAATTTTAATACGCATTTGTTGTAATATTACATTTTGTTATAGCCAAAGTACTAAACAGGTTCCAATTTTACAATGTTTTTGTTTTGTCAGATTTATAGTAATTTTACAATTCTGTATTGTAGAATTGAATTTTAAATTTTGTAAAATTTCTATACGTATTCGGAATTTAATTTTACAAAGATAATCAATAAAATTACTAATCAAAATTTGCTATTTGAATTACAATAAGTGTTTGGAAATAAACAAATCATTATTTATTTTATACAACTTCTGTGTGCATTTTTACTATATATTATTATAATCATGTACAATCTTAACATTTTTTGTAAAATTACAATTGTTTTGCAAAACAAAGGATGAGTAAAATTACAAATCACAGTGTATACCAAAACAAAAATATAATACAATTTGAGTAATCTTCCAAGACATGTCGGGAAATCTACTTTTACAATCTATATGTATAAATTCTATGTAAAATGCACAGTATGTACCTATTGCGGCAATCACGTGATGTTCTTACATCTCGCCTCGGTTGACTTAGGTGGACAGTATACAGTATATATAAGCTCAGGTGTCTTTTGTTTTTGGTGTGTTCCAATACACCAAATAGCCCGACATTGATAAGACCCAAAATAGGTCTATCTGTCTAGCTGTCAGTCGGTATTTGAAGTTGGTGGAACGCACTTAAAACAAAAACTCTGGCGAGGTGAAGGTTCATTTTTTTAAACTTTACAGTAATGGGTCAAGAAAGTTTCTTGAAAAAACTTGAAAATTGCAGGTTTTTTTTGTAGTATAATTACAATACCATTCGTAAATTACTAAATATTTTTAGTGTAATTTGTTGTACAAAATAACAATATTTGTATTGTAATATTGCGAAACGAATTTTCTTCAGTTCGATAAAATTGTAAAATATATTTTGTAATTTTCCTAAACTAAGTTGAAATGAATTGTATAGTATAATTACAATACACCATTTTAAAATTACTAAACGTATTTAGTATTTCTTTTAACAAAATTACAATACCTTTTTAGTAATGTTACTGAATAAATTTTTAATAAATGCTTATTGAATTTCAACAAACGTTTTGTAATTTTCCCAAATAATGTTGTAGTGAATCGTGTAGTAAATTTACAAAACGGAGTTTTATTGTTACTATATTTTGGTGCGTAAAAACTTCCTAAACATGTTTAGTAAAATTACAATAGAAATTTTAAACAGTGTAGGATTGAAGGTTAATAATTTTAAATGTAACACCTGGTATGTTTTTACATAATCAAAAAGTAAATTAAATAACGTTTTGATTAATGTAACTATTCCCTATAGGGTAAACCCCATATTTATTGGAATATTATTTATCTAAAATTTATATATTATATTTATATATGCCGTTGTTTTAAAGATTTTAGTTTTTTTTCTTATAAATATATAATAAGAATAGTTTGTTTGTTTACACTTTATTTACGTTTACTTAAAAATAAGAATATTTGAATTTTTAATAATAGTTTTATAAAAACATGCAAAAAGTATGGTAATTGGACATTTTATATAGTAATTGGACACATGGACCATAGTTATTGGACATACAATTTTTATATAAACATAACAACATGACATCAAATAACATAAATTGTTAAATATTTTTTAAAGATAAATTGCTTTTTTAGGTAATTTTTTTTATTTCATTTTTGTAAATATCATATAATTCATATATTTATTTCTCGGATTCCTCAAGATGACTACTAATTCCTTGGTCTGACTTCTGAAATAGTTTGTTGCAAATATCATTAAGTGTGGTATCTCTAGTTTGTGAAGCATTTATAATGTTTAGGCCGGAACAGGATATATATAAATATCTAATATATTTTCGGGTGGTATGTTAAAAGTATTTTCCGAATTTATTAATTTTGTTGCCATTACTTTTTTATGTTCTCTATCATGCACTGTATTTAAATCATATGATTTAAATACAAATAATATTGTTATTCTGCAAGATGTCCTGTGACGAAGAAATCACTATAGTAAATTTAAAAGTAAACTACGTACACGTCATCAATAAAACAAAAAATTTACGCATTGGTACCAACACTAAATGACTAAATCGAAGTCTGTAATTGAATATTTGAATGCATTTTAAACATCTACAGTTGGCAACAATTAAGATGTTGTCATATTTACATTCAAATATTTCATATTTAAATGACACATAAAAAAGAATTTGACGTTTTAGAATTTCGAAGCTGTGTTTTTGAATATTTCGTTTAATTCGTGTATTATTTCGTTTATTTTGTTTGTTGTTTGTGTTATTTTCTATCGTTTAAGTTTTCATTGCCGTTTTTGTGTTTGTTATATACCTATCGTTTTTTTGTGTTTCCTATATTTAAAATGCCGAAGCATTTAAATAGTCGGAGTCAAGAGTTGGTCTCATCCTTAATACGCTATTTTGAGGCAGAACGGGATAATAATGGACCTTTGTTACCTTTAACAGCTGTTAAATAGGTAAATAGGATTATTATTAATTATATATAAGAATATTTAATAAAATATATGTTGGATACATAAAATAATAATAAATATACCAGAGACTGACTTTAGATGGCAAAATTTTTAGGTTTTATATCAGAAAATGTCTTTAAAAATGGCTAAAAACATACTTTTGGCGGTGCATCATATAGGTTATAAAAACTTAGACTTTTGACATTTTGGTATTATTCATGTAAACGCCATCTATCGCCCTGTAGTTGCACTACCACTTTCCCTTGATGCAAGGATTTTAGCATTTTAGCAACCGTGCCCGATCAGCTGATTGATGACGTGTACGTAGTTTACTTTTAAATTTACTATATATTACTTACTCTCTAAAAATTAATTAGTCAAAAATGTCATAGCGAAAAAGCAGGCACTAATAATTCTCGTCAACAGCAATTTTTATCCAGGACATTTAGCAGTCAATTCCTATGAAATATTATTCGCTGAATCCGAAAATGTCGTCAAAAGTTATAAAAGTAGAACAGTTTTTGAAATATAATTAATTTAACACATCATATGGAATTGACTATATCTCAAAAACTGCTTAACTTTTATAGTCTTTTCGGATTCAGGGGACAATTTTACATAAGAATTGGCTGGTAAATGTCCGGAATACAAATAGAGTATGATATTAGACATATGTCCAATAATAGAAATTTACATTTTTTACCAACCAGTAATTGGACACTGGCCATTTTACTGTTTGTTTTCAGAATTAAAATTAAAACGCGTGACAATGTTTAAACCATGAGGAACACATTTATACCACACACTGATCTACACACTTTTTAGAAATATTTTTTATTGTAATTTAATCACAGCCCTGCTCTTAACAAAAAAAAAAATCTTACCACAAAAGTAACGTGCGAACTTGTTTGTCCTATATTGGACCCAAAATAAAGTAGTTCCATATTATTACCGACTGAGAAAGTTATAACGTAAACGTTTTTTTATAGCCCGCGGGCGTTATTATGACCCAGCGGGCCATAATGAACGTCAAAAATTAAAGTAACAATGTTACACCATTTGATATATTCGAAGTAAGTTTTTTCCTATAAAGATTTTGATTTTTCCGGCAGCAGGCCGCAATTTTTCGCCTTTTCAGCTGCTTCCTCAATTTCATTCATCTTTAAACTTTAAAACTGACTGATGTCAGTTGACATTATAATATGACAATCATAACAAAAATTCTTTGACGTAAACGTCTTTAAAAACAATAATATATTAAAAATAATAGTATATTAATCGTGCATAAAGTTTTGTATGCTAACGCGCTCGGGCTCGAAATAGCGCCTCGGACCATAAAAACCTTATTATGCCCTTAATACATAAATAAGTATTAATATTGTAATTAAGTCCATTTATGTGATACCCATCTCATTTCCATCACACAAAACGAAGTTGTAGATATATCTGTTGGAAGTTGGAAAGTAGTTTCGGGCCGGTAAAAAGTTCGTTCGGTTGCCACGTGACCTTTCCAGTGGCCGGGTTTCGATCTACGATTCCTTTTGCAGGACTAGATAAAGAAAAGACGACTCAATTTATCGGAAAAGTCGTGAGCGAGAGCCAACCTGACCTGGCCAACCTGGCGATATATCAACGGGCGTGTCGGCAAACTTTTCCCAAGGATAATGGCAAGGAAAAACATCCCTCCTTAATTGAAGATTAAATTAATAAAGTTTTTCGAGTGTTTATTTTTACTTTTTTTTTATTGAATTACGGTCTGATTGTACAATATATTATATTATCCAGAAGTATTTTATGATTTATTCATTTAGCAGGACAATTTCTGTTTTATAGCTAAAGTTAAAATTATATTTTATGCACAGTAAAAAAAAATCGTGTACTTCCACACTTCCTGGGTAAAATCCCACTTTTGTTCAGTGTAAATTAACACTACTAATTCTAAAGTTCTAATTTTAGAAAGGTACTTTTACTCTTTTAGTGCAAACTTCTAGTGTAAATTAACACTATTATTTGAGTAAAACCTATTGGTGGTTGTGAATAAAACGAAAAGGTAAATAAAGAGAAACATTTATTTGGAACAAAAATCTATGACAATTATAAAAATCGGTGCCTTTTAAAATATAATTTTATATTTATTATAAGCAAAATGGTTCCTTAAAACGTAAAAGTTTTAGATCAATGCAATGTTTTACTGGCTTGAGAATTCATCAGTAATCCATTTTTCTGTTATTAAAAATGGGTGATCCCATTGGTAGAGAGGCGTCAGGCGGCTGTATGTCGGGGATTTACCACACGTGTACAAATTTTCCACAATATTAATAAAAATGTAGGTATAGGTTAATATAACAACCATTACGCTTGAAAATAAAAGGTAAATCAAGTGTATATGTATTTATATTATTTATGTTACCCGACCTACTGGAAGTATAATACTTACCAAAAAAATAAGAATGTCCCCTTATGGATTCACCGTAATTAAAATCTAACTGAACAAAAATGCCACACTTCCACAACGCGGTATCTCCGGATATGCACTGCGTAGGTAGATAGGTACCAACCAAACATTTTAAAACGCATTTCGGTTATTACCAGTTTTTTCAGTCTATTTTGCCACTATTGGTGTAATTTAACTTTAATTGTGATACAATGTGCACTAGTAGTGTAAAGAAAAAAGAGCTCTTAGTAACATCAAAACACACAAAGAAATTGGATGCACTGTAGTGTACATTTTGTCACTATTAAACACATTAAGGGGTAATAAACACTCGCATTAAGTTTTTCTACCCTTTTGATTTTTTTTAATAATAAATAGTGTGAATGTACCAATGAATAATGTTCATATTATTTAAATGTGTTTAATAAAGTTAATAAGCACTAAATGCTACCTAGTGTATTTTGTAGTGTAGCTTTTACATTTACAAATCAACTCTAATATTTTTACCCCCACTCTAAAAAATTTACACGGGCAAAAATTTTAACTGTGTGCCTTTCAAGAACACTTAGTATTTTAATTGTTTTTGTAAAACTAAAGGAAATAGTCTATTATGATTAAAAAATCCAATTTCATTTATTTGACATAGATTTTTTTCTTTTAATATTTAATTTTATATAAACTTTAAAAAAATTTATTTACTTAATATGTAAGGTTTACTCGTATAAAATGAATATGTTTGTTGAAATTGCTCTTTTCGTCCACCCTATTCTTAATTTGAAAGTATAGCTTACCAAACTATACAATATAGTAAAGTGAAAAATAGTGTTCAATGTTTAAACTTTACAGTTCTTTTAAAAGACTGTAAAAGTCCCAAGTATAACCAAGTTCAAATAAATTGAAATTGGCATTGTATTTTAAAATGACGCAGAAATACAGGATTTACGAGGATAAGCCAAAGAAAGCTAAAAATAATCCCTAGCTATATTAAATTTATTATAATAAATCTATAGATAAGTACCTACTAAGTACCTACTTATATTGTTTTTCTAAAAATAATTGTTACTTTTCTTTTTTCTTTATAAAATGTTTTTAATTCACCTATATGTATACAAGATGCACCAAGTATCCTTCTATGTGTATATACTTCTATATATAGGTTTTTTTTTATTTGATTAGCTATAGCTGTATACAATGTCAGTTAAATTAGAGAAAAGTTGGATAATAACAAGCCTATTAACATTAAATCTATAAATTGGAACAAAAATGGTTCTAAATTTTTAATTCCTGGGAATTTTGAAACAAAGTAAGTTTTACATGTAAACATACACATGTGTATGTTTATGCATTAATCAAAATTTTTATCCAATTTCTTTGCTACTATGTTTTGGGTTAATAATAATTTATTGATGTTATAACACAGAAGCGTGTACATAAGTCAAAAAATACATAGTAGTAGCAGTTCCAGGTTTTTTTAACTTGTCCAAACAATTTTAATGTATTTTTTCAAAAGCACGTTTGTAGAAAAACATAATAAATATTCAAAACATCAGTACCTTGGCGTGTCACAACTCCTGAATCAAATATTTAAATGATTTTATTACAAAATATATTCAATTTATCTTAAATTTTTTAATTTTACTACAAACTATAAAACATTAAATAAAGTATTTTCATATTTTATCAAAGATTCGAATAATAGCAATTTTTAAAAATTGATAATCTTTTTTCTCACATATACCCGTCAGTTCTGTGTCCAATGTTAAAATTCAAAATTCCTGCGAAATATTGAAGTTTAAACGTCAAGTCATCGTTTTAACTCAAGTGTTGGTAAAAATTAGATACAGAGCCCGCCCTTTGCACGACAGTCATCTTGAAAACAATGCAAGCGGCGAAGTTGTGGTGAATGCACGTATAGTTTCAGTCAAAATTTCAGTACTGTGGTGATTAGGTAGTTATATAAGGCTATATGTGATTTGTTTATAAGTAGCATCCACTAATAAAAAATATCAGTAAAATATTTAATTCCGAATTATAATCTAAAATTTGTATCCCTTTCATCAGTACTGTGTCGTCAGTTCCATGTTCGATGTTTCGGTTATCTTTTTTTCGCAAACTTCAATTTAAATTCTGATTGCGCAGAACTTGTTTATTTAATGTCATTATAAACGTATATAAATTTGGTGTGGGTCCCATATCTAATAATTGAGATATCGGTATACCCAAAATCCACCAGCCTACACTGATGTGTGTTTGGTATTATTTGATTTTAATATATTTAATTTATAATATGCTTAAAGTTGCAATAAATCTTATATTTTCCAATAAATTATTATTATTATTATTTAATTAGTACCCTGGTATACTCGTCACTTCCCTTGCTTTCAAATTTAGAAAACACAGATATTTCAGAAACTGTTTGAAAAAGTGACTGGTCCGGTCTGGAATAGTATATTTATTATATTATAAATACAATTGTATAATACATATCTTTTTGAAACAGCGGTAAGAAAGGTAATGAAATAAATAGATTTCTTTTTGTATATAGGTATATTTTAAAGAGGGTAAACTTTAAAAGTGTTTAAAAACATTGTAAAACTGTTGGTAAATGAATATAAAACTACAAATTTTTTCTATTTAAATCAAATTTACTCGATTATTTAAATTAATATAATTTCATATGCTTTTCATGACATGATATTTCTCTGAGTGTACGACGACAGGTAAATGGCAGGTTTAGTATTGATATGACGCAGTTGACGTGAAACGGCTTGAAAATGCAAAATTCATAACAAAACTGGACGGAATTTTTTCGTGTAGTAACGGATTTAGTTTGGCATATCACCCGTCCGTATGTCACATCACGCCACTATGCGAAACGCATACATATGGCAAGGAAGGGCGAATGAAATTCTGCAATATGTGGGAGAGACACTGTTTCCAAAAGTTAAGGAACAAAATCTAAAAAATAAGGTGTGTTTGTATTTTTTTATAGTTAAAGTGTTAATTTTCTACTTTATTACACAGTAAAAAAAATCAAACTCTAAGCAACACTAATTAGAGTTCACACAGGTCCACACTAAATAGTGTTGTTTTATAACACTACAATTGGAGTTAATTTGTAGTGTAATTTTCCCCAAGTAAGCAAGTATGATTTAACACTATAGCACTGAGGATAAAGTAATTTTACACTGTATTAAAAAATGTTAATTTACCTAAAATCGTGTACATTTCCTGGGTAAAATTCCACTTTTGTTCAGTGTAAATTAACACTACTTTGGAAAAGTTCTAATTTTAGAAAGGTATAATTTACACTAGAAGTTTGGACTAAAAGAGTAAAAGTATACTTTTACTCTTTTAGTCCAAACTTCTAGTGTAAATTAACACTATTATTTGAGTAAAACCTATTGGTGGTAGTGAATAAAACGAAAAGGTAAATAAAGAGAAACATTTATTTGGAACAAAAATCTATGACAATTATCAAAATCGGTGCCTTTTAAAATATAATTTTATATTTGAGTCGTATGGCTGGCTTAAGCAAAATGGTTCCTTAAAACGTAAAAGTTTTCGATCAATGCAATGTTTTACTGGCTGTCAACTTGTAAGCAATGAATTATCTTGAGAATTCATCAGTAATCCATTTTTCTGTTATAAAAAATGGGTGAACCCATTGGTAGAGAGGCGTCAGGCGGCTGTATGTCGGGGATTTACCACACGTGTACAAATTTTCCATAATATTAATAAAAATGTAGGAATAGGTTAATACAACAACCATTACGCTTGAAAATAAAAGGTAAATCAAGTGTGTATGTATTTATATTATTAATGTTACAAGTACCCGACCTACTGCCGTAAATTATTGATATATAATATAGATCGGGTATGGACATCCTTTTAACATATTGGTATTTATTGAGTATTAAGGCGTAAAGAAAAAGGAAGTATAATACTTATCAAAAAATAAGAATGTCCCCTTATGGATTCACCGTAATTAAAATCTGACTGAACAAAAATGCCACACTTCCACAACGCGGTATCTCCGGATATGCATTGCCTAGGTAGATAGGTACCAACCAAACATTTTAAAACGCATTTCGGTTATTACCAGTTTTTTCGGTCTATTTTGCCACTATTGGTGTAATTTATCTTTAATTGTATTACAATGTGCACTAGTAGTGTAAAGAAAAAAGAGCTCTTGGTAACATCAAAACATACAAAGAAATTGGCATGCACTGTAGTGTACATTTTGTCACTATATAACACATTAAGGGGTAATAAACACTCGCATTAAGTTTTTCTACCCTTTTGATTTATTTTAATAATAAATAGTGTGAATGTACCAATGAATAATGTTTATATTCTTTAAATGTGTTTAATAAAGTTAATAAGCACTAAATGCTACCTAGTGTATTTTGTAGTGTAACTTTTACACTTACAAATCAACTCTAATATTTTTACCCCTTCACTAAAAAATTTACACGGGCAAATTTTTTTACTGTGGAAAAAAAAGTGTATCCAATTTCCATTTAATAGGTTACTAAGACAAAAATTTGGTTTTACGCCAATTTTCAAGTAAATTAAAGGCTTTTTAGTCCAATTGGACTTAAGTGGGCATTAAAGCGTAGTATTTTCATGAGGTAGGTATAATGAAAAACACATTTTAGGTAATTTGGCACCAACAACGTTTCGGAAATGTACGTTTGAAATAATTTAGCCAAAATTATGCAAATTAATATACCCAATGCTATTATCTGCGAAATGACCTTTATAATTCTCAGATTAAAACCGACGTCTCTGAAATCCTAAATAATTGTTGGAGGATTAAATAATAAGTTTGTAGTAATTAGATACGAGGTGTGTTCAGAAAATATAATAATAATTGTTAAATTTCGCGGGTTCGGAGGGTCCGGTTGTCATAAAATTTTCTTCATTATGTTGGTATACATGCCCCCGAAGTATGATAAAAACTTTAGCTGTTTTCATTGTTTACTTTGTCTGTGGCAGCTGCTAAGGTTAGACGTGTTTTATGAGCTGGGCGATTTTTCGTTCGTTAAAAGAAATGGATCAAAGAATTTGTATCCAATTTTGCTTAAAAAATGAAATAAATTCTGTGAAATGTTAACAAAGGCCTATAATGAGTCTGCTATAAGTAAAACAAGAGTTTATTAGTGGTATAAGAGTTTCCAAGATGGCTGTGAAGACGTTGAAGATGACGAACAAACAAGCACATTAACAACCGATAAAAACATGGAAAAAGTGGAAGAAATGATTATAAACCATCAGAGAAGTCGCTGATGATGTTGGTATATCGATTGGCTTATCCCATGAAATTTAATCGAATGTTTTGGGTATGAAACGCGTGGCAGCAAAATTTGTTCTAAAATTGTCAAATTTTGAACAAAATGTTTGGCCAAAAACAATACTGTAATGATGCCCCAGCCTCCATATTCGCCAGACATGCCTCTGTTTGCCTTTTTCCTATTCCCAAAAATAAAGAAAACCTTAAGGGCCGTCGTTTTGCAAGCATAGATGGCATTAAAAGCGCATCGCTGAAAGAACTAAAGGCTATCCCAAAGATCGAGTTTTAGAAGTGTTTCGAGTATTGAAAGAAGAGCTGGCACATGTGCATAATATCCAATGGGGACTATTTTGAAGGCGACCACATTAATGTAGATGAATAAATAAATATTTGTTTCAAAAAACGAAAATTCCCGATATTTTCTGAACACACCTTGTATACAATTCTTAGCAAACTAATTAATTTGGAGTATTTAGGAAGTAGGAGTAGCAAATAACATTTCCAGCAGCAAAATATACGAGCTGACTCCTGAAATCCAATGTTGCGAAGCGTATGCTTAAACATAAACGACTGGAAATGTTTATGTTTAGGAGCGGAAGAGATTTTACAGCGTACGTAATGAAAGTTTTAGGTGGAGTTTAAACGTCTATAGTGGGTATTAAGCCTTATGAGGGTAGTTAATTTTTGACTTGTTTATTTGCAAGATTTATATGTGCATATAATATACCTATCTAATTGTAAGTATAATTTGAAACTACATGATATTCACTTAAAAACATTACTTTTATGTCTCTGTGTAATTAATTTACTTCTACATTTTAGGATAGTAACATTTAATGTTTAGTTAAAATTTTAAAATATAAATTTAAAATTTATAGTCATGAAAAATTCAGATATGCAAAATAATAATTTAACCTATACGAAGTGTTTGTTATTTTCCTTAAACAATCTCGCAAGGAACACATTTTTAAAAGACTATCTTCAATTGCAATGGCAATAAACACATTCAGAAAATTTTCGGGATGTTGTTTTTTAATATTTTTTTATTTTGATATTTAAAATTTTGATGTAAATTTATATATTTCGATCTTCTAATATTTAATAGATTTTTTGATATTTTAATTTTTTGTTAATTTGATATTTTGTAATTTTGAAATTTTATTATTTTGATATTTTGGTATTTTAATATAAATATATTTCAATCTTTTGATATTTTAATATGTATTTTGTTAATTTGATAAGTAAATGTTTTAAAATTTTGATATTTGATATGTTAATATTTATATTTTTTGATAATTTAATGTATTGTTATTTTGAAATTTTAATATTTTGATAATTTAATTTTTAAATTTTTTGTTAATTTGATATTTTGTAATTTTTAAATTTTGATATTTTGGTATTTTAATGTAAATATATTTCAATCTTTTGATATTTTAATATCTACCTTTATTATTATTTTAATATGTATTTTGTTAATTTGTAAATATTTTAAAATTTTAAAATTTTGAAATATTTATATTTTTTGATAATTTAATATATTGTAATTTTGAAATTTTATCATTTTGATATTTTGATATTTTAATATTTTAGTATTTTTAGGTATATTGATATTTTGATGTAAATATATTTGGATCTTTTGATATATTGATATATGGATATATTGGTATATATATAATACTTTTATATTTTAATTTTTTGTTAATTTAATATGTTAATTTTTAGTTAATTTAATAACTTGAGGTTGATATTTAGATTTTTTGATATTTTAATTTTTTGATTTTTTTTATATTATTATTTTAATATATATTTTGTTTATTTGATAAGTAAATATTTTGAAATTTTAATATTTTAATATTTTGATTTTTTTATATTTTGATATTTTAATATTTTAGTATTTTTAAAGGTATATTAAAATTTTGATATAAATATATTTGGATCTTTTGATATATTGATATATTAATACATTGATATATTGGTATATTGATATATTGATATATTGATATATTTTGATATATTGATATATTGATATATTGATATATTGATATATTGATATATTGATATATTGATATATTGATATATTGATATATTGATATATTGATATATTGATATATTGATATATTGATATATTGATATATTAATATATTGATATATTGATATATTGATATATTGATATATTGATATATTGATATATTGATATATTGATATATTGATATATTGATATATTGATATATTGATACATTGATATATTGATATATCTCACCAACAAATGATCAAGCCTTTATTTATTGTGCGATTTTAACCGGACTAGTTTTAAAGTGTAGATTTTAATAAACTGTATTTTAAATACATGAAGTTCTATGCCAGTTTTTGAGAATAATTTTTTAAGAATTCATATTAAGTGCCTAAAAGTCCGATCTCTACTGTTTACCAATGGAGCGGAACTAGCGGAATAAGATGCCACAATTTCTGATACAAAAGGTTTTTCGTCTTATATATTCGTCGAGATATTTGAAATTTCTATTTATGTATGTGAATTTTGTTCTTTTAGTCTGCAAAGAAGGATTCTTTAATACAAATTTATTGGGATAAAATGGGGATGCAACAGTCTGTGTGAAATAAGAAGAATAAATTCCACAGAAAAATAATAATGATTTAATTTTCTTTGATAATTGTTTTAAGAAAATTTTCTAAAAATTAAAATGGTAAAATATTAGTTATAGGTACAACTTTCTTGAACAGAAGGTTTTAACCCATTTCTCTCAAATTTAAATTTTTCTATATTAAATCTAGATGTCCCTAAAATGTCTCATACTCCATATAATCTATTCATGTCCAAATAGTCCAGTGGAGTTTGTTAAGAATGGATTGACCGTCTTTCAGTAAACTCAACTCAAGTTTGTTCGAGATAAATACAAAACTATTGTCTTACTATTTGAAGGTCCGAAACGGAAATAACACTATTCTAGTCCAGTCCAATCTTGGTCAAAGGTGAAATACAAATTGATCTAAGACACTTTTAGTAGTTCTGTTACCAAGCGTTGCTGATTTAATATCAAAATATTCTGATATAAAAGACATCAGTAACATTAGAAATATTATACACTCACAGGCAAAATAATCGATCCACACAAATTTTCGATGAATTTCAATCGCAAATAACTTTTTTATTTGATGTCGGATTTAAACGAATATTAAAGAATATTGTAGATAAATTAATGGACAATCGCTCACATTTTAAAAAATTCCTAAAAAATAGACGTACGTTTATAATATACAGGTTTAAACAAAAAGATGTTTTTTACCCTAAGTTTAAGACAAAACCGCATATTGTTCTAAATTAAGATTTATTTATCAAGTCACATCTATTCTTTCAGTTTTGTTTTTGGTTCACCTCGATATATTTATTTTTGTGGAAAATATGAATTTAAAAAAAAAACATTGCAATTTCCAATATTTTTCTGTATGAAGAACTAAGGTTGCTATGGTCCATCCATAGGCTATGGAGAATGACAGTGACAGTTTTGTTGAATCATCCCATACTTGGACATGTCATACACGGCTTTCAAAAGCTATCAAATTGTTTTTTTGCAAATTAATGTTTAAATTTTGAGGTGTCTTCGTACTTTAAAAAATGAATATGTCTCCGACTGATGTTGCCAGAGCCATTAATTTAATCCAGGATGGACGGTCACAGTATTACGTGGCAAGTGTTTTAAACGTCCCAAGAAGTAAAGTATAAAGGGCAACATCAGTCGAAGACATTTTTAAAAGTAAGAAGACACCTCAAAATTAACACATTAATTTACAAAAAACAATTTGATAGCTTTTGAAAGCTGTATATGACATGTCCATGGTATGGGATGATTCAACAAAACTGTCAATGTCATCCTCCATAGGCTATGAATGGACCTTAGTTCTTCATACAGGAAAAATATTGGAAATTGCAATGTGTTTTTATAAAATCCATATTTTCCACAAAAATTAATATATCAAGGTGAACCAAAAACAAAACTGTTAAAAATAGATGTGACTTGATAATTAAAACTTAATTTAGAACATTATACGGTTTTGCCACTCTACAGAGTGTCTTAAACTTATAGTAAAAAACATCTTTTTGTTTAAACCTGTATATTATAAACGTACGTGTATTTTTTAGTAATTTTTAAAATGTGAGCGATTCTCCATTAATGTAACTACAATATTCTTTAATATTTGTTTAAATCCGAAATCAAATAAAAAAGTTATTTGCGATTGAAATTCATCGAAAATTTGTGTGGATCGATTATTTTGCCTGTGAGTGTACTTCTGTCTTGAAACCCTTAAAACTCACCTTTTTTACAGTTAATATCCTATTTACATTTTTTTTACCAAAATTTAACAAAACTAAAGAAATAAAATTTTTTAATCTTCAGTCAGAAAAAAATAGTATATTTGTATTTCATCAGTATTTAAAATAAAAGTAACTTAAAAATTTGTTTTTTGGAAACACAAATATATTTTTAATCATTTTAGAGTAAAAAGGTCTCTAAACAACGCTAAAAATATTTAGATTTAAAAGGGTTGAATAACGTGCTTTATACTCAATTAAATGTGAACTAAAGAAACCTTTCGTGTTTAAATAAATCAGTTAAGATTTGCATGCTAAGCAAATCATTTCAGAAATTTTACCTCATTAGCAGTATTGATCCGGGAATAATTTTTGCTCATTAAGTAGTAAAAATTAAGACGTACGTTTTTAGCCAGTAAAATTTATACAGGGTGTTATGTAATTAATGTTATATATTAAAATACTGAATACCTTTTGACATAAGGAATAAAGGAAAAATATTTAAAAAAACATTTTTCTAAAGATAAAGAAAAAATATGCATTAGAAGTTTTTTATATTTTTTGTGATACGCCACTGGTTACACACTTAGTTTATCTCTGCACACTTGTATTTTATTAGTACATAGATACCAACCAACAAAGTAGCTATGCGTTGCCAGATGTAAAAAATTGTTACTAAAAATTTTTCTTGCAAAAAATAAATAAAAACTCAATAAATACAAGTTTTATGCCCTTAAAGCTCTAATACCCTTCTGTATTTATTTACTGATCCAGCTATTAGTTTAAGCAATGATTAGAAAATTTAGTACCTTTGAAATTTGAAATCCATAACCACAAAATTAATTTTTTCATCAGTTTTTTTCTCTGTTTACTCAGATGAAATTGGGACCAGTTCACAGGTTAAACTTTAAACATTTAATTTGTGTAAATAAATCCAAAAGCACTTCCCTTAGTTAAGATATTTACAATTTGAAAATATAACCTAAAATTTAAAAGAAATGCACTAGATTCTGTCATAAAAGTTGGCAGATTTTGTTTGAATTTACCTTCAGTACAAAAATGACATAATCAACAATTAATAAAAACGCCAAATTGACAATTTGCATTGTTAATTTTGTCATTTTTGTAATTAAGCTAAATTTAAACAATGTTTGTCAACTTTTTTGAGAGATTTTGGAAACACTGTTGTTACCAAACATAACATAATAAATCCACCAGATTAACCTAAAGTTCCTAATCGATCAGTGGCGTACTTTTTGGTTGGATAAAGGTTATTATAAATTATTTTTAGACTTTGGAATTTAGAAAAAAAAAGTTTCAGGTGCTTCTTTATGGACCCTAAGGAACAACCCATTTTAATATATAACATTAATTACATAATACCCTGTATATATATGAGGCATTCCATGTCAACTCGGCCACCCCCTCCTGTGCAAAATTGACTAAAGTTTTTCGAAACGTGCAACTGATAAATTTTTAGCTTATCGTCTTAACTTTCAAATGCCGAGTGGTATTTTGTAAAATTTCAAAATGGCGGTGTCAATATAGTGACTGCAAGCAATATACATCACTTTAAAAAAACCGTATTAGGTAGTTTACATTAACTAACAGCGTTATAAAATTAAAAATTGAATTTTATTATATGCACTAATCTATTATCAGTGATTCTATGTTTTTTTTTACCGCTGATTACACAATGGTTCGCCCCTAACCCCAAAAAATAACTTAAAAAGCAGTTTTGTGAAATTTACAGCCCCTAAATGCATTTTTGATACATATTTTTGCATTTATTTTTTGTATTTCTCATTGCCTAATATAAATATGGCCTTACCTCAGAGTCGACATAAAACTGTATGTTCCTAACCTAAAATAACTCTCAAAAAATGTATTTTTACCTTCTTTATAGCTGTTTAAAGCATTTTAAAGATTGGCATGAGGTTAAATTTTTATACTTTTTATCGCCAAGTACGCAAATAATCCAACTATAAATTGCAGACTAAGCAGTTTACCCCTAACCTTAAAAATATTTTCTAAAAATTAATTTTCTGCAGATACACATGCTGAAGAAAATTGAAATATGGGATGTATAGATTTATTTCCACACTTTTTATCGCTAAATACGATTATAATCTTTCTTTGACGGCAATTCTTCGTTAACCTATAAAACTTTGCATAAATCGTATGTTAAAAATATTTTTTATAGTATAGTAGTTATTTTTTATAGTATAGTATACTATACTATAGTTATTACATAAGAATATGCTAAAATTGTAATAATCTACATTTACCGATAATTAAATTCGTACCAAAAATAATATTCTTTTGGGGTATTACCAAATAAAAATGTACTTTTAAAAAAGTATTCGAATGCTCAAAATGGCTCCGAATTTAATTATCGTTAGAATCTTATATAGATAATTACAAATTCAGCATATTGTTATGTAATAACTACTATATAGTAAATATTTTTAACATATCATTTAAACCTCATTTTTATTGCATCTATAGGTAGGATGCAAAGTTTTTTTAGGTTAACAAAGAACTGCCATCAAAGATCATAAACATTTTTAGCGATAAAAGTGTGGAAATAAATCTATAGATCCCATATTTCAATTTTCTTTAGCTTCTGTATACTGCAGAAAACTAATTTGTAGAGAATATTTTTAAGGTTAGGGGTAAACTGCTTTGTGTGCAGTAAATAGTTGGATTATTTACGTACTTGGCGATAAAAAGTATAAAAATGTAACCTTAGGCCAATCTTTAAAATGCTTTAAACAGCTGTAAAGAAGGTAAAAATACATTTTTTGAGAGTTCTTTTAGGTTAGGAACGTACAGTTTTATGTCGACTCTGAGGTAAGGCCATATTTATATTAAGCAATGAGAAATACAAAAAACAAATGCTAAACCATCTATCAAAAATGCATTAAGCGGGAGTAAATTACGAGAAACTGTTTTCTAAGTTTTTTTTGAGGTTGGGGGCGAACCATTGTGTAATCAGCGGTAAAAAATACATAGAATCACTGATAATAGATCATTGCATTAAATAAATTTCAATTTTTAATTTTATAAAGTTGTTAGTTAATGTAAACTACGTATTACGGATTTTTTAAAGTGATGTCTATTGCTTGCAGTCGCTATATTGACACCGCCATTTTGAAATTTTACAAAATACCACTCGGCATTTAAAAGTTAAGACGATAAGCTAAAAATTCATCACTTGCACGTTTCGAAAAACTTTAGTCAATTTTGCACAGGAGGGGGTGGCCGAGTTGACATGGAATGCCTCATATATATATATATATATATATATATATATTTAACTTGAAACTGAAATATCTCCGTTAGTATGCATTTTACGAAAATATGTTTAAAATAAAAATTAAATGATTCGGGGGGGAAATCAATCAGTTCTAAAATTGGTCCTCATACTCTTCTTATAGGGGGAACAGGGGGTAACATTAAAATTTCCTATGGAACACCCTATTTTTTATTGTAGATTCGGATCATTCAACTAAAAATAGGTAGATTTTGCCCAAAACATTTTTTCATATTTCTAATAGATGGCGCTGTAATGAAAAAAATCAATTTTGTTCGATTTTTCTTCTGTATACGATTCTGCAATAATTTTTCTATAAAAATATCACTTTTTTTGGTAATAACTATCTTATTAAATTAAATATGATTTTTTTAAGTACCCACGATTTTTAACTAATATTTAAGCTTCCTTTGGTTTAAGTTTTATACATTATTTCATTCAGTGATAATTATCAATTGCGCACCATGGTCACTTTTTACCTGCCAGCATTAAATCCTTTAATTTAAAGGATTATTGTACTATTTTTAATAAAAATACCTCATTTAAGGTTAAAAAAACATTATTTTGTCAATTAATTAATTTAATCCTAATTGAGGTATAAAAAATGGTATTTAGTTATAAATAATAATTATTATTGACGTATAAAGAAACTATTTATACATAGTTTAGCATTATTTAATAAATTTTGTTCGAAGATTAATTTGCAAACAAAAAGACCTCCTTTCGTTAAGCAGTTATTCACAATGGATTTTTTAACAGTGGAAGAAAAAATAGAAATGATTTTGATTTACGGAGAAGCATGCAGGAATCTTGATGATGCTGTTAATATCTACGCTCAGCGTTTTCCGGATAAAATTCGATCACGTACTTCATTTCACCGTACAGTCAAGCAGTTTACTACAAACGGGAGTGTTCAACCCAAAAAAAGAGTTCGTCGAGCAACAGTCACAGGTGAAAATAATGAAATTAATGTATTAGCAGCAACGGCCGCTAATCCTCATGCAAGCACACGAGAGTTATCTAGAGATTTGGGAATATCCCAGAGCAGTGTTAGCAGAATATTAAAACGAAATGCGAATTAATAAATGCATTGAAGTCGAAGGCAACTCATATGTTTAAAAAAAATACCAGAAATATAAATATATATATACCTATAGGTATTCCATAAATATAAATCAAAGTCTAGTTTGCTAAATAAAAAATGCATTTTACGTGTTTTCACTTAATTTAACAAACACACATAATACAATTTAAGCAGCTTGTACAGGCTTTTATTCATCCATTCCATTTAGGCATATTTTGAACCCTCACATCGCATTTCGAGACAGAAAATCGAATAATTGTGGTACAAATAAACGGTATCGATCCTGAATAAGCCGATCTGACCAAGATTGGTTTACCATTTAAATGGACGCATCGCTTGATTCTATTTAAATAACTAAATTTGCTAAATTACATACATAACTAAAAATCTAAACATTTAACTATCTTGTTAACAATTAAAAATTGTAACATATTTATTGTACTTTTAAATATACACAAATGTTATGAGAAAGAATTGAACCTACACCTCGCCAAAGTTTTTTTTTTGAGTGCGTTCCATCAACTTCAAATACCGACAGACAGGTGTTTTGACCTATATTGGGTATCGTCAGTGTCGTGTCGTGTCACTTGTAGTAGTGAAACACACCCAAAACAAAGAAATACCTGAGCTTATATAACATGGTTGGTAAGCCAACAGAGGCGAGATGTAAGAACATCACGTGATCCACACTGTCTAACGACGCGTCGCGACGTGGCCTTTGCCGCAATCGGTACATACTATGCAACCAAGTAGGTTCAATTCTTTCTTGTAAGTATTACCAGTAATGGGTCATGAAAGTTTATTGAAGAAACTAAGAAAATTGAATGTTTAAAATGTCATGAGTTACTATATTGTATATTATTTTTAAATATGTTGTTTATTTACCTTAAACATAAAAGTATCTTTATTTTTACTATATTTTTTATTAATGTGTAATATATTATAATATTAGATGTACACCTTACATTTGATTAAATCATATAGTAAATATTACCATTTGTAGATAGTAAAATCAATTTACTATACGAACATATTAAAAATTAAAATATATATTATACATTTATGATTTAGTAATATTGGTGTTGTAATCTTTACTAAAATTGTATAATAAAAAATAGTATTTTGTATTACAATCTAAATATTGTATTGACGAATATAATATTGTTACCCTAAAAATTTGTTAAAGTAAATTTTACTATATTTTTTTTACTATCTAAAATTTACTATACATTTATCTCCGTGTGGATTAACTGTTCGTTTTTCAGCATTTGAACAAAAAAGGTTTTGAAATTATATAGCAACCTTAGCATTATCGATTGTATTCTTAAAATAACATCTGATAAGGATTTTGTTTTGATCCAAGGATAGCTTACTAAGTTTTTTTTTCTATTTCCGACATGAATTCTGATAACAGCCAATCTTCTAAGATTTGTTTTTTAGGAAGGTATAATGATTAAGACATCTTTATGAGAATTGCCATCCTTTGATAAAAATTCAGTAGTTTAGCACACATCTAGGATCTAAACAGAATAAACGCCTAGGATCTTTGCCAAAGTAGAACGTCGTCGAAATACCTTTCATGATTATCTTATTCTGGGACGTCTAAACGTAATAACAAATATACTTTAAATAGAACACGTAATCCCACTTACTTGTATTATCCTTTAGAAACATAGATTCGGGGGATGATATCATTATACAATTTTATTAGAAGGTTTGAAATTTACTTAGTATTATAGCACACTCCATTTTTAACCGCAATTAATTATTTTACACAATGTTTTAAAAGCCTAAAACCTATCATCATCATATATTTTCAAATATCTGAGGTAGTAAAAGCATACTAAAAATATCAGTTCACTAAGTAAATTAAACACATCCAAAGCAATCGAATCAAATATAAAATATTATTAAAAATTAAAATAAATAACTTTTGTAACCATTTATGTAGGTGTTACCAAAATTGATTCTATCCTCCGTGGATCTGTTTTTGCTTTAAATTTTATGCAAAGGATGGCGCTTTAATCATTTTAAATAAGCAAAAACCTCTGTTTACGACATTATAGATGCATGCGATTCCTGAAGGTCAGTTAGAATTTATAAGCAGATGAGAGTGTTGCTGTTTTATAATTCAAAAGTTTAAGTTTATTAATTTGCTATTTAAAAACCTATCAACCGTTAAGTGTAATATCTAAGTAAGTAGATTTTTTTATATATATATTTTAGGTATGTACAATTATTGTATTTTTTAAAAATATTAAGGTGTCAAAAGATACAATAACTTATTTTGAATATCCAAAGGGATGTTTAAAAAAACATACGAAATCCTAACCTCAGTGAATCTATCTTCCGTGAAGCTCTAATATTCAAAATGTATGATTTCTTAAAATTCTTGCATAAATGCAGAATCACTGGTGGCTTCCCAAAAACCCCATTCTAGACCAACAGTGAAACAACCAAAAATAAAAAATAATCATTTTCACTTGGGGGACATCTCAATATATTCACCCAAGTATAATTATTGTGATTGTAACCGATTTTCTACTATAATTAGGTATGTATAATATAAATTGCAATGTTCGCTAGTGATGATAAACAACTTACTTGTTTTGGGTTTTCTTAATATATTTTTGCTTATAATTTTGAACATTTATCATTGCTAGTTTATTGGGTCTTAATCATTTTAATATGTGTAAATAGCAAGTGAGTTTTGGTTATAAGTTTTATTGTATTACTATTTCATTGTTTGGGTTTAATATCTTGGGATCTTGGGAATTACATTTATTTTAAATTTTAATGTTTTGTATTGTCTTTATTTTGAGTTACATAACTGTATAAATAACTTTGTTTTGTATAACTTTGTATAACTTTTTATTTAACTGACATGTATTTTATTGTTTATGGACCTCAGGCTAAAGCTATTAACAATTATATTATTATTATAATATTGGTATTACTTGGGTAAGGTTTATAAGAATATTTACTATTATTATTATTAAATTTGATATTACCATTAGGTAATATCATGGTAAGGTGCCGTTTAGCCTTTTGATAGATTCTGGATAATGCATTATGACTTTAACGTTACTATTATGTACGAGGTGTGTTCAGAAAATAACGGGAATTGTTAAATTTCGCGGGTTCGGAGGGTCCGGTTGTCATAAAATTTTCTTCATTATGTTGGTATACCGAAGTATGATAAAAACTTTAGCTGTTTTCATTGTTTACTTTGTCTGTGGCAGCCGCTAAGGTTAGACGTGTTTTATGAGCTCGGCGATTTTTCGTTCGTTAAAAGAAATGGATCAAAGAATTTGCATCCAATTTTGCTTAAAAAATGAAACAAATTCTGTGAAATGTTAACAAAGGCCTATAGTGAGTCTGCTATAAGTAAAACAAGAGTTTACAAGTGGTATAAGAGTTTCCAAGATGGCCGTGAAGACGTTGAAGATGACGAACGCCCTGAACGCACAAGCACATTAACAACCGATAAAAACATGGAAAAAGTGGAAGAAATGGTAATAAATCATCAGAGAAGTCGCTGATGATGTTGGTATATCGATTGGCTCATCGCATGAAATTTTTTCGAATGTTTTGGATATGAAACGCGTGGCAGCAAAATTTGTTCTAAAATTGTTAAATTTTGAACAAAATTTTTGGCCAAAAACAATACTGTAATGATGCCCCACCCTCCATATTCGCAAGACATGCCTCTGTCTGACTTTTTCCTATTCCCAAAAATAAAAAGAACTTTAAAGGGCCGTCGTTTTGACATTAAAAGCGCATCGCTAAAAGAACTAAAGGCTATCCCAAAGATGCAGTTTTAAAAGTGTTTTGAGTATTGGAAGAAGAGCTGGCACATGTGCATAATATCCAATGGGGACTATTTTGAAGGCGACAACATTAATGTAGACGAATAAATAAAAAAAAAATTCAAAAAACGAAAATTCCCGATAATTTCTGAACACACCTCGTATAGTTGTTTTATCACATATTATATATAATATGTGATAAAAATCTCTTTATATTATTATCCAGCGCGACACTTTCTGGTGGTTAGACTATTTGAAGGCGACAACATTAATGTAGACAAATAAATAAAAAAAAAATTCAAAAAACGAAAATTCCCGATATTTTCCGAACACACCTCGTATAGTATACCAAAACTCTAACCACCATAAAGTGTCGCGCTGGATAATAATATAAAGAGATTTTTATCACATATTATACTATAGTATAATATGTGATAAAAATCTCTTTATATTATTATCCAGCGCGACACTTTATGGTGGTTAGAGTTTTGGCCATGTTTAGGTGTTTCTTGTTATATTTACCATTTATTGCATTTTATTTGTATTTTACACCATTTCATTTTATTGCATATTGTTTATTTTATTCGTGTCTGTATTTGTATTTATGTTTTCGTTTGGAGAGTGCTCATGCATGAATATTTGAACATGGGTAATATATTAGCATTATTTCAAAAGGATTTATCCTTAGAATAAAAATAGTGTTTTTATGTTATTATCTATATATACTCTGTGTGCAGAATTGTTTGTATATTTTTACAATACTGTTGCTGGACATTGATTTTGTAAGAAGATTTAAACATATTGTGATATCAGGAATCCTGATTCAGGATACTATAGTGAGATAGGAACATAATTTTTCGCTATATCACTTCACAGAGTATGCTATTTTTCCATAGTGTGGTTATTGGCTACGGTTAAATATCTGCACTAGATTATATTTTTCCATGTTTCCCCTCCCCTTAAAAGCATTTGAATTCTCTATATCCGACATGTGTCGTTGCTGTAGTTTATTTATATAAAATCGTATCCTCGTTCAATAGTTCGTGGTAAGGTAAACAAATAGTACAAATCTACGTCATAAAATGACGATCTCTCATAACTACTTTACCTAAGTATAAAATGTTTTGAATATTGATAAAAACATCCAAATTTTAAGAAATGTTTATCTGCTTTTCATGTTATTTTATTCACTTGACTTGGTTTTGTTTTGTATTTTATTTTTATTTATTTCCTAATTTTTATAAAGTAAGTAAATTAACTAGATGATCAAGAATATGCCAAAACAAGTATTTCAGTATACTTAAAGCATCGGGTTCCAAAAATACATACGGTTTCTTAATAAGTGACAAGCTTGATAGAACATGTTTTCGTCATCTGGTAATAAACTACTAAGCCTGTTCTCTACACAAACAAGAACCCCTCTGGTAAATTACAAATTTGTTAAATTAGCTGGCAAAGCAATCATTTTCAATTCAGCCAAAATTGATGAAGTGGGAATTAACCGCAGACGAGATGTATTTTAACTTAAAGCAAAAAACAATTAATTGATTAACAAATTAACATTTACAAGTGAGCTGGAAGATTTATTTTCACCTTTATATGGCAAATTTCAAATTAAAAAATTCGTTTAATTTACCTTTTTTCCACCTTCTTAGTAAATGATATTCTCTAATTAATTGATTAATTTTGTGGTTTTGTAACCAAATAAACGATAAATTATGGGAACAGACCTGTAATTATGTAAGGGCAGTTTTTTATTGTCCAATTTTGTTCACACCTACATATAACGCGTAGCAAAATACGCACACTTCATGTTCTCCTGATACGGCGTTTAAAAATGCAAAAATATGCGCGAAAAATCGAAAAATAGTCAAATTGAAAAATGCACTACACAATTTTGACGGTTTACGTAATTTGGAGATATTTGTAGGGTAAACCATATAGTTATTGGACATAATTTATATATGCCGTTGTTTTAAAGATTTTAGTTTTTTTCTTATAAATATATAAAAAGGATAGTTTGTTTGTTTAAACTTTATTTACGTTTATTTAAAAATAAGAATATATTTAATAATATTTTTAAAAAAACATGCAAAAAAGTATAGTAATTGGACATTTTATATAGTAATTGGGCACATGGACCATAGTTATTGGACATGCAATTTTTAAATAAACATAACAACTTTACATCAAATAACATAAATTTTCAAATATTTTTTAGAGATAAATTGCTGTTTTAGGTAATTTTTTTTTTCGTTTTTGTAAATATCATATATTTCATATATTTCTTTCTCGGATTCCTCATCTCTTTTCTGGATTCTGAAGGTAACTACTAATACCTTGGTCTAACTTCTGAAATAGTTTGTTGCAAATATCATTCAGTGTGGTATCTCTAGTTTGTGAAGCATTTATAATGTTTAGTCCGGAACAGGATGATTGGTATACATCTAATATTTTTTCGGGTGGTATGTTAAAAGTATTTTCCGAATTTATTAATTTTGTTGCCATTAGTTTTTATGTTCTCTATCATTTGTTATCTGTATCACTGTTATTCTGCAAGATGTCCTGTGACGAAGAAATCACTATATTACTTACTCTTTAAAATAAATTAGTCAAAAATATAATAGCGAAAAAGCAGCCACTAATAATTCTCGTCAAGAGCAATTTGTATCCAGGGCATTTAGCAGTCAATTCCAATGAAATATTATTCGCTGAACCCTAAAATGTCGTCAAAAGTTATAAAAGTAGAACAGTTTTTGAAATATAATCAATTTTACATATAATATGGAATTGACTATATCCCAAAAACTGCTTAACTTTTTTAGTTTTTGACGGTCTTTTCGGATTCAGTATGATATTGGACATATTGTCCAATAATAGAAATTTACATTTTTTACCAACCAGTAATTGGACACTGGCCATTTTACTGTTTGTTTTCAGAATTAAAATTAAAACGCATTAAAGTGACAATGTTTAAACCATGAGGAACACAGTTATACCACAGACTGATCTGTACACTTTTTAGAAATATTTTTATTGTAATTTAAACACAGCCCTGCTCTTAATAAAAAAAAACAAAAATGTTATTTGTTCAATAACTATAAAGTGTCCGATAACTGTCTACTTTACCCTAGTTACACTAAGGGCATACCAGCAAAAAGTGTATGCATTTGCATACAATTCACGGCCTTAATTATAAATCAGAGATGAAATCTGAATACTAAAATAATTTTCTTCATGAGTAATAGAGATATTTTAATAAGAACTTTTGAATGAAAGCAAAATACGAAGGAGCGGAAAATTAAGTGATTCTGTAAAGAAAATTCTTACCAATTAAAGTTAAATATATCTTGGAAGGTAAGCCTTAAACAACAAAGATGGAAACAGTAAGGAAGATTGTGCATTTTCTACGATCTCAAAATTTATTTGACTTTTTGTAGAAAACAAACAATAAGATAAATCTCATTAAAACCAAGCAATAAGGCAAGAAAATCATTAATTAAATATTATAATGAGATAATGAAATGAAACGTACACTGAAAGAAATATATGTTTGTTTTAGCAATGTATGTGGTTCATATATGGACTACCACATACATTGCTAAAACAAACATATATTATATTTAGTTTTAACATAATATGTTAAAACTAAATATAAAAATGGTTAAGGTAAATATATTTTATGTTTTATATATGGACTACCACATACATTGCTAAAACAAACATATATTTCTTTCAGTGTATAAACGAAAACTTGCATATACCAAAACTTGCAAAAACAGTTACCGTAAGTTAGGATAATCGATTTTATATGTAAATTCCCTTAAATTACCGCCATAATTCCACTTATTAATCTCACGCTACCGTTTTAAATGATAATTTGCCAACAAGGGCTTATCAATTAGCTTTTGATTTATAGCTTTAAAACCCTAATAGAAGATGCATTTGATTTTAACATTTGAAAACAATAATCCTACCACCTACCTACGTAAATTAGGACATGAAGTATTACAAAATTTAATAACGAATTTTAAGTAAAAAAAGAAAAATCCTGGAGACGCCCCTGCATAGTAATTTTTTAATTGCACTAATTTTTTTGGGTGTGTTTACAAAACAATTAAAAAAATTACTTTTCAAAAGGTTTTCTTTCCTTAAATTTTAATTAGGTATACATTATATCTAAACCTTATAAACTCTATGTTGATTCATTAAATATTAAAATATATTTTTAGTCCCTTTTAAGTTCTTTTGAAGCTCATTCAGTCAACATTTGCACAATTTATTTCCAAGTTTAGTATAATGAATAAATAATACTTTAATGTTAACAGCTTAACTGGAAAACAGTTGTCACATTCAATATTTATAAAAGTGACTATACAGGGTGTCACCAAATAAATAATTAATTAAATTAAATAATTGGTTTTTGCAATACGAGGTGTGTTCAGAAAATATCGGAAATTTTCGTTTTTTGATACAAATATTTATTTATTCGTCTACATTAATGTTGTCGCCTTCAAAATAATCCCCATTGGATATTATGCACATGTGCCAGCTCTTCTTCCAATACTCGAAAAACTTCTAAAACTCGATCTTTGGGATAGCCTGTAGTTCTTTCAGCGATGCGCTTTTAATGTCATCTATGCTTGCAAAACGACGGCCCTTTAAGGTTCTCTTTGTTTTTGGGAATAGGAAAAAGTCAGACAGAGGCATGTCTGGCGAATATGGAGGCTGGGGCATCATTACAGTATTGTTTTTGGCCAAAAATTTTGTTCAAAATTTAACAATTTTAGAACAAATTTTTCTGCCACGCGTTTCATACCCAAAACATTCGAAAAAATTTCATGGGGAGCCAATCGATATACCAACATCATCAGCGACTTCTCTGATGGTTTATAACCATTTCTTCCACTTTTTCCATGTTTTTATCGGTTGTTAATGTGCTTGTGCGTTCGGGGCGTTCGTCCTCTTCAACGTCTTCACGGCCATCTTGGAAACTCTTATACCACTTGTAAACTCTTGTTTTACTTATAGCAGACTCACTATGGGCCTTTGTTAACATTTCACAGAATTTATTTCATTTTTTAAGCAAAATTGGATACAAATTCTTTGATCCATTTCTTTGAACGAACGAAAAATCGCCGAGCTCATAAAACACGTCTAACCTTAGCGGCTGCCACAGACAAAGTAAACAATGAAAACAGCTAAAGTTTTTATCATACTTCGGGGGCATGTATACCAACATAATAAAGAAAATCCCGTTATTTTCTGAACACACCTCGTATATATATATATATAAGGTGTCCAAATTTATCAGTTTACCATGGTACACCCTGTATATTTTTACATATTAAAAGACAATTTAATTTGGAAAACAAAAGTACCCTAAACTTAAAAATAAACAATTAATAATTTGGTTTTTTTTAACAACCATCAGTAAGTTCAAGTGCTTACCTATTTATTGTTTATTTTCAAGTTTATAATAGTAATGCAATAATAAATTTTTTATTCCAAATAAAAAATAATTTTTTCCCAATAAATAATTAATCTTAATTAGTTATTTACAGTCTAAAAACAACTTTAATAAAAACTTTTTTCCCTTCCTAAATGACATTTTAATGACATAAGAAAATATTGATATCACTATAATAAATAGACATGCAATAGAAGTCACAAATTTTAATAAGCTTTTGCCGCCGTTTTATATGTATATACCTACTTTTTTTATAAGCACTTAGTTAAATAATTTCTTAAAATTAAAAATTCGAAAAAAAAAGATAATGCTAGTAGCGCCAACTAAAGTACAACTTTTAATAATCAGCTGTTAAACGCTTATGTTAAAAACGATTGTTTTTGGGAATAAAGCCGAAAAATGTTAAAAAATATCGAATTTTTATCGGTTTTCCAATAAACAGTGTTAATCCGAATGAAGAAATAAATTTCATACAGTCCCTGTAAACATAAATTGTATCTATTAGATACAATAAATACACATGTTAGTAATGATTAACGTGAAAAGTGTAAACATTTTAATACAGTAAAAATCGTCAAACAAATAAGTCGTCTAAATTTAAACAGCATTTAGCAATATTAAAAGCATTGATTAAGAATCCACTCAACAGTAAAATACCATTATATTATGTATTATACATAATATTATGTATTATACATAATATTATGTTGCCATGAATTCGTAGGTATATTTTGTTGTTTAAAATGCAGTTGTCGGCGTT
This sequence comes from Brassicogethes aeneus, assembly GCA_921294245.1. Classification (NCBI taxonomy): domain Eukaryota; kingdom Metazoa; phylum Arthropoda; class Insecta; order Coleoptera; family Nitidulidae; genus Brassicogethes; species Brassicogethes aeneus. The sequence goes on from OV121137.1 coordinate 53,640,253, forward strand.
TTTTAGAGAACTCAAATAAAAATGGTTGATTTTAAGGTTATGTTTGTGCAAAAAATATTTTTTACTAATTTCTTAAAAATTTCAAAAAACATAAATTATATTAGGTAAAGTGATCATTACTTAATTCTGCACCAACACATCTACTTACCGAATGGGATCCTTTGGCAAAACCTGAAAATGCAACGATTTAGTTCTTGAATTTTATTTGCAATTAAAAAGACAATAATTCACCATGATCCCTTAGATAAAATACACACACTAAAGTAACTATATAAGCATTTAGGCGTTGAGTTTCCTAATCAATGATTTAAAGAATAATCAATCGAAATTGAGTACTAAATCAGTTTTTTAAATTTTTTCCTTGCAACGTAAAACACAAATGACGTGCGCTATTTATCTGTGCAATTGAACAAAATTTCTCTTAAATATTAAAAATCGGATAACAAATTTTCTTTTATATTGTTTATATGGGTAAAATATTTTTTTTTCCTGAAAAAGTAAAAATGTTCATATTAACAGATATGTATCTGTGGAGGGAAAACTATTTTTACACGCAAAAAAAATTGTTAAACAATTTGATTGGATTAAATTGAAAAAAAGATCTAGTTTCGGAACAATTCAACAGTTCGTACTCGTTTCAGCTCGAAACAAAAAATGAAAACGAACGTGTAATTAAAATAAATTTCCAATTATGCCTACTGAAAAATAATAACGAACCAAATTAAAATAGCTGCAATATTTGTCTGCCGATGCAAAATTTTAATTGGTCAGCAGTTAAAATTGTTAAATTTTTTCAAGTTTCATTGTATCTTTAAGTACTAAAAATATTGCTGGAACCATATTTCCAACCCTTTATAAATGTCAGCATAAAATTTAAATTTAAACAGTCGTCTGTGGCTTAACTTTTAATATCCGATTCAAACATGAAAATCCAATAATAAATTAGAATTTAAATTATTTTTGATGTATGTTTTACTATAATCCCATATGCACACTGCAATAAATAACTTTAACTTGAATAAAGTGATAAATAGAAATAATTATAATTATTTACATAATACCAAAATAACATTCTAAAAATGAAACTAGTAAATTTTAAACAAGATTTACATATACATATGGCACGGTGCTGTTCTGAGAGGTGATTTTTGGACTTTCTGTGAAACCTAATTTTTTTTTATATTCTTGTTAATTAGGTCATAAATAAAATTTTAAGAGCAAAATAAAAAAAATTTGACGGTTTGAATTGTTTTAATTGGCTGTTTATTAAAAAAATTATGCACTCTTTCAATTATCCAATTAAAACTAGCGATTTAATTTAAATATTTAATATTTGCATAACTAAAAAAAAGGTTTTTACAATTTTTTTTATATATTTTACTGTTTTGTTGCAATAAACGTTCAAACTTTTAATCTAACCTTTGACGTATACATTTATGTTCCCTTAATTAATATATCCTTAAAGGTTGCCATGAAACTTAGATCTATTAAAAATTTATTTGACGTTAGAATTGTCATTTTCATTATACGTATTCTATAATTTTTGTTTAGTTTTTTAAAGTGTTTTTTATAAACAAAAATGAAAAATTGTAGTAAAAGTTACGAAGAAATTCATGAAATTTAACTAAGGACCGGTTTATTCATCTTTAGTAAAGTTTATCGGGCCGATAACTTTCATGTCTTGGCAATATCTAGTATCCAAAGAAATTATTCGTCAAATAAATCAAAAATGAATAAATCGGCCCTAAATAAAATGTGGCACCCTTAGAATTATTGTTTAATAAATGTATACTATACAATGTATATATCATTAGAATCATTATTAAAAGTTAAAAGGCTGGTGTACACATCGGCTCCTAAACTTTTATTGAATTTCTAAGTTTTCCGTGGTATTTTCATAGTGATTTTATGGTGAATTTATAGTAACGTTAATCGTGAATATTTTTTTGATAGTTTCGTAAGACTTTTAGATTTTTCTAAGTGAATAATGATTAATCTATTAAAATGACTGTATGTGGAATTTGCTCGGGCAAGGTTAGTCGGAATCAACCAGTGATTTTTTGTGATGGTTTTTGCAACTGCGAATTTCACGGCAGCTGTTGCGATGTTCCTGCCGATATTTTAAAATTCCTAAGGAAAGTTCCCGGATTAAAATGGACCTGCCCAAATTGTACAATCTTAGCTCAAAAAGATAATTTTGTTAAAATCGAAGAGAAGTTTGAAGTAAAATTGAAACAAATATCTGATGAAATGGAAACTACTATATCAGAAATGAAAAAAGATTTTATAAAAATGGCTGAAAATAAATTAAATGAAGTTACTTGTTCAATTAAGGAGGTGCCGTCAATGAGTTCCAATATTAAATCATTTTCAGCTGCATTAAAAACAAAGCCGTCTATACTTATCAAACCTAAAAATACATTGCAAAAAAATTTCGAAACAAGAGGCGAAATACTTCATGAAATAAATCCGATTCAAAATCAGTTATCAATTTCTACAGTACGTAATATAAGTAAGGGTGGAGTAATAATTGGATGTGATAATGACATGGAATTATGCAAACTAAAAGAAATGGCTAATGGAAAATTATCTGAAAAGTATGATATTAGCGATGTAAAGAAATTATCTCCAAGAATCCGTCTTGTCGGAATGTCCGAGAAACTCTCCGAAGATGTTTTACTTTCCTATTTAACTAATCAAAATAAATTCATTTTTAATGAAATCTCCGAGTGTAAAGTTATTAAAATATGGCCAACAAAAAATAACAAAAATATTTATCAGGCTGTCTTGCAAGTCGATTCTACGACCTACAACAAACTTATGTCTGTGTCTAAAGATAAATTGCTGGTAGGTCTTAATTATTGTAGTGTATATGATTCTGTGTATGTTTTAAGATGCTTTAAGTGTAATGGATTTAACCACTTATCTAAAGACTGTAGCAACCAAAATAATAGCTGTCCTAGATGCGCACAGGAACATCTACTTGAAGAATGTAAAGCAACTGACACAGAATTAAAATGTATTAACTGCACAAATCTTAATAACATTAATAAATCACTGAAATTGGAGGTAAGTCACGCTGTATGGGATTCAAAGTGTTATGTATTTAATCAGAAAGCTAAGGAATACAAATCCAAAATATTTAGTTCTTAGCCATTAACATTACTCGATCCAGTTAGTATTGCAACTGACAATGAATCGCATAATTTGATGACCCCCACCAAAATCACCGCCCCACTAATTTATTACCAAAACGTTCGCGGTCTAAACACAAAAACCCATGAAATTTTAAATGCCTCGTATAGGTGTAATTATGATATGCTTGCGTTTACTGAAACTTGGATTAATTCTAGCATAAAAAACAGTGAAATAATCAGCGAAGACTATTTTGTATACAGGGCGGATCGCAATTATTGTTCTGTTGGTCTTAAAAGAGGAGGCGGTGTATTGTTGGCCGTCAATTGTAATTTAATTTCTAGGCAATTAAATCTGGATATTTTTACGCAACAAGTTCCTTTAATAGATATAGTTGGTGTTGAAGTTGTAATAAGACATACAAAAATATACATATTTATAGTTTATATCCCACCTGCTCTGTCGACCAATCATTACAGTATTTTCTTTGAATTATTCGAGAGCCTAAATTACTTAATTAATCAAAAAATATTTATCATTGGAGATTTTAATATTCCAGATTACAATATGAGTAAAAATAACCTTACGGGCGTTTTTGGATTTTTAAATACATTCATAAACTACTTTGAGCTACAACAATATAACTCTGTACTTAATAAAAATAATCGTTTACTAGACCTTGTCTTTTCAAATACTATCTGTCAAGTAGAAACTTCTCATGACGCTATGTTAAATATAGATTCTCACCATCCGCCTTTAAATATATATCCAGATGTTACATTAGATAATATCGCTAGTGCTAATTTAATTCAATTCAAAGGTTATAATTTCAGAAAGGCTAATTTCATAAAATTGTACGAGGATATAAGTTTAGTTGATTGGAATTTTTTGAAAAATATAAGTAACATTAATATGGCTCTCGGATTATTCTATGAAAAGCTGTACAATATTTTCGATTTAAATATACCCAAATATAAGTCAATCTCTAAAAAGAAAAAGTATCCACCTTGGTATAATTCTATAATTATATCAGATATAAAGCGAAAATATAAACTATGGCTAAATTATAAAAAATCAAATAACACTGAAACGTACAATCAACTTAAATATCTAAGGGATAAAATAAAAAATGATACAGATATTGCACATAAAAATTACATAAAAAACATTGAAAATAACATTAAAAATAATCCTAATTCTTTTTGGTCTTACATAAACTCAAAAAACAACAAGTCTTCAATACCCAATCAGATGACAGTTAATGATAGCACGTTAAGTAACCCCTTAGATATTGCCAACGGTTTTGCTAGCGTGTTTAAAGACTCATTTATTGCGTCGAACGATGGAATATTAGATTCGTGTGTAGTTGATGTTAACTGTTTTAATTTAACATCTTTTTCAGAATCAGATATTACTTTTGCTTTAAAAAAATTAAAACCTAAATTCACAAAAGCTCCAGATGGCATACCAGCATTTATAATTAGGGATTGTGCTTGTTCTCTTATCAAACCTTTAAAGTTACTTTTTAATTTAATCCTTAAAACTTGTGTATATCCTGAGTTATGGAAAACATCTAAACTATGTCCTGTATACAAAAAAGGTGATAGGAATTGTTGTGTAAACTATAGACCTATTGCAATAATTAATAATTTCTCCAAGGTCTTTGAGATACTTTTGCATAAATTTTTATATCGCCATGTGGAAAGTCAGATTACCATATATCAACACGGTTTTGTGAAAAACAGATCGACAGTTACAAACTTAATGTGCATAACAGACTATATTGCTAATTATCTTGATAAAAATGTACAAGTAGATGTTATATATACAGATTTTTCTAAAGCTTTTGATAGACTTGATCATGGCATTCTTCTACATAAGCTGTGCAAAGTTGGACTCTCAGCACCTTTAATAAAACTCTTATCTTCATATCTACTAAACCGCAAGCTGTATGTCGAATGTCGTGGTGCAAGGTCTACCGAAATAACTGCATCTTCTGGAGTACCACAGGGATCAATATTGGGTCCTTTACTGTTTGTAATTTTTATAAATGACATTGTAGCGGGATGTGGTCCCGATATTTTGCTGTATGCTGATGATGCTAAAATTTTTTCCCGCATCGAGTCTGTAGATGATTGTGTGCAGCTACAAAATAAGCTAGATAAGATTAACAATTGGTGCGCTGAAAACAATCTCCCTCTTAACGTGGATAAGTGCAATGTAGTTTCTTATAATAAGAAAAAATACCCACTCGCATTTGACTATACCCTTAATTCCCGGACATTAAATCGCAGAGAACACTTTAAAGACCTTGGAGTCACATTCGACACCAAATTAAATTTTAGTTTGCACGTTAATAACATTATTAATGCAACTAGCAAAAATTTGGGATTCATTGTCAGAAATTCTTTGGATTTTGGTAATGTTTTCACACTGTGTCTACTTTACAACACCTTTATAAAATCAAAAATAGAGTATGCAAGTATAATATGGAATCCCTCATATGAGATACATTCTGATTCACTTGAAAACTTACAGCGTCGCTTTCTTAAACTCCTTAGTTTCAGAATTGATGGGTTCTACCCACCTGTGCGATTTTCTCAAGCAATATTATTAAAAAGGTTTAATTTTGAAAGTTTGGAGGACCGCAGAATAAAAGCATCTTTAGTATTTTTGTTTAAACTCATAAATAATTATATCGACTGCCCTTATCTTTTAAGTAAATTGTATTTAAGAGTTCCTCGTGTTACTGCAAGAAATAATTTTACCTTTTATTTGCCAGGTGCAAAAACAAATGTTTTAAAATTTTCTCCAGTACACTTTATGTGTGATAAATACAATGACTTGCAAGACAGTTTTGATATTTTTTCATGCAATTTGCAAACAATAAGAAACTTAATTTTAAATACCTAATTTATTTATTCTTTTTTGCATTGTGCTTTTTATTGTTCTGTACTTATATAAGTTTGTAGAATATTTCAACTGTTTTTATTATAACATTTTTTTTTTCATGTGATATATTTAGTTTAGGTTAATATCTCATCTTGTAATTGGTCCAAGGACTGTAAGATGATGTAAATAAATAAATAAATAAATATAGTATACATTTAACCTTAAATTAAAACTTTAAACGTGTATTACAACAAAACCGTAAAAGATAAAAAAAATGTATAGACCTTTGTTTAGGAAATTAACTAATCTTTAATCTGATTTAAAAAGTTATGATAATATTTAAATAAAATAAAAAGTTTTAATTGGAGAATTGAAAGTGTGCATACATATTTTTAATAAACATCCAATTAAAACAAAATTAACCGTCAATTTTTTTTATTTTGCTCTTAAAATTTTAGTTATGACCTAATTAACAAGAATATAAAAAAAAATTAGGTTTCACAGAAAGTCCAAAAATCACCTCTCAGAACAGCACCGTGGTGGGTGACTACAAAAGTTGGGCAACTTTTGACCTCATTTTGTTTATATAGTTTTCGGAGAAAATTAAACAGTATTTTGTTATGAGAACATAGATAATATAATAAATATACTGTTCCAGACTGGGCCAGTCACTTTTTCAAACAGTTTCTGAAATATCTGTGTTTTCTAAATTTGAATGCAAGGGAAGTGACGAGTATACCACGGTACTAATTAAATACATAATTTATTGGAAAATATAAGATTTATTGCAACTTTGAGCATATTATACATTAAATATCTTAAAATCAAATAATACCACACATCAGTGGTGGATTTTGGGTATACCGATATCTCAATTATTAGATATGGGATCCACGCCAAATTTATATGAGTTTTTAATAACATTAAATAAACAAGTTCTGCGCAAGCAGAATTTAAATTGAAGTTTGCGAAAAAAAGATAACCCAAACATCGAACATGGAAATGAAGACACGGTACTGATGAATGGGATACAAATTTGAGATTATAATTCGAAATTAAGTATTTTACTGATATTTTTTATTAGTGGATGCTACTTATCAACAAATCACATATAGCCTTATATAAATTACAATGAAATATATATACGTAAGAAAATAACTACTCACCACAGTACTGAAATTTTTACTGGAACTATACGTGCATTCACCACAACTTCGCCGCTTGCATTGTTTTCAAGATGAGTAGGTAATTTTTACCAACACTTGAGTTAAAACAAGGACTTGACGTTTAAACTTCAATATTTCGCAGGAATTTTGAATTTTAACATTGGACACAGAACTGACGGGTAAAAGTGAGTACAAAGATTATCAATTTTTTAAAAATTGTTATTATTCGAATCTATGATAAAATATGAAAAATACATTATTTAATGTTTTATAGTTTGGAGTGAAATTAAAAAATTTAAGATAAATTGAATATATTTTAAAATAAAATCACTCAAATATTTGATGCAAGAGTTGTGACACGCCAAGGTACTGATGTTTAGAATATTTATTATGTTTTTCTGCAAACGTGCTTTTAAAAAAATACATTAAAATTGGGTGGACAAGTTAAAAAAACCTGGATCTTTTGTAATGTACAAAAATATTTACAAGTTGTCCAACTTTTGTAGAATCACCCATATGTATATGGTTTCAAAAGATTTCAAAAGATGTAATTTTTTATTTTTACACAAAAAGCCTCGCAGGACTGTTTTTGTTGGGCCACGCTGTATATTAAAAATAAACACCTGCATAAGGTTCAATAAATTGAAATGCAATTTCCAGAAAAGATAAACATCGAGTGAGAAAAACGGTAACATAATTTTAAATAGGGTCGATACCAATTTACAAGATTTCAGTAAAAGATTATTAAAAAGGAAATTATTTTTTATCTAGAACACACACGCGACGTTTCTAAGATAAAAAAGGTTATCCTTTTTCCAACTTTTTTAATATTATATATTAGTTTTATGTCAAAATATAGAAAGGATTACTTTTGTAATACTTTGGGAAGTAGGAATTATTACTTTTTGTAATCTTGAATAGATTTTCTGCTACAACATATACAGGGTGAGTCATTTAACTTGAAACTTTGAAATATCTCAGTTAGTATGCATTTTACGAAAAAATGTTTAAAATAAAAATTAAATGATTCGAGGTGGGAAATCAATCACTACTAAAATTGGTCCTTTAAATAAGACAAGTTCTATTTGTGTTTTTCTCTAAAGGGTAAAGCACTAAATTTAAATTAATTGGTTATTGTTAGAGCAATTATTATTAATTAACAATTTACTATGTAATAATTATAAAATGAGGTTTGTTTTGATTAACAATTAAACTAAACCTACGCATTTATGTTTTGTTAATTAATTATATATAGGGTGTCTTTTTAGGCTAAAATTTAAAGACCACAGATTTTAAGTGACCCCGTAAGAAAAAGTCTACTGGTGTCAGATCTTGAGATCCGGAGGCCATCCAATATTTATTTTTTATTTATTCAATTTAAATAGGTATAAGGAATATAAATAACACTAATAACAGATGTCTGGTAATATATTATAAAAACTCTGGACAGATGTTACGAACACGTTACGAATTAAGTAAGCAGAAACATAAGTTGCAGAATTAGAGCACGGACGATAGCTTCACGGAGGTTAGGATTTCGTATGTTTTTTTAAAACATCCCTGTATATTCAAAATAAGTTATTGTATCTTTTGACACCTTAATATTTTAAAAAAATACAATTGTACATACAAAAAATATTTATAAAAAAATCTACTTATTCAGATTTTACACTTCACGGTGGATAGCTTTTTAAATAGCAAATTAATGAACTTAAACTTTTGAATTATATATGAATTTTTGCTTATTTAAAATGATTAAAGCGCCCTCCGTTGCATAACATTTAAAGCAAAAACAGATTCACGGAGGATAGAATCAATTTTTGTAACACCTACATAAATGGTTATAAAAATTGTTTTTTTTTATTTTTTAAAAATATTTTATATTTGATTCGATTGCTTTGGATGTGTTTAATTTACTTAGTGAACTGATATTTTTATTATGCTTTTGCTACCTCAGATATTCGAAAACATATTTGTTAACCTAGAAAAAGTAAGAGTCACGGAGGATAGGTTTTAGACTTTTAAAACATTGTAAAAAATAATTAATTGCGGTTAAAAATCTGGAACCTGAGCTGTAACTTTACTTAATTATAAAAGATCAAAACACAATAAAATTGTAGGTCAATCTCATTTAAGTTAGTTATTAATGCTATTAACTGCTGACTATTAATTATACGCGGTGTCATGAAAATGACCCACCATCGAAATCTGACGACCCACACAGTGTTTCAATTCTCGAAATTTTCGGCAAAATATCAAGTAGTCGGATTCTCCCAAAAATCTGTATATAAAGGTTTTTGGGGTCGCTGATAACAAATCTGGAATCAGAATTTTAAAATTAAAAATGGTAGATCCAAAATGGCGGACATATTTGTAAAAAAATTGACGGAAAAAATTGAAAATCACCATACAGGGGTTTTTGGGGTCGCTGATAACGAATCTGGAATCAGAATTCCAAAATTAAAAATGGTAGATCCAAAATAGCGGACGTATTTGTCAAAAAATTGACGGAATAAATTGAAAATCACCATACAGGGGTTTTTGTGGTCGCTGATAATGAATCTGGAATCAGAATTCCAAAGTTCAAAATGGTGGACCTCATATGATATTATTTAATACCTACATATATATTAAACAATCTCCGTCACTGGATTCGCTAAAAAAATTGTCAACACAAATAACCACAATTCAATTATTGACATTAACACACTACAATGCGCATGCGGAGTTGTTTTAACGCACCTACAAGAGGTGGGAAATATATATGTAAAATCAATGTTAAATATCTTAGTAGACACGAACGATTTACACAAGTAAAAGTCTAGACACCGCTGTTGTAATAAACGTTTTTAGTTAAATCCGAGTGAATCGAGTAAACGTCATGAACGCAACCCAGAAATAAAAAAAATCTTATATTTTGTAAAGCAAAAACACAGATACGCGCGCGACATAGGCTTAAAATCGCGAGGTTTTTTACCACAACCGTGCCTGAGCGCCCAAGAACATGTTGGGGCAGATAATTTATTGATGGCTTGATAGACAAAACTCCAAGCTATTCAACGGATCTTGAACTGATGCCATACAATTCATTACAAATTTTGTGGCTCCATTGTTCTAAAAGCTCGATTCAAAGTTTACGATTTTAACTGACCGATCTTGTCGGTTACGATAACCCGTTGTACAAGCAAAATCTGCCAAAAACAAATACATATATGAATTTTAGATACTTTGAAGATCACCTTTCATCAAACCGCATAACAATCGGGCACACCAAACACAAGTTATTCACTTTTAAACAATAAACAATTTTCCGCAGCGATCGCGTGTAAAGTACCTTCAACTGAAAGCGTCAAGTTTAAACTGATGTACAAGACAAAATATACGTATTTTATATAATTTTTTTTTCAATACAGGATGGAGACATGTATTAACTACCCATCTTACTCAAAATTTTCGAGAATTGAAACACTGTGGTCGCGACCTGACAAAAACTGCAAAGATTCCCAGAAACTTTTGTATGAATTTAAAGATTAAAGTTAAAGTTAGTTATAGTTAAAACAAATGAACGTGTGCACGTCCGTGCAGTCTTTTTAACGTAAAAACTGATACAACGTGGAAAATTCAATTCTAACCTGCACTCTGCTCCGTGGATTTCGCGAGTTCTAAAGTGGATAAAAGCAACAAAAAGAACGACCGAATATTTCGGAGCTGTTACGGCAAAAGTTTGCTAATAAGATATTGTTAGAAAAACGTACGACCTAGACGTGCATTCTCCCTATCACACGTTTAAAAGCGCAAGGAGGGAAGCTGAAACTATAATATAAGCAGGCCAGGTATTCGCGACGCCAGAGGCAACTCGATTGGGAAATACCGAAGATAAATTTCCAAATAATTAACTTCGAAACGCAATGCCGTTTTTAAATTGAACGTGTGCGGGAATTATTGTCGTTTACTCAACGTATTATTAATACTTTACTGGAGCATTTGGAATCATGGGATATTGAAAAATTCATCCTAGGGAATTCTTACCCCAATAATAGCATGACGATTTAAATAAAAAAGTTAACAAGTTTCACGATTAAACTGCTTTTATTTAATGGGTCATTTTCAAGAAACACCCGCTTTCAGGAAAATGAAGATCAAAATTTTTTTTGCTTAAATTGACTTTTGGTTGGATTTTTATAAATGTTTAGGTTTTGTTTACTTACATTTAAGACAGGCAGTGCACTTTTTAATTTTTTTTACTAGCTTTATATGTCTCCACTGTGTTAACAATTTGAAATCCAAAATTTAATTCAATAAAAAAAGTTGTTATAAAAATAATTTGAGATAAAATGTACTTAGTTCACAAACTTTTGACTCCAATTTTATTTTTTATTAAAAATTGTATGTCTTTTTGAATATTTATGTTAGTTAAGTTACTTTTTAAAAGACACCATTCCGATTCTTTGTTAAAAAAACAATACCATTAATATTTTCTTTTAGTCACTGCATACATGTATTAGTGAGTTAAACTCTAATTTATAAACAGGTATTACCAAGTAATAGTAAAATCATTTTAAGGATTTTTTTTAACAAAAACTAAAAAAAAGTAACGAAATAGACATTGGTATCACAATGGACTTAATCAGATAACGTAAAAAAAAACTATATAGGGTGGTGCGATTTTAGAGTATTGCATAAACAAAATCCCTTGTAGTGGTGCTCACTTGCAGAATAACAACTTAGATTTCTAAATTATAGACACCCTTTTTCTTTGACTATAAGCTGGTGTCTTTTAGTACTTTTATATTGCGTGGAATTATCCCTTGGATGTAATCTATATCATGAGTTGTAATCACAAATAATTTTAAATTGCAACCATGGTTTATCATAAACTACTTTTATTAAAAGCGACGGTAAATATCCACTTTGTTGTCGAAAAATTCTATTGCGTTACCCTAAAGTCCATTGCGTTACCATAAGGTAACGTATACGTTACCTCCATTATAATGGACTCGGTAACGCAGTGGACAAAGTTTTGTGAAACCATTTTTAAAAAATAATAATAAAACATTACAGTCATTAATTACTCTTAATGAGCTTTAGTGCCCTAAAATAAACATAAACATGAAAAATAGTATTTTTTCTTACCTTATTTTTATTATTTTTTTGAGTAACTTAGCGGACAAACAATTATTACATTCGCGTTACCCGCACCTGTTTCAACCGATATCTTCTTCCTGAACGTGTACGTCCGAACATCATTTGTTAATCACGTGAGTGCCAAAAAAGTTGCCATATATTTGTTTTTTTTAAATATTCTATCGCTAACGCGACGGACGTAATGCAACGGAAAAAATGTCCCATGGGATATGAGTCAAATTTAAAAAAAGTAGATTAAAATTAATTAATTTATATATAAATTGTTTACTTTATTAACTAAGGATGTTATGGCTATAAAGCAACACAAAGTTCTGGTTATTCAATATTAAAAAAAATGTATGTATGTAAGTTTTATAAAACGCTAATGGGACATGCGAAAATGTGTGTTTCACAAGTTTCAAAATTAAAAAAAAATATTCTGAAATAACTAAACATTTTCTAAAAGAGTTTACTAAGGGCTTGTTAGGCTTTCACTTGGTTTTTAAATCAATAAGATCCGATACACTGAAAGAAATATATACTAAAGTTAAATAAAAAAATAATTAGGGCAAATATATTTTATGTTTCATATTTGGACTACCACATACATTGCTAAAACAAATATATTCGTTTGGTTAGCAGCCTATTGCTGCCCTAGCAATATAAATGTGTTTCTAGCAATATTTTTTTGCTGTAATTCACTTATAGTTTACATTTTATAGTAAGGGTAAGTTTATTTTTATTTAGATCTAACATATCTTCTTTACAATAAATGTATTACAAAATTTAACATACATTCATAATAAACAGTAGTATAAATGTGTAAAGCACTAGTATAAAATTTTTAGTATAAATTTGTGTTTACTTTTAGCAACAAATTTCTTTCAGTGTAATGTTTAACAAAGTTATTGGAATTCAAACTTACGGACAGCGGAAGGCGGGTGTTTTTTGAAAACGACCCAATTATCACTTTAAAGTGTGTTTGTTTGTTAATTTGCCATTGTAACACCCGAGACCGAAAATTATGTAATTATTTTATTATTATACCTTACAGATTGATTAGTGTAATGATATTAAGTAAAAGTAACGTTATGGTGGTAACGATTTAAAATACTAACTAATTAAAAAGAATTCTTGCTCAGGTCCCTTAGGCATACAAATAATAGTAGGAGTATTATTTCTATGCTTGATTTGTAGCCTAGGTATTTACCAGAAACATTTATCAAAATAAATTGCTATTTGTTGCTTATTCAGAAGTTCTGAAACCTGAATCGATTTGAACTTAAATATTCCAACCATTTCTAAATATTTTATTTAATTGGACCAACAAGACTGGTCAATGGTCTACTTATGACTTTTTTCTTTGAGGATACATGACCAGTGGTCATGTATCCTCAAAGAAAAAAGTCATAAGTAGACAAGTATGGACTTCGGGAACACTAATAATATAAGGGAAATTCCATAGTTTCCGGTGTTACATTAAATGTAACAAAAAAAATAGAGACAAACATGTAGACTTTGGTGGAACAAATTTTGTTCAACCAAAGTCTACATTTTTATGTATTTTGAACTAAACATTTTAGCAATTTAAGTGCCTTATTCTCAACGTTTTTAGTTGTTTAGTGTGCGTTTCGGGTGTTTCACGATTCTATATTTGAAATACAGGCCTTATAATATTTAGTAACCATCTACCAAATCTGTCACAAATAACGTTTATAAAAATATCAACAAATTTACTAAGAAAATTAAAATTTCGACGTTTTCTAAAATAAATATTTAAGGTCTATTCTATAAACGAAGCAGACTTGTTGTTTAAAAAGTGAGTTCATATTTTTTTATTTTGTACATAATATAATATGAGTTAATTTTTTTGTTATAATAAATAATTTGTTTTAATGCCTTGCAATTATTTAAAAAAAAACACCCAACACCCAACAGTAGGTTGAAAATGTGACCATTGTTACAATGAAAATATTTTATTGAATTAACAATTAATTTGTTGTTAAATTTACATACATTTTATTATGTTATAAAAAAAGTTTTATTTTAGACGAAAAGGGATTTGTAAAATATACAAAATTTATTTGAATAATACCATTAGGGTTTCATTAATACTACAAAACGTTTTTGTAAACGGTATAGAACTGTTTTTTTGACAAAATTTTTAAGTTGATACTGCCCTCCTGGCACTCCCTAAATAGGCATCAATTTGAAGTGAAAAAGTAATACATATACTTAATATCCTTAACAATAGTTTTCGTTCAAAGTTTTAGCGATGATTGAATAATAAATATAGAAAGTCTAACTAAAGAGGAATTATTTTAAAAGCTTTTAGTTTAAGACTTCGAACAGTTTAAACTACTTAAATCTTTTACGAAAATTTAAGTTTTCTCAGGGATATTTTTTAAATTTTTATTATTTCGTCTGTAATAAAGAAATTATGTAAAAGGAGCAATTAAAAAAAAACTAAAATATTAGGTTCCCATTAACATTAGCCAATAGACAATAATGGGAATTATACATATACAAACAATTCCACTTATGTAATTTACAGTTACAGATAAATATCAGACATAATTTTTAATAGCTGTTTTAGAAAAGCGATGGGAATTTTTTTAATTCCATACAGGCATTATAATGGATACAAATGTGTTAATAAATTATAAATTTTAGGTTCACACAATATTATAGTTTATTTGTTAGAGTAGACTGTGGGCCTTATGCAGAAACGTTGATTTATTTATATCAACTGATTCGCATATCCACTGATTTAACTTTAAACCAATTTGGCAACATAGCAAATTTGTAGTAAAGATTTGTAGGTTATCTTACATAAACTTAAATATGTGTTTATTACATTATAAGAGTGATACATTTTTAAAATGTATTATTAAGTATACACATAAATACATTTATAACTGACTAAACCTTATTATTGACAAAAACTTGGGTTTGAAGAGAATTGCGGCAATATAAAACACAACAATTGGGTTATGTTCGCAGTTTGCAATGTATTTTGTTCCAAGTACCTAAATTTGCATTAGAAGGTATGAAAATTACGGCTTAAAGCCTCTGAAAAGAACAAAGAAATTTTGTTGAAGTTGGTGAAAATTTTATTCAAGTGTTTGTTCTTGTAAAAAATTAATTAATTATATTATAGTTATTCTTTTACAGGTACCAATAACACCTTTTTAGGCATTTAGGCAAATGTTTTGAAAAATAAATGCAATGATGCCGAAGACATCGAGAGAGAAAAAAGACATTTAAAATTTGTGACAAGAATATAAAAAAATTAAGAAACAAACTCTAGAGGATAAAATATTTTAATGCTTGATATACATAAATAATGGCTTCAGAATAAACTTTTTTAATCAAAAGGAGGGAGCTATACTCTAAAATTGCCAGAAAAATTGTGCTTTTCTAAAAGGTTAAATTAAACCAAATGAAAAAAATTCGACATGCCTTATACCCTTTGTTTTTTAAATAATTTATATTGAAAAATATAGGCACACAAATTTTAAAAACTGTTGCTTTTATAAAACTGAAAAAATCCACTGTAACTTTAATTTTAAAACTTAATATTTGTCTCATAACAAAACCAAATTGTTAAGGTGCTATAGACAAAATGGCAATAAAATTATTCAAAACATAAGATTAATATTTGTTTTCCTCAATTTGTGGCACACAAAATAAATAAATAAACTTTTTAATTAGTAATTTCGACGCATTGACATGCGTTTGTTTAATGTTTAAATTATATCCTGGCAATAAAGCTGTGATTTATCGGGTGCCAAATTTAATACTTTACATACGTTTGTAATGTAAATTTCGTTTGTGTTATTTTAATTGCTTTTGCATGTTTCAACTTTTATAGAGTATACCATAGTTTGTACCCTTTTAGGTGGTTATTCGCAAATGTTATAAAATATTGAACTAATCAGCATTTTTCGATTATTTGCAACTACTATTTTGTTTTTCCGGTTGTTTTATAAATTTAAGCGGTAAACAGTGTTGCCAGATTACCCGATTAATCTTGTAATTTCAGAATTTTTGTTTTTTTACAAAAATTATTTATTGTACAATTACAAAAATTTTGTAAAGTGTAAAAGTTACACTGCAAAATACACTAGGTAGCATTTAGTGTTTATTAACTTTATTAAACATATTTAAAGAATATGAACATTATTCATTGGTACATTCACACTATTTATTATTAAAATAAATCAAAAGGGTATACCCGAAAAACTTAATGCGAGTGTTTATTACCCCTTAATGTGTTAAATAGTGACAAAATGTACACTACAGTGCATGCCAATTTCTTTGTTTGTTTTGATGTTACTAAGAGCTCTTTTTTCTTTACATTACTAGTGCACATTGTATCACAATTAAACTTAAATTACACCAATAGTGGCAAAATAGACTGTTAGACAGTTAGATTTTAATTACGGTGAATCCATAAGGGCACATTCTTATTTTTTGGTAAGTAATATACTTCCTTTTTCTTTAAGCCTTAATACTCAATAAATACCAATATGTTAAAAGGATGTGCATACCCGACCAATATTATATATCAATATTCTTTCGGCAGTAGGTCGGGTACTTGTAAAATTATTAATTAATAAATTTTAAATTAATAATATAAATACATACACAGTTGATTTAAATTTTATTTTCAAGCGTATACGCCATTATAATGGTTGTTATATTAACCTATACCTACATTTTTATTAATATTATGGAAAATTTGTACACGTGTGGTAAATCCCCGCCTGACTCCTTTCTACCAATGGAATCACCCATTTTTTATAACAAAAAAATGGATTACTGATGAATTCTCAAGATAATTCATTGCTTACAAGTTGACAGCCAGTAAAACATTGCATTGATCTAAAACATTTACGTTTTAAGGAGCCATACGACTCAAATATAAAATAATATTTTAAAAGGCACCGATTTTGATAATTGTCATAGATTTTTGTTAGAAATAAATGTTTCTCTTTATTTATCTTTTCGTTTTATTCACTACCACCAATTGGTTTTACTCAAATAATATTGTTAATTTAAACTAGAAGTTTGCACTAAAAGAGTAAAAGTACCATTCTAAAATTAGAACTTTTCCAAAGTAGTGTTAATTTACACTGAACAAAAGTGGGATTTTACCCAGGAAGTGTAGAAGTACACGATTTTAGGTAAATTAACACTTTTTAATACAGTTTAAAATTACTTTATCCTCAGTGCTATAGTGTTAAATCATACTTGCTTACTTGGGGAAAATTACACTACAAATTAACTCCAATTGTAGAGTTATAAAACAACACTATTTAGTGTGGACCTGTGTGAACTCTAATTAGTGTTGCTTAGAGTTGATTTTTTTACTGTGTAGTTAGACAGTTGAACAAGTTTTTAGAAAAATTTGGATAATTACGATTTACACTATTTTTAAAACCTTATGCATTTCATTTGGCAACAATGACGGTAATTAACAATTATTGTCCAATACTATGATTTTAAATCTATTCTTTTTTTTGCAATCCCTTAAAGAAAACATAATCAATAAACCACGAGTATATTTTCAGGATTAAAAATAAAATTAATTTCGATCATAAGAGTTGACAGGAAATAGGTATGAGGTGTATGTACTGCGCGTAACGTTGAAAAATTACTTCCGCATTTATGTCCGACAAAATCACTTTTTGCAAGCTTACGTGTTTTGGTAGTGAATTTCAAGAAGCCGCAAAAGGACAAAAAGTAAACAGCACAGCAAAGCCAGTGGTGTTCTTGGTACTAAATTGATTGCATGGAGACTGTAATAGATTGACAACAATGGGGTAGTTACATTTTTTCTGACCTATACTTTTTATGGTTTTATTCAAGGCGTTTTGTAATATTAAACATTTCTGTGAAATCAGAATTTCAAATGAGTTTACCGTTTTCGAGATATTTACAAAAAATATACATTTTTATGACGTCACAAACCTCGCCATGTGAACAACATTCTAAGATTTCTATTGGTTGAAAATTACCCTGTTGTCAAGTTGTCTTGTTAATGATTTCATTCGGTAATGTCAGAAAATACCCGAAGAGGTTATGTACAAATACTGTCACTGTCAGTTGAGTGAAAGATGGTCACCAAATTCATTAAATACCTATCTTTCTTATTACGAGGTATCATATTACTGTTTGATATTTTAGAGTCCAAGATAGGTATATCTAAAAGAATATAAAGAACTAGGCATTATACTAATGAAATGCATTTACGACAAAATATGATTATAATTATAGGTACTTACTTTATTTGTTTAAAAGCTCCAATGTTCAATGTAACCAACCATTCCACAAGATTCCTCTGCTTTGGAGTCCGTTATTAATAAATCACTTATCTAATATCAATTACAAATTTGTTATGTTATTGATTTTCAATAATCTAAATTTAAAAAAAAACATAACCCGAAAAAAAGAAACGTCAAAAAATCAATTCTTCTTATTCTTCTCAACTAAAATTATAGATCAAGTGGTTTTAAAACTAAAATATTATAACGTGGCGCCATCTATCGTAAGAATCTTAAACTAAACACACTGGCAACCATAGAAAAAGCTGGCAACGTTGTCAATAGCCTAGTGACGTAATTAGGAGATTTTTTTTGTAAATATCTCGAAAACGGTAAACTCAATTGAAATTCCGATTTCACAGAAATGTTTAAATTTACAAAACGCCTTGAATAAAACCATAAAAAGTATAGGTCAGAAAAAATTGAACTACCCCATTGTAATTTACTGAAAAAGGTGCCCTTAAACTAAAGTAGTCAACTCTCTTGATAAAAAATTATTAGCGGCAAGAAACAATATTTTAGCACAAAAGAGTATTCATTGCTTACAGAAAAAAGTTCTTAGTGGAAGAAGTATAGTTATTTTGAAAACAAACACAAAATCTCTGTTGTTTTATTAAAAAAAAATCAGAAATATTTTTTTACTTAAAAAAATAAAATTGTTAATTGTATAATTTTTGTATTATGTAAAAACATAAAATATTTGAAAAAAAATAGTTATTTATGTCATTAGGTTAAGAAGTAAGGCTTTTTGTACTAAGCTCAAGGTTTGAAGGCCGACGCGTAGCAGAGGCCTACAATTGAGCGAAGCACAAAAAGGCACTTCTTGGCCGAATGGCATACAACATTTTATCTTCAAAGCACTTTATATAGGTCAATTTAATTCAACATCAAAGCGGCCTAACCTCACTTTTTTAGAATCTCATTTATTTATTAGCTAAAGATTACATTAAATGTAATTATTATTGCTTTAAGAAGCAGTAATAGTTTGACAATACCTAGCAACATGACTTAAGTAGAAATGGATTTTTGCTATTACATTGAATTCAATTAATTGTTTAATAAATAGGTAGGTATCTAATTTCAATTTGTTTCGATTTTTATTTAAAAAATAGGTAGTTGGGAATGTTTAAGCTGTGTTTAACACTTAATTTCACTGAAAACTTTAAGCAAATTAAAACTTAAAGATAATTTAAATCGTAGAAAAAGAATTGTGCGTTTTCTTGGTTGCCTAACCTCACTTTTTGTTTTATTATTCATATTTAATGTTACAATAATTTAATGAAAAATATTAAACATTAACAGTAAAACAAACAAATTAGTGCTTATTATAAATAAATTAAACCAGTTAAGTACGTTAATTTCTTAGAAAAGGATTAATTTGTTAAAACAATACCCCTAGCGAGAAAAAATCGAACTAATTACTTGCCTCATAAGATTTTTTATCGGCCTAGGCCGTAACAAGGCATTTCTTTATCGAATGTTGACAACAATAAAGTTTAAATTATAGACCGCGTGGAGATAAAAATGATTTATAATAAAATAGAGAATTAAAAATCTGTTTAGGTTAAAATAATAAGAATGGCTGTGTAAAAAAATTAAATGACGTGATTTCGTGAAACGGGTACGTTTTTTTAACCTTTATTTTTAAAATCTGTTAAAATTTTTCATGGAAAGAAAATCGTGTTGTACTGTGTTATACATCATTATAATAAAATGTAATAAAAAGTATAGATTTTGTACCAATATAATAGTAGCAAATGTAACAGATCTGGTACAATTGGAACGACACTGATTACAGCACAGGAAGTTTGAAACGTACGTCGTAAAGTTCGGTGGCACTGACCACTTGCGCAAAGCAAATTTTGAACGGTCTTACAAAGTGCAGACTTAAAAGTCGACAACGTAGACATGGATAATTTCCTTGCTGCTGCTGATGCTGATCCTTCAACATGCCCGTGTACTCGTAACTCCATTAACCAACCATTAATTTCTAACAAAGAATGGGTTTATTGTATCATGACGGTCAACTATATGTGCAGTTGAATACAATAGATTGTAAAGCAAAAACGTGGAAGAGTTTTATCTTTGAAATTATTAAAATTTAGTTACCTTAAAGTCAAATCATTAGATTACGCTGTATATAGGGTTGGGACAGTTGAAATTTTCAAATGAAAATTTCAACTTTGAAAGTTTCAAACTTGAAATATTTCATTAAGTTGGAAAAGTGAAATTTTTAAAAATTTCAAATGAAATTTTTAATTTGAAAATTTCAACATTCCCTGTGAAAATTTCGCATAAATTTCCCATGCGGCCTCCCCTGGGACCTTTAATAATAATTTACAACAGATTCCGAATCGACCAATAAGAACGAGTTATCAAGCGTCTGGGCGTTTTTGTTTAGTTCGACTTGGATTTGAATACACTATAAGTAATTATAGTCAGATTCAGAATTTTTTTAAAAGCCATGATTAATTTTACTTTACTTTTACTTTTGCTATAATTGCATCGGAAAACGGATAAAAAATGCCTTTGGCTCATAAAATTTTGATGAAGTTTCTTTAAAATTTCTTTAAAATTTTAATAAATTTCATAAATGTCATGAAAAGAGAAATTTCAAGTACAAGCAAAAAGTGAAATTTTCCCAACCCTATAGGGCTATAGCTGTATACAATTATAACTATCTCAGTCGGTAATAATATAGAGCTACTTAGTTTTGGGTCCAATATAGGACAAAAAAGTTCGCACGTTACTTTGGTGGTAAGATTTTTTTTTGTGTTTAAATTACAAGAAAAAATATTTCTAAAAAGTGTACATATCAGTGCGTGGTATAAATGTGTTACTTATGGTTTAAACATTGTCACTTTAATGCATTTTAATATTTATTCTGAAAAAAAAACAGTAAAATGGCCAGTGTCCAATTGCTGGTTGGTAAAAAATGTAAATTTCTATTATTGGGCATATGTCCAATATCATACTCTATTTGTATCCCTGACATTTACCAGCCAATTCTTATGTAAAATTGTCCCCTGAATCCGAAAAGACCGTCAAAAACTATAAAAGTTAAGCAGTTTTTGTGAATTCCATATTATATGTAAAATTGATTATATTTCAAAAACTGTTCTATTTATAACTTTTGACGACATTTTCGGATTCAGCGAATAATATTTCATAAGAATTGACTGCTAAATGTCCTGGATACAAATTGCTGTTGACGAGAATTATTAGTGGCTGATTTTTCGCTATGACATTTTAAGAGAGTATACTCTCTTACTTATAAGTATATACAATTTATTCGTCACAGGACATCTAGCAGAATAACAGTGATTTAAATACATTGCATGATAGAGAACATAAAAAAGTAATGGCAACAAAATTAATAAATTCGGAAAATACTTTTAACATACCACCCGAAAAAATATTAGATGTATACCAATCATCCTGTTCCGGCCTAAACATTATAAATGCTTCACAAACTAGAGATACCACACTTAATGATATTTGCAACAAACTATTTCAGAAGTCAGACCAAGGAATTAGTAGTTACCTTCAGAATCCAGAAAAGGGATGAGGAATCCGAGAAAGAAATATATGAATTATATGATATTTACAAAAACGAAATAAAAAAATTAACTAAAACAGCAATTTATCTTTAAAAAATATTTAACAATTGATGTTGTTGCTACAACTGTTAAATTGACAGAATGATTATGTGCAAACAGACAGAAGGAAATAAAATTAATTAACTTTTTCCTTGTATAAATGTTCCTAAAAACCGATAATTAAATTCAATAAAGCATTTTGAATGCGGAACTGGATTTTCCCAAGTCAAGCTGAAGATTGAATAATTGTATTACGCGATTGTTGCTTTCACTTTTTGTCTAGAGTATGGCGCTCTCTTAACGCAATTGCCATCATGGTAAAAGATTCTTGTTTTAGTTTATCACAATAGTTATAAAATAAATACAATAACTACGGATATTTTACATTTATTGGGGTTTATTTGGACATATAAACTGTATTTTCATTAGGTTTGACCAAAAATTTACATATTTTATACCAATTATTTCCAACGCGATAGCACAAAAACTGCGAAACAAAAAAAACTCTGACCACCATATAAATGACCCACTAAACACGAAAATCACACTAATTTGTTTTTGAAACATGAATTTTCCATTGTTTTTTTTTCAATTTTCAGAGGTGTTTTGACGTTTTTGAGTATAGCTTAAAATCTAATTGATCGATTTGGTCAAACAAGCCCTTAAATTGAAGGTATTTGAGCCCTATAAAACTTTCTTTTACATACTTTTGATATCGGATAAGTATTTTGACGCTAGCGATTTTAATAACTTAAAAATTCGTTTTTATGGCAAAAATTGAGGTCGAAAATTTACATATCGTCCCGGGAAAGGTTTCAATCAAACAGATAACTCCAGTTTGAATTTTTTCGTGAAGCTGACATTTTTACAAAAAAAAAGCTAATGTTGATAAAAATACATGGAAAAATGGCGAAATTATGAATTTTTTAGTTTTTGACGATTTTTATTTTATTTTATTTTCTTTTATTTTGTAATATGTTTATTCTTTAATGAAAACCTAAATAAAGTGCATGATTGGAATTTTTTGAGTTTTTTACGTACTTTTTTACAGAAAACATTATTCAAAATTCAAATTTGACATGACTCCGCAAACGTGAATGCTTTTGTTTCTCGTGTTGGCATAGTGACATTTTACTGATATTTTTTGATATTTCAACAAGGTATTTTTATCATGGTTTTATTTAGTTAATAAAAAGTGTAAAATGAGTAAAAGAAGTAGAGAGTTCGAGTGCGTAAATAACCCGCACAATCTGGGCGACGTAAGTGATGAGCGCGGAGAACGTTTTCACCAGCAAATGAAGGCTATGGAGCGGCGGTATCACGGCTTCTGGGATGCAGCCATGATGGGTGATTACATTTGGTCCCTCATACGAGAAACGAAATACGAAAGCAACAAAAAACAATGTTCAATATATATATTGTTTAATATTTCATATATAATTTAATTTTAATATTTAATGTTTAAAATATTAAATTTTATATAATTCAATAAAATGAAGAAAAAACGTAAAAATTCTCGAAAAACTGAATTTTGGTCTTCCACTGAAAAATTCATAACTTCGCCATTTATCCATGGATTTTTATAAACAGCAGGTTATTTTTTCCTTTAAATATAATCTATACGTAAAATAAATTAAACTGGAATTATCTTTTCGATTTCTATCTTTTCCAGAAAAATATGTAAATTTTCGACCTCGATTTTTGTAAAAAAAAAACTATACAAGAGAAAGTTGTAGAGAGCTCAATTACTTTTGATTTAAGTACTTATTTGGTCAAATCAATTAATTAGAACTCGAAGTATACTCTAAAACGTCAAAACACCTCAGAAAATTAAAAAAAAACACAATTGAAAATTCATATCTCAAAAACTCTTCCATTACAAAACACCTCAGAAAATTAAAAAAAAAACAATTGAAAATTCATATCTCGAAAACTCTTCCATTACAAAAAGGCGTAAAAAAGTGCTTGTATGAAAGTTATTACAAAAAAATAAAATCATCCGGGCACTAACTAATCGTGTGTTAAGGCTTTAAATTTTGACAAGAAAATTTATTACAATATTTAATAAAAATAATAATAATTTCTTTAACAGGTTAAGCGCCGCCACTGATTTAAAATCTAATCATTACCCTGTAATGTTAATTTAAAACATTTCGTTTTAAGACAATGTATTTTTTGATCATTCGTGCAGAAAATATCTAATTTCTTTAATCTAACAAACAATAAGTAAACATGGAAACGTAGTATAATGAATATTTAATTAACAAGAGTTGGATTATTATTCACTGAACTTTAAAACCCAATTTGGTAACTAAATTTAGAGAAGCTTATTTGGTAAACTTATTCTAGTATACATTAATACACAAATAATATCTTGAAAGTTGGTTGGCGAATTTATAATTAAGTTTAACACGTGGAAACCTAACCACAGTCAGCCAGGGGGAGAAAATAAATCACGAGGTAGTTAGTTTGACTTATATTGTTTCAAAAACGCGAACTGAACTTAAAATACAATATGTAGATTAAAAAAGTCAATATTTATAAAATATTTGAAAAAAAAACCTCAAAATGTTTATAACTTTTTTACTAAAAAGTATTGAATCTTTACATCACCAAAGTTTTTGTTTTGAGTGGGTTCCACCAACTTTAATTACCGAGAGACAGCTGTTAGGTCTCATCAGTGTCGGGCAACTTTATATGACATTTACGAGGTGTGTTAAGAAAATAACGGGAATTGTTAAATTTCGCGGCTTCGGAGGGTCCGGTTGTAATAAAATTTTATTTATTATGTTGGTATACCTACATGCCCCCGAAGTATGATAAAAACTTTAGCTGTTTTCATTGTATACTTTGTCTGTGGAAGCCGCTAGGGTTAGACGTGTTTTATGAGCTCGGCGATTTTCGTTCGTTAAAAGAAATGGATCAAAGAATTTGTATCCAATTTTGCTTAAAAAATGAAATAAATTCTGTGAAATGTTAACAAAGGCCCATAGTGAGTCTGCTATAAGTAAAACAAGAGTTTACAAGTGGTATAAGAGTTTCCAAGATGGCCGTGAAGACGTTGAAGATGACGAACGCCCCGAACGCACAAGCACATTAACAACCCATAAAAACATGGATAAAGTGGAAGAAATGGTTATAAACCATCAAAGAAGTCGCT
Source organism: Brassicogethes aeneus (assembly GCA_921294245.1). Classification (NCBI taxonomy): domain Eukaryota; kingdom Metazoa; phylum Arthropoda; class Insecta; order Coleoptera; family Nitidulidae; genus Brassicogethes; species Brassicogethes aeneus. Next base: position 53,665,658 of record OV121137.1, read on the forward strand.
GATGATGTTGGTATATCGATTGGCTCATCCCATGAAATTTTTTCGAATGTTTTGGGTATGAAACGCGTGACAGCAAAATTTGTTCCAAAATTGTTAAATTTTGAACAAAATTTTTGGCCAAAAACAATACTGTAATGATGCCCCACATTCCATAGTCGCCAGACATGCCTCTGTCTGACTTTTTCCTATTCCCAAAAATAAAGAGAACCTTAAAGGGGCGTCGTTTTGCAAGCATAGATGATATTAAAAGCGCATCGCTGAAAGAACTAAAGGCTATCCCAAAGATCGAGTTTTAGAAGTGTTTCGAGTATTGGAAGAAGAGCTGGCACATGACATGTGCCACATGTGCATAATACTATTTTGAAGGAGACAACATTAATGTAGACAAATAAATAAATATTTGTTTCAAAAAACGAAAATTCCCGATATTTTCTTAACACACCTCGTAGTTTAGTTTGTTTTAATCAATGCAACCAATTTTGTATGTATTTACCAACCAAAACCCTAAATTTGCAACGTTGCTGTAGTCCAGATAAAAAAAACTTTGCATTTATTGTTTAATCTTAAAGTATAGAATTAAATAATACATTGTTCTGGTTTAATTATGAATATTATAATCTTAATTCTTTTTCAAGTAAAAATTAGGTTTCTTGTAAAAAGTATTTTATTTTTATATTTTAACCTTGTTGTCACTTTTATTTGTGATATATTTTTCTAGCCCATTCATATTATTGCTCAGTGAGCAATGGTCATAATATTTTATGGATTGGATTTTGACTAATAAATAATAAAAGCACAAAATTCCGTACGCCAATAATTGGCAATTATTGTTAATTGTTTTCTCATTTATCGACCGTTATATAACTTTAGAATATTTGTTTGGGATTAAAATTAAATTAAATTTTATAACAAAATATATGGTTCTTGTTTTTGACATAAAATCCCAAATGTATTATTTTTAGTTAATTCGGCGTACTTATTAAAATATGTTATAAATAAATATACAGGGTGTCTCAAAAGTCAAGGACAGCAGAAAAGGGGTGGATAGAGGTTGGGATTTTAAGTCGAAAAGTCTGCCATTTTTTGATCAGACGCACTATTAATTAGTTATAAATAAAATAAAGTATCCAATCACAGGCATGTAATTGGCAATGAAAAATATGGCAACTGTATGAAAAATAAAATTTTACCCAATATGTTTGATACCATTTAGTTCGCATACATACAATTTATTAATCGGTAAAAAATAATATTCATCAAGTTTGATAAACGCCATTTTAGTCACGAATTTAATTGAGCGAGTGCTTAATTAAATTAGTGTCTAGAAAAGTTTATAAACGAGTTGAATATACTTTTTCTTCTTAATTTTGCGACTATTCAATTTTTCCTATTAAAATCTAAGATTTCGTTTTTTTGTATAGTATTTTGATTCATTTATTTGTTATTTATATAAAATAGAATAATGCAATTTATTGCAAGCTTTACTTATTTCAATTCGAGGAACGGTTATAATAATTATTAACTATATAAATATGGGTATTTTAAGGTAAACCTGTTGTTATTAATAAAACAAAGTTTTGTTTTAGTATAATCATCGTTTTACTTAGTAATTTTAGAACATGCTAATTGTAAGTACACAATTTCATTTTAAACCAAAAATTTTGCAGATATTGCTTTATATTTTGGTTTGGTGTAATAAAACTTGATAAAATTAAATAAAAATAAATAATGGTATAAAAATTTGTTTTACTATTATTTTTTATTTATATATATGCATCTCAAAAATGTATACAAAATGTGTGCAACTAAATTTATTTTGTACGGCTTAAAATGAACTTTTTTAAATAATTATTTTATCAGTTTGTCTGGCTGAATTTATATTGACCTTTGAAATGCGAGTTTTTGTTTGAACTCTTGTTGCAGGAATTAAAAAAACATTGGGTGGTAAATTGTGTAATTAAATGGCATAGCTTTTTTGTTGTTTCGCATATGTAATGATTATTTGTATCAATCATCGCAAATTACAAAGGATATCTCTATTTTTTTTGTTAGCATCAATTATTCCGAAATTATCAATAATAGAATTAAAAACAATAATTATTATTCCACAGGCCGAAGTTGGCAACATGTTTTTAGTCACGATCTGAAGTTAGTTTTAACGTATGTTTCGGGGAAAACAAAAAATAGTCTTTTTAAATGAAATACCGTAAAGGCAAACAATATTACAGCTCAGGTTCCAGATTTTTAACCGCAATTAATTATTTTTTACGATGTTTTAAAAATCTAAAACCTATCCTCCGTGACTGTTACTCTTTCTAGGTTAACCTATATGTTTTTAAATATCTGAGGTAGTAAAAGCATACTAAAAATATCAGTTCACTAAGTAAATTAAACACATCCAAAGCAATCGAATCAAATATAAAATATTATTAAAAATTAAAAAAAAACAATTTTTATAACCATTTATGTAGGTGTTACAAAAATTGATCCTGTCCTCCGTGAATTTGTTTTTGCTTTAAATTTTATGCAACAGTGAAACAACCAAAAATAAAAAATAATCATTTTCACTTGGTTCACACCTCAATATATTCACCCGTTTTTAAAATGTGTGCAACTAAATTTATTTTGTACGGCTTAAAATTAACTTTTTTAATTAAATCAAATAATCTGTTACCTAATGAATATTTTTCATAGGTATTTTATCAGTTTAACTGGCTGAATTTTTTTTGAAATTTGAAATGCGAGTTTTTATTTCGACTTTTGTTGCAGGAATTAAAAAAAACATTGAGTGGTAAATTGTGTAATTAAATGGCATAGCTTTTTTGTTGTTTCGCATTTGTAATGATTATTTGGATCAATCATTGCAAATTGCAAAGGAATTCTCTATTTTTTTTTAGTATCAAATATTCCGAAATTATCAATAGTCGTTTTAAATGAAATTCCGGAATGTATTTTATGAGAGTTAGTTTCAAAAAATCAAAACGCTGTAATGAGATACTTTATCCCACTCAAAATTTTGATTTAATAGGTTGGCTATACTTTAAACAGCATAATATTTTGCATATTGGTTATAATATTTTTATGATTTTCTAGTACTTACGAGACTTTTCTGGCAATAAATTTTTTTAACACCAAAGAAAATCCTTTTTTTCTTCTTTAACATTAACAGCTGCTTATTGTAAATAAGTAAATTAAGGACGGAATGGCGAATCGATTTTGACATTAACTGCAAAATAGATAAAATAGCATAAAGAACTCATGTCATAAGACCTTTTGTTGCACTCGTCCATTACAATATATAAATTGTCCGCGTGCGACAAAATGACGTCTTATGACATTAGTTCTTGTTCTTAAGCAACATATTGAGCGAGAGGTCAAATAGGAGGGGAAAGACACTTCATTGGCAATCCTAGCAAAAACACTCCTTAACCACGATTAAGAAATATGAATTGTGTTTTACCTGTATCAAATATCCAATAAATATGTATTATTAAAAACCTAACAAATAAACACTGACACTATAAACTAAAAACACAACACAATCGCCAATTAACCCACAGGTTAATCACAACACTTTTGTTGATAGCGCGGGTGGACCGGCTCGCGTAAAACGTTCTTGGAATGCTGCAACTTGTGAAGCGTGTCGGTACTAAACATAAGTCGGTTTGTTGTAAGTAAAGTTAAGAAACGGAAAGGCTGCAAAAGAGGGGACTCCTCTGTTAATCGCGTTGACTTATCTCGGTACAAGGTTGCCGAGTGCATACCGTAGAACAGACATAATCGAATACAGCATCGGATTTAGAGTTCTTGGGCCCTTGGGCTCAATTTCCTGTAATGAAAAAATGCAATTAATTTGGCTTTGGTAGTGCGTATATACGAGCTCTGTGTCAGTGAAGTTGGCCCAACCACTCAAAATATAAAATTTGTAATTTTATGCGATGAAAAGCCAACAATTTTTTATCATATGTAATTCTTGGTCAATGTTGTAAAATTTTTTTAAAAATATGTGTATGTATATTATTTAGTTTTAAGTTGGATGTTTGGCTACAATACAAAAAAATCGACAAAAACGCATTAACTTGGATGGCCAGATTTTTTAATGCAAGTCGGCTGTGCTAAAAGTAAAGATAATATTTGACATTTAAATAATTGTAAGCAAGTCGGTAGTGACATTCCAGTATATATTTATGCTTTCGGTGTGGTTGACAAATAATAATGTCCTGAAGAAATAAGAAAAGTGATAATTCACTTGCATTTAAAAAGAAAATCCGCTGCACAAATCGCTGAAACTGTTAATTTGTCACGATATACAGTGCGAAATATTATTAAACTGCACAAAACTACAGGATCTGTGGCGCAGAAACCAAAAAATGGAAGTCGTTCTCACTATTCTGATAAAAATTTAAGGGCTTTAAGAAGAATTATCGTTCAAAATCGTAGGGCTAATTACGGTGAATTAAAAGTTTTGTGGAATCAGGCAACGAGTAAGTGTTTTTCAAGAGCAACCTGTCATAGAGCTGCTCAAAAACTTGGGTTTAAAACTTATTGCCTATAATGTATACGATTTTTATTTATTTTTAATTTTACTATCTGCAGGCAAAGGAAAAACCTTTATTGACAAAAAAACAGAAGAAAAATAGACTTCTCTGGGCAAAAGAGCACAGGACTTGGTGTCAAAATCAATGGGATTTAATTATATGGAGTGACGAAGCTAGATTTGAAGTTTGCGTTGGTGATAATCGAAGCCGAGTCATTAGAACTAAAGCAGAAGTCTTTCACAATGACTGTCTTAAGAAAAAAGTAAAGTTTCCGGCCCCTGTGATGATTTGGGGATCTATGTCAGCTAAACGGATCGGTAAATAACACTTTGTAGAGGGCATTATGAATGCTGATAAATATATTTACGTCCTAAAAAATAACTTAAAACCGCAAATTGAAAAAATGCGTTTGAATGATATATCATTCAATATATTCAATACATTGAATGCATCTTCCAACAAGATGGTGCAGCGTGTCATACGGCTAAAAAAGTGAAAGCTTGGATGATAGAAAATAATATTTCACTTTTAAAATTGACATCTAGTAGTCCAGATCTTTCGCCTATAGAAACTTTGTGGCATATTATGAAAAAGAAGCTCAGAGAACAGCCCGCAAGAACCGTCTTAGAGTTGCGTGCTCGCCTGCAAAAAATTTGGAATAATTTTACGCCGGATAATTGTCAAAAATTGGTTGACACCATGCCGAGACGTATACAGGCAGTAATAAACCATAAAGGAGATGTTACGCAGTGGTAGTTTCCAATTAAACCGTATTTATTTAAAAAAAAAATTTTTTCTTAATTTTTGGTTTACGGACAATATAAGAGAATTTTAAATATTTTTTTATTAGGAACTAAAAATACAATTTAACGGTAGAAAATTTAATAAGCGTTATTTATTTAATTAAAACAATGTTTTAATTTTAATTAATTACCGTATAATATTCTAAATATCTTCAAAAAACTATTTTTTTTAAATCATATAAAAGTAGTTAAATATAGGTGACTACGGCCCAGGAGAGACAAAGTATTTCTAGCGGATAATAATCTTCGCCTTGAAAAGAATTTATATAAAAAAATTTAAATTTTATGTGAACACTCGTGAATGTTGTCCAATCATTGGACTCCAATGTTAAAGCCACTGGACGTTTATACTTGTAATGGCTTAATAATAATTATAATGTATAAATTGTCCAGGTATGATCAGTAACTTGCAAATTAAAAGAAGAAAAAGTTTCGTGATTATTGCTTATCTTTAACTTAAACCAAATGGATGCTATTTTCAAAGACATGAAAATTATCTACTAGATTTTTCACAAAAAGGTTGAACCTAACAGCAAATAATTTTTATTTTTTGTTGTTTTATTTCCCCTTTATTTTTTTTAATTTCAAAAAAATAATTATCTGCTTAGCTAAAAATAATGTGTGATTTAATATTTGTAAAACCAAAAACGTTACTTTTTTACTCCAAAAATGTCCATAAGGCGATGAACTTTTTCTGTCATTAAGGCATTTGGCATAACTTCATCGAAATGAAGTTTTGCCCTTAAAAGTTCTTTTATTTTAGAATATGATATTATTTTTGGCATAGTTATCTTTTTATATTGATTTTATATAATAATTAACAAGTAAATTATCAATAATAAATATTACTGTCAATTTGACAGCTAAATATCAGAAGTACCATTTTTAAATACTAAAAATATTAAATCAAACTGGCATAAGCTACCAACTAAATAAAAAAACACTACCACCAAATTTAAAAAAAATGAACTGTATATGGTAAGAATCAACAAGTCAATTGATAATTCACATTGGTGGAAGCCCCCGATTGGGCTAAATCCGGCCCTAATCATGTAGTACGATGTTCTCTGTGTTTATATGCGTCAGTTTATATGAAAATAATTAAGTGATTTTTTATTAAATTAGTGTAATAAGGCTTGCCATCCGTCTTTTGTCTATAGATTATAATCTATAATATATTATATTATATTATATTACCTATATTAAAGGTTGTTCGATTTTTAAATGATTCTGGTATTTAAATCAAGGTAAAAAATAAGACAAAAATTACAAAAGGGTATTTTTTTGTAATATTCTATTTATTTATGATGTTACTAAGAATTTAATAGCAAAATAAAAAAAATCCACTATTATTTTTTTTTATTATTCACATATTCACTATTCATTTTATTTATATATTGTCGAAACGATTTAATCAGATTGAAGAATATTTAATTTTCCTAAAAATAGTTTTTTAGCAATTTTTTATAACATTGTTCGTTTTTTTTAAATATGAGGTTAAAGTTTTAGTTTAATTTTTAAATGAATACTTTTGTTTTCTTTATTAAAAATGTATCCAAGGTATCCATGAAATTTAAATTTGGATATATTTATTTAAAATTTAATAATGTCATTAAGGTTTTTAGAAAATATTTTTTTTTAATAAAAATAAAAGTGTAGGGTGATTCTACCAAAGTTGGACAACTTGATGTCATCAGTCAATAGAGTAGGTAATTTAATATTTTTTGTAAATATGTTTTGTTAATATTTTATTATATTACAAAAGATCCAGGTTTTTTTAACTTGTCCATCCAATTTTAATGTATTTTTTCAAAAGCACGTTTGTAGAAAAACATAATAAATATTCAAAACATCAGTACCTTGGCGTGTCACAATTCCTGAATCAAATTTTTGAGTGATTTTATTTTAAATTATATTCAATTTATCTTAAATTTTTCAATTTCACTACAAAATATAAAACATTAAATAATTATTCTTCATATTTTATCATAGATTCGAATAATAGCAATTATTAAAAAATTGATAATCTTTGTACTCACTTTTACCCGTCAGTTCTGTGTCCAATGTTAAAATTCAAAATTTTAACTCAAGTGTTGGTAAAAAATTACCTACAGAGCCCGCCCTTTGCACGACAGTCGTCTTGAAAACAATGTAAGCGGCGAAGTTGTGGTGAATGCACGTATAGTTCCAGTCAAAATTTCAGTACTGTGGTGAGTAGTTATTTTCTTACGTATATATATTTCATTGTAATTTATATAAGGCTATACCTATTTAATTTGTTGATAAGCAGCATTCACTAATAAAAAATATCAGTAAAATACTTAATTCCGAATTATAATCTCAAATTTGTATCCCATTCATCAGTACCGTGTCGTCAGTTCCATGTTCAATGTTTCGGTTATCTTTTTTTCGCAAACTTCAATTTAAATTCTGCTTGCGCAGAACTTGTTTATTTAATGTCATTATAAACTCATATAAATTTGGAGTAGGTCCCATATCTAATAATTAAGATATCGGTATACCCAAAATCCTCCAGCCGCCACTGATGTGTGGTATTATTTGATTTTAAGATATTTAATGTATACTATGCTCAAAGTTGCAATAAATCTTATATTTTCCAATAAATTATGTATTTAATTAGTACCCTGGTATACTCGTCACTTTCCTTGCATTCAAATTTAGAAAACACAGATATTTCAGAAACTGTTTGAAAAAGTGACTGGACCGGTCTGGAACAGTATATTTATTATATTATCTATGTTCTCATAACAAAATACTGTTTAATTTTCTCCGAAAACTATATATAAATGAGGTCAAAAGTTGCCCAACTTTTGTAGAATCACCCTTTAACAAATAAGAAAAAAAACGAACTTAAAAAATTAATGTATTTTTCTGAAAACTGATAAAATAATATTTTATGATATTTAATAATAATGTAATAATATCATATAATGACTAAATATTATGTTTGTATTTTTATCTGAAAGAAACGTTTGAAAAAATTATAATTATAACTTTTTTAAGGTTGGATTAAAAAAATTGAAATAATTTACAGAAACGTTTTTAGTGGGGTAGTGACAAGTAAATTAAAACAGGTCGAGTTCAAAATTGGTCGATTGGGCGTGGAATGCCCCATATGTATAAAGTAATAAAAGCAATAACACTGGAAACCATAATGTATTTTAATACATTACTAAATGACCCGTATAAAATTAAAAATTAATTTATGGAAATATAAAACCACTTAAACAGTTTGTTCAATTGGGTTTAATTTTAAATACAACAATAATTATTTTAATGATAATGCTGGTAATTATTGGTTTATGCCCAACAATAAATATTTATTTTTGGCCGTACTAATTAATATATTAATTGTAAATTGCGATATGATATATTATTTAATTTTTATTTATAAAAATTTTAGAATTATTTTACAACAATTATTTTAATGTTTATTTTGTGTGCTAAAGGCCTGTTTATATAATAATCATACAAAAATCATAATAATAAATTTTATGTTTTTCAATAAATTAAAATCCTTTTTGTTAAAATACCAATCAAACTCTAAATTAAACAATAATTTCTCAAAGCAGTTGAAAACAATACTTGCGAAACAATTAAGCCAATTTCTTTAGAAAGTTTCCCGCCTACGTCTTCAAAATCCCCTCATAATAAACTTATAAATCAAAGCCAGTAAGAATACAAAAAGTTTTATTCAATACCACGCAGAATTATTATTACACGCAAAGTGTAGGAATATAATTTCGAAAACTTTTTAAACATTAAAGTCAAATAAAAAATTGAACTTTGATGCTTATTGTCAGAGGAAAATGTTTTGATTGACTTTCAGAAATCACGTGTACTTTTTCAACGAAATAATTTGTTAAACATTTACAAAATAATCTGAAACCTTTGAAATTGCTTACAAAACTGCATATTGCAAAACTTTTGACAAAATATTTTCCTTTGTTAAAATATTTACAAACCCCGGTTTTCTACAAATAATTATATTAAATTAAAAAGTTAAAAAATCTGATTTTTGTAGTGTAAACCGCTTATGGGTGAATATATTGAGATGCCCCCAAGTAAAAATGATTATTTTTTATTTTTGGTTGTTTCACTGTCAGTCTAGAATGGGGTTTCTGGGAAGCCACCAGATCTAGTAATAACATAACATAAGTGGTTCTGCACTAATGCAAGAATTTTAAGAAATCATAAATTTTGAATATTAGAGCTTCACAGTAGATAGCTTCACGGAGGTTAGGATTTCGTATGTTTTTTTAAAACATCCCTTTGTATATTTGAAATAAGTTATTGTATCTTTTGACACCTTAATATTTTTTAAAAATATAATTGTACATACATAAAATATTTATAAAAAAATCTACTTACTGAGATATTACACTTCACAGTGGATAGGTTTTTAAATAGAAAATAATGAACTTAAATTTTTGAATTATAAAACAGAAACACTCTTAGTCACGGTCTAAAGTTAGCAACAGGTTTTTAGTTAGTTTTAAGTTAGATGACAGTTCTCAAATGTCATAGCTTCACGGAGGTTAGGATTTCGTTAGTTTTTTTTAAACATTCCTTTGTATATTTGAAATAAGTTATTGTATCTTTTGACACTTTATATTTTTTAAAAATACAATTGTACATACATAAAATATATATAAAAAAATCTACTTACTGAGATATTACACTTCACGGTGGATAGGTTTTTAAATAGCAAATTAATGAACTTAAACTTTTGAATTATAAAACAGCAACACTCTTATCTGCATATAAATTCTAATCGACCTTCAGGAATCACATGCATCTATAATGTCGTAAACAGAGGTTTTTGCTTATTTAAAATGATTAAAGCGCCATCCGTTGCATAAAATTTAAACCAAAAACAGATTCACGGAGGATAGAATCAATTTTTGTAACACATACATAAATGGTTATAAAAATAATTTCTTTTAATTTTTAATAATATTTTATATTTGACTCGATTGCTTTGGATGTGTTTAATTTACTTAGTGGACTGATATTTTTAGTATGCTTTTACTACCTCAAATATTTGAAAACATAGGTTAACCTAGAAAGAGTAACAGTCACGGAGGATAGGTTTTAGACTTTTAAAACATTGTAAAAAATAATTAATTGCGGTTAAAAATCTGGAACCTGAGCTGTAATATCTACTTAATTATGAAAGATCAAAACACAATAAAAGTGTAGGTCAAACTCATTTAGTTTTATTAAATATGACGGGGTAAACCCATCGGGAGATATTTCGTGAAATTCACCCTTATACATTTATCGAAAAAACTAAAGAAAACTTTGGTAAATTAATTGTGATTTTAAAATCCTAACTATTGTAAGAAAATAAACCCTAAAAACCAATAGATTGATAACTGATTTTTTAAATGTGACTTTGCAATCTTTATTGAATTAAATAAATATGTAAATTTACTGCACCTTAATATAAATTCGGTGAGTATTTCATAGGAAGATAAAATGGGCATTCATTAAACGAGGATCCCTAAAGGTGTACTTCGTCGGATTAACGAGGAAACTCAGGCAGTAAAACGACGGTACACAAAAACCCTAATTTCATTCGCGAACTTTATTTTTGAAGTACTTTAATCCCACATAAAGAAGCATAACTAATGCAAGGTTAAAATCTACGAGTAATCCCAGAACTTTCTGTTGACAGATCTACCTAGCAGGGCTGTGTTTAAATTACAACAAAAAATATTTCTAAAAAGTGTACAGATCAGTGTGTGGTATAAATGTGTTCCTCATGGTTTAAACATTGTCACTTTAATGCGTTTTAATTTTAATTCTGAAAACGAACAGTAAAATGGCCAGTGTCCAATTACTGGTTGGTAAAAAATGTAAATTTCTATTATTGGACATATGTCCAATATCATACTCTATTTGTATCACGGACAATTACCAGCCAATTCTTATGTAAAATTGTCCCCTGAATCCGAAAAGACCGTCAAAAACTATAAAAGTTAAGCAGTTTTTGAGATATAGTCAATTCCATATTATATGTTAAATTGATTATATTTCAAAAACTGTTCTACTTGTATAACTTTTGACGACATTTTCGGATTCAGCGAATAATATTTCATAGGAATTGACTGCGAAATATCCTGGATACAAATTGCTGTTGACGAGAATTATTAGTGGCTGCTTTTTCGCTATGACATTTTTGACTAATTCATTTTTAGAGAGTAAGTAATATAGTGATTTTTTCGTCACAGGACATCTTGCAGAATAACAGTGATTTAAATACAGTGCATGATAGAGAACATAAAAAACTAATGGCAACAAAATTAATAAATTCGGAAAATACTTTTAACATACCACCCGAAAAAATATTTGATATTTATAAATCATTCTGTTTCGGCCTAAACATTATAAATGCTTCACAAACTATAGAGATACCACACTTAATGATATTTGCAACAAACTATTTCAGAAGTCAGACCAAGGAATTAGTAGTTACCTTCAGAATCTAGAAAAGGGATGAGGAATCCGAGAAAGAAATATATGAATTATATGATATTTACATAAACGAAATAAAAAAAATTACATAAAACAGCAATTTATATTAAAAAATTATTTAACAATTTATGTTATTTGATGTAAAGTTGTTATTTTTATATAAAAATTGTATGTCCAAATAAAACTATATAAAATGTCCAATTACTATACTTTTTTGCATGTTTTTAAAAAACTATTATTAAAAATTCAAATATTCTTATTTTTAAGTAAACGTAAATAAAGTTAATATACCTAACCAAAAGTCGATTAAATGCAAAGCGATTTCATATTGGATCGGTCACCGGTTTCCTATTATGTTGAAAAGAAAAACTTGAGCTGTACAATGAAATCCGTCCATTTTAAGCGATAAGAGTAGTAAAAAACGAAACGGGCTTACATTCGAACGTATGTGGTGTATAGAAATTGCTTTCGACCAAAAAAAGGGGAAACGTAAACATAAAATAGCTCAGGGACAATGGTCCGGGTATAAGTAGCCTGGTTCACGGTGATTTGAAAATATATTCTTACATAAAATGTACCTACCCATTGAAAACATAATGGACCGGATTTATTTTTAAAGAAAATTATGACTTTTCATTTAAAATTTTTAGTGTATGGGTAAAAATATTAGAGTTGGTTTGTAAGTGTAAAAGTTACACTACAAAATACACTAGGTAGCATTTAGTGCTTATTAACTTTATTAAACACATTTAAAGAATATGAACATTATTCATTGGTACATTCACACTATTTATTATTAAAATAAATCAAAAGGGTAGAAAAACTTAATGTTTATTACCCCTTAATGTGTTAAATAGTGACAAAATGTACACTACACTGCATGCCAATATCTTTGTCTGCTTTGATGTTACTAAGAGCTCTTTTTTCTTTACACTACTAGAGCACATTGTATCACAATTAAAGTTAAATTACACCAATAGTGGCAAAATAGACTGAAAAAACTGGTAATAACCGAAATGTGTTTTAAAATGTTTGGTTGGTACCTATCTACCTACGCAGTGCATATCCGGAGATACCGCGTTGTAAAAGTGTGGCATTTTTGTTCAGTTAGATTTTAATTACGGTGAATCCATAAGAGGACATTCTTATTTTTTGGTAAGTATTATACTTTCTTTTTCTTTAAGCCTTAATCCTCAATAAATACCAATATGTTAAAAAGATGTCCATACCCGACCTATATTGTATATCAATAATTTACGGCAGTAGGTCGGGTACTTGTAACATTAATAATATAAATACATACACACTTGATTTTTTTATATTTTCAAGCGTAATGGTTGTATACCTACATTTTTATTAATTTTACACTTGATTTTTTTTTATTTTTAAGCGTAATGGTTGTTATATTAACCTATACCTACATTTTTATTAATATTATGGAAAATTTGTACACGTGTGGTAAATCTCCGACATACAGCCGCCTGACTCTACGAATGTGATGACCCATTTTATATAACAGAAAAATGGATTACTGATGAATTCTCAAGATAATTCATTGCTTACAAGTTGACAGCCAGTAAAACATTGCATTGATCTAAAACTTTTACGTTTTAAGGAACCATTTTGCTTAAGCCAGCCATACGACTCAAATATAAAATTATATTTTAAAAGGCACCGACTTTGATAATTGTCATAGATTTTTGTTCCAAATAAATGTTTCTCTTTATTAATCTTTTCGTTTTATTCACTACCACCAATAGGTTTTACTCAAATAATAGTGTTTATTTGCACTAGAAGTTTGCACTTAAAGAGTAAAAGTACAATTCTAAAATTAGAACTTTTCCAAAGCAGTGTTAATTTACACTGAACAAAAGTGGGATTTTACCCAGGAAGTGTAGAAGTACACGATTTTAGGTAAATTAACACTTTTTAATACAGTGTAAAATTACTTTATCTTCAGTGATATAGTGTTAAATTATACTTGCTTACTTGGGGAAAATTACACTACAAATTAACTCTAATTGTAGTGTTATAAAACAACACTATTTAGTGTGGACCTGTGTGAACTCTAATTGGTGTTGCTTAGAGTTGAATTTTTTTACTGTGTATTAACCTATTTTTAAAACACCAGTTTTAATTAAATTAACAATTTCACTTTCGGTCTTACCATATACCTACAACAATAGTTACATCATTAACATACACAAACAGTTTTTCCACACTGATGTCTCTAGGAAGATTATTAATAAACAATAAAAATAACAAAGGAAAAGCAAGTGGATGTAATAAGTTAAAAATATAAATGAGGTTAAAAAAAATATAAATTTTAATATTAAAGGATTGACATTTAGAATTGAAATTGAGGAAAAACTGTTCAATTCTCCATCTAAAAGTTTAAAAGCTTCTTGGGATCCATCTCAAATTTACATACGCATTCAAAACTTATATAACTTTCTTGTGCATTTTGTTGGCTAAATTTTTTTGTCTTTAAATAAATATAATATAATATATGGGTGAATCTCACTAAATGTCCCCGATGGTGTTACCCCGTGATATTTAATAAAACTAAATGAGTTTGACCTACACTTTTATTGTGTTTTGATCTTTCATAATTAAGTAGATATTACAGCTCAGGTTCCAGATTTTTAACCGCAATTAATTATTTTTTACAATGTTTTAAAATTCTAAAACATATCCTCCGTGACTGTTACTCTTTCTAGGTTAACCTATATGTTTTCAAATATCTGAGGTAGTAAAAGCATACTAAAAATATCAGTTCACTAAGTAAATTAAACACATCCAAAGCAATCGAATCAAATATAAAATATTATTAAAAATTAAAAGAAATAATTTTTATAACCATTTATGTAGGTGTTACAAAAATTGATTCTATCCTCCGTGAATCTGTTTTTTCTTTAAATTTTATGCAACGGATGGCGCTTTAATTATTTTAAATAAGCAAAAACTCTGTTTACGACATTATAGATGCATGTGATTCCTGAAGGTCAGTTAGAATTTATACGCAGATGAGAGTGTTGCTGTTTTATAATTCAAAAGTTTAAGTTCATTAATTTGCTATTTAAAAACCTATCCACCGTGAAGTAGATTTTTTTACAAATATTTTGTGTATGTACAATTGTATTTTTAAAAATATTAAGGTGTCAAAAGATACAATAACTTATTTTAAATTTACAAAGGGATGTTAAAAAAAAACATACGAAATCCTAACCTCCGTGAAGCTATCTTCCGTGAAGCTCTAATATTCAAAATTGCATTAGTGCAGAAGAACTTATTTTATGTTATTACTAGACCTGGTGGCTTCTCAAAAACCCCATTCTAGACTAACAGTGAAAAATTTCTTTAAAATGGCGCTTCATTTTTTAAATTTGTGCTGCAAGTTGCCGAGAAATCAAAATTGGCGTCAAGAAACTACTTTTGTATTTTTGTATTGAGATAATAAAATAATTTTTAAATTTAGTATTACTTTACAATAAAGGCACTTTATTTTAACGATTGTATGACTTTGATAACTTTCATCTAACTTAAAACTAACTTCAACCTGTGACTAAAAACCTGTTGCTAACTTCAGACCCTGACTAAATTAAAAGGTGTCATGGAAACATGGAAAAATCAAATTTAGATGACATTATACAGGGTGTTATGTAATTAATGTTATATATTAAAATACTGAATACCTTTTGACATAAGGAATAAAGGAAAAATATTTTAAAAAACATTTTTCCAAAGATAAAGAAAAAATATGCATTAGAAGTTTTTTATATTTTTTGTGATACGCCACTGGTTACACACTTGTTTATCTCTGCACACCTGTATTTTGTCAGTACATAGATACCAACCAACAAAGTAGTTATGCGTTGCCAGATGTAAAAAAATTGTTTCTAAAAATTTTTCTTGCAAAAAATAAATAAAAACTCAATAAATACAAAAGTTTTATGCCTTTAAAGCTCTAATACCCTTCTGTATTTATTTACTCATCCAGCTATTACCTTAAGCAATGATTAGAAATTTAGTACCTTTGAAATTTAAAATCCATAACCACAAAATTAATTTTTTCATCAGTTTTTTTCTCTGTTTACTCAGATGAAATTGGGACCAGTTCAAAGGTTAAACTTTAAACATTTAATTTGTGTAAATAAATCCAAAAGCACTTCCCTTAGTTAAGATATTTTCAATTTGAAAACATAACCTAAAATTTAAAAGAAATGCACTAGATTCTGTCATAAAAGTTGGCAGATTTTGTTTGAATTTACCTTCAGTACAAAAATGAAATAACCAACAATTAATAAAAACGGCAAATTGACAATTTGCATTGTTAATTTTGTCATTTTTGTAATTAAGCTAAATTTAAACAATGTTTGTCAACTTTTTTGAGAGATTTTGGAAACACTGTTACCAACCATAATATAATAAATCCACCAGATTAACCTAAAGTTCCTAGTCGATCAGTGGCGTACTTTTTGGTAGGATAAAGGTTATTATAAATTAATTTTAGACTTTGGAATTTAGAAAAAAAAAGTTTCAGGTGCTTCTTTATGGACCCTAAGGAACAACCCATTTTAATATATAACATTAATTACATAACACCCTGTATTAATCCCTATCTTAACTAAATAAACCGTATGTCATATTTAAATAAAAAAGCAATATTGCCTAAGGAATCTATTGACAAAAAATTACCATTCGGACATCGTCGGCTGAATGCAAATGGAATTCTCCATTTACATTTAATTTCTTCGTTTTATTCATTACTAAAAAGCATTTTCGCTCGAACAAGGACAAGGTATTTGATTAAAATGACTTTGTTCTGGAACCGATGATTTGCATACAAATTAAATTCACATGAGACGAAAACCTAACGAAATATCCTGTATGTTTTATATTTCAAAGAAATGCAAATTCTTACGAAATTCCCGAATAAAATGTTTCTTAAATCAATGCAAATTTGCGCCAAGAACAACTTTCTGTAATATGAAAATATTCTTTTTATATTTGCTTGCATTATATACTCTATTTCAATTTTGTACATGCTATTGAAATGTTTGAAATTAAATAAAATATCCGTTCACACGTTTATTTAAATACAGAATTAATTAATATGAAAAACATTATACACAGTAAAAAATTTTGCCCGTTTAAATTTTTTAGTGTAGGGTTAAAAATATTAAAGTTGATTTATAAGTGTAAAAGTTACTCTACAAAATACACTAGGTAGCATTTAGTGCTTATTAACTTTATTAAACACATTTAATGAATATGAAAATTATTCATTCACACTATTTATTATTATTAAAATAAATCAAAAGGGTAAAAAAACTTATTATCCCTTAATGTGTTAAATAGTGAAAAAATGTACACTACAGTGCATGCCAATTTCTTTGTTTGTTTTGATGTTACTATAGTATAAGAGATATTTTTTCTTTACACTACTACTACTGCACATGGTATCACAATTAAAGTTAAATTACTCCAATAGCAAAATAGCAAAATAGACTGAAAAAACTGGTAATAATCGAAATGCGTTTTAAAATGTTAGGTTGGTACCTATCTACCTACGCAGTGCATATCCGGAGATACCGCGTTGTGGAAGTGTGGCATTTTTGTTCACTTAGATTTTAATTATGGTGAATCCATAGGAGGACATTCTTATTTTTTGGTAAATATTATACTTCCCTTTTCTTTAAGCCTTAATACTCAATAAATACCAATATGTTAAAAGGATGTCCATACCCGACCTATATTATATATCAATAATTTACGGCAGTAGGTCAGGTACTTGTAACATTAATAATATAAATACATACACACTTGATTTACTTTTTATTTTCAAGCGTAATATATTAACCTTTACCTACATTTTTATTAATATTATGGAAAATTTTTACACGTGTGGTAAATCCCCGACATACAGCCGCCTGACGCCTCTCTACCAATGTGATCACCCATTTTTTATAACAGAAAAATGGATTACTGATAAATTCTCAAGATAATTCATTGCTTACAAGTTGACAGCCAGTAAAACATTGCATTGATCTAAAACTTTTACGTTTTAAGGAACCATTTTGCTTAAGCCAGCCATACGACTCAAATATAAAATTATATTTAAAAGGCACCGATTTTGATAATTGTCATAGATTTTTGTTCCAAATAAATGTTTCTGTTTATTTACCTTTTCGTTTTATTCACTACCACCAATAGGTTTTACTCAAATAATAGTGTTAATTTACACTAAAAGTTTGCACTAAAAGAGTAAAAGTACCGTTCTAAAATTGGAACTTTTCCAAAGTAGTGTTAATTTACACTGAGCAAAAGTGGGATTTTACCCAGGAAGTGTAGAAGTACACGATTTTAGGTAAATTAACACTTTTTAATACAGTGTAAACTTACTTTATCCTCAGAGCTATAGTGTTAAATCATACTTGCATACTTGGGGAACCTGTGTGAACTCTAATTAGTGTTGCTTAGTGTTGATTTTTTTTACTGTGTATGTATTAATATAAAATAAAAATGTATTGCAGTACAATGTAGGGTATTAACTAACTACTTATTACCCACTTTAAACAGAGGAATATTTTTTTATGTTAAATCCACCTTAAACATTTTAAATTAACCATATCCACAAAACTTTCCCAAAAACGCCCTGTATTGCATCCGATAAACATGCGGTGGATATAAAACGAGCAGAATATTCCAGTAAATGTTTCGGGTACAATACTTGTGGCTAAACACAAACGTTTTTGGGTCGTTAAATTTATTAATTTTGCTTGTATTTATTTCGTTTAGACCTAACATAAACATTTAATGGCTTTAATTATATAATCCGATTCGGTAATAAATCGTTTAATAAAATACAATAACCTTATAATTTTAATAAAACGTAATATAGAATAAAATTTAATGTACTTTTTTCTACTCCACCTTTAAAACGCCCTTTATCGTACATGTTTCCATGACACTAAGTGAACTTTTAAATACAATTGACAAGTTGTGGCTTTATGGCGCTTTAGTCACGGGCTGAAGTTAGCAACAGGTTTTTAGTCACGGGCTGAAGACAGTTGTCAAATGTCATACAATCGTTAAAATAAAGTGCCTTTCTTGTAAAATAATACTAAATGTGAAAATTATTTTATTATCTCAATACAAAAATACAAAAGTATTAAATAGTTTCTCAATATTTGAAAAGTGTATATGAACATTGTACTGACCTTTTAATTTCGCCGGCAGTAAACTATAACTTAAATTCGGGCACGGACTCCACTGTAAAGTGCTCATAAAACATTTTCTTTACTTTCACTGTGAAAAACTGTCAATTTTCAAGAAATACATTTCGATTTATAACCTTTATAATCTGTGTTTTTTAAATATAATAATTTGACATTTGACGGTGACGCACAGATTCCCCTATTGTTTCATAGATGGCGCTATATACAAATTTTTTATTTAAATCATTTTAAGATAATAATATGTATTTGTCGTAGAAAAAGTGTAGTATGCACCTCGTTTATAAACTTTTCTATACACTCATTAATTTAAGCACTCGCTCGCAAGCTCTCTCGTGCCTAAATTAAATTCGTGTATAAAATGGCGTTTATCAAACTTGATACATAATATACTATTAACGTGCGCACTGTATTATTATTGATTTAAAGATGATACATTTTAAATATGTCCCCCATTGTTACACTTTCAGTTTTGTTGATCTACTTTGATTTATAAGTGCATTTATAAAATCAAAGAAAAGGCGTTAAGCTTGAATGATATACAGGGTGTTCGAGTTTTTAACAGTTTGTTAAATATTTAAATTTTAAAAAAATTAATTTTTTTAATTATTAATATTAAGTCATGATTTAAAAAATAGGTTTCTAACATTTAAAGTCAAACCGAGAAATTAAAAAAATTGCACTAATGCAAAAATGATAAAGAAAAAACACCCTGTATTTAGGCAACAAAACGTTTAAAAAATGGCGAATGCTACGGGATTAATACAATAGTTATTTTATATAATTTAAATTATTGTTTCCATTTTCAATAATAGAAACAATACAAATCATTATCAAATTAAAATTAACAGAATGGGCAATTAAAATTAAATAATTTAACTACAATTAAACTTTTTAAAAAATGGCGGATGCGCCGGGATTAATTTATAATATTAATTCAACCTACCGCTGGACAAAATTCTACTTCGCCCAGGGGTTAAAGTTAGCTTTAAGCTAAAATTAAAAAAAATGTGAGGTTAAAACTGCTTGACAGTTGTCAGATGTCAAATAAAATATTAAATAGAATTGTAGTTGAATAATAATACATTGAAGGATTTAAAGAGTTTCCATAGAATGTCTACAAAATTTAATGTACTCTCTTAAAATCAAAATTCTAATATTTGAACTAGTACCAGCCTTTTTACTAATAAAATAGTCGTTTTCACTTTTAAATAATTATTTTTTACTACTTAAGTATACTTAGTTATATAGTTAAAGTTTGAATAATTTAAAATAAGGGTGATTCTACAAAAGTTGGGCAACTTTTGAACTCATTTTGTTTATATAGTTTTTGGAGAAAATTAAACAGTATTTTGTTATGAGAACATAGATAATATAATATATATACTGTTCCAGACCGGGCCACTCACTTTTTCAAACAGTTTCTAAATTTGAATGCAAGGGAAGTGACGAGTATACCAGGGTACTAATTAAATACATAATTTATTGGAAAATATAAGATTTATTGCAACTTTGAGCATATTATACATTAAATATCTTAAAATCAAATAATACCACACATCAGTGGCGGCTGGTGGATTTTGGGTATACCGATATCTCAATTATTAGATATGTCCCATTTATATGAGTTTATAATGACATTAAATAAAGAAGTTCTGCGCAACCATAATTAAAATTGAAATTTGCGAAAAAAAAGATAACCGAAACATTGAACATGGAACTGACGACATGGAACTGAAACGGATACAAATTTGAGATTATAATTCGGAATTAAGTATTTTACTGATATTTTTTATTAGTGGATGCTACTTATCAACAAATCACATGTAACCTTATATAAATTACAATGAAATATATATACGTAAGAAAATAACTACTCACCATGGTGCACAGTACTGAAATTTTGACTGGAACTATACGTGCATTCACCACAACTTCGCCGCTTGCATTGCTTTCAAGATGACTGTCGTGCCAAGGGCGGGCTCTGTAGGTAATTTTTTACCAAAACTTGAGTTAAAACGAGGACTTGACGTTAAAACTTCAATATTTCGCGGGAATTTTGAATTTTAACAGTGGACGGGTAAATGTGAGTACAAAGATTATTAATTTTTTAAAAATTATTATTATTCGAATCTATGATAAAATATGAAAAATACATTATTTAATGTTTTATAGTTTGTAGTAAAATTGAAAAATTTAAGATAAATTGAATATATTTTAAAATAAAATCACTCAAATATTTGATTCAGGAGTTGTGACACACCAAGGTACTGATGTTTTGAATATTTATTATGTTTTTCAACAAACGTGCTTTTGAAAAAATACATTTAAATTGGGTGGACAAGTTAAAAAAACCTGGATCATTTGTAATATACTAAAATATTTACAAAAAATATTAAAATACCTACTCTATTGACTGATGGCATCTAGACTAATTAATTTTTAGAGAGTACACAGATTTTTTTTTAATCGTTAATTTGAATTCTTTAAAATTTAATCTCAAAAATTAACATAGTAGGCCGTTTTTTTGTAAAAATATGGTGTTTTTTGCTATTTTTAACCGATATTACATAATAGTAAAGATTATCCTGTATCGATAATAAATAACAGCTTATAAGCTATAGCTTTAGTGACATTAAATAAAAAATAATATAGGAATCATAAAAGATAAGGAAAATAAATGTATCATAGCAGCAGTAAAAAAACTCAAAATAACGTAGCTACTAAATCTTATTTTAGTAGTCATTGTTAATATATTTATAATATGTTTGTAAACATTATAAACATAAAGCACATAATATTGCAGTTAAATAAGCATTTTTTGTGTTTTTGCAGGAAATGCAATAGGATGGGATTTAATGGTAAAATCTTGTCATTTGTCACAGTAAAAATTCGGTGATTTTAACTAAAACATGCGACATCCTTCTTGCTGCGCAATAAACTGCTTGTTTATGGATTAGATGAAATTTTTCATTGTAAGGTTTTATTAAGGAAACAAGAAATTCCATGGCTTGTTTAATATGAGACAGCCTTCCCGTATATATATATATTTCCCGAATTACAATAAACTTTTGATCGTCCCTTTTGCGAGTTATGAAGGTTCGACTGTAATTTATTGAATAGAATACAAAATAATAAAAAACGCGATGCGTATTATCTTTTGTTTTAATACCATGCACTCCTACGAGAAAATAACATCATCAGTCAATAGAGTAGGTATTTTAATATTTTTTGTAAATATTTTAGTATATTACAAAAGATCCAGATTTTTTTAACTTGTCCACCCAATTTTAATGTATTTTTTCAAATGCATATGTGATTTGTTGATAAGTAGCACCCATTAATAAAAAATATCAGTAAAATACTTAATTCCGAATTATAATCTCAAATTTGTATCCCATTCATCAGTACCGTGTCGTCAGTTCCATGTTCGATGTTTCGGTTATCTTTTTTTCGCAAACTTCAATTTAAATTCTGCTTGCGCAGAACTTGTTTATTTAATGTCATTACAAACTCATATAAATTTGGTGTGGGTCCCATATCTAATAATTGAGATATCGGTATATCCAAAATCAACCAGCCGCCACTGATGTGTGGTATTATTTGATTTCAAGGTATTTAACGTATAATATGCTCAAAGTTGCAATAAATCTTATATTTTCCAATAAATTATGTATTTAATTAGTACCCTGGTACACTCGTCACTTCCCTTGCATTCAAATTTAGAAAATACAGATATTTCAGAAACTGTTTGAAAAAGTGACTGGCCCGGTCTGGAACAGTATATTTATTATATTATCTATGTTCTCATAACAAAATACTGTTTAATTTTCTCCGAAAACTATATAAACAAAATGAGGTCAAAAGTTGCCCAAGATTTGTAGAATCACCCATATTAATTAAAAGAAAACTTTCTTACAAAAAACTTTAAAAGCATATCCGATTTGTATTAATCCAACGATCTTAATATTTCATTGAAAATTTTATGAATTATAAACAAATACAATGTTTAGATAACTACATGGGGAGTAAATTTTAAATATAAGCAAATATTTTTTTTAAATATCATCATTTTATTTAAAATTGCTTTTTCCTCATAAACGTATTTATCTTTTATTTCTTTATCTATAAACTTGATTCAGGAAGCTTTTTGGTCTATTTATTTGAAAAACGTCCGCTAAAACCGGTTATATGCTGAATAAACTTTTATATCTTTTCGGTCCATATAAAACCGATGTAAAATTTTTAATCATGCCCTTACTGCCTTGTATAAACATGTTAGCGTTTTGTGTTTTTATTTTTATAAAATATATGATATCGATGCCTTTTATGTCTTTCAATGATGAAGGCTGCATTATTTTAAATTTGTTACATACTGTCAGAAACAGAAAAGGTGGAAGGTGGAAAAAAAAAATTTTTTATTTTCCTATAACTTTATTATTATTTCAAAAATATATTATAATTTATTTCTTTGAAATTGTCCCCTGGGTCACACAATATGTGATCCAGGAGACTTGTGACCCAGGGAAAAAAATGTATGTTTTTAGATCATAACCTCTTTACTGTTTTAAAGATAACAATTTGTATTTTTGCCCTTAAAACCATTACTGGTACCTTTACTACTTTTTATTACTGTGACACAGGATAATGCACAGTTTTGCCACGCTGGTATAAAAAATACAAAAAAACGTGTTATGGCTTTAAGATAGTTCAAAACACCATTTCCTACTAAAATCCGTTACCAAATACATTGCCGCAAGGGGGCAGCACCAAAAAATGTGCGCTCAATTCAAAAGGTCTTTTATAAAAGCTTTGACCCAGGAGACGTGACCTAGGGGACCAAAATGAAGGGAAAAACTTTAGGGGTTGTTTTAACTACTTGTATTTTTAAATATTATCACAAATAGGGTTTTTCTGTAATATTTGGAATATATTCTCAACTATATAAAAAAAGGAGGATGTTAATTTACTCTAAGATGTTTAAATAGCATTAAGTAGTGAATATTATTGCAAGTGGGACACTGCTAAAAACACTTAAACCAATTCATTTCGCTTAGCAAAGTTCCAAATGGCAAACTCAATTTTTTATAAAATATTAAAGTTGAGGGACATCAAATGTAGAAGAAATTTGAAAATAACCGGCGCCTTTAGGCAAATACCACCCTGTTTATATGTGGTTTATTATAGGAGACAAATGCCCCCTACTCATTGAAAACTTGTTATTGAGTTTAAAACTTCAATGGCAGTTTAATTGAAACTGTTTCACTAATTACAACTTCTATACCTGTGCGCTCGGATGGAATTTAAATTAAGTTTTAATACAGTTACTGCTTATTTTAATTTAATAATTATTTAAGAAGAAATATTAAAACTTACTTTAAGGAGATTCGGTCACGATACACGGAGAGAAATGTATAGTAAATTTTAAATAGTAAAAAAAATATAGTAAAATTTACTTTAACAAATTTTATGGTAACAATATTCGTCAATACAATATTAAGATTGTAATACAAAATACTATTTTTTATTATACAATTTTTGTAAAGATTACAACACCAATATTACTAAATCATAAATGTATAATATATATTTTAATTTTTAATATGTTCGTATAGTAAATTGATTTTACTATCTACAAATAGTAATATTTACTATATGATTTAATCAAATGTAAGGTGTACATCTAATATTATAATATATTACACATTAATAAAAAAATATAGTAAAAATAAAGATACTTTTATGTTTAAGGTAAATAAACAATATATTTAAATATAATATACAATATAGTAACTCATGACATTTTAAACATTCAATTTTCTTAGTTTCTTCAATAAACTTTCTTGACCCATTACTGGTAATACTTATAAGAAAGAATTGAATCTACTTGGTTGCATAGTATGTACCGATTGCGGCAAAGGCCACGTCGCGACGCGTCGTTAGACGGTGTGGATCACGTGGATCACGTTATATAAGGTCAGGTATTTCTTTGTTTTGGGTGTGTTTCACTACTACAAGTTGCTCGACAGTGTCGTGTCGACACTGATGATACCCAATATACATAGGTCAAAACACCTGTCTGTCGATATTTGAAGTTGATGGAACGCACTCAAAACAAAAAACTTTGGCGAGGTGTAGGTTCAATTCTTTCTCATAACATTTTTGTATATTAAAAAGTACAATAAATATATTACAATTTTTAATTGTTAACATATAAAAATATTCGATTTTAAAATATTTTATATTTAAAATGGCAACATAATATTTTAAAATTTACTATACTTATTAGTAATGGAAAAAATCTAATTATAATAAGAATTAAAAACAAAATTGATTGAGAATAATAATATTTTACCTTAAGGTTTAACATACATGAATATAAAATTACTAAATATGCATAGTATCTGGCAATATACAAGATGGTTGTCCCAAATAGTAATATAAATTATAGTAAAGGGTATTATAATTATGGTAATCAGCATATACTTTTCACTCCCTGTATTAGTCGCTGAGAAAATGTTGAAAAAATGTCTACGTTGCAGTAGAGTCTACTTAAAAGATAAAAAATTGGTTGCTAAGACTACACAAGATGTTATCGTTTATTATTGCTAAACAGTGTTGTGAATGTTAACAAAAATTTATTTGCCAATTCATTGTCATGTTATAGGATATGCGTTCCTAACTAACACTGCATATAGAAATGTCACTGCAACTATCAAAAGGAATTCTGTTTAATACAAAACCTATGAAATATATCCTAACCTAATTTATACAAGGAAATTTACATTTTTAGTAAGAATAATTTTGTTTTATTCCAAACCAATTATAATTTGTGGGAATAAAACATAACTTTTCATGATTAATTTATTTATAATTTAGATATATTATACGGATCTGTGTTTAAGTATTGTTTACTTTATTCCTGATTAATTATCAGGATATAATTTATTTTCACACTGTGGAGTCTGATTTATGAGTGGTGTTTGTTTTAAAACAAAAACATTAATCAAAGTTGCAGTGGTCATTTTTTACACTGGCCCACAGTGTTTACTTTTAATATTCCATCAACCTGAATAATATATTAAAACTATTTAAAAATACATGGTTATTGCAATAGCTCAAGAATTTTACGTATAATTCAAAAATACAATAATATTTAACATGAAGTTACGGTTACTTCCTGTTCAACTAAAAGTAGCGCGTTACAAATATTTTGGAAAAATGCGCTATAAATGCAACCAAAATTTTCAATTACATAAACCAAAATTTCTAATAAATCAGTTTTTACTATAGCTATAGCTAGGGTTGGAAAAATTTCACTTTTTTCTTGTACTTGAAATTTCACTTAAAATTTTCATGACATTTATGAAATTTATTAAAAATACCTATGTTTACCACAAATTCCTTGAGATTTCCTTTTAAAGTATTTTTAAAATTACTAAAACTAGCACTTTTTGGTAAGCAAATGAGATTGTGCCACTTTCATTGTTTTATATTTAGGTATATATAATTATTTTTTTTTAAATATTTTACTGAAATTTTACGAAAATTGAAGAAACTTCATCAAAATTTTATGAGCCA
Source organism: Brassicogethes aeneus (assembly GCA_921294245.1). NCBI lineage: Eukaryota > Metazoa > Arthropoda > Insecta > Coleoptera > Nitidulidae > Brassicogethes > Brassicogethes aeneus. The sequence goes on from OV121137.1 coordinate 53,692,319, forward strand.
AAGGCATTTTTTATCCATTTTCCGATGCAACTGTAGCAAAAGTAAAATTTTAAATTAATCATGACTTTTAAAAAAAAATTAAAGTCTGATTTAATTTACAAATTAAATTGGTAACTGAATTAAATTATTTAAATTAATTTATGCATATAAGTAACAATAATTACTTATAGTGTTTTCAAATCCAAGCCGAACTAAACAAAAACGCCCAGACGCTTGATAACTCGTTCTTATTGGTCGATTCGGAATCTGTTGTAAATTATTATTAAAGGTCCCAGGGGATTTTCAGTAAATTGCGAAACTTTCAATGAAATTTCTGAATCTTTCATAGGCAATGTTGAAATTTTGGGATTGAAAATTTCATTTGAAATTTTTAAAAATTTCACTTTTCCAACTAAATGAAATATTTCAAGTTTGAAACTTTCAAAGTTGAAATTTTCATTTGAAAATTTCAACTGTCTCAACCCTAGCTATAGCAAACATATTTATTAATATATATATATATATCAATTGCGCACCATGGTGCATGGTGCATGCATGGTCACTTTTTACCTGCCAGCATTAAGTCCTTTAATTTAAAGGAATATTGTACCTACCTACTATTTTTAATAAAAATACCCCATTTAAGGTAAAAAAAAACATTATTTTGTCAATTAATTAATTTAATCCTAATTGAGGTATAAAAAATGGTATTTAGTTATAAATAATAATTATTATTGAGGTATAAAGAATATATTTACATAGTTTAGCATAATTTAATTAATTTAGTTCGAAAATTAATTTGCAAACAAAAAGACCTCCTTTCGTTAAGCAGTTATTCATAATGGATTTTTTAACAGTGGAAGAAAAAATAGAAATGATTTTGATTTATGGAGAAACAGGCAGGAATCTTGATGATGCTGTTAATATCTACGCTCACGTACTTCATTTCATCGTACAGTCAAGCAGTTTACTACAAACGGGAGTGTTTAACCGAAAAAATTTGTTCGTCGAGCAACAGTCACAGGTGGAAATAATGAAATAAATGTATTAGCAGCAACGGCCGCTAATCCTCATGCAAGCACACGAGAATTATCTAGAGATTTGGGAATATCCCAGAGCAGTGTTAGCAGAATATTTAAACGAAATGCGAATTAATAGATGCATTGAAGTCGAAGGCCACCATTTTGAGCACCTACTTTGATTAAAATTTAAAAAATAAATAAATTTAAAAAGTAAAACCAAGTATTTTATTCAAAAATTATTGTAGAATCGTATGTTTACAGAAGAAAAATCGAACAAAATTGATTTTTTTTCATTACAAATATGAAAAAATGTTTTAACAAAATCTACCTATTTTTAGTCGAATGCAATAAAAAATAGGGTGTTCCATTGGAAATTTTCAAGTTCCCCCTGTAAGGAGGAGAGTATGAGGACCAATTTTAGTACTGATTGATTTCCCCCTCGAATCATTTAATTTTTATTTTAAAAATTTTTTCGTAAAATGCATACTAACTGAGATATTTCAGAGTTTCAAGTTAAATGACTCACCCTATATATGGGCAGAATATAACATCTTCATCTTTTAAATTGCTTATGAATAAAAAATGTCGATAACAGGCTGCGTTGGAAAGAATAATTTCGTTGACATTGTTCCATTATAGGGAGAAACAGATTGTGCAGTTTGTCACTGGAGAAAGGAGACGTTTTCTATCTGGCCATACTTGTCAAGTCGCGAGCAAAGCCATTCAGTGAGTCATTTGTTTGGATCCTGGTAAGTTGTAAGACACTTTGGAAATTTGTTATTAGGTTGACAAGTTTACTTACTGGGTTTTCTGAAATATATTACATACAGAAAAGTTTTACAACGTATACAATAAGTTTTTTAATCATATTCACTCAAGTTGATTGTAGCCATAACTATTTAAATAATATTGTATTTTTTAAAAATCGGTTTAATCTCTAAAACATATATATATGGGTGATTCTACAAAAGTTGGGCAACTTTTGACCTCATTTTGTTTATATAGTTTTCGGAGAAAATTAAACAGTATTTTTTTATGAGAACATGGATGATATAATAAATATACTGTTCCAGACCAGGCCAGTAGAATTTAAATTGAAGTTTGCGAAAAAAAGGTAACCGAAACATAGAACATGGAACTAACGACACGGTACTGATGAATGGGATACAAATTTGAGATTATAATTCGGAATTAAGTATTTTTCTGATATTTTTTATTAGTGGATGCTACTTATCAACAAATCACATATAGCCTTATATAAATTACAATGAAATATATATACGTAAGAAAATAACAACTCACCACAGTACTGAAATTTTGACTTGAACTATACGTGCATTCACCACAACTTGGCCGCTTGCATTGATTTCAAGATGACTGTCGTGCAACGGGTGGGCTCAGTAGGTAATTTTTTACCAACACTTGAGTTAAAACGAGGACTTGACGTTTAAACTTTAATATTTCGCAGGAATTTTGAATTTTAACATTGGACACAGAACTGACGGGTAAAAGTGAGTACAAAGATTATCAATTTTTTAAAAATTGCCATTATTCGAATCTATGATAAAATATGAAAAATACATTTTTTAATGTCTTATAGTTTGTAGGGAAATTGAAAAATTTAAGATAACTTGAATATTTTTTAAAATAAAATCACTCAAATATTTGATTCAGGAGTTGTGACACGCCAAGGTACTGAGGTTTTGAATATTTATTATGTTTTTCTACAAACGTGCTTTTGAAAAAATACATTAAAATTGGGTGGACAAGTTAAAAAAAACCTGGATCTTTTGTAATATACTAAAATATTTACAAAAAATATTAAAATATCTACTCTATTGACTAATGACATCAAGTTGTCCAATTTTTGTAGAATCACTCATATATATATTTAAAAAAAATACTTTTGACAAATATTATAAATTTAATTTTAACAACTACTAATATCAAAATGAAAATTTCGTGCAAAATTATTAAGGCTTCCAAAGTTTCAGATTTTAAATTTTTTTCAAATTTTAATAGTTATTTACGTGTAAAGCTTTGTAAATTAGCCTAATAAAGATTAATTGCAAAGCGTGACACGTACAAACTTTTATTTTACCCTCCACAGAGAAAAATACGTTTGAAAAACATTGCAAAGTTCTACAGCATGCCATTGGAGCATAATTTTCTATAAATGTGCTACGTTATCCGAGATAGTTGGATTGGTTTTTCTAATTAGTTTGTTTAAGTCAATTTTCTATAATTTGTTGGAAACAGTAAAATTTTATATTTAACCTTTTGCACAATATTGTCAAGAAAAGAGTTGAAATCTGTTGTATTTGAAATATTTTAAAAATAAATGTTACCCTTTTCGTATAAATATAGTATAGCTTTAAGTTAAAATATAAATTTTACAACATTGGACAATTTGTTCGGGAGTGAAGCATCACACCACCTAAGATAACCAATGAAATGATTTCCTGCTTGAAATAAGACGCCGGCCGGTCGCTCAACTGCAATCTGCTTCATCAGTTTGCAGTTTTAGTTAGTGTTAGAAAGTGTATCATTGTGCGGTTAGTACCACGTTTCTTTTGAGTAATTATTAATTGAATAATATTTTTCCGAATGGGTAGGTAGGTATTTGTAAAAATTTTCAGGGACTGTGATAAATCAATAATTATGACCTGATCAAATGAGGATAAAAATTGTTTCTATGTTTCTACTGTGCTAAATTATTGATCAGCTTACCATTTACTTAATACTTAATTCTATCCTTACAAAATTTTTGTGTTGGTCCCTAAATACATATTTAATCTATCGACATTTTTACTACGTATTAGACCTAGACTATCAGACCTGCAATTTTCTTTTCCATAAGCATAGATATATAGGTATAATATCATTTTGATTAATTTTGGATCGCGAATTCTGTAAATTTTTCCCAACACTCAGAAAAATGTACACGCACTGATAATGAAACTAATTTTGTAAGCGATTAATATAATAATATTATTGAACTTAAATTTAAAATTGTAATGACTACAAAAAAATGTACCACCTAAGGTACCTTTTTTATTAAATTTTCAGTCTTATTGGGACAAAAACCTACGATTTATCAAAGTAATGAGATTATTTTTATTTACAGAATAAACTTTTTTTACTGTTAATAAAATTCTCATTTACTATAATGAAGCAGCAATGTTGAGCTTTTATAAAAAAAATGTTCATCCAACAAAGTAATAGTTGTTATCATATTGTCATGGCAATAAGAAATAGGTACTTTATGTTTATATTAAATCTTTGTCGAACTTAAAATGTTTTTGTTAAATCTATAGTTGTGTGTGATTTGCGCTTACATAAAGTAATGCGCAGTTGTAATAGTAAAATGTGTTCATTTTACTATGGCATATTTGTCTTTTTTAAATTACTATCGTTGTAATTCAAATTAATTTTATTTCAGTTAGAAAATATTTGTTAATGCTTACATTAAGAACAATAACAAAAATATTTTATTGCTATTAAAAGACGTTTTTAATATTTACCATTGTTTTGGTAACAAATGGTAACAAATGGTAACAAATTTTTTGTTATTTTCCTAAAAAAGAGGGGGAAAGGGCCAGCATTCTCCTTGGTGAACATAACTTTATAATCCACAGTCTGTGTTATAATCCTATTTATTTCACTTGTGCAAGTGAAGTGTGGTAAAATTTAGCATGATAAAAATATCAAAAAGGTCACTTTAAAAGGTAAGTTCTTTTTTTTTATTTTGTACATCATATAATATAAGTAATTTTTTTTGTTATAATAAATAATTGGTTTTAATGCCTTGCAATTATTTAAAACAAATACCCTACACCCAACAGTACGTTGAAAATGTGACCATTGTCACAATGAAAATAGTTTATTGAATTAACAATTAATTTGTTGTTAAATTTACATAAATTTTATTAATATTATAAAAAAAGTTTTATTTTAAACGAAAAGGCATTTGTAAAATTTACAAAATTTCTATGAATATTACCATTAGGGTTTCATTAATACTTCAAAAAGTTTTTGTAAGCGGTATAGAACACTAATGCTCTCATTGCGATCTCCAAAATCGCTATAAAACTATACAATAAAACTTTAAATAAAACCAAATGATCTTCAAGACAGTCTTGGGACCATCATAAAGCAGATTTTAGCCAAAAAGTGTTCTTGAGGCTAAATTTTAAAACTGTATTAAAACCATTTCGTTTTAATTTTATATTCTAAAAAGTTCTTTAAGGCAACTTTTAATTTACGATTTAAAACTAAACCATCATTTTTACTTTTGTTAAAAGTAGCAAAAAGGTGAAAATAACAGTTATATACGAGGTGTGTTCAGAAAATATCGGGAATTTTCGTTTTTTGAAACAAATATTTATTTATTCGTCTACATTAATGTTGTCGCCTTCAAAATAGTCCCCATTGGATATTATGCACATGTGCCAGCTCTTCTTCCAATACTTGAAACACTTCTAAAACTCGATCTTTGGGATAGCCTTTAGTTCTTTCAGCGATGCGCTTTTAATGTCATCTATGCTTGCAAAACGACGGCCCTTTAAGGTTCTCTTTATTTTTGGGAATAGGAAAAAGTCAGACAGAGGCATGTCTGACGAATATGGAGGCTGGGGCATCATTACAGTATTGCTTTTGGCCAAAAATTTTGTTCAAAATTTAACAATTTTAGAACAAATTTTGCTGCCACGCGTTTCATACCCAAAACATTCGAAAAAATTTCATGGGATGAGCCAATCAATATACCAACATCATCAGCGACTTCTCTGATGGTTTATAACCATTTCTTTCACTTTTTCCATGTTTTTATCGGTTGTTAATGTGCTTGTGCGTTCGGGGCGTTCGTCATCTTCAACGTCTTTACGGCCATCTTGGAAACTCTTATACCACTTGTAAACTCTTGTTTTACTTATAGCAGGCCTTTGTTAACATTTCACAGAATTTATTTCATTTTTTAGGCAAAATTGGATACAAATTCTTTGATCCATTTCTTTTAACGAACAAAAAATCGCCAAGCTCATAAAACACGTCTAACCTAAGCGGCTGCCACAGACAAAGTAAACAATGAAAACAGCTAAAGTTTTTATCATACTTCGGGGGCATGTATACCAACATAATAAATAAAATTTTATGACAACCGGACCCTCCTAACCCGCGTAATTTAACAATTCCCGTTATTTTCTGAACACACCTCGTATATAGTTTGGCTAAAAACATTATTATTCTCATTGATCGGATGCCAGGTAGAAGATATGTTTCGTATTGATATGACATACGGGTGGCGGGTAACAACCTCGGAATACGAAATTTCTATCAAACCGCCTGACGGAGTTTGCTCGAGCAAAATCGGTCTAGTGACGAACGAAATTGGTTCGGAACATCTTTCCCGTTCCTATGTCACATTATTCATTATTGGATGGCTGGGGATGCGATAATATTTGGATTGGGATTATTCGAGAAGCCAGTTGTAATTTATTACTGTTTCCTATTTATAGAAAAAAGTGTGCACAATGGTAAAATTAGAACAACTGATTACTAATAATTATTACAAAAACATACCACATATACTTTTGACCTCATTTTGTTTATATATATAGTTTTCGGAGAAAATTAAAACAGTATTTTGTTATGAGAACACTTTTTCAAACAGTTTCTGAAATATCTGTGTTTTCTAAATTTGAATGCAAGGGAAGTGACAAGTATACCAGGGTACTAATTAAATACATAAATTATTGGAAAATATAAGATTTATTGCAACTTTTAGCATATTATACATTAAATAATATTATCTTAATCAAATAATACCACACATCAGTGGCGGGTGGTGGATTTTGGGTATACCGATATCTCAATTATTAGATATGGCACCCACACCAAATTTGTATGAGTTTATAATGACATTAAATAAACAAGTTCTGCGCAAGCAGAATTTAAATTGAAGTTTGCGAAAAAAAGATAACCGAAACATCGATTATAATTCGGAATTAAGTATTTTACTGATATTTTTTATTAGTGGATGCTACTTATCATCAAATCACATATAGCCTTATATAAATTACAATGAAATATATATACGTAAGAAAATAACTACTCGCCACAGTACTGAAATTTTGACTGGAACTATACGTGCATTCACCACAACTCGCCGCTTGCATTGTTTTCAAGATTACTGTCGTGCAAAGGGCGGGCTCTGTATACAGAGCCCGCCCTTTGCACGAAGTACCTATAGGTACTTTTTTACCAACACTTGAGTTAAAACGAGGACTTGACGTTTAAACTTCAATATTTCGCAGGAATTTTGAATTTTAACATTGGACACAGAACTGAAGGGTAAAAGTGAGTACAAAGATTATCAATTTTTTAAAAATTGCTATTATTCGAATCTATGATAAAATATGAAAAATACATTACTTAATGTTTTATAGTTTGTAGGGAAATTGAAAAATTTAAGATAAATTGAATATATTTTAAAATAAAATCACTCGAATATTTGATTCTGGAGTTGTGACACGCTGATGTTTTGAATATTTATTATGTTTTCTATAAACGTGCTTTTAAAAAATACATTAAAATTTGGTGGACAAAAAACCTGGATCTTTTGTAATATACTAAAATATTTACAAAAAATATTAAAATACCTACTCTATTGACTGATGACATCAAGTTGTCCAACTTTTGTAGAATCACCCATATATTATTTTAGTATTATACACTAGCTATTTAATGTAGTGCCAACTTAGTAAATCATAACTTTAGATTGATGTAGGGAAGATAACTGTGGATGAATGTCATTGCCCATAACATTTCAATAAACAGTTTGCCTCAGCTTGGTGTTAATTGCTTTTAAAACTAAAATTACTTAAGTAATCAACTAGGCAGTTAAGTGTGTTAAAGCCCGAATCGCGAGACAAATAAATCTTTTTTAACGACCTTAGTTTCTTACGTGCCAGCAACAATTATCGTTATGAGAAATAATCTCCTATTTCATAAATGGCACAAGTTTATACAATGCGGCATTCGCTTCCGGTCTCTTTTTCTCGGCGATGCCGTTCGCATTGCAGCTCGACGTTAATTCAAATGAGATATCATCTGCATGCCACCGCGAGGAATGTAATAAGAGTCTTCCGCCTTTGCTGCTTTCCATACTTCTTTACCTTTATTTCCCCCACAGCCGGTTGAGCATGCCTACGACAACAATATTTGCATCTTTTCTTGCTCGCGAAGTTCTTAAAAACAAACCATCGATTTTGTATTATAAATATCAGCTTAGTGTGTCTCCGGATTACACTATGATAGTTTTACAAACTTTTTTCCTAACATTAAGTAGGTACTCCAGCTTAGTTTAACTAATTTTGGGTCGCTGATTTCAAAAATGTCATTAGTTTTTCTCTAGGACGTCTAGGATTTAAAATAATTTATTAAATTATTTTGGCTTAAATGTATCTTGAATGTACTAAAATAATTGGTATACGGCAAATAAATCATATTTATCTTAACAATATGACATTTTAAATACTAAAGCTAAAATTTGAATTTATTTTATGAAATCGTTCTCCATGTTCATCAGTTCGGCAAATTTATCAGGATGAAAAAATGTATTTTAAATGACATTTTAACGCTAATTCTTTGCAAAACGGAAAGCATTTTTTCAATGAATTGGCGCCAATTTTAGGCCTCATATAAACCAAGAACATTTTCAATGACAGCTTTAACACTGCCATATGCGACAAGCTCGTCAACTTTGAGAGCAGTTTTGAATGCTTCATGTTTCATTAAACGTCGTATATCAGGTCCATTTAATATTCCTGCAAAATTAAAGTAGTAGGCATATCTTATAAAATTTTGTAATATTGCGTTGGTTTTTCTTGGCCGTAAAGGTACCGCAACAAAAACAAAATAAATTTACAACGACGATAAATGCTCGTCTCCCTTCTCTTTCTCTGCCACTTCCATTACCACTTTCAATTCTTACTCTTTTTTAATTTTTGGTTCTTATAATCACCTTTAAGTAATAATACAATTTAAAGTTTAAATTTTAAATGTCAATAATTAATAGATGCACTTTAGTGTGCTTGAACGATAAAGTAGATAAAGGCGCTTTTATACTTCAATTCCTTTATAAATTTTGATAAGTTTTAATAAATAAGATTCGAGATTAAATTTTTGGGTATACTTTAGGCATGATGTGAATAAAAACATATCAAATAATAGTCGAAGAGTAATGCTTATACCGAAACCCATTTACTTTGTTGCCTTTTCAATTTAATTAGTAATTAAAAAAACACAAACTTTTCAAAAAATGATACTTTTTACCAAAAAAACGTTATAATTTTAGTTTTGATATTAAATAAAGCTCTTCTCTGCAGAAAAGTGCTTTATTAAATATCCCTTATATAATACTACTATAGTATACGGCTACAATGGAACAAACAAAATTTCTATTTGACATTTATCTACCGATGACTTTGTATGGAGTATGTACAAAAAACGTCAAAAATATACTGAACATCCAAAATAATTTAATAAATTATCAAAATATTAACAAAAAACTTACTTTTTGAGATAATTGGGCAGAGCATTTTATTACGCAATTATTTCGAATCCTAGACGTCCTGGAGCAAAACGAGTGGCATTTTTGAAATCAGCAGCCCAAAATTAGGTAATATAGGTGGGCGTACTCAATGTTATTAAATCGAACTATCATAGTGTTATTAAAAAAATTACCTTCTCTACAAAAAGGCGTAAAAAGTGCTTGTGTGAAAGTTAAAAAAAAATATATATATATATATATATATATATATATATATATATATATATATATATATATATATATATATATATATATATATATATATATATATATATATATATATATAATCATCCGTGCACTAACTAAACCTGTCTTAAGTTTTAAACGGCTTTAAGTAATTAAGGTTATGTTTTCAAGTTTTTTTAATAAAAAATTCAATTAATATACAATTTCTTACTAAAAAAGACTCTTTTCCAGAGTAGCCCCTTTTTTGCACGCCTATGGTAATCATTTATCCAAATTGATACAACCAAATGATTTTTTAAAATGCCTATAGCGCCCCCTAGATACATTTTCCGACATCTAACATACCAACTTTTTCTTTTATTTTTACGTGTTTACGGACACCCTGTATTTTAGTCGGAAAAGTACGCCATAGTCATAGAAGGAAAGGAAATTTAATCCATTAAACAATTTTTTACACATTAGCGAGTTCAGAACTGTTAGAAACAGTTCACATTAAAACTACATCCACGTATAATATACATTATTACTTGAAATTCAAGCCAACTTTTTTGACACAGGAAAGTTATCAGTTGCAGTCATATGCAAATTTTAACCCAATCCCGAAAAGTTTGAAAGCACTTTTAGATTAGAAACATATTAGGGCAGAGTAAGTTTAAAGGATATATTACGTATCCAGGAATAGTTTTCAAAATCAAATGAAAAGTTTCATGTGGAAGTTTAAACTACATAAACAAATTAAATGAGCATTCACACATTTTAAAAATGTCTTTTTTATGTCAGTTTATGAGTACACACTAGGCTCCAATAGAGAACACTAGTTATAGCTTGAGCAGGTCCACTTTATCAGAGTTCAAATTTTCACCTTAAATTTAATGTAAATTTTAGTGTTGTTTTAACTCTAGAGGTTGTACTCTTGTAGTGTAACACATTTAACACAGTTCGTGCGACTTCATAGTTCATACACTCTAATGGTGTGATATTTTACACTAACTTTTTCACTCTACAATTTCACCTGGGAGAGCACTGACATATTTTTTTACTGTATACACAAACTGATTTTAAATTTAAACGATAAACTTGTTTATTGAAAAGTTAACTTTTCTCTCTTACAAAAATTAAACTGTTTCTTTTAAACATCTAGTTGTAGCTGTTCAAAGGCGTTTTATTTTATTTTTCGACTTTTTAACTTACCTTTTGATCAAACCTCAAGTCCAATAATCGAGTCCTATAAAAACACAAACATTAAATGAATAACATTTTACTACATCCTATTATTTTTCATTTAAAACTTTTTTGTTGACATGTTTAAAATGTACAAATAAGAGCGAAAAGAGAACCAGTCTTCGTTTTAATAAAGCCACGTGGTGTAATTTTAAAGTAATCCTAGACTGAGATTTATGCAATTCTTGATTTGCATGCACGTCCATATTTAAATTTAAATTTTCGTTAAGGATAATCTCGAACTTTCCGGATCCCCGGTTATATCAAGAAAAATGTGGCCCTGCTTTCACAAACGCAAATCCCCGGAGAAAAATGAATTTTTGTTTCGCCATGAAATATCGAATATTAACTTGATTTGTGAGGGTTTGGTTTATAGCGGACGAGAGAGGGTAAAATATAAACATTACTTAATACAACTCACTGCTTTTAAAATAAACAACATGATACTAAATATAATTAACATGGAGTTAAATAACCCAAGGGTGAAAAAGTTACAGGATGCATCAAATATACATTTACATTTTTTGTAATAAATAAAAATTGTATTTCTGTTCCTCATGCCTGTATAAATAAACGCCGTTCAATTTTTCAGTTTTTATGTTTAATGAAAAACAAACATAAACACAAACATAAAATATAAAATGTAAAATGTAAAATGTAAAATGTAAAATGTAAAATGTAAAATGTAAAATGTAAAATGTAAAATGTAAAATGTAAAATGTAAAATGTAAAATGTAAAATGTAAAATGTAAAATGTAAAATGTAAAATGTAAAATGTAAAATGTAAAATGTAAAATGTAAAATGTAAAATGTAAAATGTAAAATGTAAAATGTAAAATGTAAAATGTAAAATGTAAAATGTAAAATGTAAAATGTAAAATGTAAAATGTAAAATGTAAAATGTAAAATGTAAAATGTAAAATGTAAAATGTAAAATGTAAAATGTAAAATGTAAAATGTAAAATGTAAAATGTAAAATGTAAAATGTAAAATGCAAAATGAAAATGTAAAATGAAAATGTAAAATGTAAAACATAAAACATAAACATTAAACATGGGGTCTAGAAAATAATAATAATAAATAAAAACCATACGTAATTATATACCTACACAGCGCTTACAATTAAAAAATAGACACCCTTAATAACTTTTAAGTTATTCCATCAAAAATTTCATAAGAAAATTATTTTATCTACTCCTACATTGACAAACTGTGACTTTATGGCGTTTTAGTCACGGGCCAAAGTTAGCAATAGTGGCTTTTGGGCATTTTAGTCACGGGCTGAAGTTAGCTTTATTATAAATTAGAGAAAAGTGAGGTTAATTCCGTTGACATTTGACAGATGTCAAATGTTTAACAAATAAAATTGGATTTAAATTCTTCTTTGTGGTCGTCCTAGATAAAGTATAGTATGCAACTGGTTTTATAAACTTATCTAGACGCTCGTTTTTTATTAAATACTCGCTTGCAAGCTTCGCTCGTAACTAAAATGGCGTTTATAAAACTTGATACATAATATACTATTAAATGTTCAAAATATATTAATATTTAATAGTTGTGGATTCCACAGCAAAATGACCGAGAAGTGCAGTTTCATCCATTTCATTTTATTTTTTATTATTTGCCTTTAAAACTTTAATTGAAATGTTTAAAATCATATTCATATAAGCCCTATGTATGTATTATCTCTGTGTAGAAAATAGCTTTAATTTATTATTTACAATTATCGTCCTCTTTTCCTTTTTCTTCCTTTATTTTACAATGGCTTACTTTGATTATTGTTTTCAAGATTATAATGTCTCAATTTCACCGGGACATCTTTTTATGGCATATAATCAATTATTTGTCAATTTATCAAAATATTTTTACATAAATTCAAAGGTTTATAAATACGTTTAAAAAGTTTTTAGAATACATATCTAATTACATTTTAGATTTCCATGTAAAACAGATCCATCAATATGCTGCTTGCTTTCGCTGCGAAATGATATGATAATACTTTGATAAATTAGAATTTAAATCATTTGCATTCTGTGCTTCAATAAGCCCATTCACCAATATCGACCCCGTCATAAATATATTACCTATACGTACTTGCTTTGCCTCGTAAGCATAGGCAAAATAAATCTAGAATAAGTAGAAAAGTAACATTTATATTTTCTTAACATTTACATTCAAGATGTAATATTATTGATAACCGCACGAAAATGTATTATTTCTACTCCCACATTTAAAACGCCCCTTACAGTTCAAGTTTAAATAAACGGAGAGAAATGTATAGTAAATTTTAGATAGTAAAAAAAATATAGTAAAATTTACTTGAACAAATTTTCAGGGTAACAATATTATATATTCGTCAATAAAATATTAAGATTGTAATACAAAATACTATTTTTTATTATACAATTTTAGTAAAGATTACAACACCAATATTACTAAATCATAAATGTATAATATATATTTTAATTTTTAATATGTTTGTATAGTAAATTGATTTTACTATCTATAAATAGTAATATTTACTATATGATTTAATTAAATGTAAGGTGTACACTCATCTAATGTTATAATATATTAAACATTAATAAAAAATATAGTAAAAATAAAGATACTTTTAAGTTTAAGGTAAATAAACAATATATTTAAATATAATATACAATATAGTAACTCATGACATTTTAAACATTCAATTTTCTTAGTTTCTTCAATAAACTTTCTTGACCCATTACTGGTAATACTTATAAGAAAGAATTGAACCTACTTGGTTGCATAGTATGTACCGATTGCGGCAAAGGCCACGTCGCGACGCGTCGTTAGACGGTGTGGATCACGTGATGTTCTTACATCTCGCCTCTGTTGGCTTACCAACCATGTTATAAGCTCAGGTATTTCTTTGTTTTGGGTGTGTTCCACTGCTACAAGTTGCTCGACAGTGTCGTGTCGACACTGATGATACCCAATATAGGTCAAAACACCTGTCTGTCGGTATTTGAAGTTGATGGAACGCACTCAAAACAAAAAACTTTGGCGAGGTGTAGGTTGAATTCTTTCTCATAACATTTTTGTATATTAAAAAGTACAATAAATATTTTACAATTTTTAATTGTTAACATATAAAAATATATGATTTTAAAATGTTTTATCTTTAAAATGGCAACATAATATTTTAAAATTTACTATACTTATTAGTAATGGAAAAAATCTAATTATAATAAGAATTAAAAACAAAATTGGTTGAGAATAATAATATTTTACCTTAAGGTTTAACATACATAAATTACTAAATATGCATAGTTTCTGGCAATATACAAGATAGTTGTCCCAAATAGTAATATAAATTATAGTAAAGGGTATTATAATTATGGTAATCAGCATTATACTTTTCTCCTATACACACAAAAAAATCTAATATCAATTTGAACAAATAACATATTTTCAAATAATTAGGTTTAGGTTAATACAAATAAGGTTTATTCTGTTATCAAAATTAATTCATAGCAAGTATAATATATTGTTAAATATAATTATTAAATTGATTATAAAAATATATATTTTTATGTATATCAAAGATAACTAAATTTAGCTATAATAATAACAAAACATCCCTGTGAACACTTGCTTTATACTTAAAACATCCTTACATGTAGTCATTCCAATAATAAAAAGTGACACTATCATTATTTTAATAATAAAAACGTACTCTATCTTCAAATTGAGCATAACAAAAGAATCGCGCAAAAATCAATCTTCTTTGGCATAATTAAGTAAACTTCTGATGCGCGTGGACCTGTTTTGTGTAATTATTGTGCTTGTGGTTTGTTTTGTGGTGGTGATTGTGTTATTTTTTAAAGAAATAGTATTTCTAAAATACCTATGGAGGAATTGCTTAGAACATGGGGGTATCCTGACGAAGTAATAAATTCATTTCTACGTAAGTACCATAGTACAAAAAATATTTGATATTTTTTCACATCATAAAGTCATTTGTATTGCTTAACCCTTTACAACAAAGCATAAATGACATTTGGTGGCTATACAAATATTTTGTTTACCTATTATGTATTATCATTGTGTACTAAACATGTATAGTCTTATTTTGATGTATATTGCAGTAGGTAGTTTAGAGTGTATAAAATTTTACTTATTATTAGAAACCCTCTATAAATGTATTAAGAATTTGTGTTTTTATTTAGAAAATATTGTATTTTTATTTAGAAAATAAATCGTTCCATATTATTTTTTGTTAGTTTTCATTTAAAACTAAATATAGTAATCTAAAAATAAAGAAGTTTAAAAAAAGATAAGTATGATAAGTGTTACACTTACAGTAAGTATAATTCAATTTAACCTAAAGCAAGACCTAATTTTAATATTAACATATAAGAATACAAGCCCAGGCTGGGCTTGTATTCTTATATGTTAATATTGAAATTGGGCTGCCCAGCATATTCTTATTTAAACCTTAAACTACATATGTCTCAATTAAAAAATAGTTTTACTCCGATAAAAGACAAGCTATATTAACATATATAATAATTATTTTCAATTTGAACTTAAACTATATTTAATCTAAATAAAACCAATTCTAAATAGACCCATAAGATAGTTTTAAATTGAAGTTAACTAAGTACTCTCAAGTTAAATACAAAGTAGAAAAGGTAATTTTAACGTAAGCATACACTAATCTTGCTCCTATTCATGACTATGATAGTTTCATACTGATGCTAATAGTTTCAACTCGAGATTAGATTTTGTGTGTAGGCATTAAAAAGTTGTGATGTTTCAAAAAAAAAATTAAATTTGTCGGCCCACAGTTTATTCAACTATCTATCTATTCATCCTACGAAGTGTGCTGTGCATACGGCCAACTTCACGTTTGTATGTTTTCATTACTCAATAATTAATTTTCAGAGAAACAATTACGAAATGTCCCAAATCTGATAAAGCACTTAAAGTGAAACGTGCCTTTATAATAAAGCACGTAAAACGAGAGTGACCATTGTTTGTTTCGGTCCTTTTAAGAGATCGAAAGCATTCCAAATTCCCCGCAGGGCGAACACCGTCAGACGAATTATATTGTTTTAAATCAAGCCCTTTGAATTCGGTTATTTTTCAAAAAGTTTGCGGTGCTGTTGTTGCGGTAATGGACAAACCTTGTTTGAAAAATAGGTTTTATTTTGTTTAAAGAGTAGAAATTTTACAAATGAGCCTAAGATTTTTAACGTTGAAAGGAATTATTTAATTAAAAATGTAAAAATATACCACCTAAGGTACCTTTTTTATTAAATTTTCAGTGTCTTATTGGGGCAAAAACGTACGATTTGTCAAAGTAATTACTGTTAATTCTCATTTACTATAATGATGAGCTTTAATAAAAAAATGTTCATTCGACAAAGTAATAGTTGTTATTATATTGGCAATAAGAAATACTTTATGTTTATGGGTCATTTTCAAGAAACACCCGCTTTCAGGAAAATGAAGATCAACATTTTTTTTTGCTTAAATTGACTTTTGGTTGGATTTTTATAAATGTTTAGAGTTTTGTTTACTTACATTCAAGACAGGCATTGCACTTTTTAATTTTTTTTTACGTTTTTTTCAGAAAAATGTGTTTAGCTAGCTTTATATGTCTCCACTGTGTTACCAATGTACTTAGTTCACAAACTTTTGACTCCAATTTTATTTTTTATTAAAAATTGTATGCCTTTTTTAAATATTTATGTTAGCCAAGTTACTTTTTAAAAGACACCATTCCGATTCTTTGTTAAAAAAACATTAATATTTTCTTTTAGTCACTGTATTAGTGAGTTAAACTCTAATTTATAAACAGGTATTACCAAGTGATAGTAAAATCATTTTAAGGATTTTTTTTTAACAAAAACTCAAAAAAGTAACGAAACAGACATTGGTATCACAACGGACTGGGGTACACAAAGGACTTAATCAGATAACGTAAAAAAGAAACTATATAGGGTGGTACGATTTTAGAGTAATGCATAAACAAAATCCCTTGTGGTGGTGCTCACTTGCAGAATAACAACTTAGATTTCTAAATTATAGATACCCTTTTTCTTTGACTACAAGCTGGTGTCTTTTATTACTTGTATATTGCGTGGAATTTTCCCTTGGATGTAATCTATATCATGAGTTGTAATCACAAATAATTTTAAATTGGTTTATCATAAACTACTTTTAATAAAAGCGACGGTAAATATCCACTTTGTTGTCGAAAAATTCTATTGCGTTACCCTAAATTCCATTGCGTTATCATAAGGTAACGTAATTGACTCGGTAACGCAGTGGACAAAGTTTTGTGAAACCATATTTAAAAAATAATAATAAAACATTACAGTCATTAATTACTCTCAATAAGCTTTAGTGCCCTAAAATAAACATAAACATGAAAAATTGTATTTTTTCTTACCTTATTTTTATTATTTTTTTGAGTAACTTCTTCCTGATTGAATAAATAAATTCAGCTGGGTAATGTGTACGTCCGAACATCATTTGTTGATCACGTGAGTGCCAAAAAAGTTGCCATATATATGTTTTTTTAAATATTCTATCGGTAACGCGACGGACATAACGCAACGGAAAAAATGTCTGGGACATGAGTCAAATTTAAAAAAAGTAGATTAAAATCAATTAATTTATATATAAATTGTTTACTTTATTAACTAAGGATGTTATGGATTGCTAAAAAGCAACACAAAGTTCTGGTTATTCAATATTAAAAAAAAGCATGTATGTAAGTTTTATAAAAAGCTAATGGGACATGTGGGACATGTGTGTTTCATAAGTTTCAAAATTAAAAAAAAATTATTCTGAAATAACTAAACAAAGATTTTCTGAAAGAGTTTACTAAGGGCTTGTAAGGCTTTCACTTAGTTTTTAAATCAATAAGATCCGATAATTTTTAACAAAGTTATTGGAATTCAAACTTACAGACAGCGGAAGGCGGGTGTTTTTTGAAAACGACCCTTATATTAAATCTTTGTCGAACTTAAAATATTTTTGTTAAATCTATAGTTGTGAGTGAATTGCGCTTACATAAAGTAATGCGCAGTTGTTATAGTAAAATTTGTTTATTCTACTATGGCATATTTGTCTTTTTTAAATTACTATAGTACGATATATCGTTGTAATTCAAATTAATTTTATATCAGTTAGAAAATCTTTGTTAATAGCTTACGTTAAGAACAATAACAAAAATAATTTATTGTTATAAAATCACTTTTTTAATATTTACTATTGTTTTGCAATGGTAACAAAATTTTCGTTATTTCCCTTAAAAAGAGGGGGAAAGGGCCAGCGCTCTCCTTGGTGAGCATAACTTTATAATCCACAGTCAGTGTTATAATCTTATTGATTTCACTTGTGCGAGTGAAGTGTGGTAAAATTAAAAATTAAAATTTCGACGTTTTCTAAAAGAAATAGTATTTAAGGTCTATTCTATAAACTAAGCAGACTTGTTGTTTAAAAAGTGAGTTAATATTTTTTTTATTTTGAACATAATATAAAATGAGTTATTTTTTTGTTACAATAAATAATTTGTTGTAATGCCTTGCAATTATTTAAAACCTACCCAACAGTAGAATGTGACCATTGTTACAATGAAAATAGTTTATTAAATTAACAATTAATTTGTTGTTAAATTTACATAAGGGTTTCATTAGCTGGCCATACACAGACGTTATTTCGCGCGGTTTATCGTGGCGTGTTGGGATGTAGCGGTTAGTATGCACGAAAGAACGGCATGGCAAAAAAAGCGTCATGTTCCATACACTTGATAAAGTATTCAAATGATTTAGCAAGTGATTGCCCGTGGTATATCAGTTTCAAAGGAAAAATCGTATGTGAGTGGGCAAAAAGTGTCATTATCGAGTCGTTTGAAACTGCATGTGATCATGTACAAATTTTCAACGTGAAATTTTGCCAAGCAAAGGTAAACCGTGACGCGGAATGTGGCGTGTGGACACGCCACACTCCAGAGAAAAGCACGTCTGAAATCCCTTCCCGTTCTATCATTTCGCGCGGCGATACTCACTCACGTACATGATTTTCCATATGTTTTTGCAGATAACACGATAAACCGCGCGCAATAACGTCTGTGTATGGCCAGCTATTAATATTACAAAACGTTTTTGTAAACGGTATAGAACTGTTTTTTTGGACAAATAATAATAACTATATTTATCAATGCGTTTCTGCATCTGGAAGAGTGTTATTTTTATAAACATAGCGTAAATGTACTTCATAATTAATGCAAATGCTATTAATGAAAGCAACGTTGGTAGATAAATAATTTTGTTATATTTATTAAAAAATGTAAACCAGATTCAAATGTTATAAACAGTTTTGCAGAGGTATACGCTATGCAAGGGTGTTTTACTACAATTTCTTTTGAGTTTTATCCGAAATTATTGTATTTTTGGTTTTGGTTTTTCTACGTTTTTAATGCATTTATTGAACAGCAATTACTATTTACAAGGTTTTATAAAAGAATATAATAAAAATATCTACAAATACTGTTTTATGAGGTCGAAATTTTTAACTAAAAGCTGTTAAAAATAAACATTTATTTATTTTCTTTGTTAAAGCTCAAAGCTTTTATACAGCTTTCGCAAAGGCGAGTGATTTTGTCATGGAAGAAAGTGTCAACTGAAGAAAAACACAACTAATAACAGTAACGATCGCCTTTGTGAAACGGTCAAACTAAAAGCAATTATCAAAGCTGGTGTGTTTACTTTTCCACTAGCAAAAAGTTAAATGCTGCTTCTTTTATTCCTTTTGTACATTAAAGAAGGTATACCCTATAGGGCATTTTTTAAATTCTATTTAGTTTAATTAATCTAAAATATGATCAAAATTGACCTTAATGACAATACTAGGGTAAATAATTAATAAATATTTATTTGAGACGTTTTTTTTTATAATAAATACAGAAAATTTTTTGTAAATCAATTTTATTTACTAACAATATATTCTGAAATTTAATTTATTTTTATAAAAAAATTATTTACTTGGGTCGAATTTATTTGTTATTAATATACTAAATTTGTGTCAAATAAAATGCTTTATTAATTTATTGTAAATATACGCTATAATTTTCATTTCGTAAATATTGATTATTATAAATAAGTCAAATTTTTTAACTATTAAATCATATTGTTTGTAATAAATATGATATATTAATAATTAACAAATGGAATATCGTAACGCGTCGTTTTACCTCGGACTTCACTTTAAAATGTCACGTAGTGGGTGGTTTACATCTTTGCTGATAAAGGTGGTGGTGGTTTGTGCTCTGTTTGTGCTTTTGCATCATTTTTCATATAATATAGAAATTTGTATTGCGTATAAACTGTTGCAGTGATTGTGTAAGTACATAATAATATTTTTCTATGGTGTTGAATGCTAACAAAACAAAAATAGGTCCTTAAACATGGAAGCTGACATGGACATAATAGATTCTAAACTGTTATACGTTTTAGAAGATCTGGCTAATACTTTTAAAGGTAAGTTTATGAGTTATTTAAAAAAATAATAATTGATGCATTGTTATTTTGTCAAGTATTGGCTGAATTTTGTCGCAGTTTGTTTCAAGATGTTTCCACGTGTTGACTATCCCATGGGATACATTAATAATAAATAAAGTTTATTTACTATAAATTCACTTGTTAATTATTAATCAGATGACTTTAAAGAAAATCAGGTTATATTTATTATTAACAATTTTTTTCAGATAATGGAGTAGATTCTTTTAAAGTATTAGCAGATATCGCCTGTGACGATGCTGTGAATATAGTTTTAAAGGTTATATTATTATTATATCTTTATTTTTTTAAGTTTATTTATGTTTTTTAAATAATAGGTCTATGAATATAATTTACAAGTTTTAAAATATTGGATTTTATAAAATATATAAATATATATATACTTTGCTTTCTTAATAAAATCATCTTAAAAAAAAACAAGTATTTTAAAAATCACCCAAACTGAAGCACATTTTATATATAAACATATCGTCGTCATATCGTCGTCATATTGTCGTCAACCTCACAAAGTGATTTATAATTTTAGAGATTTTTTATAATTTTACTGGAGAAGATTTTTGCAATATTTAGGTTAACAAATTTTACGATTATTAGTAAATAATTGAGACAGAACTGTATTTGTATTAAATATCTATATATTTACAATAAATTTAGCATACCTATAGTCGTCAATCTCACAATCCCATTTTTATAATTTTACAGAAGAGCATTTTGAAAATTACTGCAATTTTCGGTTTAACAATATACTTTGATTAATTTTATACTATAGTATATTTTAAATCTGCAGTAAGATTTAATACCTATAGGTATATATATGCTCTCTTGTAAAATTATAAAGAAAATACGTCCCTTTGTGAGATTGTGAGGATATGCCATATTTATTGCAAATATAAACATATTTTTTTTTAAATACAGTTAAATGCTAATTATTAATAATAAAATTTGTTAAGTACTTTAATTTAATAAATTATTAACTACTTATTAAAATGGAATATTTATAATAAATAAGGGTTTGGTTGTTTTTAATGCAATTTTATTTCTCACAGATAAAGTATTTGTTTATGATAAATAAATTTTTATTTACCACAAAAAAGTGTATTAAAGTAATACTAATAAATTATTTGTTTGTTATAAATAAATATTTATTCCGCTATTATTGAATAAATTATTTATTTATTGTTAAACAACATTATTAATTGTAAATAAACTGTTCTTTCAGTGTAAGTATATAACTGTTTAACAATGAATGATCCAAATAAATTTGTTCACACTCTGAGAATCAAAAATAGAACTTTTGATGGAATTCAAAAACACTCTGTATAACACTTTGATGGTAATGGCGATGGCAATAATTTTGTCAAAATGTAATTATCCATAACATCAAACGCCTGAAGCGTTGCAACGCGCGTACATATAATTTGTCGTATAAATGTTAAACTAAAATCCAAATGTCGGATCAAAGGAACTCATTCGACAATTTTCATATCAAAGGGTGTAAACATTTTTCCCAATGTACCAATCTATATCCATGCTTTTGGATTTCGAATTGGAATTCAGTTTTAGAGTATACCTATAGTTTTTAATGGAAATAAAATATTACATATTGCTTGCTGGAGCGATTCTGCACTTAAAAGGTTGCAAGGTGCAATTTAATACACGCTGTTTAATAAAATAATATTTACTTTTACCGCAATTAATTATTATTCACAATGTTTTAAAAGTCTGAAGCCTATCCTCCGTGACTGACTCTTTCTAGGTTAATGTTTTCAAATATCTGAGGTAGTAAAAGCATACTAAAAATATCAGTTCACTAAGTAAATTAAACACATTCAAAGCAATCGAATCAAATATAAAATATTATTAAAAATTAAAAGAAATAATTTTTATAACCATTCATGTAGGTGTTACAAAACTTAATTATATCCTCCGTGAATCTGTTTTTGCTTTAAATTTTATGCAACGGATGGCGCTATAATCATTTTAAATAAGCAAAAACCTCTGTTTACGACATTATAGATGCATGTTATTCCTGAAAGTCAGTTAGAATTTATATGCAGATGAGAGTGTTGCTGTTTTCATAATTCAAAAGTTTAAGTTCATTAATTTGCTTTTAAAAACCTATCCACCGTGAAGTGTAATATCTCAGTAAGTAGATTTTTTTTAAAT
The DNA here is from genome assembly GCA_921294245.1 of Brassicogethes aeneus. Lineage (NCBI taxonomy): Eukaryota > Metazoa > Arthropoda > Insecta > Coleoptera > Nitidulidae > Brassicogethes > Brassicogethes aeneus. The sequence continues at coordinate 53,715,061 of OV121137.1, forward strand.
ATATAAGAATTTAACAGAAATAAAAAATATTTTGTACAAAAATTGATATTGTAAGTTACTTATTCCCATAGTTTTAAATACAATAAATTTTGATCTTTGTTTTAAACATACTAATCTCAGAAAAAAGGCAACTTCATTAACTTTTTTTCAACATTTGTAACAAAAACATTACAAATATTTTTTTAAATTGTTGAGCTACCTTTTTAAAACCCTGGGGGTTTGGTCTACAAAATTAGTACTATCGACCCCTTCATTGTTACATAGTGTAATTAACTGAATCTGGTATGCCAAACTGTCTGGAATAATTTATGGAACACAGCAAGCTTCTTGTACATATATTCTTTATATAACGTGTTTAATAAAAAGGGTGTTATTATCAGGTAGTTTAGTATAAACCACACTTGCTAAGCTGCCACGTTTTACATGCAAATTATATTACGGCGTTATGTAGTGAAAACACTGCGTTGGATAATTACATGTGGTTGTTATTTTAATCTTTTAAAAAATTAGGTGGTTATAACTCGTTTTGAATATTTTTGTTCGTTAATTTTGAAACCAAGGGACCATGGTTAATAACAATAAAATACAAAATTAAAACATGTTTGATTAAATAAAACTAATAGATTTTTTTATGAATATGTGTTTTATAATATATCTTTTGTTTATTATTGGTAGATTGTTCTACAAGTAAAGAAAAGTGAGTTTTCCAATTTTCACGAGCTGGAAAACGAACTTTTCTTACGAGTTGAACATTTATTTTTTTGTATCCTTCAAGGAAAAAGTGGAAAAACTTAAATAGTTATTTGTTTTCAAGTGTTGAAAAGCGACTTTTACATGCGAGTGTTTAAGTTGCTCACAAGGCCCTTTTATTTTTTATTATCTTCAAATACAAAACAAAATAACCTAAAAACGTGTTTTACAGCTGTTAAAATTACTTCACCTTATTCTTTTTTTAAGGTATAAGTTACTTAAAATCAATAAACTTACCTTCTCAATTTAAAGGCACTAAAAATTAGAATTTATTATACAAACACAATTAATTGTGTTGGACAACTTGATGTCATCAGTCAATAGAGTAGGTATTTTAATATTTTTTGTAAATATTTTAGTATATTACAAAATATCCAGGTTTTATTTAACTTGTTCACCCAATTTTAATGTATTTTTTCAAAAGCACGTTTAAAAAAAAACATAATAAATATTGAAAACATCAGTACCTTGGCGTGTCACAACTCCTGAATCAAATATTTGAATGAATTTATTTTAAAATATATTAAATTTATATTATTTTTTTTAATTTCACTACTTACTATAAAACATTAAATAATGTATTTTTCATATTTTATCATAGATTCGAATAATAGCAATTTTTAAAAAATTGATAAACTTTGTACTCACTTTTACCCGTCAGTTCTGTGTCCAATGTTAAAATTCAAAATTCCTGCGAAATATTGAAGTTTAAACGTCAAGTCCTCGTTTTAACTCGTGTTGGTAAAAAATTACCTACAGAGCCCGCCCTTTGCACGACAGTCATCTTGAAAACAATGCAAGCGGCGAAGTTGTGGTGAATGCACGTATAGTTCCAGTCAAAATTTCAGTACTGTGGTGAGTACTTATTTTCTTACGTATATATATTTCATTGTAATTTATATAAGGCTATATGTAATTTGTTGATAAGTAGCATCCACTAATAAAAAATATCAGTAAAATACTTAATTCCGAATTATAATCTCAAATTTGTATCCCATTCGTCAGTACCGTGTCATCAGTTCCATGTTCGATGTTTCGGTTATCTTTTTTTCGCAAACTTCAATTTACTTTACTTGTTTATTTAATGTTATTATAAACTCATATAAATTTGGTGTGGGTCCCATATCTAATAATTGAGATATCGGTATACCCAAAATCCACGAGCCGCCACTGATATGTGGTATTATTTGATTTTAAGATATTTAATGTATAATATGCTCAAAGTTGCAATAAATCTTATATTTTCAAATAAATTATGTATTTAATTAGTACCCTGGTATACTCGTCACTTCCATTGCATTCAAATTTAGAAAACACAGATATTTCAGAAACTGTTTGAAAAAGTGACTGGCCCGGTCTGGAACAGTATATTTATTATATTATCTATGTTCTCATAACAAAATACTGTTTAATTTTCTCCGAAAACTATATAAACAAAATGAGGTCAAAAGTTGCCCAACTTTTGTAGAATCACCCATATACAAATACAATACAAATTAAAGTGTTGAATTAGTAAAATAAAACATTTCTTTAATGAATTCTAGCTAATCAAATGACTGTTTTCCATTAAGGATACAAACAATTGTGTTTATTTGGCTTCACGCGCATAATAATAATAATCTTTCCCAGTTAGAAATTTAAGAACGATTTCTAGCAAACAGCGCGTTTTGTTTGTGTTGCCCGTTTTCCAAGTTCGTGCTCTTCTGCTTGTGTTTGTTTATGCAATGAACTTTTATCCTGTTCTATTTGTGTTTTTCGTTTAAACGTAAAATTCCGATACAATTGTCAGAATCTCTCCTTATATAGTGTGATCCTTGGGATTTGATTTAATTTTTTAAAATCAATACAAGTCAAATTATTTTGCATGTTTGTTGCACATGTGTTTAAAACATTTTTGTAACTCTGTTTAAAATTTAAATACCTGATTTGACATTTGTTGACATTTAAACCCTGCACATGTGTTTGTTACACAAAGGTTAAAAAATAAAATGGGTGTTAGGACTAAGATTTTGAGAATTTTAGAGTAAAAAGTGCAAAAAAAATTAAATTTTGTATCATTACACTGAGAGAAATAAATTGGTTAAATCAAGAGTTGATATGCCTTTTGATATTAAAACAATAAACATTTTGTTGACATAAACTTAAATTTTACTTTCAATTAATATTTTGAAAACGCCTAGCTCTTAAAACGTAAAAGTTTAAAGTTTAAAACCAACGAATAATTTTTTAAAAGTGCAAACTAATTATAGTGAAACAAACAATTTTCATAAAGTGCAAACTAAAATAGTGTAACGGTCAATAAAGAGTGAAGTGTTAAGTGATAAGAAAGAGTTAAGTGACAAGAAAGAGTTAGTGACATTGGACGCTTTTCACTAGACAAACAAAAGAGGTCAAACAAGAGGGGAAGTGGTCATCCGCAAAAAATTGATAAGTATCCTTAAGCATATGCATGACCTTACACATAATTTGCAAATTAAACACGACAGATATCTTAAAAACTCTAAGAAAGGCACCCTGCTTAAACTCTTGAAAAAAAACAATAAACATAAGTAACAATAGAATCATTAGAAAGACAATTTTAACCAAACACCATAAAATAATAAAGAAAAAAGACAAACAGCAAAAAAACAAAGCTTCCCAATCGAACTATCGCGGTGATACACCAAAGCTGTGTAGGACAATAAATCTGTCAACAACAAATGCGTAAGGCATGAAACCCAAACGAGACCAATAATAAACATTTGACACACAGAATATAAATTAACACTCAATAAATCACTAAAACTAAAAACAGCATACTAATCAAACTCTATTGGATTTGTAAACACATTAGATTATAACAGAATAATTGCGCTTGTCATTTGTTTAACTAATAAATAAATGCAATACTTAATTTTGGAATTTAAAAAAAAAATCTACCACAAAACGTGCTTGGGCAACACAATAACAAAAAAAATTGTTAGAAATTTCGCACTACTGCGGCAATAAACAATTAAAAAAAAACATTACATATCCAGTTACTATCTATTGATGGTTTTCGGCCTCAAGACTGAATACACATGTGCAGGAACAATCCTACTTGGACACGAATAATAACGACAAAAACTTATTTAATGTTTTATAGTTTGTAGTGAAATTAAAAAATTTAAGATAAATTGAATATATTTTAAAATAAAATCATTCAAATATTTGATTCAGGAGTTGTGACACGCCAAGGTACTGATGTTTTGAATATTTACTATGTTTTTCTACAAACGTGCTTTTGAAAAAATACATTAAAATTTGTCTTTTGTAATATACTAAAATATTTACAAAAAATATTAAAATACCTACTCTATTGACTGATGACATCAAGTTGTCCAACTTTTGTAGAATCACCCATATATCATTTTAATCATGTATACAAAATACAAAACCATGGTTTTGTCAAAAAAATTTCATAATTTTTTTCTTAAAAAACATACTAAAGTTTATAATATAAGAAAATTTCACTTTTGAGTAATAAAAGCAGTCAAAAGTCAAGGAAGCGTGTATACTCGTAGTAAGTACATTTATAGAGAAATTGCTTTTAGCAAAAAACATGGAACGTAAATACGAAATGGCTTTGGGACAATGGTTGTAGTATAGCAATAAGTATATTATAGTTTGGTCCCCAATGGTTTTAGAATGTACGGAAGTTTTATGAAGACAATTTATTTTACAAGAAATCAATGGCTTTTAATTTTGAAAATAAATACAATATATTATTATGGGAATAGCAAAAAGATTAATAATAAATTATATAGGCCAATAAGTTTACTTGGCTGTATGTCTATCTTAAAATTTTTTACATTTAATTGAAATGAAATTTCTTTTAGTTTTTTACTTTTAAATTCAAATCATAAGCTACTCAACCAATTTTTACAAATATTTTTTATTTGTATAATCAGTAAATTTTTCATTTTTCTTTAGGAATGAACGTACTTTTTTAAACGTTAAAAGCTTCACCAACTAAAATGAAAAAAGCAGTATATCAAGAATAGGAAATACGAAACTTACGTGAGGAATTTTCCTTGGCTCGGAAATAAAGTAAAAGGCATTCATTAAACGTATGATAGGTGTATTTTACGGCTGTATGAAGGAACTCGGGCACTAGAACGACCGTACGCAAACTCCCTTAATTTCATTCGGGTGGTTTATTTTCGATGTTCTTTAATCCAGCGTAACTAATGTAAAGCCAAAGCCCTCGAAAAGCTTTTAATACTAACAAAATTGACATTCCGGTATATTGTTTGATATAGGGAGTTTCCATTTCAAATCGCCCAAGTAAAAAACACATGCACTGATAATGAAACTAATTTTGTAAGCGATTAATAAAATAACATTAAAAACTTATTATTCCTAAAAACTCTGTGTATATTTTTTTATAACATTTCAAATTATTAATTAACAATAACGATTATTCTATTTACGGCAATATTGTGTTTGGTAATTATGCCTTAATAATTGTTATTATGTGATAATTAGGATGTATAATTACATACAAATTAACATATTGATTATAAGGCTTAAGCTTATAAGCCTAATAATTAATATGCATTAACTAGTGGCATACAGTGCCATTTAAAATGGGGTATGCAAAAAAATCTAAAATTTCTTTCTTACGTATCTACGTATATTGTTTGATGGTAATTTGTGTTTTATTGTATCTATAGTTTAAGATCACTAATGTTTTTTCAAGCGTAAAACAATCTCGATAATTTTAATGTTAGTACAGAATAATTAATTAAATAAGCTGACAAGTTAATAGACAAATTATCTATACAACTTATAGTTATAAAATAGGACAACTCTTTGTTTTTTTATCCAATTATAATTATTATAATTACCACATTACAGTTTCATTAAAAGGGCTGTAATTATTAATTAAACTTAAATCCACTTAATATTTTTGTCGATTTTCTGGGTTAGATAATATAAATATAACAAAACTCGACAAAACAAAAACGTTTCGTATTCCAATTAATAATATTAATAATATTTGGGTTCATTTTATGATTTTCTATTCACCAAAATAAAGGAAAAATATCAACATCCTCTTTAAAGTTTGCTTTTGTAGTGTTGGTACTAATAAAGATTTTTATTTTTGGATATTTTTTAATTTTGTTTGTGTTTTTATCCTTTATCCAAAATGTTAAATAGCCGTGGGTTGCATTGTGTCTCTGAAAGTATATATGCTACATACTCATTTAGATAAATTTAAAAATATTGAAGCGTACTAAAAGGAATATGCAGAAAGTTATGGCCATTGGAGCATAATTTTCTATAAATGTGCTACGTTATCCAAGATAGTTGGATTGGTTTTTCTAATTAGTTTGTTTAAGTCAATTTTTTATAATTTGTTGGAAATAGTAAGATATATATTTAACCATTTGCACAATATGAAACAAGAAACGAGAAAAGAAAAGAAAAGTTAAAATCTGTTGTTAAAAATATTTCAAAAATAAATGTTACTCTTTTGTACAATTTTTTATAATAATATATTATAAAAAGTTTAGATTAAACTTTTGTTTTCATGCCTTTTCAAAAATATTAAAAAAAGCCTGTAACTTTTGTTAAATAGGCCGATTTTATGCTTTGATTATCTTGAAGTTAAAACTCTGCATTGTGCAAAAGTTTATGTATTTATACTGCTTTCAATGCAAAATTAAAGTTGAAAAACTTTACGAAAAATTAATTTCACTGTTCAGCAAATAGTGCTAGGAACTTTTTCTGATAATAAATTCTAATCTCCGTGGAGATAGGCTTTATTTATTTTTAAAACTATTGCTTTACAATGCAAATATAGTATAAGGATATATTAATTTATATGTTGCTTTATTAATTAATTTCCTAAACAAAAAAATTACCACATACACTGTTTAAAATCTGTGGTGTAAATAGTAATCTTAAAATGGTGTCAAAATCCCAACACCAAGTGGTGTTAATATAATCACCATGAATTATAATTATGGTTGAAAATGTTATTTAGAGTAAACACCAAAACGGTGTCTATATAAAAATATTTGAGAACTGCACCTACACAGAAAAAAGGAATAGTTCATTTAACTTAGTTGACCCATAAATCAACTTTGGGAAGGTTAATATAAACAAAGATTAGTTTGACGGTACTAAACCAGATAGTTATTTTATTTTTTTTAAATTGGTTAAAGTAACCCAGAAAACTTTAGTGAAACTGTATGGTTCAGTTTACTAAATATGTTGTTTGTAAAATAAGAGTTACTTCAACCTAAAGCACTCTGTTAAAACGATTAAAACAATTTGCCGTGCATTCCTGGTTGCATAGTGAGTACCGATCGCGGAAAAGGCGGTGTGGATCACGTGATGTTCTTAAATCTCGCCTCTGTTGACTTACATGAAGAGTATATAAGCTCAGGTAGTCCTTTGCTTTGGTGTGACACTACAAGTTGTTCGATACTAAAGAGACCTTAAATATGTGGAAACAGCTGTCAATACTTGAAGTATTTTAAGTTGGTGGAACGCACTTAAAACATTATCTCTAGCGAGTTGAAGGTTCAATTTTCTAGAATAATACCACTGGTAATATACTAGTAATGTTTCAAGGAACTTCCTGTTTCCTTTTCTCCTTTTTTTCTGCGTAGTATGATTTAATTTGACCAAAAACACATAATACTTAATACTGAAAAGGAGTTAAATTTACACTATTTTAGTATTTGAATTTACACTGGACCAACGAATCATATTTAACACCATTTTGGTTTGTATCGATATTTGGTGTTAAAATGGCCATGAAATTTTGAACAGTGTACCTACATAAATGAACACAAAATAACATTCACACAATTAAATAACTCATGTTAACAAATTTAATTTTTTTTAACGGACGATAAACTTTATAGCAAACAATTCATAACCTATTGAGATATTTATATCTTCATAAAAAGCTTGTCTTCTCAATAAAATAAAAATAGCCCCAATGAGACGTGAATTTCAGGTTGGTTTATCCTTAATCCACGTCAATGGGTTTTACATTTCATCAATTTTTATAAAAGCAAATGGTGCACGTGTTATGTAAGATGCCTTTTCAGTTTATTTGCATAATCCATTGTTACATCCCCTACTTATCTCACATTTTGGCACGATCTTGCCAATACTTTTTTATCGCGATTAGATGTGCCAAGCTTTTAAAAAGATTTCAGCATATATATTGATTACAAAATTATTACCTTATAAGGAGAGAAAAGTATAATGCTGATTACCATAATTATAATACCCTTTACTATAATTTATATTACTATTTGGGACAACTATCTTGTATATTGCCAGATACTATGCATATTTAGTAATTTTTAAATATCCATGTATGTTAAACCTTAAGGTAAAATATTATTATTCTCAAGCAATTTTGTTTTTAATTCTTATTATAATTAGATTTTTTCCATTACTAATAAGTATAGTAAATTTTAAAATATTATGTTGCCATTTTAAATATAAAATATTTTAAAATCGAATATTTTTATATGTTAACAATTAAAAATTTTAACATATTTATTGTACTTTTTAATATACAAAAATGTTATGAGAAAGAATTGAACCTACACCTCGACAAAGTTTTTGTTTTGAGTGCGTTCCATCAACTTCAAATACCGAAAGACAGGTGTTTTGACCTATATTGGGTATCATCAGTGTCGACACGACACTGTCGAGCAACTTGTAGTAGTGGAACACACCCAAAACAAAGAAATACCTGAGCTTATATAACACGGTTGGTAAGCCAACAGAGGCGAGATGTAAGAACATCACGTGATCCACACCGTCTAACGACGCGTCGCGACGTGGCCTTTGCCGCAATCGGTACATACTATGCAACCAAGTAGGTTCAATTATTTCTTATAAGTATTACCAGTAATGGGTCAAGAAAGTTTATTGAAGAAACTAAGAAAATTGAATGTTTAAAATGTCATGAGTTACTATATTGTAAATTATATTTAAATATATTGTTTATTTACCTTAAACATAAAAGTATCTTTATTTTTACTATATTTTTTATTAATGTGTAATATATTATAATATTAGATGTACACCTTACATTTGATTAAATCACATAGTAAATATTACTATTTGGAGATAGTAAAATCAATTTACTATAGGAACATATTAAAAATTAAAATATATATTATCCATTTATGATTTAGTAATATTGGTATGTAATCTTTACTAAATTTGTTATAGTAAATTTTACTATATTTTTTTACTATCTAAAATTTACTATACATTTCTCTCCGTGTATTCAAAAAATTAATAAATAAAATAATTTATATAATTTTTCTATGGGCAATTTAACGCATTCTTTTTCGGTTCTATCAAATGTCTATTAGAAGCACAATTGCGTTTTATAGGACTTAACTAATGTTAGGTCAATTTTCTCGAACGTGAACTGAATTTTACAATCAATAATATCCAATAAATAAGTTTAAGCACGGAATAAAATAAAACTGATACTTTTTTCCAATAATAAAAATATATTTATTGTAAAATATTTATTAAATAATTAACTTTTTATTAACAAAATGCTTACAAAATTGCAAGTTCCCTTTGTTAAAATAATTAATTATAAACCCTGGTTTTTTAATTAAGCACATACAGTTCATTTTTTTTATCTGGACTCGTGTTTTTTTGTTAGGTTGGTGGCTTATGCCAGTTTGACTTAGTATTTTTAGTATTTAAAAATGGTACTTCTGCTAAAGTATTTAATTAAATACTTTGACACTGTCAAATTGACTAATATTTATTATTGATAATTTACTTGTCAATTATAAATAAAAAGATAATTATGCCAAAAATAATAGCAACGAATTCGAATGTTTTTAAATTATAACCCTATTAAAAACTCACTATAATAAAACATGTTTGAAAATGGCGAATGCTCCGGGATTAAAAAGTAAAGTTCATTTTTTTTATCTGGACTGCGGCAACGTTGCAAATTTAGGGTTTTGGTAGCTATTTATAGAACTCTTGTTTTTACAGTATTAATTTAAATTGTCCAATTATTGTGTTATTATAACTTATAGTCAAATCATTAGATGACGCTGTATACAATTATAACTATCTCAGTCGGTAATAATATAGAACTACTTTATTTTGGGTCCAATATAGGACAAAAAAGTTCGCACGTTACTTTGGTGGTAAGATTTTTGTTTTTTTTGTTAAGAGCAGGGCTGTATTTAAATTACAATAAAAAATATTTCTAAAAAGTGTACAGATCAGTGTGTGGTATAAATGTGTTCCTCATGGTTTAAACATTGTCACTTTAATGCGTTTTAATTTTAATTCTGAAAACAAACAGTAAAATGGCCAGTGTACAATTACTGGTTGGTAATAAATGAAAATTTCTATTATTGGACATATGTCCAATATCATACTCTATTTGTATCCCGGACATTTACCAGACAATTCTTATGTAAAATTGTCCCCTGAATCCGAAAAGACCTTCAAAAACTATAAAAGTTAAGGAGTTTTTGAGATATAGTCAATTCCATTATATGTAAAATTGATTATATTACAAAAACTGTTCTACTTTTATAACTTTTGACGACATTTTCGGATTCAGCGAATAATATTTCTTAGGAATTGACTGCTAAATGTCCTGGATACAAATTGCTGTTGACGAGAGTGGCTGCTTTTTCGCTATGAAATTTTTGACTAATTCATTTTTAGAGATCAAGTAATATAGTGATTTCTTCGTCACAGGAGATCTTGCAGAATAACAGTGATTTAAATACAGTGCATGATAGAGAACATAACAAACTAATGGCAACAAAATTAATAAATTCGGAAAATACTTTTGACATACCACCCGAAAAAATATTAGATATATATAAATCATCCTGTTCCGGCCTAAACATTATAAATGCTTCACAAACTAGAGATACCACACTTAATGATATTTGCAACAAACTATTTCAGAAGTCAGACCAAGGAATTAGTTACCTTCAGAATCCAGAAAATGGAAGAGGAACCCGAGAAAAAAATATATGAATTATATGATATTTACAAAAAGGAAATAAAAAAATTACCTAAAACAGCAATTTATTTTTAAAAAATATTTAACAATTTATATAATATATATGACATATGTTATTAAAGTTGTTATGTTACTATATAAAATACCCAATTACTATACTTTTTTGCATGTTTTATAAAACTATTATTAAAAATTCAAATATTCTTATTTTTAAGTAAACATATTTTTTCCATTTTTATTTATACCGTATAAAAATAGTAGGGACAGAAAAATACCGTAATAAAATCATAAAAACAATATTTTAGACAAATTGGTTTTTTATAATGGGCAAAAGGCAGCAATTGTGGATATTACATTACGTGCTCGGTTGGAAAAATATGCAAATTTGCAAAGAAAACTACTCTGGAGTTTGAATTCGCTCCACATTAAAAAACAAATTTTAAGGGAATCTGATTTTAAATCGCGCATATCATTTCCCTGCTGTGGTTTCACACTTTACTTCACAATTTAAAATGCAAACTTCCAGCCAAACAAAAATTAAATCAAAGGGTGTTAAATAACGAGCCCTAACAAAGTTATGAATTATTTAACAAGGCGATTTTTCCCAAACTTCCTATTAATTCTGCTTCTTATTACACAGTTTGTTAACTGGTTTTAGCGAAACTAAGCGTGTTTGAAATGATTAACATGGTAGCTATTTTAAAATGTAATTAGAACTGTGGTGATCTTGTATAAAGGGAACCCGCTTGTGAAACATGATACAAATTAATTTGAAACCAAGCTACCGAGAAAACCCACGATTAAAAACTTGCTTTATAAAGTTACATTCTTGACTAAAACACATAATTTGTAAAATCAGGACGAAATATTTTTTATCTCCACGCGGCCGCGGTATATAATTTAAACTTTATTGTTGTCAACATTCGATAAAGAAATACCTTGTTATGACCTAGGCCGATAAAAAATTTTATGAGGCAAGTAATTAGTTCGATTTTTTCTCGCTAGGGGTATTGTTTTGACAAATTAATCCTTTTCTAAGAAATTAACGTACTAAACTGGTTTAATTTATTTACAATAAGCACTAATTTGTTTGTTTTACTGTTAATGTTTAATATTTTTCATTAAATTATTGTAAAATTAAATATGAATAATAAGACAAAAAGTGAGGTTAGGCAAGCAAGAAAACACACGATTCTTTTTCTACGATTTAAATTATCTTTAAGTTTTAAGTTGCTTTCAGTTTTCAGTGAAATTAAATGTTAAACACAGCTTAAACATTCCAAACTACCTATTTTTTTAAATAAAAATCCAAAAATTAAGATTAGATACCTACCTATTTATTAAACAATTAATTGAATTCAATGTAATAGCAAAAATCCATTTCTATTTAATATATTTAAATTAAATGATACAACTTTTTTATTGTTTAAAGTTGGGTTTACGTAGGTATATCGTCATCCAAACCATCTTCCCCTAGTAGTAGATACTCGAACCTTCTAAAACATTAAACTCATACAAATTTAATGCATGTAGAGAATACTTATTTAGCGAGAAAAAAGAACGCGCCTTGCTGGGAACAGTTTTTTGATCTCCTATCGCATAATATCATTTGTACCGGTAAAAAGAAATGTCACCTAAGGATAATATTTTTATGTTTAAAATTTAAATCCGTGCTTTGATAGGAGGATATGTCTTTTAAAATGTAATCTTGAAAGTGGGACATGATATGTAAATAATACGCAACTGTGACAGAAAAAACATTAAGCTAATTGGATGAAAAATTTAAATAAAGGAATTTTTATTTGTTATGGGTCAGAATTTCTCAAACGGGCCACCTGAATTAGGTCAAAATTAGTTTTTGTTTGTAGATACATTTTTTTGATAGTATTTTACATCACTAACACAAATCCTAAAGGATTTTGTAAAAAAAAAATTTTCAATTGATATATTCATGATATTAAAAGTCAAAGTTTTTAATAATTAAAAAATAAAAAAAATCATTATGGCTGAACTAATTATCCGATTCCAACGATATAACTAGCGTTGGAATCTTGTTTTGACATAGATTCTTTGTTATTTTTTTCAATTGTCCTATTTTCATTTAGGTCGATTTTTTTTTGTTTTTTTTATACCAAATTCGGAAATAATTGCCTTCTGCGCCAGCTATCGACTCGAGAAAAAAACACATATACTCCAATCATTTCTCGAAATTATGCTGCTGAGAAAAAAAATGGCCCGCAGGTTGACAAAAAGTTATTCGTCCTTTTGTGGCCGCGCGCGGTGTCAGCTCACGCTCCGAACCGTGTACGCTGTACGCGCTTGTGACGCGACGTCTTACGGTGGTCTGGAACCTGCGGGCCATTTTTTTTCTCAGCAGCATAATTTCGAAAAATGATTGGAGTATATGTGTTTTTTTTTTCGAGTCGATAGCTGGCGCAGAAGCCAATTATTTCCGAATTTGTTATAAAAAAAACAAAAAAAAATCGACCTAAATGAAAATTTTACAATTGAAAAAAATAACAAAGAATCTATGTCAAAACAAGATTCCAACGCTAGTTAAATCGTTGGAATCGGATAATTAGTTTAGCCATAATGATTTTTTTTTATTTTTTAATTACTAAAAACTTTTACTTTTAATATCATGAATATGTCAATTGAAATTTTTTTTTTTACAAAATCCTTTAGGATTTGTGTTAGTGATGTAAAATACTATCGAAAAAATGTATCTACAATCAAAAACTAATTTTGACCTAATTCAGGTGGCCCGTTTGAGAAATTCTGACCCATTACATATTTTTACAATAAAATATTTAAATTAATTAGGGTAAACTACATAGTTATTGGACACTTAGGAATTATATTTATTTAATATTTATATATGCCGTTGTTTTAAATATTTTAGTTTTTTTCTTATAAATATATAAAAAGGATAGTTTGTTTGTTTAAACTTTATTTACGTTTACTTAAAAATAAGAATATTTGAATTTTTAATAATAGTTTTATAAAAACATGCAAAAAAGTATAGTAATTGGACATTTTAGTAATTGGACACACAATTTTTATATAAACATATACATATGTTATAACAACTTTACATCAAATAACATAAATTATTAAATATTTTATAAAGATAAATTGCTGTTTTAGGTAATTTTTTGTATTTCGTTTTTGTAAATATCATATAATTCATCCCTTTTCTGGATTCTGAAGGTAACTACTAATTCCTTGGTCTGACTTCTGAAATAGTTTGTTGCAAATATCATTAAGTGTGGTGTCTCTGGTTTGTGAAGCATTTAAAATGTTTAGGCCGGAACAGGATGATTTATATATGTTTAATATTTGTTCGGGTATGTTAAAAGTATTTTCCGAATTTATTAATTTTGTTGCCATTAGTTTTTTATGTTCTCTATCATGCACTGTATTTAAATCATGTTATTCTTCAAGATGTCCTGTGACGAAGAAATCACTTTAATACTAACTCTCTAAAAATGAATAAGTCAAAAATGTCATAGCAAAAAAGCAGCCACTAATAATTCTCCTCAACAGCAATTTTTATCCAGGACATTTAGCAGTCAATTCCTATGAAATATTATACGCTGAATCCGAAAATGTCGTCAAAAGTTTAATAGTTTTTGACGGTATTTTCGTATTCAGGGGACAATTTTACATAAGAATTGGCTGGTAAATGCCCGGGATATAAATAGAGTATGATATTGGACATATATCCAATAATAGAAATTTACATTTTTTACCAACCAGTAATTGGATACTGGCCATTTTACTGTTTGTTTTCAGAATTAAAATTAAAACGCTTTAAAGTGACAATGTTTAAACTTTGAGAAACACATTTATACCACACACTGATTTGTACACTTTTAAGAAATATTTTTTATTGTAATTTAAACACAGCCCTGCTCTTAAAAAAAAACAAAAATCTCACCACCAAAGTAACGTGCGAACTTTTTTGTCCTATATTGTACCCAAAATAAAGTAGTTCTATGTTATTACCGACTGAGGTAGTTATAATTGAATACAGTGTCATTAAGGTAACTATTTACAGTATCAATGTTAATTGTCCAATAACTGTCTACTTTACGCAGCACTTATTTTTGACATTTTTATTATATTCTAAAAAATGTTAGGATGTATCTGTCGCTTAATATGATTTTATTAAGGCATTCAAAAATATGCTTAACTTTTAACTTTTTAATTAAATTTCTAAAACCCATTTGTACATACTATCCCTCACGATATACCGTCCTAAATCAACTTACCCACCGTAAATGACAAATGCAAGTTCCACTCTGTTCACGTATGTTTTTCCCCGGAAGCCTGTTACGTGATTTGAATATGAAATATCGGTTGTACGAGTATCTATCAAATCTAAATTTGAGATCCTACGCCCCAGAAAAGAATCTTATTTGATGTGATACGATCTTAAGGATGCTCGAGGGACATAAAAGTGTCTTTCGTTTGCTTACGTAACATTTTACATAGTGTTTAGCGGAATATAATGATTATATTGAATTTAAGTTATATACTTGATTTATCAATTTAATTTAAGAAAGTAGTTAGAAGAACACGATTTTAGGTAAATTAACACTTTTTAATACACTGTAAAATTACTTTATCCTCAGTGCTATAGTGTTAAATCATACTTGCTTACTTGGGGAAAATTACACTACAAATTAACTCTAATTGTAGTGATATAAAACAACACTATTTAGTGTGGACCTGTGTGAACTCTAATTAGTGTTGCTTAGAGTTGATTTTTTTACTGTGTAGGGTGGAGCAAAATATGAATATTTTTAAAATTGAAAATGCCTGCATATAAAAAACTTGTGTATGATAAAAATAAATATTTTGGTAAAAAAATTAATATTTTTTTTAATTTCTTTCACTGCCCAAGAGCTATCCTAAATATAAAAATCATAAAATTCAGGCGAGGGCAGAAAACGGTTAAACAATTTTTTTTGAGCCAAGATTTTTTTTAGAGCGTAAGTTATAACTTTTCCAAAATTGGGGCAATTGATTTTCAAAAAAAAGCAAATTGGGGCCCCCGGTCAATTTTAAAAATAAAAATATATATACATATGTAAAAATTTGTAAATTTTTAGAAAAATTGACTTATGCATTTTTTTCGTATTACTATTTAAATAAAATGAGAAAAATGCAAGTCAATTTTTCTGAAAATTTTCCATTTTTTTCCGGAAAAAAACAATTTTTTGAAAAATAGAATAGCTAAACTTAATATAAACTGACAAGGACAACATAAAATAAACATAACTAAACATAAACTAAAAATTGAAACATAAAATTCGTATAGCTAATCCTAATAATATTGAGATATAATTCAACATAAAGTGCGTCTCCACTTATAATAGTACAAATGTCGATAGATTAAATATGTATTCAGCGACCAACACAAAAATTTTGTAAGGATAGAATTAAGTTAATATAAACTAAAAACATAAATTACAAATTAAAGTAAATAGTAAGCTGATCAATATTGTAGCACAGTAGGAACATAGAAACACTTTTTATCCTCATTTGATCACCAGGTCAAAATTATTAATTTATCCCAGTCCCTGAACAATTTTAATGCCTACCTACCTATTCGAAAAAATAATATTCAATAATTACTCAGCAGAAATGTGGTACTCACCTCACAATGATACACTTTTTAACACTAACTAAAACTGCCGGCGTCTTATTTCAAGCGGGAAATCATTTCATTGGTTATCTTCACACCCGAACAAATTGTCCAATATTGTAAAATTTATATTTTAACTTAAAGTTATACTATATTTATTAGGGTGTTTCAAAAAAACCTTTTTTTTGTTTTTTTTCTCGGAACCACGCTCAAAAGTTTCGTATGGATATAAAAATGAGCCTGTGAAAAAATGAGCTCTTAATTTCAAAATTAAGATGTTCCGCATTGCACTTTTCGATTTTCCATATAAGTAACATAGGAAAAATTATTTTTGTTTCTTTTTATTTTTGTAACTAAAGAAAAATAGGTCGTACTTTAAAGTTCTTGCCATATTTTTGTAGAGAATTGAACGCTCTACAAAAAAGGTTTCCTATGATTTTTTGATAAATTTGATCCTTCTAAAGAAATTTAAGGTCAAAGTTCAAATTATACAAAATTTTTGGGTTTTTTTAACATATTTGGCGAGTCTGCCCGACTCATTTAAAAAATTTTAAAATATTTTTGTAGAGAATTGAACGCTGTTTTTTCGAACTTCCAGAGCTCAAAAACAATATTTCGATTCGTTTTTAGCCCTTTGAACTAAAAAATCCAGAAAAAATCCGAGAAAACGACTAAATTGACGGTTAATTTCACTTTAACCTTGAATAACTTTTAACCAAGTTTACTTACCGAAAAATGACTCTAGACCTTTTTTGTAGAGCGTTCAATTCTCTACAAAAATATTTCAAATTTTTTTAAATGAGTCGGGTAGTTAAAAAACACAAAAATTTCGTATAATTTGAACTTTGATCTTAAATTTGTTTAGAAGGATCAAATTTATCAAAAAATCATAAAAAACCTTTTTTGTACAGCGTTCAATTCTCTACAAAAATATGTCAAGAACTTTATAGTACGACTTATTGTTCGTTAGTTACAAAAATAAATACGAAACTTTTGAGCGTGGTTCCGAGAAAAAAAAACAAAAAAAAGGTTTTTTTGAATTATATAAAACATTGTAGTTTCCAACAAAAAAAAAATAATCATGGTTTTTTTAAGTAAAAATTGTATTAAATTTAATAAGAACATGTAAAATCCTTATTATATATATCGAACACGTGTCGAAAACATAAATTTATCGTCTGAAAAAAATATTCGTAAAAAGGCCGAAATGGACGCGTCCGCCGATAAACTCGTATGATATACGTGTGTATGTATATTGTCGTTGGTAACAAACTGAACGGTTTCCTATATATATAACACCGGACCCATAACAAGCTAGTTTCCATTGTTTTTTATTGCGTTTTTTACCCCTGGCAGCCGCCACTGCCGCCCTTATTACGTTCGTTTTCGCATTTGTATAAAATTTATTATACATGAGTTATGCGCCGAACCACGCACTAAAAAACTACCCGGATAAATGAAAAACGAAACGCCCGTACATTATCATGTGTTTATGTTTGAATGCAGAAGTTTTATGAGCCGCCGGATATTAAATCTTGCATTAGGTTTATATTTTTTTGAATTTTTTTTATCAATAAATTTCACATAATGGGGCATTTTCAGGATATCTGCAAAAACATACAAATAAACGCAAAATGTTAATTTGTATTATTTTACTTACTATTCTATAAATTATTTTAAAAAATTTCTCTATCTACTAACCAAAGCTCTTAGGGGCGTATTAGGGTGCTTCATTTTAGAGCAACATTTTTTTGTTTCAAGTCCCACCTCAAAATTTTGTAGTAGATCCAAAACTCAAAAATTTGAGCATTTTTTGAGCTCTTAATTATGATTTTAAGCCATTGCTCAACAGTGTTGAAGATTTTCCATTCAAATAACATTATAAATCCATTTTTTACCATTTTTATCTTCCGCTCACCACGAAGGAATTTTATTTACGAATTTTGGCTCAAGGAATCTTATGAAGGACTAAATCGTCTACGTAAAAGCCCATTGAGCCGAGTCTGTAAGTCGAATATCTTCTTTACAAATCGCTCTTTAAATTGAAAATGTTATAAAAATAACAGTAAATCGTAATTATTTGCTAAACTATTGATGATAGAAAAAAAACGTTAATGGCAATTTTGTAGGGAATTTTTTGTCCTCTAACTTTGTTTAAAAAAAATTTTTCGTATCACAAATAGTTAAACGACTGCAGCCTCTTAAAATGTAAAATGTCTTAAAATTTCTATTCTAACCTATGTATATTAGGGTGCTTTATTTTAGAGCGACACTTTTTTCAAAGTCCCACCTAAAAATCTTGTAACCGGTTAGAAAACAAAATTTTTTAGCTATTACAAAGCTCTTAATCTTTATTTTAAGCCGTTGCTATTCCAATTTTAAATATTTCCCTTTAAAAACCATTAAAAAACAATGTTTTATTCTATTTTCCTTCTGCTCGTACAGTAAGAATATTTTATTCGAATTTCTGTTCTAAAATCTTTATACAGGATGAAATTATCTTCAAAAATGTCCATTTAAGCAAGTCTGTAAGTTGAATATGTTCTTCACAAATTGCCGTTCTACTCGAAAATCTTCTAAAATAGCAGTAAATCGTATTTGGAGACTAAACTATTGATTGTAGATAAAAAACGTAAATGACAATTTTGTAGGGAATTTTTTGCCCTACAAATTTGTCCAAAAATATTTTTCTGTATCACTTATAGTTTAGCTTGTACGGCAACTCAAAGTGTCAAATTCTTAAATATTCATTTTCTGACGACTGTAATAACTAAACTATTAGAGTTAGGTGAAAGAATTAAATAGAAAATTTGTTTTTTATTAGATGTTCTGAAATATTTTTACAGTTATAATATCTAAATCATTAATTCTATTACGTAACTCTAATAGTATAAATACTATAATATATAAATAGTATAATATATTACAGTCGTCAGAAAACTGAATTTTTAAGAATTTGACCCTTTAAGTGGCTGTACAATCTAAACTATAAGTAATACAAAAAAATATTTTTTAACAAATTTGTAGGGAACAAAATTCCCTACAAAATTGTCATTTACGTTTTAAGGTTTTCGAGTAGAACGGCAATTTGTGAAGAACTTACAGACTTGCTTAAATGGACATTTTTGAAGATAATTTTATCCTGTATAAAGATTTTAGAACCGAAATTCGAAAAAAATATTCTTACTGTACGAGCAGAAGGAAAAAAGAATAAAACATTGTTTTTTAATGGTTTTTAAAGTGAAATATTTAAAAATGGAATAGCAACGGCTTAAAATAAAGATTAAGAGCTTTGTAATAGCTAAAAAATTTTGTTTTCTAACCGGTTACAAGATTTTTAGGTGGGACTTTGAAAAAAGTGTCGCTCTAAAATAAAGCACCCTAATATACATAGGTTAGAATAGAAATTTTAAGACATTTTACATTTTAAGAGGCTGCAGTCGTTTAACTATTTGTGATACGAAAAAATTTTTTAAAACAAAGTTAGAGGACAAAAAATTCCCTACAAAATTGCCATTAACATTTTTTTTCTATCATCAATAGTTTAGCAAATAATTACGATTTACTGTTATTTTTATAACATTTTCAATTTAAAGAGCGATTTGTAAAGAAGATATTCGACTTACAGACTCGGCTCAATGGGCTTTTTCGTAGACGATTTAGTCCTTCATAAGATTCCTTGAGCCAAAATTCGTAAATAAAATTCCTTCTTGGTGAGCGGAAGATAAAAATGGTAAAAAATGGATTTATAATGTTATTTGAATGGAAAATCTTCAACACTGTTGAGCAATGGCTTAAAATCATAATTAAGAGCTCAAAAAATGCTCAAATTTTTTGTTTTTGGATCTACTACGAGATTTTGAGGTGGGACTTGAAACAAAAAAATGTTGCTCTAAAATGAAGCACCCTAGGGCGTATGCATAAACGTTAATTTATTTATATCAACTGATTTACGCATATCCACTGATTTAAGTTTGAAATGGCAGTAAAAATTTGTAGGTGATCTTACATATACTTAAATATATATTTATTACATTATACGAGTGATACATTTTTAAAATGTATTATTAAATATACGAGGTGTTTTTAGATAATATCGGGAATTTTCGTTTATTGAAACAAATATTTATTTATTCGATTACATTAATGTTGTCGCCTGCAAAATATTCCCCATTGGATATTATGCACATGTGCCAGCTCTTCTTCCAATACTCGAAACACTTCTAAAACTCGATATTTGAGATAGCCTTTAGTTCTTTCAGCGATGCGCTTTTAATGTCATATATGCTTGCAAAACGACGGCTCTCTAAGGTTCTCTTTATTTTTGGGAATAGAAAAAGTCAGACAGAGGCCTGTCTGGCGAATATGGAAGCTGGGGCATCATTACAGTATTGTTTTTGGCCAAAAATGTTGTTCAAAATTTAAAATTTTGGAACAAATCTTGCTGCCACGCGTTTCATACCCGAAACATTCGAAAAAAATTTATGGGATGAGCCAATCGATATAGCAACATCATCAGCGACTTCTCTGATGGTTTATAACCATTTCTTCCACTTTTTCCATGTTTTTATCGGTTGTTAATGTGCTTGTGCGTTCGGGGCGTTCGTCATCTTCAACGTCTTCACGGCCATCTTGGAAACTCTTATACCACTTGTAAACTCTTGTTTTACTTATAGCAGACTCACTATAGGCATTTCACAGAATTTATTTCATTTTTTAAGCAAAATATCCAATACAAATTCTTTGATCCATTTCTTTTAACGAACGAAAATCGCCGAGCTCATAAAAGACGTCTAACCTTAGCGGCTGCCACAGACAAAGTAAACAATGAAAACAGCTAAAGTTTTTATCATACTTCGGGGGCATGTATACCAACATAATAAAGAAAATTTTATGACAACCGGACCCTCCGAATCCGCAAAATTTAACAATTCCCGTTATTTTCTGAACACACCTCGTACACATAAATACATTTATAACTGACTAAACCTTATTATTGACAAAAACTTGGTTTGAAGAGGATTGCGGCAATATAAAACATACACAATTGGGTTATGTTCGCAGTTTGCAATGTGTTCTGGTATAAGTAAATTTGCATTAGAAGGTATGAAAACGAAAATTACCGCTTAAAGCCTCTGAAAAGAACAAAGAAATTTTTTTGAAGTTGGTGGAAATTTTATTCAAGTGTTTGTAAAAGATTAATTAAATATAATATAATATAATATAATATAATATAATATAATATAATATAATATAATATAATATAATATAATATAATATAATATAATATAATATAATATAATATAATATAATATAATATAATATAATATAATATAATATAATATAATATAATATAATATAATATAATATAATATAATATAATATAATATAATATAATATAATATTAATTATATTATAGTTATAGGAATACTAAACCTGTTTCTAAAAGGCAATGGTCTTTTACCTATTCTTTTACAGGTACCAATAACACCTTTTCAGGCATTTAGGCAAATGTTTTAAAAAATAAATGCAATGATGCCGAAGACATCGAGAGGGAAAAAAGACATTTAAAATTTTTGACAAGAATATAAAAAAATTAAAAAACAAAATCTATGCCTTATACCTACACTTTGTTTTTTAAATAATTCATATTGAAAAATATAGGTACACAAATTTTAAAAACTGTTATTTTAATAAAGCAAATTTTAAAATTTAATTGTTGCAGTTCTAGTCCAGATTTTTTTACCCTGTGTATTTTATTTTAAAAATAAAAATATTGTTTCAGAGCCTATTTTTAATTATTTGTCAAATAAATATTACAAATGATAAAAACAATTTGAAGCAAAAATATAAAAACATAGTTTCATACACTGACTGTTTTTGCTTTCTAGCCAAGACATTTGCTTTTACCTACAGGGTGTATTTTTTTATTTTCCTATAAAATGCCTTTTAAACTTGTATTGTTGGCAAAAACTGTTAATAATATTATAATATGTATATTCAATTCAAAATACCCATGTTGCCCTTTTGTACCTCCATTTCATGTTCTTCTATGTTTAATAGTATATTTCTGGGCCCAAAAATAAATAAAGTGTAAATTTCCTCAGAAAAAAAGTCCCCTCTACATTGTTAAGCCCTTTACCCAAAACCTACTGTTTCTATTTGAAGAGCAAGCACATAGGTAATTTAAAAATTTAAAAGAAAAAATAAGTTGAACATGGTCTAAAATTTAAAATTAAAAAATATTTTTTAAAGACAATTTTGGTTTATTTTATAATCCTTATTATTTATTAAATAGTATTCTTTTTTAATTATCTAGGTATTATATTAAAAAGTATACATTTATGGAAGGTATGTATGTTTTTAATAATAAAAAAATGAATCAATAAATATTTTTACCCGTTCAATGTTAGGGGTAATTATTTTACAATGAAACCAAAGAAAGTTATAAATCAATTGATTTCATTCAAACAAAAAAACAGCCAAGATATTTGATATAATTGACATGATACTAATTTTATCTTAAAAAAATCTTTGTTATGGGTATTTTTTCATATATATTTACAAACAAAAATACTGTCTATTTTTATCCATATTTTAAATCAGTCGCTAACGACTGATATAAATTATATCAACCGATTTACATTTTAGATGATTTTATTGGCCAAAAAACAAATCTAGTAAACCATGACTAGTCATAAGCTTATATTAGCGAAATTATTTTCTATGGTTAAATGCAAATGTCAAATAAATCTTGATGAAATTTTAACTGTTTTATGTCTAATTTAAAATGTCATTGGATAGAAATCGACTTTTTTTAGGGAAAATATAAACGAAAGATAGGTAATTACCCAATTTATTTTATAAAACAACCGTTCATAAAGAAAATTACTACGTTGCCATGTCGTGCAAAAACCTATATCCACTGATATGCTAAATCAGTTGATATAAATAAATCAACGTTTCTGCATACGATGCGATTTTACAGGGGTGAGTCGCAAACAAATGGGTCACTGTATATAATAATAATAATAATAATAATAATAATAATAATAGTAATAATAATAATAATAATGTCTTTATTGATTGTAAAAAACTTATTACAAACAAAAGGCGAAGTTCAGTACCCTACACTAGGTAGTTCACTGCAGTTTATAAACTTATACACATCACCTTAAAGTAGAGACAACCGACTTTCAAGCACATTAAAGCATAACATTTGAAATTTTAATAGGTATATTAAAATTCAGATTTATTTAAAATTAATATTTATTGATATTTTCACATAAATATTTATATCGCTATATATCAAGGATTTGCATTTTCATTTGCATCCACATTTTACTAAAATATTTTTGGGATGAATATTTGTTTTTTTCTGCATAACATCATTTGTTAATTTATAAATTTGGCAACGTTCCATTTTGTATGTTTGACAACGTATGTCTGGCAAGTTTGTTTTTAACACGGTATAAAAATGAGTCGCAATCTAGTGTACGCTATTTTTATTTTTTTAAATATTTTTTATGGTAATTAAAAAATTAATTAAATTCACAATGAACATTTTCTTTTAATTAAGTATTAAAACAGTATAATTCTTAGTAGAAACATAAAACTTTGTAAAGTTGAAGAAAACTTGTAGAAGTCATAAATGATTTAGAAAATAAAACGTTCTATTTAGTTGATTTTTCTTTCTCAGCAGGAGAGGAAATAAATTTCTCCACGGGAAGAATGTGTACTTTAGTTATGTTCTCATAATCTGTAAGCACTTTATCAAGTTGAATAAGAAAGATGCTCTAATAAATATTTAATGAAACAACAGGTAATTATACTTACCCGCTTTTCCCTCAACTTTAAGCCTGAAGTAAGTAGGTCTTATCTACATTTTTAATATTAATTTGTTCACTGGTAATGCAGAATTTCACCACTAATGAAATAAGCATTCTTATTACAAAATGTAATGAGAATTAATTTATTATTTTTACTATTTTTAACCGGTTTATAAACGAGGTGCATACTATAATTTTTCTACGACAAATACTTATTATTAGAATAGTAGAATATTATGGACAAATTTTAGAAAAATTTTAACAAAAATTCGGACTCATTTTGAGGGCCAACTGAGTACACTTTTTGAGGAAACTTGGTAATTTTTAAGTCGACTTTGTATAATAGACAAATACTATTACAGTGCTCGTGTATTTTAAAATTATTTCTGCACTGCCACGTAATATTTCCGCCAACATTTTTAACCCCATTTTATTGCACAGTGGGTAAAAAGGCAACTTAAAAACTAAAAAGCAACATTTTCGAAATTTATTATCATTCGGCACAGGTAAAAAACAATAAGTTTTACTTGATTTTATGGCGTTTTTTTGCTCCAAAAATACTGTTTATCAAGATCTACACTTAAAAACAAATGCGGTTAAAATCGCACAATAAATAAAGATTTTACAAGGAGGGTCATAAACAAATTTCACACTGTATCTCTAAAATCAAAAAATTAAAAATTAAACTATGGTTATATATATATATATATATATATATATATATATTTATATATATATATATATACAGGGTGAGTAATTTAACTTAAAACTTTGAAATATCTCAGTTAGTTGTTAAAATTAATTTTGTTCGACTTCTTCTGTATACGATTCTCCAATAATTTTCGAATAAAATATTATTTTTTAAATTTTTTTATACTTCAATGCATTTCACGGTGCTGTTCTGAGAGGTGATTTTTGGACTTTCTGTGAAACCTAATTTTTTTTATATTCTTGTTAATTAGGTCATAACTAAAATTTTAAGGGCAAAAATTTGTCGGTTTGAATTGTTTTAATTAAAAATATTATGCACTCTTTCAATTATCCAATTAAAACTAGCGATTTAATTTAAATATTTAATATTTGCATAACTAAAAAAAAGGTTTTTAAATTTTTTTTTAAATATTTTACTGTTTTGTTGCAATAAACGTTCAAACTTTTAATCTGACCTTTGACGTATACATTTATGTTCCTTTAATTAATATATCCTTAAAGGTTGCCATGAAACTTAGATGTATTAAAAATTTATTTGACGTCATTTTCAGTATACGTATTCTATAATTTTTGTTTAGTTTTTAAAGTGTTTTTTATAAACAAAAATGAAAAATTGTAGTAAAAGTTACGAAGAAATTTATGAAATTTAACTAAGGACCGGTTTATTCATCTTTAGTAAAGTTTATCGGGCCGATAACTTTCATGTCTTGGCAATATCTAGTATTCAAAGAAATTATTCGTCAAATAAATCAAAAATGAATAAATCGGCCCTAAATAAAATGTGGCACCCTTAGAATTATTGTTTAATAAATGTATACTATACATTTAACCTTAAATTAAAACTTAAACGTGTATTACAACAAAACAGTAAAAGATATAAAAAATGTATATAGACCTTTTTTTAGGAAATTAACTAATCTTTAATCTGATTTAAAAAGTTATGATAATATTTAAATAAAATCGCAAGTTTTAATTGGAGAATTGAAAGTGTGCATACATATTTTTAATAAACATCCAATTAAAACAAAATTAACCGTCAAATTTTTTTTATTTTGCTCTTAAAATTTTAGTTATGACCTAATTAACAAGAATATAAAAAAAAATTAGGTTTCACAGAAAGTCCAAAAATCACCTCTCAGAACAGCACCGTGATTTATTACTTCGCATTTCGTTTTAATATTCTGCTATCCCAGATATTCCAAAATCACCAGATAATTCTCGTGTGCTTGCATGAGGATTAGCGGCCGTTGCTGCTAATGCATTAATTTCATTATTTCCACCTGTGACTGTTGCTCGACGAACTCTTTTTTTCGGTTGAACACTCCCGTTTGTAGTAAACTGCTTGACTGTACGGTGAAATGAAGTACGTGATCGAATTTTATCCGGAAAACGCTGAGCGTAGATATTAACAGCATCATCAAGATTCCTGCCTGCTTCTCCATAAATCAAAATCATTTCTATTTTTTCTTCCAGTGTTAAAAAATCCATTATGAATAACTGCTTAACGAAAGGAAGTCTTTTTGTTTGCAAATTAATCTTCGAACTAAATTGATTAAATAATGCTAAACTATAAATAGTTTCTTTATACCTACCTCAATAATAATTATTATTTATAACTAAATACCATTTTTTTTATACCTCAATTAGAATTAAATTAATTAATTGACAAAATAATGTTTTTTTTTTACCTTAAATGAGGTATTTTTATTAAAAATAGTGCAATAATCCTTTAAATTAAAGGATTTAACGCTGGCAGGTAAAAAGTGGCCATGGTGCGCAATTGATAATTATCACCGAATGAAATAATGTATAAAACTTAAACAAAAGGAAACTTAAATATTAGTTAAAAAATCGTGGGTACTTAAAAAATCAGATTTAATTTAATAAGATAATTATTACCAAAAAAATGATATTTTTATGGACAAATTATTGCAGAATCATATACAGAAGAAAAATCGAACAAAATTGATTTTTTTCATTATAGCGCCATCTATTACAAATATGAAAAAATGATTTAGACAAAATCTACCTATTTTTAGTCGAGTGATCCAAATCTGCAATAAAAAAAATAGGAGAAGATTACGAGGACCAATTTTAGTACTAATTGACTTCTAAAACAGGCTTTTTAAGATAATACGTAGATATTTATTTATTTACTCCACTGTGCACGGGTCCATTTTTAATAGTGGAGAGACCGAATGAATTACAATTTTTACAAGGGTAATAAATTTTAACAATTACACGTCAAAGTATATGGTGGTATAATTCATATTTTCATGTTTTATGTTAATGCCGACAAGAAAATGTAGTCATGCACGCGAAATTGTAATACTCACCTGAAATAAAGAAAATGAAAAGAAAAAAAAGGTTAAGTTATAAATTATATACCTACCTTATGTTGAAAATTATTTAGGAGGTAATATTTATTTTACAAAAGTTATACCACTTATTATCATGTATTATAAGAACGATATTTTTCATTATGTCCGAAAATAACAAAAAATTAATATTTAAAGAAAAAAAGTATAAACTAAACACCAAGGCATGTCAATAAAACAGTTTTTACAATATCTCGAAAACAATGTCTAATTAAGTAAAATTATGGTTTATTATTTTTGGAATTAGCCCACAACATACACAGAAAAATCCAAACATGCCATTAGAGTATAATTTTCTATAAATGTGCTACGTTATCCAAGATAGTTTTTCTAACCATTTGTTAAAAATATTTCAAAAATAAATGTTACTCCTTTGTACAATTTTTTAAATAATTCGTATACATATAATATAGTTTTAAGTTAAAATATAAATTTTACAATTTTGGACAATTTGTTCGGGAATAATGCATCACACCACCTAAGATAACCAATAAAATGATTTCCCGCTTGAAATAAGACGCCGGCCGGTCGCTCAACTGCAATCTGCATCATCAATTTGCAGTTTTAGTTGGTGTTAGGAAGTGTATCATTGTGAGGTTAGTACCACATTTCTGGTGAGTAATTATTGAATATTATTTTTCCGAATAGGTAGGTATTTGCAAAATTGTTTAGAGACTGGGATAAATCAATTATTATGACCTGGTGATCAAATGAGGATAAAAAGTGTTTTTATTATGCTACATTATTAGCTTACCATTTACTTTAGTTTGTAATTTATATTTATTTTATGTTTTCAGTTTATGGGTCGTTTTCAAAAAACACCCGCCTTCCGCTGTCCGTAAGTTTGAATTCCAATAACTTTGTTAAAAATTATCGGATCTTATTGAATTAAAAACCAAGTTTTCACTAAACTCTTTCAAAAAATTTTTGTTTAGTTATTTCAGAATATTTTTTTTTAATTTTGAAACTTGTGAAACACACATTTTCGCATGTCCCATTAGCGTTTTATAAAACTTACATATATGTTTTTTTAATATTGAATAACCAGAACTTTGTGTTGCTTTATAGCAATCCATAACAACATTAGTTAATACAGTAAACAATTTATATATAAAATAATTAATTTTAATCTATTTTTTTTTAAATTTGACTCATGTCCCAGACATTACCCAGCTGAATTTATTTATTTAATCAGGAAGAAGATATCGGTTGAAACAGGTGCGGGTAACGCGAATGTAATAATTGTTTGTCCGCTAAGTTACTCAAAATAATAATAATAATAAGGTAAGAAAAAATGCTATTTTTCATGTTTATGTTTATTTTAGGGCACTAAAGCTCATTGAGAGTAATTAATGACTATAATGTCTTATTATTATTTTTTAAATATGGTTTTACAAAACTTTGTCCACTGCGTTACCGAGTCCACTATGTTACCTTATGGTAACGCAATGGAATTTAGGGTAATTTTTCGACAACAAAGTGGATATTTACCGTCGCTTTTATTAAAAGTAGTTTATGATTAACCAATTTAAAATTATTTTTAATTACAACTCATGATATAGATTACATCCAAGGAAAAATTCCACGCAATATAAAAGGACTAAAAGGGACCTTCACCAGCATGTAGTCAAAGAAAAAGGGTGTCTACAATTTAGAAATCTAAGTTGTTATTCTGCAAGTGAGCACAACTACAAGGGATTTTGTTTATGCCACCCTATATAGTTTCTTTTTTACGTTATCTGATTAAGTCCTTTGTGTACCCCTGTCCGTTGTGATACCAATGTCTATTTCGTTACTTTTTTTAGTTTTTGTTAAAAAAATACTTAAAATGATTTTTATATACCTGTGGGTAAAGGGCATAAGGGGATAAGTCAAAAAAAGCAACTTTTCAATAGAGACTTTAACGTGTTCGCATTAATTCAGGAAAAATATTTATGTTTAGCGGGTATACGCTTTTGTTAGCATATGACATGTGCCAACAAAAGAGTATACCCGCTAACCATAAATATGTTTTCTGGATTAATGCGAATACGATTAAGGCTCTACTGAAAAATTGCTTTTTTTGACTTATCCCCTTATGCCTTTTACCCACAGATACTATCACTTGCTCACACGTGTTTATAAATTAGAGTTAAATTCACTAAAGAAATTATTAATGGTATTGTTTTTTTAACAAAAAATCGGAATGGTTTCTTTTAAAAAGTAACTTAACGAACATACATATTTAAAAAAAAGCATACAATTTTTAATAAAAAATAAAATAAAAAATTGGAGTCAAAAGTTTGTGAACTAAGTACATTTTATTTCAAATTATTTTTACAACAACTTTTTTTATTGAATTAAATTTTGGATTTCAAATTGGTAATGGAGATATATAAAGCTAGCTAAACACATTTTTCTGAAAAAAACGTAAAAAAATTAAAAAGTGCACTGCCTGTCTTAAATGTAAGTAAACAAAACTTAATTTTCCTGAAAGCGGGTGTTTCTTGAAAATGACCCTTATATCAACTTAATTCTATCCTTACAAATTTTTTGTGTTGGTCGCTGAATACATATTTAATCTATCGACATTTTTACTATTATAAGTGGAGA
The DNA here is from genome assembly GCA_921294245.1 of Brassicogethes aeneus. Classification (NCBI taxonomy): domain Eukaryota; kingdom Metazoa; phylum Arthropoda; class Insecta; order Coleoptera; family Nitidulidae; genus Brassicogethes; species Brassicogethes aeneus. Next base: position 53,744,998 of record OV121137.1, read on the forward strand.
CGCACTTCATGTTAAATTATATCTCAATATTATTAGAATTAGCTATACGAATTTTATTTTTCAGTTGGTAGTTTATGTTTATTTAATGTTGTCAGTGTCATTTTATATTAAGTTTAGGTATTCTATTTTCCATATTTTTAGTATAAGTCGCTGAATACATAGGTATCTAAATTAATAATTTAGTTTAATTTTTTTTACCACATAAATTTTACTTTATGTTTACTACGTTTTTGTGTTTTTTGTTTGTTTACCCAATAAAAAAAACTTAAATACAACCTTTTAATTTTGCAGAACAACACAATACATCCCAATTAACATATTTCCATCTTGCAAAGAATCCAGCCATTCTTGAAAACCCTTTATCAAATTTGTTTTTAATTACTTTCGTATCATATTTTAAAGCCGGGATCTTAATTGCATCCTTTATCAATTACACACGGAAAAATCATACTTTACGTAATCTCCTCGAGTCATTAATGAAAAGTCCTTTAATGCTGCCCATTATTATTTAATACCAAAGACTTTCTATGAATACAAATGGCTGAATAAAACGGCAATCAGGTTGAGTGGGCCATTCATTGTCCTTAGAGCCTTAACGACAGACAATATTCAGAGCCTTCTGAGACTAAATGGGAATATTTGCTAATGATTATTACGATCCCGTATATTGGCCGTAATCATCTTTAACGCAAGTTTCAGCGTACGTCCGTATTTAAACACAAAAACGAGGAAAATGTTGTCCGTTTTACGATTGAACCATGTTTGCTTAACTCAATTTGCCCCGTTGCTTCTAATTCTGTTTCAATGGATGTTTGGAAAACTTTTACATCGCTATTTTAATCACCCTTTCGGAGGGTACTTAACTTTTACGTTGTCTTTATTGACGAATTCATCTATAGATATATATAGATATATAGATATATATATAGATATATATATGGGTGATTCTACAAAAGTTGGACAACTGGATGTCATCAGTAAATAGAGTAGGTATTTTAATATTTTTTGTAAATATTTTAGTATATTACAAAAGATCCAGGTTTTTTTAACTTCTCCACCCAATTTTATTGTATTTTTTCAAAAGCACGTTTGTAGAAAAACATAATAAATATTCAAAACATCAGTACCTTGGCGTGTCACAACTCCTGAATCAAATATTTGAGTGATTTTATTTTAAAATATATTCAATTTATCTCAAATTTTTCAATTTCACTACAAACTATAAAACATTAATAATGAATTTTTCATATTTTATCATAGATTCGAATAATAGCAATTTTTAAAAAATTGATAATCTTTGTACTCACTTTTACCTGTCAGTTCTGTGTCCAATGCTTAAATTCAAAATTCCTGCGAAATATTGAAGTTTAAACGTCAAGTCCTCGTTTTAACTCAAGTGTTGGTAAAAATTACCTACTCATCTTGAAAACAATGCAAGCGGCGAAGTTGTGGTGAATGCACGTATAGTTCCAGTCAAAATGTCAGTACTGTGGTGAGTAGTTATTTTCTTACGTATATATATTTCATTGTAATTTATATAAGGCTATATGTGATTTGTTGATAAGTAGCATCCACTAATAAAAAATATTAGTAAAATACTTAATTCCGAATTATAATCTCAAATTTGTATCCCATTCATCAGTACCGTGTCGTCAATTCCATGTTCTATGTTTCGGTTATCTTTTTTTCGCAAAACTTCAATTTAAATTCTGCTTGCGCAGAAGTTATTTATTTAATGTCATTATAAACTCATATAAATTTGGTGTGGGTCCCATATCTAATAATTGAGATATCGGTATACCCAAAATCCACCAGCCGCCACTAAAGTGTGGTATTATTTGATTTTAAGATATTTAATGTATGTTATGCTCAAAGTTGCAATAAATCTTATATTTTCCAATAAATTATGTACCCTGGTATACTCGTCACTTCCCTTGCATTCAAATTTAGAAAACACAGATATTTCAGAAACTGTTTGAAAAAGGGACTGGCCCGGTCTGGAACAGTATATTTATTATATTATCTATGTTCTCATAACAAAATACTGATTAATTTTCTCCGAAAACTATATAAACAAAATGAGGTCAAAAGTTGCCCAACTTGTGTAGAATCACCCATAATGTTTTACAATTTCAGAAAAAAAATAACCCAGGCTGTTTTTGTACCTTTTTCTTTGCTACTATGTTTTGAGTTAGATACCATCTTTTGATTGTATAATGCACTGTTCAAAATTTCATCATTTTAACACCAAATTAACACCATACATGGTCTATATCGATACAAACCAAAATGGTGTTAAATATGTTTCGTTGGTCCAGTGTAAATTCAAATACTAAAATGGTGTAAATTTAACTTTCACACAGTATTAAAATAAATTTTACCTGGTGTAAATTGAATTCCTTTTCAGTGTTAAATATAATGTGTTTTTGGTCAAATTAAATCATACTACACAAAAAAAAGGAAAAAAAGGAAACAGGAAGTTCCTTGACGCATTACATGTATATTACCAGTGGTATTATTCCAGAAAATTGAACCTTCAACTCGCTAGAGATAATGTTTATAGTGCGTTCCACCAACTTAAAATACTTCAAATATTGACAGCTGTTTCCACCTATTTAAGGTCTCTTTAGGATCGAACAACTTGTAGTGTCACACCAAAGCAAAGGACTACCTGAGCTTATATACTCTTCATGTAAGTCAACAGAGGCGAGATTTAAGAACATCACGTGATCCACACCGCCTTTGCCGCGATCGGTACACACTATGCAACCAGAAATGCACGGCAAATTGTTTTAATCGTTTTAACAGAGTGCTTTAGGTTGAAGTAACTCTTATTTTACAAACAACATATTTAGTAAACTGAACCATACAGCGGGTTGGTTTCACTAAAGTTTTCTGGGTTAATTTAACCAATTTAAAAAAAATAAAATAACTATCTGGTTTAGTACCGTCAAACTAATCTTTGTTTATATTAACCTTCCCACAGTTGATTTAAATAAATACTTATGGGTCAACTAAATTAATATAGTTAAATGAACTATTCCTTTTTTTCTGTGTAGGTGCACTTCTTAATATTTTTAGATAAACACCGTTTTGGTGTTTGCTGTATATAACATTTTCAACCATAATTCATGGTGTTATATTAACACCACTTGGTGTTGGATTTTGACACCATTTTAAGATTACTCTTCACACCACAGATATTTTAAACAGTGTAATGGCCCCTATTTTCCTTTGTTAATAATTACAAACCCTGATTTTCTACAAAAAATATTGTTAAAATTTTATAAAATAGGAGAAAAAGATAATAAATGCGTAAAAAAACTACAAATAAATGTGAACGTTGTTTATTACATCTTTGACACGAACAAAATACCAGTAAATTTATTAGAGCTTATTTCAACTTGGATCGGGTGTAAAATAAAAACAAAAAAATTACATTAAAAAGTCATTTGAATTGCAAATTTTGTAGCTAGCGAGCAAAGTAAGATTGCCATGGCCGAGGAAGAAGAAACAAAATTAAGTGCGACGGAGGCGGAAGTGACGCGTTAGAGATATAGACTGCAATAAATAAGCCAGCAATTCAATGATATCAGGCGTATAATCGAGGCGCACCATCGATTGGAGAATAATCCCCGCGGAAAGAAAGATTTATCGGGTAAATATAAGAGCCGTATTGAGGATCTCCCCCAGTAGCACAAATATTCATATATGATAATAATATAATAATATTGGGCCAATATATCTTTCGTCGGATTTTTTCTAGCATGGTCCAATATAGAAACCCAACATTGGCCCGAAGTTGTTTGACATTATGTAACCGATATTGGAAATCCGAATTGGTCCGAAGTTGTTTTACATTAAATTCTACACGGTGGTCAAAACTAAAGTATAGGACGAACAAAAATGCCAACCAAAACTGATAGCATAATCTGATTATAGACTCTTTTGGTAACACAAAAATGTACTTATCAAAACCCCAGCTGATCCTTTATTAAAGTTTTGCATATTTCTTAGTATTTTAAAATTGTTTATGCCATTTCGATAAAATACTCTAGTACCATTATCAAATGTTTTTAAAAATTTGGCAGATACATGACTGAAATATGGATAAATTACATTATAAATACAAAATAATGTAAAACACAGTTTGCAATATCTTTTTTATTGTTTTAAGGAACCTAATACAAAACTAATAAATAACTAAAGATTCTTTGAAGCAAAATCAATTACTGCTTGCCTTAAATTTTCAGTAAAACTTTTTCTTGGGTTTTACATGGAATTGTTTTTAACATGGAAACAGTATTTTTAAATTCTTCAGTCTCTGTACAAACATGCTTCTTACATCTAGCGATATCCCCTAGAAAGGAAGAGCATATAAAAACTTTAGTTCGTTCGTCCGTCCTCTTCCCTTAATCATTTTGTATGCCCTTTATATCTTGCCATTTTGCAGATAAAGCACATACATTCTTGGCTGCCGCGAAATTTTCTAGCAATTTCTAAATTTTGAAAATTTGGCATGTTAAAGCAAAGTTTCAATTTTTAATTCTTTATAACGTAAATGTATAGTTTTAAGTATAATTTAAGCAGGCTTATATTGCCACTCCCACTTTAGAGGCAAGCCAATCATATGTCTAGGCGAGGGGGGTTAAAACCACCCGAACTGTAGGACGACAATCGTGACATTCACTCAATTAAGCAGCATTGCAACACATGGGCAGTATCGACTACCCAAATTGATCGCCAATGATCTAGTTTTTATTTCACTTGTTTAAATAGTTTTAGTTTAAGTTATGTGTAAATAAATATCTACTTAAAAACCATACACTATTGTGGTTTTAATCAACAATACAACAACATCAAACAATCACAAGCATCGTTTTATGGTCCTTCGAGCAACAATTTAACAACAATTACCAAACAATAAACATGGCAATTGTGGCTATGCAAAAATACCGTTTTTACCATATTGAAATAGGTAATTTTGAATCACTTAAGTTAAAGTGTTCGTTAGAAAAAGTCCAGTAATTTTTATATTTTCTCAGAAACCCTAAACTCTGAATTTTTCGATTACCAAAAACAATTTTGTGTCCACAGCCAGCACATACCTTCTTTCGATTTTCTTCATGGCTTAACTTGAATTTCGGTTTCATTTTCATTTTAAAATACTTTTTTTAGCTTTATAAAGTATACATTAAATAAACAACTAAAGGAAAATGTCACTTGCGTTATAACGTATAGCAATTTTTTTCATAACCACCTTCATTATTGTTTTACAAAATTTGCAAGTTGTAATTATTTCATAGACAAACTTCCAGTATTTTTTATTATAAAAAATATTTAAGATATAAATCTTTTTTGTAATGTTTTGTTTTGAGTAAAAAATAATAGGTGACTCAATAAATTAATACTGGGGAGTAAAGTAATTTAAATGATAAAAAGTTTATTATTTTGCTTAATTTTATTAAAATTGTACAGGTAGTTTTAGTACAAAAATTGCAAAATAATATATAGAAATAGAAAAACAAAAAAGTATGCAAAACTTTAAAATAGGATCAGCTGGGATGGTTCTTCCTATACTTAAGTTTTGACCATTGTGTCTAGGAAAGTTGAGGGAGAAATTGAAAGAAAAAAAGATATCCACCTAGTACTCACTACGTAGTAGTATTTCTAAATGTGATATGTCACGATCTTGTCGACAAACGTTTGTTTTCAGGAAATGTTTACAGTAGGTACTTAAGGAGGTAGAAGCGGGGGGCGGGTGACAATGCCCACCCAAATGATAAGGGGGAGAGGGGGTTACTTGATATAAAATGTACCCTGCAAATTCTTTGAAAAAATCTATCAATAACACAAGTCGTGTACCGTCTATGTTATTCTTAATTACGATAAAATGCTAAAATCGTTTGTATCGTGCGCTAAAATGATCAGCTTAAGCTTTATTAACGTAATAACGAATTTTATTGCTAATAAAACAAGAAATCGCATATTACCCTTGTTATTCTTACGGTAATATGCAAGAATGGCCTTTATTATTTTCACCCATTTGGTGTGTTCAGAAAATAACGAGAATTGTTCAATTTCGCGGCTTCGGAGGGTCCGGTTGTCATAAAATTTTATTTATTATGTTGGTATACCCCCCGAAGTATGATAAAAACTTTAGCTGTTTTCATTGTTTACTTTGTCTGTGGCAGCCGCTAAGGTTAGACGTGTTTTATGAGCTCGGCGATTTTTCGTTCGTTAAAAGAAATGGATCAAAGAATTTGTATCCAATTTTGCTTAAAAAATGAAATAAATTCTGTGAAATGTTACGAAAGGCCTATAGTGACTCTGCTATAAGTAAAACAAGAGTTTACAAGTGGTATAAGAGTTTCCAAGATGGCCGTGAAGACATTGAAGATGACGAACGCCCCGAACGCACAAGCACATTAACAACCGATAAAAACATGGAAAAAGTGGAAGAAATGGTTATAAACTATCAGAGAAGTTGCTGATGATGTTGGTATATCGATTGGCTCATCCCATGAAATTTTTTCAAATGTTTTGGGTATGAAACGCATGGCAGCAAAATTTGTTCCAAAATTGTTAAATTTTGAACAAAATTTTCGGCCATGCAAAAACAATACTGTAATGATGCCCCAGCCTCCATATTCGCCAGACATGCCTCTGTCTGACTTTTTCCTATTCCCAAAAATAAAGAGAACCTTAAAGGGCCGTCGTTTTGCAAGCATAGATGACATTAAAAGCGCATCGCTGAAAGAACTAAAGGCTATCCCAAAGATCGAGTTTTAAAAGTGTTTCGAGTATTGGAAGAAGAGCTGGCACATGTGCATAATATCCAATAAGGACTTTTTTGAAGGCGACAACATTAATGTAGACGAATAAATAAATATTTGTTTCAAAAAACGAAAAGTCCCGATATTTTCTGAACACACCTTGTATACATATCCTGGAAACAAACGTGTGTCATTACATATCACTTTTAGAAATCCAAAAGCATCGTTGACTATAGTTAATTGGCCTAAAATAATATGCCAATATAGGACCAACCTTAGATAAACATTGGCTATTAAATTATCATTTTATGCCAATATGGGGCTAATATCGGCTAAATAAATTCAATATTGGCCCCAGATAAAATATTGTCGCGCCCCATATAGGACCAATATTTTGTGCTACTGGGGCAGTACGCTGGTTATGAAACGAAAACTCGTCGACCCCGCGCATGTGACGTCACGTGCCTAGGCAGGGCTGCGCTCAGTGGCGGCCCGTCAGGGGAGGCAGGTGAGGCAGTGCCTCATCATAGAATAGAATTAAAAAATTAAGTATAATTTAAATATTTTACTTTCTATAATATACTATACATTTTTATTATTTCGATTACATGAATTGTGAAATACTCAATAAAATTGATTGATTTTATACGTGGAATACCCAGCAACATTTAAATTATTTGTATTTGAAACGACCGCAATTTAAACTAATATTAATAGCTAGATAATCGGCTCAGAAGCATGCCTGAACTAATTTAGACTCACGATTGGCGTTAGCCTTGTTGTCTCGTTCTATTACAATGCGATATCATAGTTGTCACCTTCTCTCGTATTAGCATACGCGAGGCAGGCACGCCTACATCCAAGGAAATAAGCAGGTGTTGTGGCAACACTGTTGCGGAATTTTAGATAAATTATACTTCACACGTTTTTCAAAATTCAATAATAAATGGTATTATTTTTCTTATAATAAATCGATTTAATCGAAATTATATTTCTATTCCAAAATAAACATATTTTAACACTATCGCCATCTTGTAGCCATCACAGTAAGCAACAAAATAAATACAGATTTCTTCTTTAGGTTTGTTTTGGTTATAAAATTCTGAACTGTTTAAAGAACAAATCTGTGGTTATTTACGCAATATTTTGTTTATTCTTTTTCTATGAGTTTGTCTATTTTATGATTCTTTTGTGAGTGGTTTATTCTGTGGGTTTAGTTAATTTAACTTGGTGATTTATGTGAATTGTACCGATATTGTTGACCTTCACGTGGTTCTTGCTGAACAATGAAATATTAATTAGACAAAAATGAGGTTTATTTAAAATAAACGTCATTTTTACAATAAAATATATTTCATCGACAAAGTATAGGATTTAGTTAGTTTTAAGTATAGGTTGTAAACTGCGACGTCAGTTTTTTTAAGTTGACAATATGATAACAACTATTACTTTGTTGGATGAACATTTTTTCTATAAAAGTTATAAGAAGCACCCATATAGACAAGGTATTTTAAATAAATTCTTTATAGTATGATCTAACTTTTATTAAAGTGATTTTTCTTTGGAGATATATATCCGAGCATCTTCGGATTTAATATAAAACTTATAAGTTGCTTATAGGCAGGTATAAATTTTGCCGACGTTTAAAATTTAATATCGGTGTTTACCGATATCGATAAATTTCCTTTAGTCAGCGGGCGAGACAACATTAATTTTGGCGTTAATATAGCAAGTGTATTAAATGGAGAGAACACCAACAACCAGATGGTTGTTATTATCCGAGGCGAGGAAATGGTCGCCTTGATGGATTATGCAAGCGCTCGGCGTTCGCATTTCACACATAAATCAACTCTGGTAAAAACAACAACTATTTCGAAGGGACTAACGGTAAATTGTAGTGGTTTGCCTTAGTTTATGTATAATACGTTATCCGAATCCGAATTATCCTAATAATGTCGACAAGTAGACAGTTAAGTCATAAGTTTCCTTGTAGGTGTAACTATTTTTTAAATTTTAATTAAAGTAGGTATATATTCTGCCAACACACTGTTTAAAATATCTGTGGTGTAAAGAGTAATCTTAAAATGGTGTCAAAATCCAACACCAGGTGGTGTTAATATAACACCATGAATTATGGTTGAAAATATTATATACAGCAAACACCAAAACGGTGTTTATCTAAAAATATTTGAGAAGTGCACCTACACAGAAAAAAAAATTTTTGAATGAAGAGTATATAAGCTCAGGTAGTCCTTTGCTTTGGTGTGACACTACAAGTTGATCGATACTAATCAGACCTTAAATAGGTGGAAACATCTGTCAATACTTGAAGTATCTTAAGTTGGTGGAACGCACTAAAAACATTATCTCTAGCGAGTTGAAGGTTCCATTTTCTGGAATAATACCACTGGTAATATACTAGTAATGCGTCAAGGAACTTCCTGTTTCCTTTTTTTTTCCTTTTTCTGTGTAGTATGATTTAATTTGACCACAAACACATAATATTTAACACTGAAAAGGAGTTCAATTTACACCAGGTAAAATTTATTTTAATACTGTGTGAAACTTAAATTAACACTATTTTAGTATTTGAATTTACACCGGACCAACGAACCATATTTAACACCATTTTGGTTTGTATCGATATAGACCATGTATGGTGTTAATTTGGTGTTAAAATGGTCATGAAATTTAGAACAGTGCACAGCTCTGGGATATTCCCAAATCTCTAGATAATTCTCGTGTGCTTGCATGAGGATTAGCGGCCGTTGCTGCTAATACATTAATTTCATTATTTCCACCTGTGACCGTTGCTCGACGAACTCTTTTTTTCGGTTGAACACTCCCGTTTGTAGTAAACTGCTTGACTGTACGGTGAAATGAAGAACACAATCGAATTTCATCCGGAAAACGCTGAGCGTAGATTTTAACATCATCAAGATTCCTGCCTGCTTCTCCATAAATCAAAATCATTTCTATTTTTTCTTCCACTGTTAAAAAATCCATTATGAATAACTGCTTAACGAAAGGAAGTCTTTTTGTTTGCAAATTAATCTTCGAACTAAATTGATTAAATAATGGTAAACTATAAATAGTTTCTTTATACCTCAATAATAATTATTATTTATAACTAAATGCCATTTTTTATACCTCAATTAGGATCAAATTAATTAATTGACAAAATAATGTTTTTTTTACCTTAAATGAGGTATTTTTATTGAAAATAGTACAATAATCCTTTAAATTAAAGGATTTAATGCTGGCAGGTAAAAAGTGACCATGGTGCGCAATTGATAATTATCACCGAATTAAATAATGTGTAAAACTTAAACCACAGGAAACTTAAATATTAGTTAAAAAATCGTGGGTACTAAAAAAAATATTATAAATTAAATATATTAAAATATATAAAAATATATTAAATATATTAAATTTAATTTAATTAGATAATTATTACCAAAAAAGTGATATTTTTATAGAAAAATTATTGCAGAATCATATATTCTTATATAAGAAGAAAAATCGAACAAAATTGATTTTTTTTCATTACAGCGCCATCTATTACAAATATGATTACTGCAATAAAAAATAGGGTGTTCCATTGGAAATTTTTAAGTTACTTCCTGTTCCCCCTATAATGAGAAGAGTATGAGGACCAATTTTAGTACTGATTGATTTCCCCCCTCGAAATAATTTGTTAAACATGTACGGAGAGAAAAGTATAATGCTGATAACCATAATTATAATACCCTTTACTATAATTTATATTACTATTTGGGACAACTATCTTGTATATTGCCAGATACTATGCATATTTAGTAATTTTTAAATATCCATGTAAAATATTATTATTCTCAACCAATTTTGTTTTTAATTCTTATTATAATTAGATTTTTTCCATTACTAATAAGTATAGTAAATTTTAAAATATTATGTTGCCATTTTAAATATAAAATATTTTAAAATCGAATATTTTTATATGTTAACAATTAAAAATTGTAACATATTTATTTTACTTTTTAATATACAAAAATGTTATGAGAAAGAATTGAACCTACACCTCGCCAAAGTTTTTTGTTTTGAGTGCGTTCCATCAACTTCAAATATCGACAGACATGTGTTTTGACCTATATTGCGTATCATCAGTGTCGACACGACACTTTCGAGCAACTTGTAGTAGTGGAACACACCAAAAACAAAGAAATACCTGAGCTTATATAACATGGTTGGTAAGCCAACAGAGGCGAGATGTAAGAACATCACGTGATCCACACCGTCTAACGACGCGTCGCGACGTGGCCTTTGCCGCAATCGGTTCATACTATTCAACCAAGTAGGTTCAATTCTTTCTTATAAGTATTACCAGTAATGGGTCAAGAAAGTTTATTGAAGAAACTAAGAAAATTGAATGTTAAAAATGTCATGAGTTACTATATTGTATATTATATTTAAATATATTGTTTATTTACCTTAAACATAAAAGTATCTTTATTTTTACTATATTTTTTTATTAATGTGTAATATATTATAATATTAGATTACATTTGATTAAATCATATAGTAAATATTACTATTTGTAGATAGTAAAATCAATTTACTATACGAACATATTAAAAATTAAAATATATATTATACATTTATGATTTAGTAATATTGGTGTTGTAATCTTAATATTGTAACCTTTGAAATTAAGAAAATGCTTACAAAATTTCATATTACCTCTAATAGTATTAAAATTTTATAATTTAGTTCATAATATATAAACCATATGACATTTTCTTTAACGACCCTATTAGAGTTGTAAAGTTTTCTAAAAAGTTCAGTGATTATGCAGTTGGACGAAAACCTCCAGTTAAACTTTCAGATTAAGGTTAAAGAGTGATTTTATTGCACTATTATAAAACTTTCGTAGCAAATAAGTGTATTTAAATTAAAATGGCTTACTTATGGTGATTACATTTCTAAAGACATGAAAGGCATCTTCGAAAAACGGACTTAATTTAATAAGTTTGTTGTGTCGCTCTAATATGAGGGAACTAAATTACCGAGTTAATCCTATCTAACTTACTTTGTATTATACATAAGGTTAAATTTGTAATTCCGGAATTTAAACTTTACGGAAAATTAATTTTTAATAAGGAAAGTACTTTTAAAATGTTGCAGTAGATTTAGAATGTGTAGTTCACACAGAGAAAAATTTGTTGGATTTTGGTGACAAGAACAATTTGTGGTAAATTATTATCTTAAAATGATTTAAATCAAAAATTTGTATAGAGCGCCATCTATGAAACAATAGGGGAATCTGTGTGTCACCGTCAAATGTCAAATTTTTATATTATAAAGGTTATAAATCGAAATGTATTTCTTGAAAATTGACAGTTTTTCACAGTGAAAGTAAAGAAAATGTTTTGTGAGCACTTTACAGTGGAGTCCGTGCCCGAATTTAAGTTATAGTTTACTGCCGGCGAAATTAAAAGGTCAGTACAATGTTCATATAAACTTTCTAAATATTGGCGTTGAGAAACTATTTAATACTTTTGTATTTTTGTATTGAGATAATAAAATAATTTTCACATTTAGTATTATTTTACAAGAAAGGCACTTTATTTTAACGATTGTATGATATTTGACAAATGTCAACTAACTTTAAACTAACTTCCCACACAGAACACGCTATCCAATGGATATCCAATGGCTATCCCAATGTCCATATAACATCCATGCCTTTTACGATATCCATTGGATATCCAATGGATATCCATACTGGATGTTCAAAAAAAAACAAAAACATTAAAAATATTTTTTTCTTTTTTAAAATAGCCCCTTATAGGATAAATTTATGTAATGATTAATAAATATGATTTAAATCGTTATTAACCCAATTTCAACAAAGTATCTCTAATATATATCCAATGGATAACTAATGTATGTCCAAAGTATATCCACTGTACATCTAATGTATATCCACTGGATATCCACTGGATATCCGATGGATATCCATACTGGATGTTCAAATAAAAACAAAAACATTAAAAATATTTTTTTCTTTTTTAAAATAGCCCCTTATAGGATAAATTTATGTAATGATTAATAAATATGATTTAAATCGTTATTAACCCAATTTCAACAAAGTATCTCTAATATATATCCAATGGATAACTAATGTATGTCCAAAGTATATCCACTGTACATCTAATGTATATCCACTGGATATCCGGTGGATAACTGATATGGATATCTTGTATATATACTTGTATGTATACATGTGGGATTTTGTGATGGTTTAAACTAGCATATGTAAAAAAACGACTTTACGTTAAATTGATTTTTTGCCAAGAGCTACGAAATTTTTAATTTTGAAATGTTCACTTTACCCAGATAATAATATTTATATATTAATAATATTATTTCTGTTAATAATATGACTATGACAGTCTGCAATACAATAAAAAATTACTTAAAAAAGTCCTTTTTGTTTATTATTGTATTTCATATATGTACTACGCACGCGCTGAATTTGAGAATCTTCAGTGTTGTCGGTTATAAGCAAAATAACTAAACGAAATATATTTCCGTACTTTATTAAGTTTTAATAAATAAATTAAATAAATTTAAAATAATTATTCACCACATTTATGTCAAATAGGTATACTAGGTATACTAATTAATTAAGTATTAAAGATTTAATAATATAACCGCCATTTTGATGAGCTTTCTGAAATTATTTAAACGTCTGACAACACTGCCGGCGAACACAGAAGATAAATGTCACCATATTACCTTGCCGCTGCATCTCGCCGCTGTCCAGGTCGCCCAACTAGTATATAGGTGGGCGGTTGCTTGGCTTGAAGCGTGTCTCTCGGCACCAACTGCCTGACACTGATGAGACCCAACAGGTCGAAACAGTCTGTCTGTCAGTGTTGGTGGGGATGGTACATTAGTCATTGTGCCATGTTAAACAAATGGGCTGATGGATTGGCCAAATTTTGGGGATCATAAGGAGACAGGTGAAATAGGCCCTAAATGATTAGGCTGATAAAAAGGCAAATGACAGCTGGAGGAGTGATGGCAAGCACTTCTTTAGTTATATGTAGTTTTCTGTTCTATTTTATGTTTTCATAAAAATAAATATTTAAATTAAAGAATAAGACTTTTATTTTGAAACCCAATGTTATTTATTGAAAAGTAAATATCCATTGATTCACCATATCCAATACAGATGACAACCATATTGCATACAATACTATATCCACTGGGTATCCATTGGATATCCACACTATGTCCAGGAGGGTCGGACATTTATATATCCAATGGTTATCCATTGGATATCCATACAATCTCCATATTGAATACAGATTTCAACCTTATTGCATACAATACTATATCCACTGGGTATCCATTGGATATCCACACTATGTCCAGGAGGGTCGGACATTTATATATCCAATGGTTATCCATTGGATATCCCGGATATCCTATGTATATCCTGGATATCCATAAAAGAAATCCATTGGATATCCATTGGATGTAATTGTTCCGTGTGGGCCCACACAGAACACGCTATCCAATGGATATCCAATGGCTATCCCAATGTCCATATAACATCCATGCCTTTTACGATATCCATTGGATATCCAATGGATATCCATACTAGATGTTCAAAAAAAACCAAAAACATTAAAAATATTTTTTTCTTTTTTAAAATAGCCCCTTATAGGATAAATTTATGTAATGATTAATAAATATGATTTAAATCGTTATTAACCCAATTTCAACAAAGTATCTCTAATATATATCCAATGGATAACTAATGTATGTCCAAAGTATATCCACTGTACATCTAATGTATATCCACTGGATATCCACTGGATATCCAATGGATATCCATACTGGATGTTAAAAAAAAACAAAAACATTAAAAATATTTTTTTCTTTTTTAAAATAGCCCCTTATAGGATAAATTTATGTAATGATTAATAAATATGATTTAAATCGTTATTAACCCAATTTCAACAAAGTATCTCTAATATATATCCAATGGATAACTAATGTATGTCCAAAGTATATCCACTGTACATATAATGTATATCCACTGGATATCCACTGGATATCCAATGGATATCCATACTGGATGTTCAAAAAAAACAAAAACATTAAAAATATTTTTTTCTTTTTTAAAATAGCCCCTTATAGGATAAATTTATGTAATGATTAATAAACATGATTTAAATCGTTATTAACCCAATTTCAACAAAGTATCTCTAATATATATCCAATGGATAACTAATGTATGTCCAAAGTATATCCACTGTACATCTAATGTATATCCACTGGATATCCAATGGATATCCATACTGGATGTTCAAAAAAAAAACAAAAACATTAAAAACATTTTTTTCTTTGTTAAAATAGCCCCTTATAGGATAAATTTATGGAATGATTAATAAATATGATTTAAATCGTTATTAACCCAATTTCAACAAAGTATCTCTAATATATATCCAATGGATAACTAATGTATGTCCAAAGTATATCCACTGTACATCTAATGTATATCCACTGGATATCCGGTGGATAACTGATATGGATATCTTGTATATATACTTGTATGTATACATGTGGGATTTTGTGATGGTTTAAACTAGCATATGTAAAAAAAACAACTTTACGGTAAATTGATTTTTTGCCAAGAGCTACGAAATTTTTAATTTTGAAATGTTCACTTTACCCAGATATTAATATTTATATATTAATAATATTATTTCTGTTAATAATATGACTATGACAGTCTGCAATACAATAAAAAATTACTTAAAAAAGTCCCTTTTGTTTATTATTGTATTTCATAGTACTATGCACGCGCTGAATTTGAGAATCTTCAGTGTTGCCGGTTATAAGCAAAATAACTAAACGAAATATATTTCCGTACTTTATTAAGTTTTAATAAATAAATTAAATAAATTTAAAATAATTATTCACCACATTTATGTCAAATAGGTATACTAGGTATACTAATTAATTAAGTATTAAAGATTTAATAATATAACCGCCATTTTGATGAGCTTTCTGAAATTATTTAAACGTCTGACAACACTGCTCAGCAGTGACTGCTGCCGAACACAGAAGATAAAGAAGCGTCCTTTTTCTATGGTAGCGTCCGTTAAATATGATGCCATGATTGTTAGGTACATCCAAAGGGTTTTCATGTTTATTTGCTTCATTCCACAGATTGTAAAGGTTCATTCGCCATCATTGCTATTTGTTATATGTTTGTCATAAAGTTTATTGCCAAGTTATTGTGTTTTGTGGTTATTTGTTTGAGGTCTCTAGTGGTAAGTGAATATTTTATTAATTTTCTAATCATAGTTATCATTTTAAATTGTATTGGTCTAAAACTAATACAATTTTAAATTAAATAGGTATATTTAAGTGCAATTTATAAAATTTCGGTTAGCATTGAAGGTAAAATTTTGCATGTATTCACCTTTAATGTTAACATTAAAGGTGAATACATGCATGCATTTATATACCGTACCTTTATTTGCAAGCTATACATAGGCTCGAGGGTAACAAATGGGCTGATGGATTGGCCAAATTTTGGGGATCATAAGGAGACAGGTGAAATAGGCCCTAAATGATTAGGCTGATAAAAAGGCAAATGATAGCTGAAGGAGTGATGTCAAGCCAGAGACTTCACTTCTTTAGTTATATGTAGTTTTCTGTTCTATTTTATGTTTTCATAAAAATAAATATTTAAATTAAAGAATAAGACTTTTATTTTAAAACCCAATGTTATTTATTGAAAAGTAAATATCCATTGATTCACCATATCCAATACAGATGACAACCATATTGCATACAATACTATATCCACTGGGTATCCATTGGATATCCACACTATGTCCAGGAGGGTCGGACATTTATATATCCAATGGTTATCCATTGGATATCCATACAATCTCCATATTGAATACAGATTACAACCATATTGCATACAATACTATATCCACTGGGTATCCATTGGATATCCACACTATGTCCAGGAGGGTCGGACATTTATATATCCAATGGTTATCCATTGGATATCCATACAATCTCCATATTGAATACAGATTACAACCATATTGCATACAATACTATATCCACTGGGTATCCATTGGATATCCACACTATGTCCAGGAGGGTCGGACATTTATATATCCAATGGTTATCCATTGGATATCCCGGATATCCTATGTATATCCTGGATATCCATAAAAGAAATCCATTGGATATCCATTGGATGTAATTGTTCCGTGTGGGTTCCGAGGGTAACAAATGGGCTGATGGATTGGCCAAATTTTGGGGATCATAAGGAGACAGGTGAAATAGGCCCCAAATGATTAGGCTGATAAAAAGGCAAATGATAGCTGGAGGAGTGATGTCAAGCCAGAGACTTCACTTCTTTAGTTATATGTAGTTTTCTGTTCTATTTTATGTTTTCATAAAAATAAATATTTAAATTAAAGAATAAGACTTTTATTTTAAAACCCAATGTTATTTATTGAAAAGTAAATATCCATTGATTCACCATATCCAATACAGATGACAACCATATTGCATACAATACTATATCCACTGGGTATCCATTGGATATCCACACTATGTCCAGGAGGGTCGGACATTTATATATCCAATGGTTATCCATTGTATATCCATACAATCTCCATATTGAATACAGATTACAACCATATTGCATACAATACTATATCCACTGGGTATCCATTGGATATCCACACTATGTCCAGGAGGGTCGGACATTTATATATCCAATGGTTATCCATTGGATATCCCGGATATCCTATGTATATCCTGGATATCCATAAAAGAAATCCATTGGATATCCATTGGATGTAATTGTTCCGTGTGGGTTCCGAGGGTAACAAATGGGCTGATGGATTGGCCAAATTTTGGGGATCATAAGGAGACAGGTGAAATAGGCCCCAAATGATTAGGCTGATAAAAAGGCAAATGATAGCTGGAGGAGTGATGTCAAGCCAGAGACTTCACTTCTTTAGTTATATGTAGTTTTCTGTTCTATTTTATGTTTTCATAAAAATAAATATTTAAATTAAAGAATAAGACTTTTATTTTAAAACCCAATGTTATTTATTGAAAAGTAAATATCCATTGATTCACCATATCCAATACAGATGACAACCATATTGCATACAATACTATATCCACTGGGTATCCATTGGATATCCACACTATGTCCAGGAGGGTCGGACATTTATATATCCAATGGTTATCCATTGGATATCCATACAATCTCCATATTGAATACAGATTACAACCATATTGCATACAATACTATATCCACTGGGTATCCATTGGATATCCACACTATGTCCAGGAGGGTCGGACATTTATATATCCAATGGTTATCCATTGTATATCCATACAATCTCCATATTGAATACAGATTACAACCATATTGCATACAATACTATATCCACTGGGTATCCATTGGATATCCACACTATGTCCAGGAGGGTCGGACATTTATATATCCAATGGTTATCCATTGGATATCCCGGATATCCTATGTATATCCTGGATATCCATAAAAGAAATCCATTGGATATCCATTGGATGTAATTGTTCCGTGTGGGTGTACTGTGTTACTACCTACATATTATGCCTATTGTGTATGCTTGTTAAAACTGTTAGTCAATTAGCAATTGGTTGTAACAGCAGCAATTAACGTCAATGATAATTTATAACTTAAACCCACATTCTATGCCTTAAACAACATCATTAGACTGGACTGTAATAATTAGCCGTGCATGCTGATAATTAGGTATGTACAAAGTGGATTGGTTAATATTATGCAATTTTCTGAATAACTTTGCAAAATTAATATTCTAATTGGTGAAAATTGGAAATGCAGAGATATTTATTTATAATTTAATTATCTCGTTGCGGCAAGTAGGGAAAGGTGGGGGAATTTTGCCCGGCGGGTAATTTTACGCATAAACAATTCTTCCAGATAAGAAGTAAATAAAATATTTTTTCTACTCCCACCTTTAAAACGTCCTTTATCGTACATGTTTCCATGACACTAAGTGACCTTTTAAATACACATTGACAAGTTGTGGCTTTACGGCGCTTTAGTCACGGGCTGAAGTTAGCAACAGGTTTTTAGTCACGGGCTGAAGTTAGTTGACAGTTGTCAAATGTCATACAATCGTTAAAATAAAGTGCCTTTCTTGTAAAATAATACTAAATGTGAAAATTATTTTATTATCTCAATACAAAAATACAAAAATATTAAATAGTTTCTCAACGCCAATATTTGAAAAGTTTATATGAACATTGTACTGACCTTTTAATTTCGCCGGCAGTAAACTATAACTTAAATTCGGGCACGGACTCTACTGTAAAGTCCTCATAAAACATTTCCTTTACTTTCACTGTGAAAAACTGTCAATTTTTAATATACATTTCGGTTTATTCTCAACGCCAATATTTGAAAAGTTTATATGAACATTGTACTGACCTTTTAATTTCGCCGGCAGTAAACTATAACTTAAATTCGGGCACGGACTCTACTGTAAAGTCCTCATAAAACATTTCCTTTACTTTCACTGTGAAAAACTATCAATTTTCAATATACATTTCGGTTTATAACCTTTATAATTGTGTTTATAAAATGAAAAATGTGACATTTGACAGTTTCCCCTGTTGTTTCATAGATGGCGCTCTATACAAATTTTTGATTTAAATCATTTTAAGATAATAATAAGTATTTGTCGTAGAAAAAGTATAGTATGCACCTCGTTTATAAACTTTTCTATACACTCATTAACTTAAGCTAAATTAAAATCGTGTATAAAATGGCGTTTATCAAACTTGATACATAATCCCTGACAGCAAAATTTGATTCTAAGAATCTTCTAAGAAAATATGACCCGGAATAATGGAATATTCTTAGAACCTTCCCTTATTGCTAAGAATGTTCTTAGGGACTTTTAAAACATTCAATAGATACCCTTTTAATGATGCAATTAGATTCTTAGAAGCTTCTTAAAACCTTCCTAAAAAGCATTCTAAGAACATTTTAAGAATACGTTTTTGGAATGTTCTTAGAAGGTTTCTTATGGAGCTTCTAGGAAGCTTTTGAGAATATTTCCAAATATGTCAGATACCCACGTTTTAATATGTTGGATTTTACATTCGTAAAATTCTTCAGGAGGCGACAAATACGCCTCACTGTCATAATATGACAGTGAAATGTATTTGTCGTCCCCTTAAAAAAATTTGCGACATATACATGTATATATATTTAAAAATATTAAATAAACAATTTGACCTCTAAACCATAAGTTGTATGACATTATTTCATAAAAAGTAAAATTGGAAAATTTTGTGGGATAAGTAAGATTAGATTGAAGTTGAATATAGTTAGGATTATTATACATAAAAATGTTAATTCAGAAATAAAAAATCGGTATACAAATTAATAAATATTTATTTTTAACATAAGATAAAATATAAAAAAACAAAATATTTCCTTATAAAATAATTCTTCATAAAAGAAAAAACCAAATCGTTCTTCATAAAAAAACATTTTTCATTGTATTTAAGTTGGGTAGAAGATTTTTTGTAAAAGCCGGATAATTTAGATACCTATAGTAAAAGTATTTTTGTTATCGAATATTGTTTTAATTTGACAAATAACTATAAAAAAATATTTTGGGTCGTGTTTTTTACTTAGTATTTAATACTAAGTATAGGTACCTTTATACGTAGATTATGGTATATTTACTATTATAGGTACCTAACTGAACTGAATATGCTTAACAGAATGTTCCAGGAATATTCCTAAATGAACTTTCTATAGCAATTACTTTCTTAACATTCTAAGCATATGTTTAGAGTGGTTTAATTTTTACCACTAAACTTTGCACCTTCTAAGAACCTGCCTATAGGCCAGTGAGAATATTCCTAGGATTATGCTATATTACTTTTAAGCATGTTCTTTAGAAGAAATATAGCATGATCCTAAGAATATTCCCACTGGAAGGTTTAAAAAACCTTCTTAGAATAAACTGTGCTATCAGGGATATACTATTATCTATTTTGCGTTCGTAATGACTTCTTATGACATTAGTTCTTTAATATACTATTTTGCATGTCGCAACCTTGGAAACGTTGCTATAGATATAGGCTGACCTGTACTCTAGTAAATCCATGTCCTTTCCGCTACGAGGTAAGTTTAAATGTCTGTCCAATCGCTTAAATGTTTAAAACACAACTTTATCTGATCTTTCTTGTAATCTGAGTGTACCTTTAAACTGATTAGGTTAATTTTTGGAAAGTTCTTTGCTATCAAAAATATTTCTCTATAGGTACTGCGCAAATTTACCCCACATGGTGCGCAAAATTACCTTGATAGATGTAAAATGTAGTGTTTGCATACCAAACAAATTTTTTCATGAGTTGCGCATTATACAGGGTGAGTCATTTTACTCTCCTCCTTATAGGGGGAACAGGGGGTAACTTTAAAATTTAAAATCTGATTTTTTTAAGTACCCAAGATTTTTTAACTAATATTTAAGTTTCCTTTGGTTTTATACATTATTTCATTTGGTGATAATTATCAATTGCGCACCATGGTCACTTTTTACCTGCCAGCATTAAATCCTTTAATTTAAAGGATTATTGTACTTTTTTTAATAAAAATACCTCATTTAAGGTAAAAAAACATTATTTTGTCAATTAATTAGTTTAATCCTAATTGAGGTATTTAGTTATAAATAATAATTATTATTGAGGTATAAAGAAACTATTTATAGTTTAGCATTATTTAATCAATTTAGTTCGAAGATTAATTTGCAAACAAAAAGACCTCCTTTCGTTAAGCAGTTATTCATAATGAATTTTTTAACAGTGCAAGAAAAAATAGAAATGATTTTGATTTATGGAGAAGCAGGCAGGAATCTTGATGATGCGTAATATCTACGCTCAGCGTTTTCCGGATAAAATTCGATCACGGATTTTATTTCACCGTACAGTCGAGCAGTTTACTACAAACGGGAGTGTTCAACCGAAAAAAAGAGTTCGTCGAGCAACAGTCACAGGTGGAAATAATGAAATTAATGTATTAGCAGCAACGGCCGCTAATCCTCATGCAAGCACACGAGAATTATTCAGAGATTTGGGAATATCGCAGAGCAGTGTTAGCAGAATATTAAAAAGAAATAAATAAATAAATTAAAAAAAAACTACCTATTTTTAGTCGAATGATACGAATCTACAATAAAAAATAGGGTGTTTCATTTTATTAAACATTTTTTCGTAAAATGCATACCAACTGAGATATTTCAAAGTTTCAAATTAAATGACTCACCCTGTATGTATACATATAGTTAACATAGTAGATTATCGTAAGTAATATCATAAGGGCATCTAATTTTACCGAAAAAAATCGAAAAAACACGTTGCTAAGTAATATTTTAACAAGAAGCATGAGTGCTGGTGGCAACAAAAATCCGAGTCGAAGAGGAGGATTTTTGCACCTGCACGAATGCTTTTTGTTAAAAAAATATTACTTAGCATTGTGTTTTTTCGATTTTTTTCACAGGAAAAATTAGATGCCCGAATGGTATTTGACAAGACTATTTCATGAGTAACAGTTAACAATTAAAATATAAATTGCAATTTTTGGTGACAACAGCTGTCAAGTTTTGCCGCGGGTAAACTCGAATAAACTGCTGACAGGTGCTGTCACACAGTTTTTTCACCTAGAAACAGTGCCGGTTTAAGTTAGTTCGCCGCCAGGTTCTGGCAAAAACACAACGCCCAATGTTTTAAAATATTACTTTTAAAAACATTTTTAAATTTTTAAGTCTTACTTTCTCACGTCAAGTGTAAGATTAGGTTGGTTAGGCTGGTATCTAACAGTAAACTTAGTATCCTATAAAATATAAAATGAGCCTTTATAAACAAATTATAAAAACTAATCAAAAGCACTAACTAAAAAATAAAACATTCTTTGGTTTATATAAACAATACTAAGTACTAAGAAAAACTAATCAAAAGTTATAAATAAATAAAACATTATTCTTTGGTTTAAATAAATATTGAGAAATCCTAATACTAATGTTTTCAAGTCTTTATATATAAAGACTTGAAAACAACCTACTACTATAGTAGCAAATTGTTTTATAACACTTTACATTTATTTCATCTAGCAGGTCTTGATAAATGGACAGAATTGCTAAAGAGTTCAATCTTTCTTGGGGAATTGTATTTCTTAGGTAGTTCTTTACCCTTTTTAGAGCAGAAAAAGATCGTTCACCATTTGAAACCATTATAAAAAAAAAATCTCAGACAATTATTAATATTCGGAAATGAAGATATTAATTTATTTTCGTATAAAACTTATACTAATTCCAATGGAGTTTTTATTTTTATTTCCGAAAGGGAAGTTACCAGTTTCTTGAGTTGAACACATTTTTGAGGAAAAAACTCATCCAAATCCTCCACGAAGATTTATGCTTTTAGATTAAACAAAAATTCAAATTTGTTTGTGCCAGATTCCTAGCTATCATATCGACAAATGATTTCGGATTATAGATTGTCAATTATTAAAATAAAACATATTGTTCGCATTGTTTCTTTTTTGCTTAAACTTGCCTCTGAATTATTTTCTTCAAATTGTAATTTTCTTATGATTATCCGCTTCTGAGCATAATTTTCGTTTCCTGTTAATTTCCTCGTAATGATTAAAATGATATCACGTAAAAAATAGTGACAAAAGATGAGCATTTGTGCTTAAATCCATATTTTGTTTTTGGACTGCTTTATTGGTTTCATTAACCCTTTGCAAAACGTCTATCCAAAAAGTTCAAATTATTCCGTTTCCAATAAATCAAGTTTTTCTGATTTGTATCGGCCGACGCAGTGTCGCAATAATTTTTTTTCTAAATTCTAACGATTAAGTATTTTTTTAAATTATGGGCGGTACGCGGTACCGCCCCAAAAATATTTACCGCCCGGTGCTATAGTCCCCAAAAAACCCCTGTTAAACCGGCACTGCCTAGAAACCATTTGTAATTCAAAATTGCGCGTTTGTGATTGGTGGATATTAAGACGAGGGAAATAGTCGTTGGTATTAATTGCAAAATTACACATTTCATCTTAACAAAGATACTAGACATTTTGACAGATGTCAATTTTTTAATAAATAAAATTGGCTTCAAATTTTATTTTGTGTTCGTCGTAGATAAATTATTGTATGCAAGTTGCATAATGCAACAACAAAAAAATATCAAAAGATGGTCTTGTTCTTCTGCGATTTATTTTAGAAAACCTTAACTGCTAGAAATTATACATCGGAAAATAAGTAAAACGGCATTTAATAACCTTTTCCTAGGGGGGAGCTCCCCCCTTGGCAACACCCATGTTTCCAGGTATAATACTCCGATATTCCATTCATACTTCTGGCTTACTTTAGGGCTTACTTATTTTGTTTTACGGCGCCGGCATGTAATTAAAATATTCCTTGAGAAATTTAAATTTCCACTGAACCAATTTGGACGAGAATTTTCGGGTTTAATAACTTAACACTTAATTAAGGTACCTATTTAATTTAAGTCTCCTTAAATATGGCACATGCTTATGCGTTTAATTTAAAAATGTATTCATTCACACTGAATATATTTATTGGATTTTGCTGTTTTCTTAAATCAGATACTGACATTAACAATTAATTACTGATCATGGGGAAGTATACGCTAAAGAAGTATCGGGTTTTCGAAACCCGCGCGCCATCTGGTGGACTTCAAAAGCATTGCGTGAATTTAAGAATTGTCAACAATACATTTAAATCATACGAACTGTACATCATTTTTAAATAAATAGGTAGTTTTTTCGCAAAAGAGAGGAAGGCAGATGTCTTACTCGACAAATTTTGTTCAATTGCACAGCTAAATCGCGCACGTTATTTGTGTTTTACGTTGCAAGGAAAAAACTAAAAAACTTTAGTACTCGATTTCGATTGATTATTCTTTATATCATTGTTTAGGAAACTCAACGCTTAAATGCTCATATAGTTACGTTAGAGCGTGTATTTTATCTAAGGGATCATGGTGAATTATTGTGTTTTTAATTGTAAATAAAATTCAAGAACTAAGTCGTTGCATTTTCATGTTTTGCCAAAGGATCCAATTCGGTAAGAACATTTGGTGGTGCAGAATTAACTAACGATAACTTTACCTAATATAATTTATATTTAGGTTTGGACATTTTTAAGAAATTAGTAACAAATAATTGTTGCACAAACATAACCTTAAAATCGAACATTTTTATATTTCAGTTCTCTAAAAAACGCCGACAACTGCATTTTAAACAACAAAATATACCTTCGAATTCATGGCAACATAATATTAATTTTCTACTCCTATTTACGGAATTTGACCCTTCTAATATCACTTTTATCTATGGAATGACATATATTCCGTAAAGTGACAGAATGAAATATTCTATCATCTGATGACAGAATAAACATTCGTGGCGACATCTCTGTTTTTAATATCTAACCTCACTTTTTTCCAAATAAATTATTTTTCTATGGTATTTTTTGGAAACGTAGAAAAAGTATAGTCTGAAACACGTTTGGAATTGCATATTCCGCTCTCGTGAAACCGTCAAACTCGCCTTCGGCTCGTGTGACAAACTTTTCACTCGAGCGGAATATGCTGTATTCCAAACTTGTTACAGAATATACTATTATAATACATAATATAATGGTATTTTACCGTTGAGTGCAAATGCTAAATGATGTTTGAATTTAGACGACTAAAATATGTATTTATTGTAAAGGGTGTATCAATAAGAGCGCAAGATTTGAATTTCGCCTCAGTTTGGCAACCATGATGTCACATGATTAATGACATGACAGATTGATAGGAGACAGATGGAAGTTAGTAAATATAGAGCATTACACGATAGAACAACCCGTTCTGATTGTTAAACACTATTATCAAAATGATGAAAGTTTGATTGCCACGATTCGTAAAGGGCGTCCAATATTTTTTCGAAATAATGTTCCTAATTCATCTACTGTGAAAAGAATAATCGAAAAATTTGAAAGCACTGCTTCGGTTAGTGATGTGAAATACACGACACGAGCTCGTTCAGAACAAAATGTCGCAGCAGTTCGCAAGAGTGTGGCCGAGAGTCCAGAGACGTCGATTTGCCATCGTGAATTGGACATTACAAAAGCCACTCTTCGGCGAATTCTTACTTAAGATTTGCATCTTCATGTCTACAAAGTCCAATTGACTCAACAACTCCAGCCAAAAGACCATGAACAGCGAAGAGAGTTCACCAATTGGATCCTTGAGCAGCAAGAAGTGAATGCCGATTTTGCGGACAAAATCATTTTCAGTGATGAGGCCCATTTTCACCACTATTTAACACCCTTGGACTTTTGGCTGTGGGGTTATTTGAAGTCACAAGTTTATGCCAACAAGCCCGCCACCATCAAAGTCTTAAAAGCAGAAATTAGACGCTCTATCAACGAAATACCGCCACATGTATTCAATAATGTTATTGCAAATTTTGCCAAAAGAATACGCTTGTGCCAGTTAAGCCGTGGTGGATTTACCAGATGTGTTATTTTATACATAATTTCCAAATGTGTACTTTATAAATCAATAAATATTTCAATGCTTTAATACTTAAAACCATGTTTTACTAAACTTTGAAATCTTGCGCTCTTATTGATACACCCTTTATCTAATAAAAACAATTTATATTTACAGGGACTGTATGAAATTTATTTCTTCATTCGGATTATTGGAAAACCGATAAAAACTCAACCCAGGATTTTCTCTCGAACATTTTCCGGCTTTATTCTCAAAAACACTCGTTGTAACACACGCGTTTGACAGCTGCACTGTTCAAAATTTCATGACCATTTTAACACCAAATTAACACCATACATGGTCTATATCGATACAAACCAAAATGGTGTTAAATATGGTTCGTTGGTCCGCGGTGTAAATTCAAATACTAAAATAGTGTAAATTTAACTTTCCCACAGTATTAAAATAAATTTTACCTGGTGTAAATTGAACTCCTTTTCAGTGTTAAGGTGGCAAGTTTGATTCCGATTCGTTCAAAAAGAACGAATCATTTAAATGAACCGAATGAATCGAACAAAGTTTGTAAAAGAATCAATTTTTTTTGGAATCATTTTTTTTTAAATCACGACAAGTGAATCAAACCATAAAAAAATATAAACTTGGTTACATGCACTGAATTAAATGCTAGGTTCGGATCACTAGGCTAAAATGTCGGTCTTTTTGAATAACTTGTGATATTTCTAGGGATATTTCAGGGAATTTTTTGTCAAATATCAAAATACTCTTTTGATTCAAAAGTTTCCAATACAACCTAGGTACTTGTATTTTGATTTTTTTTATGTAAGGTGTGCTGTTATTGCACCGGAAAAGCCATAGGTTAATTTACACGTAAGCAAAATAAAAATCGAATCCAATAATTTAATAATACAACCGTTGATTCATTTAACGATACAACCAAAACAAGTCATCATTACAAACGATTCAAGAACCAAGTCATTAATTCGGTCGAACCTGAATTGTTCGTTAATTATCTGTTCCTGAGCCAGAAAGTGAATCAGTCGCGAACGAATCTTTATGAACGAATCATTTTAAAAGAATGAATTAAAAGAATTGATTCACCAAAAAGAATCGAACTTCCCACCTCTATTAAATATTATGTGTTTTTGGTCAAATTAGATCATACTACACAGAAAAAAAGGAAACAGGAAGTTCCTTGACGCATTACTAGTATATTACCAGTGGTACCTATTATTCCAGAAAATTGAACCTTCAACTCGCTAGAGATAATGTTTTTAGTGTGTTCCACCAACTTAAAATACTTCAAGTATTGACAGCTGTTTCCACCTATTTAAGGTCTGTTTAGTATCGAACAAATTGTAGTGTCACACCAAAGCAAAGGACTACCTGAGCTTATATACTCTTCATGTAAGTCAACAGAGGCGAGATTTAAGAACATCACGTGATCCACACCGCCTTTGCCGCGATCGGTACACACTATGCAACCGGGAATGCACGGCAAATTGTTTTAATCGTTTTAACAGAGTGCTTTAGGTTGAAGTAACTCTTATTTTACAAACAACATATTTAGTAAACTGAACCATACAGCGGGTTGGTTTCACTAAAGTTTTCTGGGTTAATTTAACCAATTAAAAAAAAAATAACTATCTGGTTTAGTACCGTCAGACTAATCTTTGTTTATATTAACCTTCCCACAGTTAAAAAAAAATAAAAAAAAAATACAAAAATAAATACTTATGGGTAAACTAAATTAATATAGTTAAATGAACTATTCCTTTTTTTCTGTGTAGGTGCACTTTTCAAATATTTTTAGATAAACAGCGTTTTGGTGTTTGCTGTATATAACATTTTCAACCATAATTCATGGTGTTATATTAACACCACTTGGTGTTGGATTTTGACACCTTTTTAAGATTACTCTTTACACCACAGATATTTTAAACAGTGTAGCGATACTTCTTTAGCGTATAGCTAGGTATTTCTAAATGAGATACCTCCGAGTTGGAAATTGAATTGTAAAACAATGATTTCTTAGTTTGAGGTCACGGCGCTACTTTGAATAGAATGCCTTTGCCGCATCTGTGGCTTACTTGCCAGGTTAAACCAAACTAATTATACCGTAGTCGAGGCAATGCTTCCTTTTGCTGACAAAGGCACGCCCGCCTAAAACCGCACAAGACAGCCCGACAAATATTCGATTCAATTTTCCCAACAAGAAACAAGAAATTTCTTATTATGTTGTCAATAGATAATTAATTAATAGCCATTCATTTTTTATTTGTATTTGTGTTCTTTTATAAAGGAATTTTGGTAATTTTATTATTTTCTCTTTTTTTTTAAGGAGTTGCATACTATACGAGGTGTGTTCAGAAAATATCGGGAATTTTCGTTTTTTGAAACAAATATTTATTTATTCGTCTACATTAATGTTGTCGCCTTCAAAATAGTCCCCATTGGATATTATGCACATGTGCCAGCTCTTCTTCCAATACTCGAAACACTCCTAAAACTCGATCTTTGGGATAGCCTTTAGTTCTTTCAGCGATGCGCTTTTAATGTCATCTATGCTTGCAAAAGGACGGCCCTTTAAGGTTCTCTTTATTTTTGGGAATAGGAAAAAGTCAGACAGAGGCATGTCTGGCGAATATGGAGGCTGGGGCATCATTACAGTATTGTTTTTGGCCAAAAATTTTGTTCAAAGTTTAACAATTTTAGAACAAATTTAGCTGCCACGCGTTTCATAACCAAAACATTCGAAAAAATTTCATGGGATGAGCCAATCGATATACCAACATCATCAGCGACTTCTCAGATGGTTTATAACCATTTCTTCCACTTTTTCCATGTTTTTATCGGTTGTTAATGTGCTTGTGCGTTCGGAGCGTTCGTCATCTTCAACGTCTTCACGGCCATCTTGGAAACTCTTATACCACTTGTAAACTCTTGTTTTACTTATAGCAGACTCACTATAGGCCTTTGTTAACATTTCACAGAATTTATTTAATTTTTTAAGCAAAATTGGATTCAAATTCTTTGGATCCATTTCTTTTAACGAACGAAAAATCGCCGAGCTCATAAAACACGTTTAACCTTAGCGGCTGCCACAGACAAAGTAAACAATGAAAACAGCTAAAGTTTTTATCATACTTCGGGGGCATGTATACCAATATAATAAAGAAAATTTTATGACAACCGGACCCTCCGAACCCGCGAAATTTAACAATTCCCGTTTACATGGTGTGGACACCTCGTACTTTATCTATTTTACGTTCATAATGACTTCATTATATCACCGCTTTCGGTGCTGTAATGAGATACTTTATTCACTCAAAATTTTGATTTTATAGGTTGGCTATACTTTAAACAGCATAATAGTTTGCATATTGGTTATAATATTTTTATGATTTTTCTAGTACTTACGAGACTTTTCTGGCAATAAATTTTGCAGCCGCTTATTGTAAATAAGTAAATTAAGGACGGCATGGCGAATCGATTTTGACAGTAACTGTCAAACCAATGACTGTAATACCAACTATCTAAATTAAAAAATGACGTCTTATGACAAGTGTTATTTGACAATTGTCAAAATTTGCCTTAATCCGGCCCTGTAAATTACTTAAACTTAATTATGTTTACCAAAGTTTAGGCAGCAAATATTAATGTTTTTACAGGATTTCCTTATGTTCTGTTTACAGGGCGTTGACAGACACATTTTTACTAGATTTTTGCAATTGGTTTTACTTAGTTGAGTTGAACATGTTCTCGTTAAAGCAACTCAATTCAAAACTATTACTAGTTTTAATAATTATTGTGCTTACTGCCTTGTTATGTTACATTTCTTCAAGAGATAATAGGAAACCTCATATTAATAGCAAAAATAATGTGTGAGTATCTACATAAATAATTTATATTTTTTGTGAAAAAAATGTAAGTTTATTGCAGCAAGTACCTACTGGAAAGCATAATTATTCGGGAATATAAAGAAGTAAAATAAAAAGGTAAATATTAAATTAACTATATTATCAATAATAGAAATTGGTGTGAGAGACAATCCATATGAAAACGCCGAAACTCGTTGCTCGACCATATTGGATTTTGCTCAAATTTTATAGAAATATTCATTAGGGTCCCAAAGCACAAAATTCCCCCTTATTTATTTTTTCGCATGTGTCAAAACCGACCTAATCGAATTAAAACTTTTTAAAACCGTCATTTTTATGCTTTAATAATTTAAGCTGTAATTTTTTTTCTATTAAAGATAGTTTTAATTTTAAGATGTCATTTTAAAGCTAAAAAATAGGAGTTTTTATAAAAAAAAATATAAATTCATTCAATCAATATTTCTAAATAATTATATTATATATTATATTATTACAGATTATTTCCCTCATTATAATATGAACCAATCAAAAGCCTTGAATTTTCGAATAAATTTCGTTTAAATAAGCGATTAAATCACTAGAACTATTTAACAGCGATTAAATTTTAGCCTCCATATTGGATTTTTGTTTACGATTTTATGGTGTTATTTACAAGTTTTAACAAACATTTTTTAAAAAAACAATAAAAAATAAGTTATCCAGTTTACGAAATATCAATTATTACTTATTACATACCTACCTTAAATTAATGGAATTTTCTTTAAAAAAATATTTATAAACTTTGACACATAGGTACGTCAGATTTTATGAATGGTCAAATAGTTTCCTTTAATTCGAGAAATAATCTAGACGTACTAGGTACCTATATCACTCAACCTATAAATTTAATCAAACTATGCTCAGTAAGTTTTTTATTTTATTTTTCTTTTTGGAAAATAGTTTCATGCAAAATAATTAAAAATAAAATAAATAAATAAATAATATTAAATTATTTTGCATTCAATATTTTCCAAAAAAAACCAAACAAAAAACTACTGAGCCTAGTTTAACCGATTAAATTCATAGTTCTCATGATATAATATATGATTATTTCCCTCATTATAATATGAACCAATCAAAAGGCTTAAATTTTCGAATAAATTTCGTTTAAATAAGCGATTAAATCACTAGAACTATTTAACAGCGATTAAATTTTAGCCTCCATATTGGATTTTTGTTTAAGATTATATGGTGTTATTTACAAGTTTTAACAAACATTTTTTAAAAAACAATAAAAAATAAGTTATCCAGTTTACGAAATATCAATTATTACTTATTACATACCTACCTTAAATTAATGGAATTTTCTTTAAAAAAATATTTATAAACTTTGACACATACGTCAGATTTTATGAATGGTCAAATAGTTTCCTTTAATTCGAGAAATAATCTAGACGTATATCACTCAACCTATAAATTTAATCTGTCAAACTATGCTCAGTAAGTTTTTTATTTTATTTTTCTTTTTGGAAAATAGTTTCATGCAAAATAATTAAAAATAAAATAAATAAATAAATAATATTAAATTATTTTGCATTCAACATTTTCCAAGAAAAACCAAACAAAAAACTACTGAGCCTAGTTTAACCGATTGAATTCATAGTTCTCATGATATAATATATGATTATTTCCCTCATTATAATATGAACCAATCAAAAGCCTTGAATTTTCGAATAAATTTCGTTTAAATAAGCGATTAAATCACTAGAACTATTTAACAGCGATTAAATTTTAGCCTCCATATTGGATTTTTGTTTACGATTTTATGGTGTTATTTACAAGTTTTAACAAACATTTTTTAAAAAACAATAAAAAATAAGTAAGTTATCTAGTTTACGAAATATTAATTATTACTTATTACATAGGTACCTTAAATTAATGGAATTTTCTTTAAAAAAATATTTATAAATTTTGACACATACGTCAGATTTTATGAATTGTCAAATAGTTTCCTTTAATTCGAGAAATAATCTAGACGTATATCACTCAACCTATAAATTTAATCTGTCAAACTATGCTCAGTAAGTTTTTTATTTGATTTTTCTTTTTGGAAAATAGTTTCATGCAAAATAATTAAAAATAAAACCCCTCGACCGCTACGCGGTCTCGTGATTTTATTAAATTATTTTGCATTCAACATTTTCCAAGAAAAACCAAACAAAAAACTACTGAGCCTAGTTTAACCGATTTATAGTTCTCGTGATATAATAACTAACTTCTAGCCGGTGCCCCAACATCGATCCCGACTGGACAAAGAATTTATTATATATTATACAATGCATCATTATCATTTAAAATTGACGGCACAACAATAATATAATAATAAATTGTACCTGTATACATGTTAAGGGCACGTTAGTTACGTAATAAAACCAAACCAACCCAAACTCAACAACACAACCCAACCGACCCCGCCCCATTGGCCCCCCCCCGCCCCATTGAGCAAAAAACCCAACTAAAATGGGCAAATTTATGTTACGATAAAAATAAAACACTTTTTAACAAAGGAACAACAAATTTATGAAATAAAAAAGTAAAAAAAATTCGACAACTTCTGAGTATCGAACCCGGGACCTCTCGCATGCAAAGCAAACGCCCTACCATCTAAGCTATCTAGCTTGACAACAAATTTTGTATGTTCGGGGAACAAAACCGGATTATTATTATGACGTCACGTTATAAGGCGGTTCGTGCCAGCTCGTGAGAAGTCGGGATCGATGTTGGGTCACCGACTAGAAGTTTCTGATATAATATTAATAATTTTTAACCTTAGGCAATCACCGCTAATAGTAATGCTTACTGTGTTGCCTATATCACGTCAAAACAAAATAACCTTTATGTTGATGTTTTCAAGAAGTAGAGTAAATTAATTAATTATACATTTGTCCCAAAATATTTGTTTAAAATTGATTTTAAGGTTTTTTCGAGAAGCATTTGTAACCTCCAAACCAAGATGGTAAAATACCTCGGACAGCAAGAGGCTATTGACATTGATGTTGAACTCTTCAACGAATACAAATACTCAGTGGACCAGTTAATGGAGCTGGCTGGTTTAAGTTGCGCTACTGCAATCGCCAAAGAATACTCGCCAGAAAAACTCAACAATAGATTAATATTAATTTGCTGCGGCCCCGGTAATAACGGGGGAGATGGTTTAGTGTGTGCCCGTCATTTAAAATTATTCAATTATAGCCCGGTTGTGTATTATCCAAAAAGAACTGATAAACCTTTGTACATTAACTTGACGTTTCAATGCGAGTCGATGAATATCCCACTGCTTAGTTGCTTACCCGATGGTTGTAAAATTGAAAATGAATATGGACTTATCGTTGATGCCTTATTTGGGTTCAGTTTTAAGCCTCCAGTTAGGCTAGATTTTGTCCCCATTATTGATTTGCTTTTATCCACCAAAGTGCCAATTGCCAGGTAAATATTATGATTTAAAATGTTTTTGTACTTTTTTGAATATTTTTTAGCATTGACATTCCAAGTGGATGGAACATAGAACAAGGTGAACCTGAAGGAGGTGGAATTAAACCGGAAATGTTAATTTCACTTACAGCCCCAAAATTGTGTGCACAAAAATTCAAGGGAAAATTTCATTACCTGGGAGGAAGATTTGTTCCTCCAAAATTACAGGAGAAATATAACTTAAATTTACCTGAATATCCAGGAACAGAATGTTGTGTATTGTTAAAGTAAAGTGTATTATAATTTGTTGGTATCTTTGATTTGGGGATGAATCTCTCAATATGGCAACACTGCAAAACTGTAGCCAACCTTTTTGAACTACTGAGAATTTTAGCAAATGGCACAAACATCAAATCAAGATTCAAATTATTGGATATTTTTTGTTGACAATTCAGAAATTTATCTTTTTAAAATATGTAGTTAAAATAATAATAAACCCGTTGATTGATTCACTCAACGATAAAACAATTGACAAGTCAATGAAGCACAAAACCGCAGATCCGAAATCCCCTTCACTTATTTTAGCAGGCACCATATTTTGAATTGGTTGTTATTTAAATGGAACCTTGTTAATTAGAATCACAATTAGTTTTTAATTAAAGGACATGGAGGAACCCGAAGTGCATATTTTTACTTTAAAATCTATTATATTTTTGGTAAGTGTTATTTCTTATATACCGTATATATATTATTTTTAAATAGTGTTGGGGCTATAGCTATATAAGTACCATAAAGTTACTTTACCAATTTTAATGAACTTGAACTTAAATGAAATTTAAAAATTGCTTGGGTATATTGCAATTAGGTATTATTTGAATAATTAAATGGAGGTTTTATAAGATAATTTTAATTTTTCAGTTGTCATATTAAATGTTTTATTAAATTTCATTTCAATTTTATCCGACATCTGACAATTGTCATTCGATTTTAACCTCACTTTTCCAATATGACATCTGTCAAACGGTTTTAACCCTTATATACCGAAATTTACTAAATATAAAACGGTTCTTTTTTATAATTTTATAACTCTTATAAGATATTGCTAATTAATCTTAAGATGCTTTTTTTTCTAAACGCACTTTTTTGATAAAAATACAAACGAAATATTTAGAAAAAAACATTAATTTTTTGTAATTTTTTCTATTCAAGCTTTAATTTATTATGAGTTTTTGTTTGTTTTTTCATTTTAATTAAAATAATTATGTAATTAACATTTTTTTCGCAATTGATTAGATCTATTTTTTTAAATAATATATTAAATTTAAATAGTAAAACACAAACATAAATATGCAAAAAGTTTAGCTTTAACCGATTTTGTAGCTCCAATTATAACGGAGTTAGCAATGGCGGTGGCGAGATGGAAGACATTTCAGTCTTTGCAATATTGGTTGCCTACTACTGGCGTAATGTAGAAAACCTATTGTTTCTGATATATATATATACAGGGTGTTCCTTAATATCATGTACAAACAAAAGGGGGTGATTCTTTGGCTTATTTTATGAATTAAAGTTCCTATAAACATGGGCCCACAAACGCTTCGTTACCGATCTACAGGGTGTTAAAGTTTGGAGATTTTTTTAGTTTTTATTTTATAACTTCTGCAGTTTTTGAGATATTTGGCCCAAATTCGGAATATAGGTTAGGCTATAAGGCTTACATCATTGGGCATGCCAAATGGTTATAAGAATCTACAGGGCGATACTTTTTTGTATGTCATACTCCCCTTTTTTCCCAAGAACTTTTTTATGGTGCGCTGCTGGTAGATTTTAAAATACAAAATAAATTTTCTGTTTTGTTTAAAAACTTTTTGGTAACCTAAAGTTTTTTCGTATTTGCGACCGTTATCGAGAAAAATATGTAGAACAAAATTTGTGAGATGAAATTCAAATTTTTAAAAGGGTCTGGTTGGCTTTATTAATAATAACTTATTTTTATTTATTTTAACAATTTATTCTACACTTCTTGTTAAAAACAAAATGCTCTTTGTTAAAATGATTTATTATAATACAAAAAACTTAAATATTTAGAAAAACAAGAAAACTACATTACAACAATTGTTGAAAGTGACCTCCTCCAATTCTCACACAAGCATCTGCTCTTCTTCTCATTGATGCCCTTACTCTTTCAAACACCCCCGGAGTATTTCTTACGGTTTCAAATGCTTCTACTATCCGATTTTGTAAGTCATTTATATTATTAACTGGTGTTGCATAGACTAAAGATTTGAGATGCCCCCATAGGAAAAAATCCAGGCTGTTTAGGTCAGGAGACCTAGGGGGCCATGGCTGAGGTCCACCCCGTCCTATCCACCTGTTTTCATATGCTACATTTAAATACTCCCGAGCCAAAATAGAAAAATGTGCTGGGGCGCCATCGTGCATATACCAAATACGGTTTCTTAGCAAAACAGGCAAATCTTCTATTAAAAAAGGCAATTCATGTTGAAGAAAATGCCTATATGACTGAGCATTAAGTCGATTAGGCAAAAAGAAAGGACCAATCAAATAATCCCCAATTATACCACCCCATACATTTAACGAGAACTGTTCTTGAAAATGCGTTTCTACAATTTCATGTGGATTTTCTTCAGCCCATATGTGGTTGTTATGAAAATTTATAATTAAGTCTCTAGAAAAGTTGGCTTCGTCGGTAAAAAGGATTTTACAGTCAAAATTAGGGTCTCTTGCTAGCCTGGCAAGGTACCATCGGCAGAAATTAAGCCTTAATGGGAAATCTCGAGGAAGGAGCGCCTGCACCCTTTGAATGTGGTAAGGGTATAGCAGAGAATCACGCAGGATACGCCAAACAACTTGATGACTAATGTTGAAATGTTCACTAATTTTTCTAGTGCTAGTATCTGGATGCTCTTCTATTTCATTTAAAACAGCTTCTTCAATCTGTGGTGTTCTTACCGTATATTGTCTACCTGCATCATTGGTATTCTTTTTAAAAGTTCCACTTTCTGCAAGACGCCTATGAATATTTGTGAATGTTCGATGATCGGGTATTATTCTATTATCGGGATAGCGCTCCATGTACAGGCGTGTAGCTTCTCTTGCATTTCCATCCGCAAGGCCATAGATGAAATGCATGTCAGCCATGTCAGAATTCGTATAATTTGGCATTGTTACGGACTGATAAGAAATTTAATTATAACGAGTCTTTTAAATAATTTTACACCTTGCAGTTTAAAACTTTAAATGCGTGCTGTCAATAGCATCGTTTTTATGTATTTTTTTGATGTTGTAGACAGTGTGTTGTCTGTGATGTTGTATTCAATAGCTACATAAACCATTTTATTTCAGATTTGATATTTAATAAGTAGTGGCAGAAATGAATTCAAATCATGTTTAAAAGAGTACACCATTACAACAATTGTTGTAAGGTAATTTTCTAGTTTTTCTAAATATTTAAGTTTTTTGTATTAAAATAAATCATTGTAACCAAAACCGTTTTGTTTCTAATAAGAAGTATAGAAATATTATTTTAAAAATAAATAAAAATAAATTATTAATAAAGCCAACCAGATTATTTTAGAAATTTGAATTTCATCTCGCAAATGACAACAACTTGTGTTATATTTTTTTTCTCGATAATGGTTGCAGATACGAAAAAACTTTAGGTTACTAAAAAGTTTCTAAACAAAACAGAAAACTTATTTTGTATTTTAAAATCTACCAGCAGCGCACCATAAAAAAGTTCTTGGGAAAAAAGGGGAGCATGACATACAAAAAAGTATCGCCCTGTAGATTCTTATAACCATTTGGCATGCCCAATGATGTAAGCCTTATATCCCAACCTATATTCCGAATTTGGGCCAAATATCTCAAAAACTGCAGAAGTTATAAGATAAAAACTAAAAAAATCTCCAAACTTTAACACCCTGTAGATCGGTAACGAAGCGTTTGCGGGCCCATGTTTATAGGAACTTTTATTCATAAAATAAGCCAAAGAATCACCCCCTTTTGTTTGTACATGATATTAAGGAACACCCTGTATATATATAAATATATATATACCTACATATATATATGGGTGAATATATTGAGATGTCCCCCAAGTGAAAATGATTATTTTTTATTTTTGGTTGTTTCACTCTTAGTCTAGAATGGGTTTTTTGGGAAGCCACCAGGTCTAGTAATAACATAACATAAGTGGTTCTGCACTAATGCAAGAATTTTAAGAAATCATACATTTTGAATATTAGAGCTTCACGGAGATTAGGATTTCGTATGTTTTTGTTAAAACATCCCTTTGGACATTTTAAATAAGTTATTGTATCTTTTAACACCTTAATATTTTAAAAAAATAGAATTGTACATACATAAAATATTTATAAAAAAATCTACTTACTGAGATATTACACTTCACGGTGGATAGTTTTATAAATACCAAATTAATGAACTTAAACTTTTGAATTATAAAACAGCAACACTCTCACCTGCATATAAATTCTAACTGACCTTCAGGAATCACATGCATCTATAATGTCGTAAACAGAGGTTTTTGCTTATTTAAAATGATTAAAGCGCCATCCGTTACATAAAATTTAACGCAAAAACAGGTTCACGGAGGATAGAATCAATTTTTGTAACACCTACATAAATGGTTATAAAAATTATTTCTTTTAATTTTTAATAATATTTTATATTTGATTCGATTGCTTTGGATGTGTTTAATTTACTTAGTGAACTGATATTTTTAGTATGCTTTTACTACCTACCTCAGATATTTGAAAACATATAGGTTAACCTAGGTACCTAGAAAGAGTAACAGTCACGGAGGATAGGTTTCTTTATTGCAAAAACCAAGCAAGGTTGGAAAACATTTAAGAGGACATTAAAAAGACATTTATTTATTTACCTATAATATTTTACTAATTCTAAGTAATTTTGCAGGATTCTTTATGCTTTGGTTTAATGTATTCCCACATAGCACCTCATTTAATTGATATAAGTGGAACCCAACTAGGAATTGGGATATTTAATGCATTCAACATACTTCTCTCCCTTGTTTCGAAAGACATAACCGTAAATTAATATTTATGTAATGTGTAACAATTTACCTACTACAAAGTTTGTATTTTAGAGATCATTTTTATCCATAAAAGGAAAGAAATTTGCCACCTACATGATTTTTATGATTAGTATTATGTCCCATTTATTTGTATCAATGACGTACTCTGTTACATTTACAATTTTTAGCAGGCTTTTATTCAGTAAGTGTAAATCTATTGGAAATAGTCTAAACAAAATACCATATTTTCATATAACAAATATATTTTGCTGTACAATTAATAAATAGTACTTTTTTAGCTGCAGTAAATGAAGCAAACAGGTTTTGCAAAGATTTATTTTTCAAAATAGCTCCAGATTCAACCCATGAACAAGAAAAAATGATTTTGGATATTTTATCTTCTTTAGGGTACATTATTGGGCCTAGTATTGGGGGATATATTTTTACAGTTCCTGGGGGATTCACCATACTGGCCCTATTAACCGCTGGAATAACATTTGCCAATGTTTGTAAGTATGACGTTATACAGGGTGTTTCAAAATTAAACTACCCTGATAGCAAAATTTGATTTTAAGAATCTTCTAAGAAGATATGACCCGGAATAATGGAATATTCTTAGAACCTTCCCTTATTGCTCAAAATGTTCTTAGGGACTTTTAAAACATTCAATAGATACCCTTTTAATGATGCAATTAGATTCTTAGAAGCTTCTTAAAACCTTCCTAAAAAGCATTCTAAGAACATTTTAAGAATACGTTTTTGGAATGTTCTTAGAAGGTTTCTTATGGAGCTTCTAGGAAGCTTTTGAGAATATTTCCAAATATGTCAGATACCCACATTCTAATATGTTGGATTCTACATTCGTAAAATTCTTCAGGAGGCGACAAATGCGCCTCACTGTCATAATATGACAGTTAAATGTATTTGTCGTCCCCTGAAAAAAGTTTTGGGACATAGTAATTAATATATATTTATTTAAAAATATTAAATAAACAAGTTGACTTCTAAACCATAAGTTGTATGACATTATTTCATAAAAAGTAAAATTGGAAAATTTTGTGGGATAAGTCAGATTAGATTGAAGTTGAAGATAGTTAGGATTATTGTACATAAAAATGTTAATTCAGAAATAAACAATCGGTACCTATACAAATTAATAAATATTTATTTTTAACATAAAATAAAATATAAAAAAACGAAATAGGTATTTCCTTATAAAATAATTCTTCATAAAAGAAAAAACCAAATAGTTCTTCATAAAAAAACATTTTTCATTGAATTTAAGTTGGATAGAGCCGGATAATTTAGATACCTATAGTAAAAGTATTTTTGTTATCGAATATTGTTTTAATTTGACAAATAACTATAAAAAAATATTTTGGGTTGTGTTTTTTACTTAGTATTTAATACTACCTATAGGTATACCTTTATACGTAGATTATGGTATATTTTACTATTATATAGGTACCTAACTGAACTGAATATGCTTAACAGAATCTTCTAAGAATATTCCTAAATGAACTTTCTATAGCAATTACTTTCTCAACATTCTAAGCATATGTTTAGAGTGGATTAATTTTTACCACTAAGCTTTGCACCTTCTAAGAACCTGCCTATAGGCCAGTGAGAATATTCTTAGGATTATGCTATATTTCTTTTAAGCATTTTCTTTAGAAGAAATATAGCATGATCCTAAGAATATTCTCACTGGAAGGTTTAAAAAACATTCTTAGAATAAACTGTGCTATCATGGTAGGGGGGACATTTTTATTTTCTTTACATCGAAGTTTAAAATTAATTCAAAACTAATAAAATCCATTTGCATTTTAGTGCTTCTTTTGAGGATACCGGTGATGAACGAAGATAATAAACCGCAAGCTTTTGATGAACAAGAAGTAATCGAAAGATATAAAACGGTTATTGATAAAAACATTGAAGACGTAAAAAATTCAAACTGGAAAGTGACTTGGCCTTTTCTAGCAGTACAAATTCTTGTGACGTGTGGTTGGACGATGTTTTTTTCAAAATTCACACAAGTAATGCATAGTAATTTTAACAGCGGCAGTTCCACATTTGGGAATGCGGCTTCCTACAAAAACCTTCTACTTTTTGGGTCTGTTACATTGTCTACAGATTTAAAGTCGAAATATCTTAACGATGTTCCCCTAGTATCCACATTGGATTGCTCGTTGATAATTAATTTTTGTGCTATATGTGGCATGTGCTATTCCCAGTCATTTTTAGCCTATTGGGTACTTTGTATACCTCTCGTTTTTACGAAATCCCTAATTAATTCGTATTGGCCAGATATGCATTCTCAAAGCGAAAATTCCGCACTAGTGAATCTAATTCCAGCAATTAATATCGCCTCTGGAATTATAATGCCAATTTTTTTTGGCATTGTCTGCACTCACTTATGTCCAAACCTTGTGAAATTCGTCTCAGTGTCTCTGGTGCTAGCCGCATTTCTTATTTTTACTTTTATTGTCAAACCAAATTTAAAATAAAAAAATAAAAGATAATTTTGTATTTATTTAACAAGTTTAAATGTACGTCACTGACATTTTTATATATGCTCAAAAGTATACTTTTATCCATACTCTACACCCAAAATTCCCACCATGACTTTTCATTGAGAAAAGCATCTCCATAATTGCA
Organism: Brassicogethes aeneus; assembly: GCA_921294245.1. Lineage (NCBI taxonomy): Eukaryota > Metazoa > Arthropoda > Insecta > Coleoptera > Nitidulidae > Brassicogethes > Brassicogethes aeneus. The sequence goes on from OV121137.1 coordinate 53,786,495, forward strand.
ATTATGGAGATACCTCATGAGGTATCCGTCTTATTTTATAAAAATAGCGATTTTTGCGGTAACTTGGCGTATAAAGATCATAATTTAAGACAACAAAACATGTAATCGTAAAAACATTCAAATTTAATCAAAGAATTCTCCGATCACCCCTCGTAAAACAAACTTAAAATAAAAATTGGGACATTTTAACTACGGTACGTTATAACTACCTTTAACAAATTTGTTGTATATTAGCATATTCATAACCTTACTTTTAAACGTCAAATCACTTCAACAAACTTTTTTAAATCCAACTTTTAAACAATTTAAAATGGAAAAATATATTCAGGGTGAATGTATGACCATGTGTCCTGATGAGGAAATAAAAATGTAAGTTAAATACGCCTAACCACATAAAAATTACCAATATAATAAATTTAGGAGGGAGACCCAAAAATTGCTACACATATTAGAAATTGCCCCAGGTACCGAACATTATAGACTTCCCAGAGCTGACAAAAATAAAATGGTGAAAGAATTTGGCAGATCTGCAGCTGGTAAAACACACAACCCCAAGAGTATTCGTCCGCCCAGTGTTTTACTCAAAACGGTACATTTCTTGATGACAGAGTAAGTTTAAATAATAACTTTCAAAAGCATGTAATTTTTTCTGTATTTAGGGTGGCAACAAACACAACTATTCCCTGGAATGTGATATACGATTATATAGCAGATAGACTGCGATCAATAAGGCAAGACATGATAATTCAGAATACCAATCTTGCACATACAATAACTATTCTACAACCAATTGTGAGATTTTACGCGTTTTCAGCATATACGTAATGTTTATTTGAAGTTAAATAACATTCTTAACTATTTATATAATTTTTAGACTATATGGCTGTAACAGAAGTATATTTGATGATTTTTTAAATAACAAACATTTACTGGAATGTTTAAAACGGTTACTTAATAATTATGATGACTTTGATATTCTAATTAAAACAAAACAAACAGAATTTGAGGAATATTTATTAGAAAATAGACCTCAATTTGAAGCTATGTATATTATTTTTAATATTGGAGAGGAAGCAGCTATTTTAAGGGGCATAAACTTGGACCAAAAATGGAGGTGAGGTATATTAATAATAAAAACATTTTTTTATGATGCCCAATTTTTTTATTTAAGAACAAGTGAAGTTGAAAGTGCAATAAAATTGTCAATATTATTTTCAAATGGAAACTATGTTAAATACTGTAGGCTTATTACACATTTTCCCCCAATTTTGGCTGCTTTAGCTTCCCTACATTTACCAAAAATGAGAAGGTACCTATAATAATGTATACAGGGTGCTATGTAATTAATGTAATATATTAAATAACTGAATAACTTTTGATACAAGGTGTAGCAGAAAAATATTTATACAAAGAAAGAAAAAATATGCATTAGAAGTTTTTTATATTTTTTGTGATATGCCACTGGTTACACAAAGTTGCCAGTTGTAAAAAATTGTTACTAAAAATTTTTCTTGCAAAAAATAAATAAAAACTCAATAATTACATTATGCCCTTAAAGCTCTACCCAAGCAACAATTTAAGTATTTGTTACATATATGGGACTATTGAAAAAACTTTAAAGTGTTTTGCGACAGTCGCCGGTCTCTATATTACTCTTTCATTACTAAGTTACGACTAAAGTGGGGAACAATTATTAAGTTCCAAAAAGGTAGCAAATATGTCACTAGCTATAAACCCTGCTACTATTTGGAACGTAGCTGCTACGTTACTAGAACGTTTTAATATCGTTGCTAGAGCGTTATAATTACTATTAGGTACTTATTTGTTTTTACTTCTATATTAACCGTCTTTGTCAAACTTATATTAGATTATACTATCCCTCCTTTTTTAAATGGAACCACTACGGACTTGGCTTTTCAATGTCGTCGTTTATTAAATATGTACTGTTAGTTTATAACTTCCAGAATAACAATATAATGTTTAATTAGGCAGGTAATTTATAAACCCTTTAAATTTTACTGTTGAACTTTTGAATTTAGTTTTTGTAAAATAAATGCGCTTCATCAATATTTAAGCATAAACAAATTATTTATTTAATAATGTTTAAAAATAAAAAATCTTAATATTTATGATTAATTTTTTATTTAATTATTAATACCGTCTATTACCAACAAAATTACTATTTATTAAAAAGTTAACAACCATTTACAAACAATTAAAATAATTTATTATTTACATTACCACGTGGTACTGTACAGTAAAAAATGGCCGATAAGAAGCATTTTCCTTTGAAGTAGTTTTCGCTACTTTAAAGTTTTTTCCACCCTAATTTACTTTATGATAGTTTTGGTTAGTACCATAAACATTCCAAATACTAAAATAATAACTTTTAAGTTATTAACTTTTTAGTTTTTAACTCATGTTCCAGTTTCGAGATTTTAACTTGCAAAGGGACTACAAAGTAAAAATAATTATAATGTAATCTTTAGGTAGCAACCGAAAGTATACTGCTACAAATTAAATTTACTTGAAAGTTTTTTTTACTTATAACACCTTTTTTAAAGTTGCAAAGTCTCCTTGGGGGCAACCAAGTTTTACTTAAATGTTTATTACTTTATAGTAACCATTTAAGAAAAAATTAAGTTTCTGTTATATTGCTATTTAAAAGTTATAATTACTTTTAAGTAAAAATTAAAGTAGCTGTTTATTATACTTAACTAATTTAAAGTTATCACCACTTTACAATGGTTTTTGGAACCAAAAATGCTGCTTGGGTAATACCCTTCTAGAATTATTTCCTCATCCAGCTTTAGTGCCTATTTTAAAAACTCCATAACCCCAAAATTAATTTTTTCACCGGTTTTTTTCTTTCTGTTTACTGTTTGAGGTGCTTCTTTATGGACCCTAATTAAGGAACTACTCATTTTAATAAATTACATTAATTATAACACCCTGTATTACCTATATGTCAATTAAAGGAATTTTGAAAAAAATATAGTTTTAGATGGGGTTTTAAAGTAATGAGTAATGCTTACAACAGTAAAACTCTAACATATCCTGTCAAAAAATTTAAAACTATCTTCCTATATAATTCTGATGAAGAAGTTGAACAGAATTGTGGCCATTTTGGGTTTCCTGTGGGAGTGAATGGAATAAGTCTGCAAAAACAGTATTTTAAAGAAAATACAGAGAATGAGACTGAAAAGGATAACAAAAATAAACCCATGTATGAGGTATTTATCTAAAAATCCAAAAATGTTTTTATTTTTGATCTACAATATATTTTAGGTGCCTTTTGTTAAACCAGAATTTATTGAGGAAAAAGTGTTTGATACTTGTTTAAGTGATCTTCTTTTGTACAGTTAGGTAATTAACTTATTTTTTATCCCGAATTTTTACAAATATACTTTTTTTGCCATGACTTTTGTAGTTTTTTTGACAAACATCATTTTAATTAACCCCATGAATTTTTTGTCCATGTTTGTCTGGTTAAAAATGACTATAACATCATCATTACGGTATTGTAAAGAAGAACAGTAAGTACAAAAGATTTCATTTGTTGTGTCAAAAATAAATCACTTTATTATTTCTTATGTCATTACAATCATTCATAAAAAAATATTATTTTTGTTGAAACAACAGGCAAAATTTCAGTACAATGATTACAGCAGGTAAATTTTCTAGACTTGATTTCGATGATTACGGTGATAGTTTTGATAAAAATTTAGAGAGGAATGTGAGCAGAACTGCGGGAGAGGCCCCACGAAACAATTTATTTAACGCAAACTTTTTGGAACCGCTACGACACAGGAAACTTATGTCCGCTTCCGGTATACTATCCACATTAAATGTCTTAAGGGAACCCATTGCAGATTACCAAAGCAGCAGGGGCATTGCACGAAATGAGTAAGATAGTTTTTAAAAATTATACTTAAGAGCGTGGGATAACAGAAAAGCATATTCTACTATCAATAATATCAAGAAAAAATAGGGTAAAGCACATACTTATTGGACACTTAAGGAATATTATTTATTTAAAATTTATATATGCCGTTGTTTTAAGGATTTTAGTTTTTTTCTTATAAAAATATAAAAAGGATAGTTTGTTTGTTTAAATTTAAAATATTCTTATTTTTAAGTAAACGTAAGTAAATAAAGTTAACTTTATTTACGTTTACTTAAAAATAAGAATATTTGAATTTTTAATAATAGTTTTATAAAAACATGCAAAAAAGTGTAGTAATTGAACATTTTATATAGTAATTGGACACATAGTTATTGGACATACAATTTTTATATAAACACAACTTTACATCAAATAACAAAAATTGTTAAATATTTTTTAAAGATAAATTGCTGTTTTAGATATTTTTATTTCGTTTTTGTAAATATAATTCATATATTCCTCATCCCTTTTCTGGATTCTGAAGGTAACTACTAATTCCTTGGTCTGACTTCTGAAATAGTTTGTTGCAAATATCATCAAGTCTAGTTTGTGAAGCATTTATAATGTTTAGGCCGGAACAGGATGATTTATAATAACTAATATTCTTTCGGGTGGTATCTTAAAAGTATTTTCTCTATGACTACTTAAGAATAGTAACATTCTAGTGTAATTTTTGATCATAGAAAGGATGTTTTTCTGCAATACTGTGCGAGAATATTCCTACTCTTGTTTAAGAATGGTCACAAGTAACGACATCTCCTGGCTGTTTACTAAACGTAAAAATATTTAAATATTACTGTATTATTTATTAATTAAAAAATAATAGCAGTTGTATAATTAAGGTTTAGGCACAAAAAAATAGTTATATTTATTGTTTTTCAAATATACAAATCAAAATTATAATAAATTTGATATTAAAATGATAAAGCAGTTACCTACTATACCGGCTTTGAAGTTTTGACAGATTCAAAAAATTTAAAAAAAGACCTTTAAAATGTAGAAAAAGAATTGATGTTGACATAGATTACTTGTAAAATTAGTTTTGTATTTTTTACAATGTTATTTTTTGTTATTAGTTAGTGTAAATAACTATTTTTAATTATAATAAAGATTTAGGCTGCCTAAATTAGGCATACCATTTGTTTAAATTTATTATAATTTACATTATAAAATTGTGACGGCACAAAATGGTTTGACAATACAAAAAACTTAAATGTCAAAAACTGCTTGGTTTCTTTTCTCTGTTTAAAATTATAGGTATAAGCGTTACTATTCTTACGTAGTCGTAGAGAAAATAATGTCTGAAACACGTTTGGAATAGCATATTTCACTCTCGTAAAACCGTCACACTCGCCTTCGGCTCGTGTGTCAAATTTTTCCTCGAGCGGAATATGCTGTATTCCAAACTTGTTACAGAATGTACTATTCCGAATTTATTTATTTTACTGCCATTAGTTTTTTATGTTCTCTATCATGCACTGTATTTAAATCACTGTTATTCTGCAAGATGTCCTGTGACGAAGAAATCACTATATTACTTACTCTCTAAAAATGAATTAGTCAAAAATGTCATAGCGAAAAAGCAGCCACTAATAATTCTTGTCAACAGCAATTTGTATCCAGGACATTTAGCAGTCAATTCCTTTGAAATATTATTCGCTGAATCCGAAAATTTCGTCAAAAGTTATAAAATGTTGAACAGTTTTTGAAATATAATCAATATGATATGGAATTGACTATATCTCAAAAACTGCTTAACTTTTATAGTTTTAACGGTATTTTCGGATTCAGGGGACAATTTTGGTAAATGTTCGGGATACTAATAGTGTATGATATTGGACATATGTCCAATAATAGAAATTTACATTTTTTACCAATCAGTAATTGAACATTTCACTGTTTGTTTTCAGAATTAAAATTAAAACGCATTAAAGTGACAATGTTTAAACCATGAAGAACACAATTATACCACACACTGATCTGTATACAGTGTATACACTTTTTAGAAATATTTTTTATTTTAATTACAACACAGCCCTGCTCTTAACAAAAAAAACAAAAATCTTACCACCAAAGTAACGTTCGAACTTTTTTGTCCCAAATTGGACCCAAAATAAAGTACTATATTATTACCGACTGAGATAGTTTTAATTGTATACAGCGTCATCTAATGATTTGACTTTAAGGTAACTATTTATAGAACTCTTGTTTTTACAGTATTAATGTTAATTGTCCAATAACTATAAAGTGTCCGATAACTGTCTACTTTACCCTACTCAAATTTTAAAAAAATATTTTTTTATAATGATATTAGTTTTTATGGAATATATTTTTTGTAAATACCAAGCTCCCAGAGGGCCTTATCAGGTTAAAACTTGGCCAAGAATTGCCCTTTCACCTTTGAAAAAGTTTTGCCAATAAATGTACAATATTGGACTTAATATTTCTATGATTTTTGTGTAATTGTGATGGCCGACAATTTTTTTTTGGGAGTATTTGAAAATATGGTAAATAAAACACTTTATATACAGGGTGTTATGTAAGTAATGTAATACATTAAAATGGGTAATTCCTTAGGGTCCATAAAGAAGCACTTGAAACTTTTTTTCTTCTAAATTCTAAAAATAATTTATAATAACCTTTATCCAACCAAAAGGTACGCCAATGATCGACTAAGAACTATAGGTTAATCTGGTTGCCTAACTTAATTTATTATGTTATGGTTGGTAACAGATTCTGTAAAAAAAAGTTGCCAGATTTTGTTTAAATTTAGCTTAATTACAAAAATGACAAAATCAACAATGCAAATTGATAATTTGACGATTTTATTAATTGTTGATTATGTCATTTTTGTAATGAAGAATCTAGTGCATTTCTTTCAAATTTTGGGTTATGCGCTCAAATTGTAAATATCTTAACTAAGGAAAGTGCTTTTGGATTTATTTACACAAACCGAATGTTTATAGTTTAACCTGCGAACTTGTCCTAATTTCATCTGAGTAAACAGAAAGAAAAAAACCGATGAAAAAATTAATTTTGTGGTTATATATGCAATTTTTAAAGTTGGTACTAAATTTTCTAATCATTGCTTAAGGTAATAGCTTGATGAGTAAATAAATACAGAAGGGTATTAGAGCTTTAAGGGCATACAACTTTTGTATTTATTGAGTTTTTATTTATTTTTTGCAAGAAAAATTTTTAGTATCATTTTTTACAACCAGCTACCCGTAGCTACTTTGTTGGTTGGTATCTATGTACTCACAGAACACAAGTGTGTAACCAGTGGCGTATCACAAAAATATAAAAAACTTCTAATGCATATATTTTCTTTATCTTTGAAAAAATATGTTTTTAAATATTTTTCCGTTACACATGTCAAAAGGTATTCAGTATTTTAATATATTACATTAATTATTAACCCTGTATAATATATATAATATATTGTCTTTAATCACTAAGAAAACACCCTGTATTTTATTGACGCATTTTCAGAACCATTACATTCATGAACCTGATAACTTCACTGATATCTCAAGCATACACAGCAGGGTTGACAATACTGGTAATGTTATGGAATCTTCTACCACTTGTTGAAGGATTCGTTTATTTAATCAGATTCATCCTTGATAAACTCATAGATATACTGGAAACTGAGGAGCCCAAGGATAAAGTAATGAAAACCATTATATTTTGCGGAGAACTTTTCTTAATATTAATAGTCATATTTTTAATAGTCGGGTTAATTTTCATGCCAGTTTATGTCCTAACAGCCAAACTGTTTGGTAAATTGTGGGGGATGATAGTGTGGTAATGTAGATTGTAAATAAAGAGCTTAGGTCTTAAAAATTGTTTTAATTGTATATACATTAATGTATCTTCCGTTTTAAATTAAAATACCAGCTTAAACCCATACCTAAAGTGGCAGGTAGGACAGACATTAATATCACACTCTGCCCAAAAAAGTCCACCATAATACCCGAAAAAAGTGGCGAAACAAACCTAGCAATTGACATTATACTGTTTGAAGCTCCCGATAGAGATCCTCTTTTAACCCCGTTTGATTCCTTCATTAATAAATCCATACTAATTACTCTTATAACGATTGACGATATTGCTAGAGGTATAAGACACAACATATAAGTGAATAAATTAGGTGAAACATAAATGAAATAGAAACTTAAAGCAAAGATTGCAAAAAAATGAAATAATTGTTGGTAGCCTGTTCTGTCATTTTTATAAAAACTATTAATCTTTTCCAAATACAGAGCCACTATCATTCCAATGCTGCTGTATATGGATATTGTGTAACCTATATGTTTTTGGGACAAGCCATGTTTTTCTTTAAGGTACAAAACTTGATTGCTAAAATATGCTGATGAACACAATCCAAATAAAAATCTTAAGAGAAAACTGACCCAGTGGGCCTTCCAGTCAACTTCAATCAATTCCCTGAGCGATTTTTTAAATTCAGTCTTTATTCCTGTTAGTAGTGAGTCATATTTGTGCTTTTTAGTGGGCTCTTCTGGCAAGTTAACAGTAATTCCTAAAAGGTTTACATTTTTATATTGTCATTAAAAAGTAAAAGCGAATTGTTTTTTTATCTTAACTTTTTAATCAATTGGTTTAGCAAAAAATCATAAGACGCCGTTTTAGCATTTATTAGATAAAAGTTTAAAGATTAAAGTTTAGCACTTAAATTATGTTTTAACAGAAATTTATAAAGCTATTTTTTTTAAACTCAAAACAATTGATAGTCAAAAAATATTTTAAATATAAAATGCAACAGTAAAAATGTATGTTTAAAAATATTGATTTTTAAAAGTTTTGGTTGTAATATTTTATTCTACAAAATTATTGGTTTAAATTTTTAAAGAGTCATTTAAATGATAGTTGATAAATTATTAATACAAAAATTCTCACATTACATTAAATGTAAGTTTTAAAGTAGTAATTTTTGGATTAAAAATTTATCGACTATCATTTAAATGACTTTACAAATTTAAACCAAATTTTTTTATTTTTTACAATTTTAAAGTGATATATTTTTAAGACAAAATTTATAACTAAAAATGTTGTTGTTCTATTATTAAATTTATGTAATAAAGAATCATTTCATTACGATAATTTGTCAAATATTTATGGAGCAAGCACGATTTGGCAACACTGCGGATCAAACTGGCTGCATCGTGGCTCCGATCCCAGACTCTTGTGCCTTCTACTAATTTAAAAAGTATCGACTTACATTTAAATGTAAAGTTATAAATTTTGTCTTAAAAATGTATCAATTTAAAATTGTTAAAAATAAAAGTTATTGGTTTAAATTTGTAAAGAGTCATTTAAATGATAGTCGATAAATTTTTAATGCAAAAACATTTAAATGTAATGTTCAAATTTTTGTATTGAAAATTTATCGACTATCATTTAAATGACTCTTTACAAATTCAAACCAATAATTTTGAAGAATAAAATATTAAAATTCCATTTTTTTAAAATTAATATTTTTTAAACTTTTACAGTTGCATTTTATATTTAAAATATTTTTTAATTATCAATAGTTTTGAGTTTACAAAAATTTAACTTTTTAAACTATTTTGGTAGCAAATGTTTTATATGTGTTTTTATTTTAAATGGCTTGATACTATTTTTAAATACTAAAAAATTTAACTTTACCAAATTAATCTCAATAATTTTATAAAATATTTATTTAAGTTAACATATATGTATATATATATATGTATATGTATATAAGTATACTTAATGCCACCCAAATAAATTATACTTGGGAAATTATTTTTATTAAAAAATGATAGAAATTTTTGCAAAAATTGATAGAAAATAATATTCTTTAATACAGAAGTGAACTGTTGGTTAGTAAATTTTGTCTTTTAATTCATGATAGTTGAAAATATTATAAATTTATAAATGTAAACCTAAAATTTTTAGTTAGGAAAATTCTAAATCAATAAAATTTTAAATTAAAAAATTATTTAATAAATGTTAAAACAGCGTACCATACACCTTTTCTGTATGACCTTTGGTTAGTGAGTTACAAAAATCAATGGGGACAAAAAAATTCCCATGTTCTTATGGAAAATCAAAAAGTGCAAAATTAAAATTAAGAGCTCATATTTTCACAGGCTTATTTTTACACCTAAACGAAATTTTTGCAAGAAAAAAAACAATTCGCTTTTTTTTAAACACCCCAGTGACCATACAAGCACACAAAACAATAACAAACCTAAATTTAAAATGAAGAGACCAGAGGTTATTAAACAGACATACATAAACCCATTTGGATATTCCGACAAGTAACCTCCAATTAAAGGTCCTATAATAAATCCCAGGTTACCCCAAGCTGTCGATTTTCCAAAAGCAGCGCTTCTTTCTTTTGGTGTTATAACATCAGTAATAATGGCTTTTGTGAGTGTTTGTGTATGTTTACACATGCCTTAAATGTGTAATATTTGTGTATTTTAATAATAAAATATGTTGATTAAAATGCTAACCTAAACAAAACCGAATTAAAAATATTCCTATAATTGATTTCGGAATTCCTAGTAAACCATATAAAATTGCACATAGTATAACAGTAATTTGTAGTACAGACTTTCTATCTCTTACATCACTCCAACTACCCTAAAATTATTATACAGGATTTTAGGTAAATAAATACACAAAGGTATGTGTATAATTAAATAATAATAGTTTAAAACATTCTTACAATTATAGGACCAGCTAAAACTTGTATTCCTGCATAAGTAGAACTTAAAATACCTATAGTAAATTTAGAAGCCCCAAGGTCTTTTAAATGTGTGCTGAATAATGGATAAGTAAGGCCAACAGCTAACAAATCCTAAAAATATTATTTTTATTAGTTGTTAAATCACCATTTCGTATTAAGTGGAATTTACCAAGAAGGATACTAAATGTAGAATATTTATTGGTCCCATTATATTACTACACGTTGATTAAGTCATTTTAACTGATATATAAGTTTTAAAGTTGGATAATTGTAAAGAAACCTTGGAAAATAAATCATTTTGCATATTGCCCACATGATTTTGACGTTTAAGAATCAGTGCATGTTGCCAGATGGACTTGGACGATAATCATCAAATAATATCATTTTTACAAATATACACATATGACATATGTATGTACTTTAGTATCACGAAGAATTTTTTTTTTCTCAAAATGGTCTACTTTTAAAATTGACCCTATCGCAAAAATTTAATATCCGCGGGACCTGATTGGGGATAAATCTCTTCATCTGGCAACACTGATCAGTGCTACCATGCTTTCGAAATGAATTTTAAAATAAATGTATTGTTAGTTGCCTAAAATAGTATTAAGTTTATAGATTATAAAAAAATTAAGTTTTTTTACTCCCACCTTTAAAACGCCCTTTATCGTACTTGTTTCCATGACCTCTTAAATACACATTGACAAGTTGTGGCTTTATGGCGCTTTAGTCACGGGCTGAAGTTAGTTTTAAGTTAGTTGACAGTTGTCAAATGTCATACAATCGTTAAAATAAAGTGCCTTTCTTGTAAAATAAAATTAAATGGGAAAATTATTTTATTATCTCAATACAAAAATACAAAAGTATTAAATAGTTTCTCAACGCCAATATTTGAAAAGTTTATATGAACATTGTACTTTTATTTCGCCGGCAGTAAACTATAACTTAAATTCGGACACGGACTCCACTCTAAAGTGCTCATAAAACATTTTCTTTACTTTCACTGTGAAAAACTGTCAATTTTCAAGAAATACATTTCGATTTATAACCTTTATAATATAAAAATTTGACATTAAATGTCAAATTTTTATATTATAAAGGTTATAAATCGAAATGTATTTCTTGAAAATTGACAGTTTTTCACAGTCAAATTTTGACGGTGACACACAGATTCCCCTATTGTTTCATAGATGGCGTTCTATACAAATTTTTGATTTAAATCATTTTGAGATTTAAAAGTATTTGTCGTAGAAAAAGTATAGTATGCACCTCGTTTATAAACTTTTCTATACACTCAGTATACTTTAAATTATAATTTAAGCACTTGCTCGCAAGCTCGCTCGAGCCTAAATTAAATTCGTGTATAAAATGGCGTTTATCAAACTTGATACATAATATATAATAGTATACTATTTTCCATTTTCATCATCGACATTTTAATTATGCATGTGACTTCAAAAATAAATCATTTTTGGCTCATTTTTTGACAATATATATTTTTGAATGTAAGGTTTGCCATCTTAAAAATTGTTAATAAAAATTTCGGCTAAGTAAATACTAGTGTACATCTACGCCACGACAATCATTCTAACATATAAAACCCATGTTCAGCATCCTCTATTCACATACACGAAGCTGAAATAATTTTATTGTGCGTGTATACAAAATCATACACATGGCGCACTGGACCCAACTCGCGTGTATATTTTTTCATACACATGGCAGTTAACGTGTTAATAATTCTAAATGCTGTTTAAATTTAGACAACTTATTTGTTTGACGATTATTACTGAATTGAAATGTTTACACTTTTTACGTTAATCATTACTAAAATGTGTATTTATTGTATCTACAAGATACAATTTATATTTACAGGGACTGTATGAAATTTATTTCTTCATTCGGATTAACACTGTTTATTGTAAAACTGATAAAAACTCAACCCAGGATTTCCTCTCAAAATATACCCAACAACACAACAAATCGCGCCATGGTTTTTTTTCGATATTTTTTAACATTTTCCGGGTCAAAAACAGCGTTTTAATTGAAAAACTAAAAAAACTCTTATTCTATTATAAATGATTTATTGAACATTCTAATTATAACTATATGTACCTAGATATAATTTAGTGATATAAAATTATAACTTGTCAACTTCAAATCTGTAAAAGTCCACATACACATCAACACACTTTTTTTTATGAAACCTATATGATGCCGGTAAATCATATTTTAGTTCTGCCAAGACTTTTCCTTCACCACCTAGCAACTTGGCAGTCTTCAAAACATGATCTCTGAAATGTTTTATAAAATTATTACCTTTTTATAACAAGTTATTATCATACCTTGTAGAGGTTTTATGGAGAGAATAGACTACATTATTGGAAAGTTTAAAAGCAGTTTCTAGAAATTTCATATCAATGCCAGCATTGTGTTTGGTGCCAAAAGGGGGGTTCATGATAACGGTATCAAATATTTTATTTGACCTATAACAATAAACATTCTAGGTTAATACTTGAATACAAACATTACTCCATATTTACCTATAGGTATTATCTAAATTAAGGACATCACATTGAACAACATCAATATTAGTAAGATCATGATCAGAAATGTTTTCTAAACAAATATCTATAGCGTCTTTGTCAATTTCAAACCCAACTACCTGACTAGCTTCCAGTACAGATGCTCCTATCGATAATGCCCCGCAGCCACTCCCCAAATCTGCCACTATTTTTTGGTCAATATCACCGTACTGAGACTAAATGTGACCAAATAAAAAACAAATTATACAGGGTGAGTTTTAAGTTGACGCGTTCCTTTTAACAGCGTGTAGAAATCAGATAAACAAATAAATATTTTGAGTAACTTTTTTATCAAAACTCAAAAATAAGAGAGTTATAGGCCTTCCAAGTTTAATTAAATTTTGAGCCGGTCCTGGCTATTGTTAACAAAAAACATAACCATAAAAATAAAAATAACAAAATAAACAATGCAAAATGTCATCCATGACAACAAACATAACCATTTAAATCAAAATGACATTTAGCAATGAAAAATGTTTTTTGTGCCTCAATTATTGTTAAAAATGGTTCGGCTTAAAATTTAATTAAACTTTGATGGGCTATAACTTTTTTATTTTTGAGTTTTGATAAAAAAGTTACTTAAAATATTTATTTGTCTAGCAGATTTCTACACACTGTTAAAAGAAACGCGTCAACTTAAAACTCACCCTGTATAAAATATAGAAAAATAATGTTACCTGTATTGTGTGGAGCATGTGGGACCCCAAATGCGAAGGAGTAACATACTGCTCCAGCAATACCTTTGGCCTTTCAAACTCCTCAATACACTGCAACCGTTCCTCCAAAACCCTCAACTTCTGGCAAGGAAACATTAAGGATCACTTAACATCAAAACGAGGAAGCACTGGCAGAATAAGATTCCCGAAAGAGGAATCTTGCGATATGAAATAACCTGTACTCTGTTGATTAGCCGTTTGAAGGGCCGTTCTTTGAGCTGTGTTCAAAGAATTACCGTCACTATGCGCAGTAAGGGCAGATCCGATTGTAGGCAGTGTAGAATGCAAGCTAGAAGCCACTCCTTGCTTCAGAAGTAATTGTTTTTTCAACTGCAATTCTTCCAATATTTTTTGGTGGTTTCCTATCTCTGCAATAAAATAAAATAACCCTCTTTAATTGTTATGCTTTATTTTTACCTCTCTGAATTTTCGGCGGAGCGAAAGCCATTAAATTGTTTACACAAAACTTGATAGAATGTACGCACTTGTAAAGACAAATTATAGGTTATGTTTAGAAATGTCAAAATAATTATGTTGGCGAAACTGATTTTGGAAGTTGTGGTGTTCTTTAAATTTGATTAGACTTTTTTGCATATTGTGATTCTGTGATAAGAACCACAAATGAACATAGTTAAATCACAACTTTAATTAAGTTCCTTCCATTTAATTTTAATAAATAAAGTATTAAACAACTTACGATTTAAATGTGACATATCTGCAACCAAATTTTAATGTTGGTATCCATAGAAATGGAAAAAAGGGTTAAGTTTACAAATAAGGGACGTTACAAATTCAAGAAAAATGCCTTCAACGTCAATTACCTTGAAACCGAAGAAGCCTTCAAAAGAAAAGGAGAAAAGGAAGTCGCAAACAGGGCAAATAGAATTAAATAATCATGTTGGTAATGACAAAGGTTCTCCAGTTAAGGTGGTAATTAATAAGTTGCTTTTGTTATGTTATTTGTAACATGCTTTTAGGACAACAATAATAAGCAATATGCCGGTATCGGTCCCGAATCAATTTGTATATATGCAGAACATTTGTCCGAAGATATTTATAAGTCTGTTAGTGAGGACTTTCGAAAATCCAGGGAAATATGCAATATCTTGACTGAAGACATTAATTACAAATTAAGATATATTATACATGTAAGTACAATAACAAATAACAAAATGTGGTAATAAAAATTACATTTTAGGATGCATTATTAAAGGCCAAACTTTGCGGTAGAAATAATATTAGTTCAAAAGATATCTCCCAAAGTTTTGAAGGCCTACAACTGGAAAAAGTTTATGGTGCTTCCTCGAATCCCAATTGGTTACCATTAACAGATCAACTAGGAACAATAAATTGTCTTTATTTAGATGTATGTATAATTCTTATACCAAATATAACTACTATACAAATCTTAATTTTTAGGACACCAAAATTAATCTTATGGATCTAGCAGAAGAAGAACAATTCTACACTCAACCCGGTGATTTAGTTATAAGCAAAAGCTGGTACCCTGAAGAAATAAGTAACCAACTAAAGCAATATTTTACGACGGTGTGCCAAAGTGTTGTGAGTTCCGATTGCAAATTAAGACAAACAGCTTTAAAAGACATTAGTGAAAATCCCAAAATCGGTCCTATAATTGAGTGGTTCTATCACTTTGGTTATCTGTTACTGTCCAAAGATATAACCTATGACTGCCTTACGTTAAGAGCCTTAGAATTAATTGATACATTGGAAAGTAGTCCCCTGGGTAGTGCTAATGTATCAGAGAAACAGGTATTTATATAATTTTACTTTTATTAGTTTAAATGTGTTAATGATTTAATTTAAGCAAATTTAGTTTAGTCAGAATTTTAATTTTATTTACTTCTATTGGTTGAAATGTGAGTTCTTATCCAAAGTTGCCTTATTTAGCCACTAGAGGGCTTTACATTTTGTTTTTGATGATTCTGATTCAACAAATTTCCAAATTATTAAATAATTTTTTAATTTAAATTTTTTGGTTTAAAAATAAAAATTTTAGGTTTACATTTATAAATTTATACAATTTTCAACTATCATGTATTGACAGACAAAATTTACTAACTGTTCACTTCTGTATTAAACAATATTATTTTCAATCAATTTTTGCAAAAATTTCAAACCATCATTTTTTAATAAAAATAATTTAAATTTTTTAGTCTTTAAAAATGGTATTGAAACATTTAAAATAAAAACACATATAAAACATTTTCCACCAAAAAAGTTAAATTTTTTTAATCTCAAAACAATTAATAATCAAAAAATTATTTTAAATATAAAATGCAAATGAAAAAGTTTAAGTTTAAAATATTGGTTTTTAAAAAATGTAGTTTTAGATAATATTTTATCCTACAAAATTATTGGTTTAAATTTGTAAAAAGTCATTTAAATAATGCTCCATAAATTTTTAATCCAAAAATTATCCCTTTAAAATTTAAAACTTACATTTAAATATATTGTGAGAATTTTTGTATTAAACATTTATCTACTATCATTTAAATGACTCTTTACAAATTTGAACCCAAAATTTTGTAGAATATTTAAACAAAAGTTTTAAAAAATCAATATTTTTAAGCTTAAAGTTTTACAGTTGTATTTTATTTTAAAAAAAAATTTGAATATTAATTTTTTCGAGTTTAAAAAAGACATTTATCGGACCCTATAGTTATTGGACAATTAATACTGTAAAAACAAGAGTTCTATAAATAGTTACCTTAAAACCAAATCATTAGATGACGCTGTATACAATTATAACTATCTCAGTCGGTAATAATATAGAACTACTTTATTTTGGGTCCAATATTTATTTATTTATTAAAGAAAGACTCTACAGGAAAATTTTCCCAATTACAGAGCTTTTTCTAAAATTAACTTAAAACTAATTAACTTAAGACTAATTTACATAATATGTATTATAACTTCTATTCTTACTTAAATCTATTTACCAAAAAAAAATAAAAATACACTTTCAATAAATACTTGAAAGTATTCCTAATACAAAACAAAAATCTCCAAAAAAATATCCACAATGTTACCTAAAACTATCTTAAAATTTAATTGATAAACTTTAATTCCTACCCAAACCAAAATAAGAAAAACTATAAGTCCAAAAAATATCTTTTTAAAGTATTCTTAAAAACAGAAAAATTAACACCAAAAATGTCAACAATGTTTTGCAAATTATTATATATAATACACATATAATTTATGGGAGAGTATTTACTATAATTTGTAGAACATTGTTTTTCAAAAAATGTTTTGACTAACCTGGTCTTCAAAATTGGTACGTAAAAATTTATTCTATTTAAAGAAAAAATGTCATCAACCAAATAATGTATTACCTTGTACAAATAGCATAATTTGACAAAAGATCTTCTATTTTCTAGCGATAAAATGTTAGATGTCTTGATAAAATTTAAATAATTGTATTCAATGGGAATTTTAAGATAGTAATTTGTAAGTTTATAAAAGTAACTTTGTATTTTATCAATAGATGCTGTATATTTTTTGTAAAAAGGATCCCAAAGAACACAACCATATTCTAATTGCGGTCGTATATACATATTAAATAATCGAGTATAGGTGGATTTGTTTTTAAATTCTTTACAATTTCTAACAATATATCCTATTTTTTTAAAACTATTTTTAGTTATATTTTCAATATGGGTATCAAATTTTAAAACTGGGTCAATATAAATTCCAAGATCCTTAACAATTTCAACCTTATTAATATTAATATTATTTATACTATAAGTAAAATCTATTTTATTGTGCCTGTAAGAAAATTTCATTGTATTGCATTTATTAATATTAAGTGGAAGGTTATTTTTATCTGACCATCTAAAAATTGAATTTAGATCCATTTGTAATTTGTTACAGACATTTTAGAAATATTTAAAAAAATCTTGGCATCATCCGCAAAGAGTCGTATCTCAGAATATTTTATAACATCACAGATATCATTTATAAACAAAATAAAAATTAATGGTCCCAAATTTGAACCCTGAGGTACACCTGAGGTAGAATTGTAGGATGATGAAATATGGCCGTTATAAAAAACCCTTTGTTTACGATCATGCAAATACGAAGATATGAACTCACAAAAATTATCGGTAAATCCATAAAAAGCTTTAAGTTTATACAATATAATTCTGTGATTAACCTTATCAAATGCTTTTTGGAAATCTATGTATACAACATCAACCTGAACGTTATTAGACAACGAGTCATGTATGTATTCAATAAAATTAAGTAAATTACTTGTAGTTGATCTTTTACCAACAAAGCCATGTTGATGTTGAGACAACATATTTCCAACATTACTATATATATATTTATAAACAATTGACTCAAATATTTTACTCACACAAGACAATACAGAAATTGGGCGATAATTTATAACATTTGTTTTATCACCAGACTTAAACAGTGGAGACACCTTTGCATTTTTTAAAACCTTTGGGAACTTTTTTGATTTTAATGATAAGTTAAACAAATAACACAGAGGATTCACAAACACATCACTGCACCCTTTAATTATATACGCTGGAACACCATCTTCACCTGGTGCTGCTCGTGGTTTAAGTTTCTTTATTGCTGCCAAAACATCAATGTTATGTATTTTCTTCAACTCAATAGGACTAATATTACCTGGTTCATCATGTCGAAAGTAGTCATAATCTATATTTTGAATATTAGTGTAAACTTTTTTAAAGTTGTCTGCTATAGCCTCAGCTATTTCGTTCCCATTTGTTAATTCTTTTGTTTCATAGTACATTATGGGAGGTAAACGGGATGTTCTTTTTTTACTATTAATATATGACCAAAATTGTTTTGGATTTGAGCTTATATTATTCTCAGCACTTATTGTGTAATTTTGATAAGCTTTATTTATATTAGTTTTGATTTTTTTTCTAAGTCGTTTGTATTCGATTAAATAGGTTTCATTTTTATATTTTTTGTGTAATTTTCTATTTCTCTCTTTATCATTTAGTAGGTTTTTTATTTCTTTTGTAAACCATGGAGGAAAATTGTTGTTTCTTCGGGTCTTAGGTACTGATGCATTAAATATTGTATAAATAATATTGTAAAAGATATTAAAAGCTACATCGATGTCTTGTTGAGTATAAATTTCCGACCAATCCTGACTTTGAAGTAATCTATACATTAACATAAAATTTGCTACTTTAAAATTATATGTAGATACATTGGGAGGTTCAATTTTTTTTTCAGAAATATTAGGTAGTATTAATTCAACTCTTAAAGTTGGATGATGAGGATCTTCATTAACTAGACCATCATCTTTCTCTATTTGACATTTAAAGTTGGCCGCAACAATGTCTAAAATTTTATTATTTTCATTTGTAAAATTGTTAAATTGCTTTAGATCACAAACAGATAGAAAGTTTATAAAATTGTTTACAAGATTTGTATGAACCCTAAAGGCATTGTAATTAATTAGTTCTGGAATGTTTATGTCTCCAAGAATACAAATATTTGAGTCTCTTTCAAAAGTAAATTGTTGAATACGAGAAAAGATGTCATCATACACTTCCAGTCCCGCACTTGGAGGTATATAAAGTACAATAATAAACACATTTTTTAGTTCTAACTGAATTTTTACACAAATTATATCGACATTTTTATAATTTAAGTCCAATGGCACATTTACAACATTTATGTCTTTTTTAACTGCAATCAAAACACCGCCACCACGTTTTTTGTTGCAATAATTTAGATTTCTATTTGCACGAAAGACGGTATAATTGTTATTAAAAAGTTCACAATCTTCTACATCTTCTTGTAGCCACGTTTCAGTAATTGCCACAATATCATAATTAATTTGCAACGCATTATTATAGAAGGCAGTTGTTTTGGTATTTAATCCCCTAACGTTTTGATATATACAGTTTAATGTGGTCATTTTGGAATTATTAACATATATATGCTATTATTAATACATATATGTTATAGATGCATAAATAAAATGTATTTCATTAAACTAATCTAACTTTACAATGGTTGGTAATCCATTTTTGTATTTAATAGTATATTTTACTTTAGAATCATATAGGATAGGAATATAGGACAAAAAAGTTCGCACGTTACTTTGGTGGTAAGATTTTTGTTTTTTTGTTAAGAGCAGGGCTGTGTTTAAATGACAATAAAAAAATATTTCTAAAAAGTGTACAGATCAGGGTCTGGTATAAATGTGTTCCTCATGATTTAAACATTGTCACTTTAATGCGTTTTAATTTTAATTCTGAAAACAAACAGTAATTGGACATATGTCCAATATCATACTCTATTTGTATCCTGGACATTTACCAGCCAATTCTTATGTAAAATTGTCCCCTGAATCCGAAAAGACCGTCTAAAACTATAAAAGTTAAGCAGTTTTTGAGATATAGTCAATTCCATATTATATGTAAAATTGATTATATTTCAAAAACTGTTCTACTTTTATAACTTTTGACGACATTTTCGGATTCAGCGAATAATATTTTATAGCTAAGAAATTGCTGTTGACGAGAATTAGTAGTTGACGCCTTTTCGCTATGACATTTTTGACTAATTCATTTTTAGAGAGTAAGTAATTAGTGATTTCTTTGTCACAGGACATCTTGTGGAATAACAGTAATTTAAATACAGTGCATGATAGGAAACATAAAAAACTAATGGCAACAAAATTAATAAATTCGGAATACTTTTAACATACCAGCCGAAAAAATATTAGATATATATAAATCATCCTGTTCTGGCCTAAACATTATAAATGCTTTACAAACTACACTTAATAATATTTGCAACAAACTATTTCAGAAGTCAGACCAAGGAATTAGTAGTTACCTTAAGAATCCAGAAAACGGATGAGGAATGCGAGAAAGAAATATATGAATTATATGATATTTACAAAAACGAAATAAAAAAAATTACCTAAAACAGCAATTTATCTTTAAACAATATTTAACAATTTATGTTATTTGATGTAAAGTTGATGTTTATAAAAAAATTGTATGTCCAATAACTATGGTCCATGTGTCCAATTACTATATAAAATGTTCAATTACTATACTTTTTTTCATGTTTTTTTAAAACTAATATTAAAAATTTAAATATTCTTATTTTTAAATAAACGTAAATAAACACACACACTCTCCTTTTATATATTTATAAGAAAAAAACTAAAATCTTTAAAACAAGGGCATATATAAATTTTAAATAAATAATATTCCTAGTGTCCTGGTTTACTCTATGTAAATTTTTGTTAAAACATCATTAAAGTGCTAAACTTTAATCTTTAAATTATTATCTAATAAATGCTAAAACGGCGTGCCACCACACATTAATTAATAAATTTAACATTTTTAGTTAAAGTTATTGGTTAGATTACTATTACAAAGACTATTGAAATCAGTGACCACTGATGAAGTATTAAAACCCATGTGTTCCATATTAGCCAATCTCTGTTTGAGAGTGCCTTTAAGAGAATTTGTTATACAGAAGATTAATCAAAAACTACATAGCCTATTTAGCTGTCCCTTGAATGTTTTGATGATTGTCAGCTACATTGGCATCGATGCAATCAGGGAAATTTTTTTGCCCAACACCAACTATTTTTTGGGGCGAGTAGTACAAAGAAACGACTGTGAATTGTTACACACTGTGTTGGTAGGTTTTTTGCCCTAAAGAAAATAAAACATAAAATGCTAATGTGTACTTTACTCTACCTTGACATTTGAATACCTACAAATAATTGAGGTTATATAACTGTCAGTATAACGCTATTTTCTGAAAAAAAAATGTATAATATAACCCTGAGAGCAAAATTTGATTCTAAGAATCTTCTAAGAAGATATGACCCGGAATAATGGAATATTCTTACAACCTTCCCTTATTACTAAGAATTTTCTTAGGGCTTGTAAAACATTAAATAGATACCCTTTTAATGATGCAATTAGATTCTTAGAAGCTTCTTAAAACCTTCCTAAAAAGCATTCTAAGAACATTTTAAGAATACGTTTTTGGAATGTTCTTAGAAGGTTTCTTATGGAGCTTCTAGGAAGCTTTTGAGAATATTTCCAAATATGTCAGAGACCTACGTTCTAATATGTTAGATTCTACATTCGTAAAATTCTTCAGGAGGCGACAAATACGCCTCACTGTCATAATATGACCGTGAAATGTATTTGTCGTCCCCTTAAAAAATTTTGCGACATATTAATATATATTTATTTAAAAATATTAATTAAACAATTTGACCTCTGAACCATAAGTTGTATGACATTATTTCATAAAAAGTAAAATTGGAAAATTTTGTGGGATAAGTCAGATTAGATTGAAGTTGAAGATAGTTAGAATTATTATAAATAAAAATGTTAATTCAGAAATAAAAAATCGGTATACAAATTAATAAATATTTATTTTTAACATAAAATAAAATATAAAAAAACAAAATATTTCCTTATAAAATAATTCTTCAGAAAAGAAAAAACCAAATAGTTCTTCATAAAAGAAACATTTTTCATTGTATTTAAGTTGGATAGAAGGTTTTATGTAAAAGCTGGATAATTTAGATACCTATAGTAAAAGTATTTTTGTTATCGAATATTGTTTTAATTTGACAAATAACTATAAAAAAATATTTTGGGTTGTGTTTTTTTCTTAATATTTAATACTAAATATACCTTTATACGTAGATTATGGTATATTTTACTATTATATAGGTACCTAACTGAACTGAATATGCTTAACAGAATGTTCCAGGAATATTCCTAAATGAACTTTCTATAGCAATTACTTTTTCAACATTCTAAGCATATGTTTAGAGTGGATTAATTTTTACCACTAAACTTTGCACCTTCTAAGAACCTGCCTATTATATTCTCACTGGCCTATAATAGGCCAGTGAGAATATAGGGATTATGCTTTTAAGCATGTTCTTTAGAAGAAATATAGCATGATCCTAAGAATATTCTTACTGGAAGGTTTAAAAAACATTCTTAGAACATGACTAGAAGAAATATAGCATGATCCTAAGAATATTCCCACTGGAAGGTTTAAAAAACATTCTTAGAATAAACTGTGCTATCAGGGAGTGTATTTGTATTCAAATGTACAAAAGTACACATTAGCATTCCATGTTTTATTTTCTACAATGATTTACGTGTTATCTTTTATTAAAAAACAATATCAATTAATTTTGTAGAGTATATACAATATTATATGTAGAGCAGAGATTCATGGTTGTGACACTTACCATTTATATCACCGAATTTTTGGTGATGGTTTGGTGCCATTTTGGAGACATACGTACATCAGAGAAAAAGGTTTGTTGATATAATTTCCTTTGCAACAATCCTAATGACATTTTTTTTAGCACCCCCTAAGGAGAATAGCAATCACGAACATCTGAAAGTGCAACTTTTGCGGACGAGAAAAAAAATAATTTACGATTCGATAAAGAAAAAGAAGGAATTACATTTTGATTCCCACTATACAAATGGAATTAACGGCATGAGTTTGGAGGAAGTTTTAAGTTTGCCCATGGATAATAATTATTGTGACAACGACTTGGACAAAGTAGATTTAAGTAGTGTCTTTGATTTGCCTACGGAAAAGTGCAGAATCAAAACTATTTTGGACGACGAAAGAATTAAAAGGCTGCCTTACATTAAAGAAACCTCTGTTACAATAGGTAAAATGTCGTTATCTTTACCGCTGTCAGTATTAAATTTTCACAAACCGAAATTCCGTTCAAAATGTTGCAACCATACTTTGTTACAATATAATTTATAAAATGATTTGTACATGGTTTTGTTTTAACCAAATATTGCAACCGCCTATTCCAGTTCCTATTTATTTATTTTTATTTTCAGTAAAGTGAACATTTTTATTTTAATTTTGGACAACATTTTTATTCAAAATTGTTTTTACCTAATTTAAATGATGTAAACAGGTTTTTTCATCATCTTAATATTATTATTTGACAGGAAATTAAGATTTTAATAAAGCTCAAGACATATTTATTTACATGGTCTGATTTAGAAAATAGCGAGGACAATAATATTATTTAGTCACCATTTTTTAACTAACAAATAAGGAAATATAATGTAGGTTTTTTCTTCCACCCACTTTGACCTCTAAATTCCCATTTAAATACACAACAGGTAAACAAAAAATATTATTAGTATTTTTTAAATATGTTTTTAAATGCCTTTACGAAAATATTACATAATTATTTTTAATTAAAAAGCACAAATTGTAAAAATCAACGATAAAGTTTACCATTACTAAATAGTCTAATTTTTTAAACCTAGTCAAAGTTTGGTTAAATAGAATCCAAATGCATTACTTCTAAAATACAACTACCCACCAAACACCCTGTATTCATTAGGGTCGGTTTTATTGAAAAATAATATTATTAAGTATATAGACACAATATTAATAAATAATACAAATTAAAGTGAATTTGTTTATTTAAATTTTGCTAATTTATATAACATGTAATTACAAGTATTGTATCACAATTTTGTATGCTAATTTTGCAATTTAACATGGTCCCAGCAAATAGACAAAAATGCTGCATTTATAATCCCGAAATTTAAAATAATATTTTCCTATTTAACCATATAATTATTATAAAATATTTTCAGAATCAAATTTAACATATTATCTGTGCGGTATATGATGGCATAATAATTTATATAAAAATTGTAATTTTTGCTCCAAAAAATTATAAATAAATGTGTTAAATTATATTATTCTAGTAATTAAATTTTTCAGATCAAAAATTACAGTTTTTATTATTATTTCAAAACTTGATTGCCAATATTAAATTATAGTATATAATTTACAACCTGTATTGTTTGGAAATATGCATATTTAGTAGGAGCATTTTAATTTTTTCAACATTTCTCATTATTTTTTTTTGAAGTTGGACAATTATCCTTAACAATAAATTCTGTAGTGTAATATTAAAGATATGTATTATAAAATATACTTTATCTACTCCTACATTGACGAGCTGTGACATGACTTTTTAGTAACTTAATAAATTTGGCAACAGTGGGCTTTTTAGTCACGGGCTGAAGTTAGCTTTATTATAAATTGGAAAAAAGTGAGGTTTTATCCGGGTGACAGTTGACATATGTCAAATTTTTAACAAATAAAATTCTGTTTTTTGTTAGTCACAGATAAAGTATAGTATGCAACTCGTTTTATAAACGACTCCGGACACAATCGCTCGTGACTAATTAAAACTCGTGACTAAAATGCCATTTATCAAGTTTAAACTTGTTACATAATCTGATGTGATACATCTTAATAATTTTATATTTCCAAATATTACAGTTTTGGAATAAATGCATAACTTTAAAATTTAGAAACAGCAAAGGGTACAACATTTTTTTGTTAAAATATGCTGCAGTGATACTCACAAATTCTAAAGCACCTTGGATTAATTTTTTGTTATTATGCTAAGACTAAGTGCTAAAAAATTAATGACGTGTGCACATTTTATATTCTAGTCTAACTATTAACATTAGCTTTGCTTTAAACATTATCAGTCTTAAAAAGAAGCAAATATGGACTTAAAAAAAATCTAAAAACATTTTGAAATATGAATCAAGCATTCAAGTTTATTGAATCTTTTTTTAATTGTTATACAAGCTCATAGACAGTTATAAATCTTCAACTTTTTATCCCTGCATTTTATAATTCAGTCAAAATGTTTTGTATTTAATATGCAACAAAATTTTAGTCTTTGTATTCAAAGATAATACCCTCCAGGGAGGTATTATCTTTGTTGTAGCGCGTTATCACAAAAATTTCAAGAATATGTCACAGTTGAGTCCCTGTATATATTTTTGGAGTTTTTTGGTTTTGACAGTTCTTAATGCTCCATGCATTAAACTAAATATACAAGGACTACAGTTGAGTTGATAGCAATTTTGAGCCAATATTAAAATTATATATTGTTTCAACTTATAAGTAACAAATATAAAACAGTCTTAAAATTTAACATGCCGAACAGGCGCGTTCGGAAAGCTCATTTTTTTGGTTTAAAACATTGATCTTTTCGTTGGTATCTAACAATGAGTATCCCTGAAAATAAAATAAAAATATTTAATATGATTGGAGAAAAAGTCAGTGTCAGACAATTTTTCTGTATGTCTTCATGAATGTATACAGGGTGTCCTAAGATTAAGTAGCTTGACATCAGCAGCAATAATAATAATAATAGTAACTTTTTAGTTAAAAGTACCAAAACCTGGGACGCCCTGTATAAACAAATTTTATGGATATACTTACTTTTTGTTCGCGTTTTTCTCTAATTTTTCGGGCCAATTCCATAAAAGAAGATTCTATGTTTACGTTGTCTTTGCAGGAAACTTCGAAAAATGGCAAATCGAAATGTTCTGCAATCTGTACAAAAAATATTAAAGAAATATTCTCATTTCAATTATCATTTTATGGAAATGCATAATAACCAATAGAATTAGTTACTGTTTACATAGACAATTTTTACTTACTCTACCCCTGATAGCAAAATTTGATTTTAAGAATCTTCTAAGAAGATATGACCCGGAATAAGGGAATATTCTTAGAACCTTCCCTTGTTGCAAAGAATGTTCTTAGGGACTTTTAAAACATTAAATAGATACCCTTTTAATGTTGAAATTAGATTCTTAAAAGCTTCTTAAAACCTTCCTAAAAAGCATCCTAAGAACATTTTAAGAATACGTTTTTGGAATGTTCTTAGAAGGTTTCTTATGGAGCTTCTAGGAAGCTTTTGAGAATATTTCCAAATATGTCAGATACCCACATTCTAATATGTTGTATTCTACATTCGTAAAATTCTTCAGGGGACGACAAATACGCCTCACTGTTATAATATGACAGTGAAATGTATTTGTCGTTCCCTTAAAAAATTTTGCGACATATTAATATATATTTATTTAAAAATATTAAATAAACAATTTGACCTCTAAACCTTAAGTTGTATGACATTATTTCATAAAAAGTAAAATTGGAAAATTTTGTGGGATAAGTCAGATTAGATTGAAGTTGAAGATAGTTATACATTATTATACATAAAAATGTTAATTCAGAAATAAAAAAGCGGTATACAAATTAATAAATATTTATTTTGAACATAAAATAAAATACTTATAGTAAAAGTAATTTTGTTATCGAATATTGTTTTAATTTGACAAATAACTATAAAAAAATATTTTGGATTGTGTTTTTTACTTAGTATTTAATACTAATTACTAATTAGGTACTTAAGTATAGGTATATACCGTATACGTAGTTTATAGTTTATAGTATATTTTACTAACTGAACTAAATATGCTTGACAGGAATACTCCTAAATGAACTTTCTATAGCAATTACTTTCTTAACATTTTAAGCATATGTTTAGAGTAGACTAATTTTTACCACTAAAACTTTGCACCTTCTAAGAACCTGCCTATATGCCAGAATATTCTTAGGATCATGCTATATAGTCAGACCCCTCTTTCCCATTGGGCACTTTGGGCAAGTGCCCAGGGCCCCGGGATCGACAGGGGCCCCCTCAGATCAAATACAATGTAGTTATAATTTGTCAAGAAACTGAAAAATTAATTAGACAAATCGTCACCTGAGAATTATAGTGTTCTATCTGCATTTTCTTTTTTTTATTTAGGTTAGTCTTGTTTTAAGTATTAAAGATGCATATTGTTCTATCTATATATAATTGGGGTAGAAATTGTACAGTTTAAGCCTTAAACGTTACAATTTCTACCCCAATTATATATAGATAGATCAATATCATCTATAAGACTTAAAACAAGACTAACCTGAATAAAAAAAAGAAAATGTAGATAGAACACTATAATTCTCAGGTGACGAAATGTCAAATAAATTTAAATTTAAAAATAGTGCCATGTATAAGTAATAAAGTATTGTACAGTCAATATTTTCAAATTCTGCAATGATTGATCATATAAAGAACCAAGATATATTGGACAATCATAGAATTCTTCTGATTAAAAAAATTATTGTTATATTTTTAAGCTCCAGACTAAATTGGGAAGGTAAAAAGGCTTCTGAAAAACCAGAATATGTTAGACAAAAACTACATAAGCTAATTTTATTTAAAAATCAATAAAATATTGTTTTTCTTTATTATTTATTTATAAAATATCCTAATTATTGGAATCATGTTTTTTAGTGTACATATTTGGTTACATATGGTTTATTTTATGTTTGTTTTTATAACTTGTATTATTATTTATAATTTTATTGGTACCAAATATGCTTGAATTAAATTGGGGGTTTAAAAATTAATACTTGTGTTTCTTTTACCTAACTAATTTTAAAATAATGTTATATCAATGTAAGTAAATTCACAATCTAGTCCCTTTTTTACAAGTAAGTATACTTATAAATCAACTGCTTATAGAAAAAGGAAGTATACCTTACACTTTTCAGTTTTGAAACAGAATTTCCCTAAATTAATTTGGACTTAAACCCAATATATTGGGTTTGGTTTCGAAATATACAATGTCTGTCGATAACTTGCGATCAATCTCCAAACAGCTAATAATAAGCGCGATGATATTTATCTATTCGTTTCATGTGATTGTTAATAAAAATAAATATTTAACCTTGTTTATCTACTTTCTTTGTCTATTCTAACAAAATAGTGTTCTGTCAAAGTCATAGGGGCCCCATTATCCTAACATGCCCAGGGCCTCCAATAGGTTAAAGACGGCCCTGTATATAGTCATGTTCTTTAGAAGAAATATAGCATGATCCAAAGAATATTCTCACTGGAAGGTTTAAAAAACATTCTTAGAATAAAGTGTGCTATCAGGGACTGTGTTAAAAATAGATAAATTTCGATATTTTGTAATAAAATTTTTATTTAAAAACGTATAATAGCAATAAATCCACGTATTATTTTTTTTAGATTTTACATACAGGGGGCGGTAGGGACAATTTAATTTAAAATTTTACCATGTTTTAAGGGTTAAAAAGTCGAAAAAGCAACGTTGTTTTATAATTTTGAGTATATCACGTTAAAGTACTGATAATTAAATATTATTTGATATATAAACTTCTACATGCAAATTATGTTTCTACGAGAGTCACCATTTTTAAGTTAGGCCTTCAAAGAGCATAATACCAACGTGTTTTACAAATTATATATTCTTTTTCTAGTTTTATAAGATAATATATTATATATATATTACATATAACATACAATTCTTACATATTTATTTTAAAAAATCGCCATAGATGGAGCTAAAATTACTTGTACCTATTTATAAATTTAAATTTTTTTCAAGTTTACTAATTTTGATCATAGTAGGCATCATAGACTTTTCTCTATAGTAACCTACCATTGGAAGCATGAAAGATAATTTGACAGTTGAGTTTATAAGTTGCAAATGTCTTATTGCGTTTCAAGTGTACTATAAAATCAACACATTAAATTATTAAAATGAATAAACTAAATAATAATTATAGACAGTGTCAGCAAGTTAGAAATTATAACCTACTTTAATTTTATTTTTTGCTCCACAACCAAGCTTCAATTTATTTTTTACTCGATAACCAAGCTTCAATTTTAATTTTAAACTGAGGAAAGTAATATTTACCCAATAAATAAATTAGAATAAAGACTTTATTTTTTATGTTGCGATCGGCGTTTTAGATACCTATATGTATATTTTTTATTCAGTTGTTTTTCGCTTTTTTGTTATTTTGCATTTTTTTATATTTAATATAATACTATAAAGGGTTTTTTTTGAAGAAACACAAACGATATGGATAGCAAATACAATTTGATTTAGACTATACCTAAAGTCAATAGTTTTCAAGATATTAATTTTTTTTGTTATTATGTTTGCTGACATGGGGTTGGAATTTTTGGAATATTAAAACATTGTTTAAATAATTTATTTTTTTAAGGTTTTTCAACAAATACCTTGAGAAAAAAACACTTGAAATTAGGCAAATTCAAACAATAACGTTTTTATTATAAATGTAAAACCCTGTATGTTTTAACATAACACAGCCACACAAAAAAAAAAAAAAGTCAGATACTTTTTACGAGACATATGTATTTCTATGTATTTTGACTCGCTGAATCCGAATCCGAGGTCAAAATAGGACCTTTCACGATTGGTTTTCGACATAACCTCAAAAAAACCGGTTTTTCAAGTATAGAATGGCGAAACAAAGTTTGATTTTAGATTTCAAGCTGCTGAATTCATATATAGCATCAGTTTTATAATATAACTATAGAATCTAAATCATAATCTCAAAACGTAGTTGTTTGAGCGGTGCTCTGCAGGACTAAGTAAGATTTCCGTACTTTCAGGAATCGAATCCGATATAGTCGATATAGTCGAGCTAGCGTTTGTTTTTCATAAATCACCTCGGTGGATCAAAATCAGTGAATTTTAAATCATTTTTTAGGAGAACATACTTTTATTATTGGATTAGTAGAATTTAGAGCAGTTGATTAGATAGCTGTCTGCGAATGAGATGGTTTCTATATAGTTCTGCATACTCACTCAGTCCTGCAAAGCACTGCTCAGACAATTATGTTTTGAGGTTATGTTCTAGATTTTCTTGTCATATCACAAAACTGATACTATACAGGGTGTCCGGGAAAAGGAGGTCAATCCGTTAACCATATATTCCTTGAGTTAAAACAATAAGACTTTCATAATACCATTTTTCAATTTAGAGCTTCATGTTCAATATACAGGGCGACAAAGTTTGAAATTTAAAACTGATTTTTTTAAATAATTCGAGTAATTGATAAGATACTAAGTTTAAATTCGGTACACTACTTTAACATAAATAGTTACATTTTTTGAGACCAACAAAACAAAAAACAATTGTCAAATAATCAAAATAGGGGGGTCCAGTACTCACTGACTCCCCCTATTTTTTAGTACGTGCGCCAATGACTTCCAAACGGTTTTTTTCCAGGTAATCATTTATTGTTAAAAAAAATTTGTCTCTTATAAAATTTTGATAAAATGATTTGTTTTAGAGATAATTTGTAAAGTATGGGTCAGTCCATATCAAATCAACCAAAGGTTCTTCCCCCACCATCTCCGATTTTGATCATTTTTGGTAAATTTGTTTACCTCACTAAAAAACTCAAAAATCCCATAAATGAATTTTTTTCGATAGGTGGTTTTTGTTTTATTGATTTTTGAAAATCAAAAAATTCCGATAAATTTGGGTCTTGCAAGTACTTACAAAAATAGCGATATCTCGTAAACTATTAAAAGTAGAAAGGTGAGTGATGGCTTATTTTAAAGGCCTATTAGAGAACTTTTTTATGATATATCACATGACCTACATTTTTTCAAAAAAAAATTAAATTTTGAAATTTTGATATGGACTGACCCATACTTTACAAATTATCTCTAAAACAAATCATTTTATCAAAATTTTTTAAGAGACAAAACATTTTCAACAATAAATGATTACCTGAAAAAAATCCGTTTGGAAGTCATTGGCGCACGTACTAAAAAATAGGGGGAGTCAGTGAGTACTGGAACCCCCTATTTTGATTATTTGACAATTGTTTTTTGTTTTGTTGGTCTCAAAAAATGTAACTATTTATGTTGAAGTAGTGTACCGAATTTAAACTTAGTATCTTATCAATTACTCGAATTATTAAAAAAAATCAGTTTTTAATTTCAAACTTTGTCGCCCTGTATATCGAACATGAAGCTCTAAATTGAAAAATGGTATTATGAAAGTCTTATTGTTTTAACTCAAGGAATATATGGTTAACGGATTGACCTCCTTTTCCCGGACACCCTGTATATGAATTCAGCAGCTTGAAATCTAAAATGAAACTTTGTTTCGCCATTCTATACTTGAAAAACCGGTTTTTTGAGGTTATGTCGAAAACCAATCGTGAAAGGTCCTATTTTGACCTCGGATTCGGATTCAGCGAGTCAAAATACATAGAAATACAGTTGTATTCAATAAAAAAGCGTACAAGAATTAGAATGAGAGAAAACTGTCAAAATAATATTATTGCTTAAAACCGGCTTATCACTGACATAAGTCATTAAAATAATTACTATAGGTTATAAAGAGCATTGACGTCGTAGGTTAATTAAATAATATTACAAAAATTATTAATTTTTAATATAGATTTTTTATTTCTATTATACCACGGTACAAATTGACCATTCTTCTTCGATTCTTGATACTATTTGAGCCTTTTTAACTGACGAGGCATTTTTATTTTCTACTGTCAGTTATAGTGACTTAAGTCAGTGGAAAGCCGGTTTTACGCAATAATGTTGACAGTTTTCTCTCATTCTAATTCTTGTACGCTTTTTTAATGAATACAACTGTACATATGTCCCGTAAAAAGTATCTGACTTTTTTTTTTTTTTTGTGTGGCTGTGTAATCAAATAAAATATTAAAGAATCTTTCGATTGGTATTATAATAACTGTTTCCTAAAGTTAAAATTTAAGATACATTTAACAATTTCTAATATTTTCAATACTGTTTTGTATCAAAAAACCTGTGAAATTCTACATGTGGTTTAATGTGATAGTATCCATGGTTACCACAAAATTAATTAAAATATTTTTTTGAAATTTATAACTCGAAAAATATTGACTTTAGGTCTAGGATATGGTATAGCCATTTTACTCAGAATTTTATGTAGAATTAAAAAATGTAAAAATATATTAGGTGTCCTGTTTAAAATAACAAAGTTAAAGACATTTCCGTTAAAACAGGAAGTATTATTTTGTTCAAAATAATTTAGGAAAAAAGTCTAAATCGAATAATTTACGCTATTAAAATTTTAAATCGATGTCTTTCGCGATTCCCTAGAAACTTCTAACGGACTACGTGAAACACCCTGTATATTAAACGTCATTTATGTGTTATGCTATACTTAATTATTAATAAAACATACAACAATATTGTATAAAAATGACAAAATGTACTTAACTAAACATTTATGAATACTGCTACTGCTAATTTAAAACTGATCCTGGCCACAGAAACATCATTTGCATAAAAAAGTTAATATATCAAATAATAGTAAAATATCAATACTTTAACGTGTTATACTCAAATTTATAAAACAAAGTTGCTTCGATTATAAATTTTTAATAAATTTTTTATTTTATTACGTATCGATTTAAAATTTGGACAAAATGTAAATCTTAATTAATCTATGACAAAATTTTGTTTAGATTTTAACGTACAGGGGGCGCTGGTGATAATTTAGTTTAAAATTTAACAATTTTTTAAGGGTAAATAATTATTTACCCTTAAAAAATTGTTAAATTTTCACCAGCGCCCCCTGTACGTTAAAATCTAAACAAAATTTTGTCATAGATTAATTAAGATTTACATTTTGTCCAAATTTTAAATCGATACGTAATAAAATAAAAAATTTATTAAAATTTTTTTTTAACACTGAAGAAAAAAATAAAAATAAAAGCAAAGTCGTCAATGGACAAATTTTTTTTTTAAAGTACTGCATTTAGATGTAGAAATAAGGTAAAAAAGTTTCAGTCTAATACCCTTCTGTATTTATTAAATTTTATTTACTCACCCAGCTATTAGCAATGATTAGAAAATTTAGTACCTAGGCATCACAAATACAGTTATAAATTAAAAGTAAAAAGCAAATGTTTGCCTATATCAAAGATTTTTGCCATCTTTTTTATAAATAAGGTAAGGGACGGTCTAGAGTCAAAAAATAATTTCAACAAGAAAAACTGACAAATTTTATATTAAAATTTTTTTGGATCTAAATATTAAAATATGGGGGAATTACACATACCTTTTTGCCGCTATCAGTATCGACAACACGGTCATTAGAATCGCTTTTATTTCCTGCCAATAGTGTTATAACATGTGGGGATGCGTTCTACAAAAAATCCCGATAAAATATCGACGTAATTTTTTATATTATCAAAAAGCAAACCTCCTCGATATTTTGCAACCAATAAGTAAGATGATTAAACGACTCTAAATTGGTGACATCGTACAAAAGTATTATGCCCATCGCCCCCCTGTAATATGCCGTCGTGAGGGTCCTGAATCTTTCTTGGCCAGCTGTGTCCCATATTTGGAGTTTTATCGGGACACCGTCCAAGTTGACGATCTTCTGCTTGAAGTCTATGCCTGCAACACACTTTTTGGTATTAAGTGTATCCGGTTTTAAGGTCTTAAAGCAATTTGTCTCACCGATGGTGGATATGTAGGTGTCGTAGTAACGCTCGTCGCAAAAACGATGGACTATGCACGTTTTGCCCACGTTAGAGTCGCCCAGGACGAGGATCTTGTATGTAGCGGCGAAATCCAGCGCCATTTTTTAATATCGATTTCATTGTTGTGTTTACCTGCCATCGCGCACGAATTGATTTTCCATTAACTAGCGCGCATGGACACTGAAATTAAGCCATTGGTAATTCTCCCATAACTTTAATATTTTTAAATACAAACCCAAACCGCAAAACACCATCGCAGACGCACATCTCCTACTGATATTTTAAACTTATCGGTATATATAGTTATCAAGCGTGCGTAAGCAACGGTGAGAGGTATTGCAACTAAACTAATGAATATTCACTGGGAATGTTCTTAGATGGTGTTTGGAAGTTTTAGAGGATCATTCTATGAAATATTCCAAATGAATATATATAAGTGGATTATTCTTTAAGGAATATATGTAATTCCTTAATGGATTTTTTAATCAAATTTTGTATATATAGTCAGTAGACTGGGCCAAAAAAAATGACTATTTTTTTGTTGAAAAATATATCGAGAATGTCATTCAGAATGACAAAAAATAATTTCGTGAAAATTTGAGCCCTTAATATTATTTTTAAGAGGTCTATCATCGCTATTTTTGATTTTTAGTCATAATTTGATGTTTTACGTTAGAACTGTCAAAACATTAAAGTGAAAAAAATTCCTTTTCACTTATTTTTATATAAAATTCAATTCTCTACAAAAAAGGTCAGATTGAAAATTTTCCGAGTTATTGAGCTTTTTACTTTGAAATTTTGTAACTAATGAATCAATGAATATTTAAAAAAGCTCACGTCGGATTCTTAAAGGAAATTTAATGTTCTAAAAAAAAGGTCTCTTAACATTTTTGCTTAAATTTAATTCTTCAAAAGTTATTCACGATTAAAATCGAAGAAAAACTTAAAATTTCAATTTTTTCTTCGTGAATAACTTTTAAAGAATCAACTTTAGGCAAAAATGTTAAGAGATCTTTTTTGTAGAACATCAAATTAAAAAATTAAAATTAAATTGATTCATTATGACTAAAAATCAAAAATAGCGATGATAGACCTCTTAAGGGCTCAAATTTTCACGAATTTTTTTTTGTCATTCTAAATGACATTCTCGATATATTTTTCAAAAAAAAATAGTCAATTTTTTTTGCCCAGTCTAATAGTCAGTTTTACAATAAAAAAATGCCTATTCTGTTTTTTTGAATTTTGAACTTCTTTTTAAATCGTTTTAGGTTAGGTTTTGGGTTTTGAACAATTTGCTTATACCCATTACACTTGGTTTTTAATTCTCCACAATTAAAATTCGTCGATAAGTAAAAAAGTTACAGAGGTGTCCACACTCAAAAGGAAACAATTTATATAACTCGTGAACTACTCGTCAAAATATAAACATTATTTATAAATATAATTACCTACATTTTAAAAAACGAATTTCTCAATTTGTTGGTAGGATCTCCCGGAAATAAGGGACGCACCCTGCTATAGGGTGCGTCCCTTATTTCCGCACGCAAGATCGATTTTCAATAAATGTATAAAAGTAAAAATATACCTATTATTTATCAGAATTTATATTAAAATATAAATTAGGGTTGCCAACCGTCCTGTTTTTCCAGGACATGTCCTGCTTTTTGGGGTGTCCTGGATAGTATAATACGCTATACCCAGATTGGTTATTTTAAATTTATATTATCTTAATACTTAATTTAAAAAAAAACCTGTTTGTTTATAATGTTTTTATTACAAATGGATATTATTAATTGTAGGAAAAATAACCAATCTACAAGAATGTCAGATATATATTTATTCAGTTACCCTATATGGTATACCCATCATCGTTGTCAAAACTTAAAATCCTACATTAATTTTGTTTCTATTACACCAAAATAAGATGGTACCTAATTATATCTTCCTATGAAGTGGCTGATAATGGGATATAATTTTAACTTGTCAAAATTCACTATTTTATAAAAAAATTAAAAAAAAAATAAACGGCGATATAAGGCATTTATAAGATGTCTTTAGAACATTAATGAAGATATCTTTAAGACGTCTATCAAAAGACGTCTTTCAGACGTCTTTTTAGATCTTCAGACGTTCAGGCATAATACAAACATACAAAAGACATCTTCATGAAGAAGTACTTCTAAGGTATTACTAATTAGTATAAAAATAATAATTTTAAAATTTGTTTTTTATTAATAATGATTAAAATTAATTATTGTTATAATTGTTTTAATATTATTATTACTTAAACAACAAAACAAATATATATATATATTTAGAAAATAGCAAAAAGTCAAGAAAAAAATATCAAGACTTTGATTTTTTAATATTTTAAAAGTACCTACCTAGGTATTTTCTAAAAATATTTTAAATTCGCTTAAGACAATCGATTTCCCCCCAAATATCCGCTCTGCATTAGTAAACTTGTACGGTATCCCAAACCCCGACCCATTAATACTTGCATCCTACGTTTATTTTAACCATATGCTCATTTTATAAACGCACACCTATTTAGGTAGACCATGTGGGATGCGGGTAGAAAAGCGTACCTTGTTTGTATTGAATTTATAAAACTTGATGACCTCATCGTATGCCGTCTGCCGTATATGGTGGTGATATCACAGGCGTCCTTTAAATTTGTGACTCAGAAATTATTATTATTAGTATTCTACACGGAGAGAAAAGTATAATGCTGATTACCATAATTATAATACACTTTAGTAAAGGGCCTTTACTATAATTTATATTACTATTTGGGACAACTATCTTGTATATTGCCAGATACTATCCATGTATGTTCAACCTTAAGGTAAAATATTATTATTCTCAACCAAATTTGTTTTTAATTCTTATTATAATTAGATTTTTTCCATTACTAATAAGTATAGTAAATTTTAAAATATTATGTTGCGATTTTAAATATAAACGAATATTTTTATATGTTAACAATTAAAAATTGTAACATATTTATTGTACTTTTTAATATACAAAAATGTTATGAGAAAGAATTGAACCTACATCTCGACAAAGTTTTTTGTTTTGAGTGCGTTCCATCAACTTCAAATACCGAAAGACAGGTGTTTTGACCTATATTGGGTATCATCAGTGTCGACACGACACTGTCGAGCAACTTGTAGTAGTGGAACACACCCAAAACAAAGAAATACAGTTGTATTCAATAAAAAAGCGTACAAGAATTAGAATGAGAGAAAACTGTCAAAATAATATTATTGCTTAAAACCGGCTTATCACTGACATAAGTCATTAAAATAATTACTATAGGTTATAAAGAGCATTGACGTCGTAGGTTAATTAAATAATATTACAAAAATTATTACCTTTTAGAAATGAAAAAAAACAAACATTAAAAAATATTTAATATTTAGTCATGCATCCCTGTTTTTCTATTACTTGAGCCAATCTATTTGGGATGAACTGAATTAAATTTAATACAATATTTGGATTAATATCTTTCCAGCAGTATAGTAGGTATAGTATAGTTGTATAGTTTCCCATAAATCCTCAGATATCCCAAAAAAGCAGCATCCTGTTCAGGGTGGACATTTTCCCAAACAGCACACAACATCCTTAAGACGTCTTGTTTATGTCTTAATAAGGTCTGAACGTCTTAAGACCTAAAAACGACGTCTTAAAGACATATTTGAGAAGACGTCTTAAAACAAGCAATTTAGTAACGTCTTAAAGACGTCTTTTTAAAGTCTGTTTCGGGATATAAACTATCTAGGATCTACCTGCTGTACTGCAATTTGTACCCGCGGCGTTTACTTTATTAAGATAACCTGTATAAATTAATTAATTACTTTCTTTAACTTTTGAATACATTTAAAGACTTAGTAAGGACGTCTTAAAGGCGTATTTTTGAAGACGTCTTAAAGATATGCAATTTGTGATATCCTAAAGACGTCCATGAAAGCCTAGTATACTATATATACCATATATGGGACATTTTAACCTAACTGCCTATTGAGAAACTCAAAAAAATGTACACCCATACAAAACTATCTGTTTATGTGAAGTGTAAGACTTTGCTCTATATATACTAAATACTTATTTTTAACAGTTTAGGTAGGTACTTTTATATCAACAATCTCTCTATTTTAATATTATTTGATACCAATGGTAATTTTAAATTTAGCGCGCTTCTATTATTTCCCTCTTGTGGAATTTGCCTTAAATACAAAACTGGACAACGTTGTCAGATCGACTAATTTTTAGCAGATCTACAACAAATTAAATATAACAACAAAATGTATTCAATAAAATATTAAAACTTACAGCATTTGTAATCAGGGCCTGTATAGGCAATTTTTTGTAGGATTTAATATTAAATCCAAACACGATAGAAATAAAGAAACAAATAAAACATCTGACCAAACCACCATGCGCAATGTGCAAAGAGAACTCCGGCAACGCTATTGTCAAAGCGGAATTGGCATATGATTAGCCATTTTGTTTGTTTTTTTTACAAACATTTTTGTTAGCTGATACTGCTTGACTTTGCATTTTATTTAAACTTTTTCGGTGTCTAGCTATTTACAAATAAAACTTACTGTGAACTATGAGAGTGAGTGTGAGTACCTACTCTAATAATTATAAAACTTAATTTTATGGCCGTTGTTTGGACCAAACAGTGTCGTGTCTTCAATCTTCAGCAGTGAGAATCCAGTGAAATAGGTAATAAGAAATATGAAGCGTATTCGTTTAAGTAAATATTATTTTTTATAAAATAGCTGTCTATTTAAAAGTTTTAAAACCTGTTAAAAAACAAACAAACCGCTGTTGTGTAAATTAATACGTTTTTTTTTTAGGATCAGTGGAGAAATCGGGTCTTGCCAAATTTGATAAAGATACGGAAATTGCTATTCAAGCTTGGCTAAAAAGGGCATCAGATAGAAGAACCCAATTATTAAAGAAGTTTTAAGATTTTTTTTTCAAATATTTTGCTATCTGTATGATTTTATGTGGCCAACCTTCCAAGTTGGAACACTTTGTTTATTTAAAAATAGAAAATAAAAGTTTCAGTGGATTTTGAACGATTTTTTTAATTTTAGCAA
The DNA here is from genome assembly GCA_921294245.1 of Brassicogethes aeneus. Taxonomy (NCBI): domain Eukaryota; kingdom Metazoa; phylum Arthropoda; class Insecta; order Coleoptera; family Nitidulidae; genus Brassicogethes; species Brassicogethes aeneus. Next base: position 53,825,891 of record OV121137.1, read on the forward strand.
TAAATTTTAGTCCCTTAAAGACGTCTTTACGACGTCCATTAATGGCCGTAAAATGACTTAATAAAGATGTCTTAAAGACGTTGGGTTTTTTAACATTCGACGTCTTAAAGACGTCGTAAAGACGACGTGCGGCGTAAATAAGACGTCTTAAGGATGTCTTGAATAGCGAAGCAAGGCGTCTTTAAGATGTCTTAAAGATGTCTGTGTGCTGTTTGGGTTGGGACGACCTGAACCAACTTTTTGGTTTAGTAAATCTTCCTGTTCCCAGCGTTGCTTAATTTTTAATATAGATTTTTTATTTCTATTATACCACAGTACTAATTGACCATTCTTCTTCGATTCTTGATACTATTTGAGCCTTTTTAACTGACAAGGCATTTTTATTTTCTACTGTCAGTTATAGTGACTTAAGTCAGTGGAAAGCCGGTTTTACGCAATAATGTTGACAGTTTTCTCTCATTCTAATTCTTGTACGCTTTTTTAATGAATACAACTGTACCTGAGCTTATATAACATGGTTGGTAAGCCAACAGAGGCGAGATGTAAGAAAATCACGTGATCCACACCGTCTAACGACGCGTCGCGACGTGGCCTTGCCACAATCGGTACATACTATGCAACCAAGTAGGTTCAATTCTCTTATAAGTATTACCAGTAATGGGTCAAGAAAGTTTATTGAAGAAACTAAGAAAATTGAATGTTTAAAATGTCATGAGTTACTATATTGTATATTATATTTAAATATATTGTTTACCTATTTACCTTGTACATAAAAGTATCTTTAATTTTACTATATTTTTTTACTATCTAAAATTTACTATACATTTATCTCCGTGTATTGGATCAAAATAATGATATATATTGTATAATAGTCAACAATTCTTTATTTCTTTTAATAAAATAATTCTTTTTATCATCTACTTCTTGAAATAATTTTAAAAATTCTTCCAAGAAGATATATCTAAATATATTTATTCTTGAAAACTTATATTTAGATTAAACCCTCCTATACTTATAGGTAGTCTAAATTTAGAACAATTATATTTATAGCCTTGTTCTTAAGAACACAAAAGACGTGTCTTAAAATGTTACCTTTCTCTTCTAAATTACTTAAGTTAATTTACCTAAAATACCTACCTGGATATATATATCCAATATATTGTCACGATATTCTAAGTAGGTACAGTAAAAATGATTGAAAAACGTATATTTTTTTAACCATAGAAATTTGGCATATAAAACGCTGAAGAAATTTCCGCTACAGCGACTTGACCGTGAATTTCTCCTCAATAAATATGTCAATGACCGTATGGTTTAAAAACTTTAAAATACTTAAAAATTGACTGAACTACAAGCAAAATTCGTTATTAAACATCACGCATTCAACTAAAAGTCCTTATTTTAAACTCCTACGACTTTTTTTTGCATTCAAATAAGCAAAAATTCGCCGACATGCTTTTGCCGCATTTTGTATTCCGTTATTCACGTGTCACCCGGCGACCAATAGCCGGTCAGGATTTAGGCGTTGGTTTGTGACGTCACGGAAGCTATATAACGTGCAAACAGCCGATTTCTCACCAAGTTCGTTTGGAAACCTGCATCACGAGTGTTTCGAGCGTCTTGCTTATATTTTTATTAGTAAACCTTTTTGTGGTGTAAAAGAAAACAACTAAGACAAAATGGTAAGTGTAATGTGTTTTTTATTTGTTATATTTTAAATTTTCGCTCAAATTAATTTGATATCGTTTAAATCCAATAAAACATGACGTTTTAACCGGCAAGTAGGTCGCCATTTGAAATACGGACTAAAAAATCGTTTTAATTTGTACATTTTTTTAACAAAATATTAAAATCTAAAATAATAATAAATTAATTCAAAATTAAAATTTAAAAACAGAAAATGTATCGGTTTTTTGTTACTTAACTTATTTTAATTCTTAATTTAAATTTTTAATTTTAAAATTCATATCTTCCAATTTAAATATTTTTCTACAACTTTATCTACTCCTACATTGACGAGCTGTGACTCTATGGAGCTTTAGTCACGGGCTGAAGTTAGCAGCAATAGTGGCTTTTGGACATTTTAGTCACGGGCTGAAGTTAGCTTTATTATAACCCAGGTAGCACAACGTGACGAAACCGTGACGATTTGTGTCCAATTGGACACAATGGACAGAAATCGTCACGGTTTCGTCACGTTGTGCTACCTGGGAAATTGCAAAAAATTGAGGTTAAATCCGTTACATTTGACAGATGTCAAATAAAATTGGGTTTAATGTGATTAAGTATAGTATGCAACTCGTTTTATAAACATCTCTAGGCACTCGTTTTTATTAAACACTCGCTTGCAAGTTTCGCTCGTGCCTAATGAAACTTGTACATAGAAATATAATAATAATTATTTAATTTATCTATTTTGCGTTCATAATGACTTCATTATAACAACGCTTTCGGTGCTGTAATGAGATACCAAAATTTTGATTTTATAGCTAGGTTGGCTATACTTTAAACAGCATAATATTTTGCATATTGGTTATAATATTTTTATGATTTTTCTAGTACTTACGAGACTTTTCTGGCAATAAATTTTATTTAACACCAAAGAAAATCCTTTTTTTTCTTCTTTTTCTGTCAAACCAATGACTGTGATACCAACTATCTAAAGTAAAATTCGACCAAATTAAATTTAAGGTATAAAATTATTTTTTTTATAGAATTTTTGCAAAATATATAAAATAGCATAAAGAACTCATGTCATAAGACCTTTTGTCGCACTCGTCCATTACAAAACTCGCTCCTTCGTCGATCGTTTTATAAATTGTCCGCGTGCGACAAAATGACGTCTTATGACATTAGTTCTTTAATACACTATTATCTACGACGAACACAAAGAAGAATTTTATTTCTTAAAAATTTGACATCTGTCAGCTGTCAACGGATTTAACCTCACTTTTACAAATTTATAATAAAGCCAACTTCCCGTGACTAAAATGCTCAAAAGCCGTTGTGGCTTAATTCAGCAAGTGACTAAAACGCCATAAAGTCACAGCTTTATAAGCTTTGCAATATATGTTAAAAAAAGTGCAGTAATGCATAAGTATGATATGATACCTATTGATATCTATCTATGATAAGGTTATTTAAATTTTGTTTGTTAAATTAAATAAATATTTAACTAATGACTCATTCATGAATCATAGGTTTTTCATTGTAATAATTATTATTTGTATTATGTATGTATTATTATTCAGCTGGGAAAGTTCTGACCAGGGTTGCCAACTCTACCAACTTTTCGGTAGATCTACCAACTTTTAGTAGTGTCTTGCTTAAATCTACCAACTTTTAAAGATTTAAATTTTTTTAATGGACGGGACAAATCACAAAAATGTTTTCATAAAAAAAATTGTAGGTAATTTATTATATATTATTTTTGCATCAAAATTGTCAAATATATTCTTCTATTATAAGGCTATACATTTAATAACAAAAATCGCAAGAAATGTTTTATAAAAGTAGAGATAATTTCAATAATTGACAGGGGTGGACGGGACAAGATAAATCTTTTTTTTGTCCCGTCCACACCTTTCAATTATTAAAATTATATCTACTTTCATAAAATATTTCTTGCGTTTTTTTTATTTAATGTATAACCTAATAAAAGAAAAATATATTTGACAATTTTGCTGCCTAAATATTATATAATAAATAATCTACAATTTTTTTTATAAAAATAGTTTTGTAATTCGTGCGTTTCGCGCGCTTGAAATGGCCGAATTATCATAATTCGTTCTTTAATTTTTGACTTTTTTCTATTCTTATTTTGAATATTGGCAATCTGTAATTCTGCTTTTTTTTTAAATACTTAAAATATTTTGTATCCATCAAAAAATAAATTTAAAGTGTCCGATTTCTTACTTTGGAGAAATATAGGTGGTAGATCTACTAAGATTTGTTGGAAACTACCAACTTTTAAAATTATATCTACCTCCTAGACCGATTTTGGGTTGGCAACACTGCTTCTGACTTAAACAAAATAACTTAGTTACCTCGGGTAACTAGATACTTTAAGTTGAATGTATCTTTAGTTAAAAGATACTTTAGAAAGTATCTAAGATAATTTTGAGTAACTAAATTACTTTTAAGTAAATAAGATACTTTAAAGTAACTAAGTTACTTTAAAAAGTATCTTAGTTACTTTACCGAGTAACTTAGATACAAGTTACAAGATACTTTTCCAATGTAACTAAGTGAAAGAAACTTTCTGCCCAATATAAAAAGTATCTTAGGTACTTTAAATATCTAAGTTACTTTTAAGATACAGCTACAAATGGGGTAGTTAAATTTTTTCTGACCTATACTTTTTATGGTTTTATTCAAGGCGTTTTGAAATATTAAACATTTCTGTGAAATCAGAATTTCAATTGAATTTACCGTTTTCGAGATATTTACAAAAAATACAAATTTTTATGACGTCACAAACCTCGCCATGTGACCAACATTCTAAGATTTCTATTGGTTGAAAATTACCCTGTTGTCAAGTTGTCTTGTTAATGATTTCATTCGGTTATGTCAGAAAATACCCGAAGAGGTTATGTACAAATACTGTCACTGTCAGTTGAGTGAAAGATGGTCGCCAAATTCATTAAGTACCTATCTTCCTTATTACGAGGTATCATATTACTGTTTGATATTTTAGAGTCCAAGATATATCTAAAAGAATATAAAGAACTAGGCATTATACTAATGAAATGCATTTACGACAAAATATGATTATAATTATAGGTACTTACTTTATTTGTTTAAAAGCTCCAATGTTCAATGTAACCAACCATTCCACAAGATTTCTCTGCTTTGGAGTCCGTTATTAATAAATCACTTATCTAATATCAATTACAAATAACATAACAATAACATTTTCAATAATCTAAATTAAAAAAAAACATACCCCGAAAAAAAGAAACGTCAAAAAATCAATTCTTCTTCTTCTCAACTAAAATTATGGATCAAGTGGTTTTAAAACTAAAATATTATAACGTGGCGCCATCTATCGTAAGAATCTTAAACTAAACACACTGGCAACCATAGAAAAAGCTGGCAACGTTGTCAATAGCCTAGTGACGTAATTGGGAGATTTTTTTTGTAAATATCTCGAAAACGGTAAACTCGATTGAAATTCCGATTTCACAGAAATGTTTAAAATTACAAAACGCCTTGAGTATCTCAGTTACTTTACCGAGTAACTTGGATACTTTTTTAGATACAAGTAACAATATACTTTTCCTAAGTAACTAAGTTAAAGATACTTCCTGTCCAATATAAAAAGTATCTAAGATAGAACTACAAATTGTATACTAACAAAATATTCTTGTTTTCCAGCGCGAATGTATCTCGGTTCATGTCGGCCAAGCCGGTGTACAAATCGGCAACGCCTGTTGGGAGTTGTACTGTCTGGAACACGGCATCCAACCCGACGGTCAAATGCCATCCGACAAAACGGTCGGAGGCGGTGACGACAGCTTCAACACTTTCTTCAGCGAGACAGGAGCTGGCAAGCACGTACCGAGAGCCGTTTTTGTGGACCTGGAACCGACTGTTGTAGATGAAGTACGTACCGGAACCTACAGACAGCTGTTCCATCCCGAACAGTTGATTACTGGGAAGGAAGATGCGGCTAATAACTACGCGCGCGGTCATTATACCATCGGAAAGGAAATTGTGGATTTAGTGTTGGATAGGATTCGTAAGTTGGCCGATCAGTGTACTGGGCTGCAAGGTTTCCTAATCTTCCACTCATTCGGTGGTGGTACCGGGTCTGGATTTACATCCTTGTTGATGGAGAGGTTGTCCGTGGATTACGGTAAGAAGTCGAAGTTGGAGTTTGCTATCTACCCCGCCCCACAGGTTTCCACCGCTGTGGTGGAACCTTACAACTCCATCTTGACCACTCACACCACCTTAGAACACTCCGACTGCGCCTTTATGGTCGATAATGAGGCCATATACGACATCTGCCGACGTAACTTGGACATCGAACGCCCAACCTACACCAACTTAAACAGGCTTATCGGGCAGATTGTTTCCTCCATAACCGCATCTCTAAGATTTGATGGTGCTTTAAACGTCGACTTAACCGAATTCCAAACCAACTTGGTACCGTACCCCCGCATCCATTTCCCTCTCGTAACCTACGCCCCAGTAATCTCCGCCGAGAAAGCTTACCACGAACAACTATCCGTTGCCGAAATAACCAACGCCTGTTTTGAACCCGCCAATCAAATGGTGAAATGCGACCCCCGTCACGGCAAATACATGGCTTGCTGTATGCTGTACAGAGGCGACGTCGTGCCAAAGGATGTCAACGCCGCAATCGCCACCATAAAAACCAAGCGCACCATTCAGTTCGTGGACTGGTGTCCCACAGGGTTCAAAGTCGGCATCAACTATCAGCCACCCACCGTGGTGCCTGGAGGCGATTTGGCTAAAGTGCAACGTGCCGTGTGCATGTTGTCCAACACCACCGCCATCGCGGAGGCTTGGGCCCGTTTGGACCACAAGTTCGACCTGATGTACGCCAAGCGCGCCTTTGTGCATTGGTATGTGGGTGAGGGTATGGAGGAGGGTGAGTTTTCGGAGGCGCGTGAGGATTTGGCCGCTCTCGAGAAGGATTACGAGGAAGTTGGAATGGACTCCGGAGACCAAGAAGGAGAAGGTGCCGAGGAATATTAAACTAAACTTCGACGACGATGAACTTCAATAAAACTTTTTAACTGCATTCTTGTCTTTTATTGATTTTGTTTTAGTGGAAACGTTCTCCGTGCTCATCACTTACTCTCTACTTCTTTTGCTCATTTTACACGTTTTATTAACTAAATAAAACCATGATCAAAATACCTTGTTGAAATATAAAAAAATAGCAGTACAATGTCAACAAAAGAATTCACGTTCAGTCATGTCAAATTTAAATTTTAAATAATGTTTTCGGTGAAAAAAGTACGTAAAAACTCAACAAATTCAAATCATGCACTTTACTTAGGTTTTCATTAAAGAATAAAAATATTACAAAATAAAATAAAAATCGTCAAAAAGCTGAATTTTGGTCTTCCATTAAAAAATTCAACTTTTTCCATGTATTTTTATCAACATTAGCTTTTTTTGTAAAAATGTCAGCTTCACGAAAAAAAATCAAACTAGCGTCAAAATACTCATCCAAAATCAAAAGTATATAAAAGAAAGTTTTAGATGGCTCAAATACTTTCAATTTAAGGGCTTGTTTGACCAAATCGATCAATTAGATTTCAAGCCATACTCAAAAACCTTAAAACAACTCTGAAAATTGAAAAAAAAATTGAAAAGTCATATTTTAAAACCGCTTCCATAAAAAAAATTGAGTGTGATTTTCGTGATTAGTGGATAAAAATACATGGAAAAATTATAATGGCAGATTTTGTAGTGTAATTTGTCTTTTCAGTAAATCTATTTTTTAACAATACTCAGACAGACTTAAGTCTACTTAATAGATTGAGAATATTCCTAATATTCAGAGAATATTCGTGTCTATAAGTTACATTCATGGATCATCATTTTGGTTTATGTTTTTTGGTACATTTCTACAATATTCTACTATAGTATATTATAATATTAAATTGTTCCATTTTTTATTTAGTTTAATTGGTATGGCACGCCTTTTTAACATTTATTAAATAATTTTTTCTACTCCCACCTTTAAAACGCCCTTTATCGTAAATGTTTCCATGACACTAAGTGACCTTTTAAATACACACCCGCACAACATTTTTGATTTCATATTGTACTCATATGGACATCAAGTCATGATTTATAAGTCATGCCATGACTTCATTTGAGCATACATATGAGTCCTCATAGCGATCTCATGTTGTGGTCATGTCATGAGCCAGGATCCAAAAATTGGGTAGCGCGCATGCGCATACGATTCATAAATGCCCGCGAATTTTTAAATCAATAATCAATTGAATCGCTCGTTCTTAAAACGACCAAGTCAAATTCAATTTTTACCACAAGAGCTTCTACATGTAGAATGCATAACATGTAGAAGCGTTTCATGGTAAAAAGCGAATTTTGTAAAAAAGTGACCTATGTCGTTTTTGAAACGAGAGATTCAATTATTGTTTAAGGTTAAAAAATTTAAAATTAAAAAACAAATTGCATATTTTTATAGTTGTTTATTAGTTAATTAAAAAGCAAATTTTGTAAATGAGATTCAATTATTGTTTAATGTTAAAAAATTTGAAAATTAAAAAAAAACAAATTGCATGTTTTTATAGTTGTTTGAATTAAAAAAAAATATATTTCTAAACAAAATTTTTTGAGGCAACATTTTAAATCATAAAATATTTTTTTTATGTTAACATATATGTTAATTATATAATTAAATTAACATATAATTTTTTAAAGGTGATAAAATTTAAAATCAAAAAATATCTTTTTATGTTACTTAAATAGTTTCTAAAAATTTCAATCGAATTTATACATTTGTTTATTTCTTGATAAATTATTTTAAATTTCTTGTCAGATTTTCATTAATTTTGAGATAAAAAATATATTTATAACTTTTCAAAAATTACAATAGAATGAAATGTACACGAAAAATTGTTTTATATTCCTTGAGGTACATCTACAGATTTTTATTAATTTTGCATAAAAAACATTAATTATAACGTAATTAAATTAACGTAATTACGTTATAATTAATGTTTTTTATGCAAAATTAATAAAAATCTGTAGATCTACCTCGAGGAATATAAAACAATTTTTCATGTACATTTCATTCTATTGTAATTCTTGAAAAGTTATAAGTGGAACTAGCCTCTTCTTCAAGCATTTCTTGTGCACATGTTGAATTGGTCCCTGGTGACTCTTGGGTTGTGCAGTCCATGGCAGCTTCTGTAAAATAGAAAATAGTACAATGCATTTCTACGAACCACATATATACATTTTGGCTTCGATTGCACTCAGCTGTGCTGTCATTATTCAATAAGTTTCTTGTCGTTAATTGTCAAAATTTGCATTTAATGCCTATATTAATCACGCACATAAATTATAAACCCAGATAAACATTTCACATCAATTTAATTAACGTTCGTATTTCACACGTTTCAATTTTGCAGACATTACAAAAAAACCTAGGTTATATTTTGAGGTTAAATTATTAATAATTATTATTTAATAAATAATTATTAATTTTCTTAACAAAAAACCAATATAATACTTATTAAATTCATGAGTAAGTAAAATGTAAATTTGAAAACAAACCGACTGTCAAATAATTTAATAAGCGAGGACATGTCACATGTTTATAAACAAAAAAAAAACGAAACTTACCTTCTTTTTCCCAGTTATATTATAATATACATATTATAATTATAAACTATTATAAATAATTATTACAACCATAGAAACAGAATATTACAACCAAAGATAATACAACCACTAAAACAAATAAAACAATCGGGCAAAGACGACACAGCTTGTTCCATGCGCATTCATATGCGCAGCCGGTGGAGATCTTCAAAGCGCGAATATTCAAAAGACATCACGGCGGATCATGCCGTGAACTTACCATGACTCTGAACTCATCATGAGTTCCATATGAGCACAAAACCGTGAAGTCATGACATGAGGTGGTTCATGAACTCATGAATGTTGTACGGGCATTGACAAGTTGTGGCTTTTCGGCGCTTTAGTCACGGGCTGAAGTTAGCTATAGCAACAGCTGTTAGGTTTTTAGTCACGGGCTGAAGTTAGTTTTAAGTTAGTTGACAGTTGTCAAATGTCATACAATCGTTAAAATAAAGTGCCTTTCTTATAAAATAATACTAAATGTGAAAATTATTTTATTATCTCAATACAAAAATATTAAATAGTTTCTCAACGCCAATATTTGAAAAGTTTATATGAACATTGTACTGACCTTTTAATTTCGCCGGCAGTAAACTATAACTTAAATTCGGGCACGGACTCCACTGTAAAGTGCTCATAAAACATTTCCTTTACTTTCACTGTAAAAAACTGTCAATTTTTAAGATACATTTCGATTTATTACCTTTATAATTGTGTTTATAAAATGTAAAAATGTGACATTTGACAGTTTCCCCTGTTGTTTCATAGATGGCGCTCTATACATTTTTTTGATTTAAATCATTTTAAGATAATAATAAGTATTTGTCGTAGAAAAAGTATAGTATGCACCTCGTTTATAAACTTTTCTATACACTTATTAACTTAATTAAATTCGTGTATAAAATGACGTTTACCAAACTAATTTAAAAAGTAATTTTTTTTTAATTCAAAACACTTGAGAATTAAAAAACATTTTAAATTTAAATGGCTGGAATATTCCGAATATTCTTGGAACATTCAAAGGAATAGGTATTCTTTAATTATCTGACGAATTCCCATTGGACTTTTCTAAGAATATTCCAGTATATATTCTGAGAATCTTTAAAGCATAGGTATTCCAATGTTCAAAAAAGTTTATGCGGGGAATATTCTAGGAGAATCTAATGATTTTAGTAAACTGGGGGATTTTTCAAATCTCTGGGGGAATTCGTAAACCATCTGGCAACCTTGCTAGCAAATCCGATCTTATTTAAAAAATAAAAAGATTTGATAAGCAATTGGTGTATTCATATTTTTATATGTATTGTCTAAAATTGCTTAAATTAGCCTAGGTAATCATGATTTACTTATGGAAAATAATGTTTTATCTTTGTCTAGCCTTTTCAAGCTATTAATAGAATATTATGACATAACAGTTTAAAAACTATAATTATAATTAACGATTTAATAATCTTAGGCTAGGCCTACCAAGAAAAAGGTAACATAATATAAAAATCAATTTATCAGTATATAAACACATGGGTATCACTAAATCAATAGATTTTGGAATTAAAAATAAAACACTTCAGATATGAAATTAAATAGTTTATCTTGACTGGCTTTATTGCTGGCCGCGTCAAAGTTTTAGTGAATATATTTTTATTAATAAGTTAAAAATGGTACGTTATTTTGGCTAAATTGTACATGCCACTTATACAGGGTGACCCAAAAGTCATGGACAGCAGATAAAGTTCTTTTGGCGTTTTTAGAATCTGTCGCCTCTTAATTAAGGTAGTATCTCTATTTAGATAAGAGTTTCCATAGAATGTCTTCAAAATGTAAAATATGATTTTGTGAGGCATCAGACCATTCACAAATAATTTCAGATTTTTTACAGCACAGATTCCAATAAAATAATTTTTTAAGTTGCATTTGCTTTCATATGTCATTTTTTATATAAAAATTGGCTGTCATTTCTCACCTATCATTTTTGACATCTGTCACAGGTCAAATTTGACATCTGTCAATGTTGACATCTGTCATCTGTCATTTTTTACATGAACTATTATTGTTAATAATTATTGTAAGCAATCATGTTAATGATTAAATATCTAAATTATTATTTAAAATAATAGTTTTTGTAAAAAATGACAGATGTCAAAATGACAATTGGCAGATGTCAAATTTGACCTGTGACAGATGACATGTCAAAAATGATGTGGTGAGAGAGGACAGCCAATTTTTGGCCACTGGTATTTTTTGACATCTGCAATTTTATAAAGTATTATAATAAAAAGATCAGCAATAATTAATTAACTTATTTCTAACATTTTATGAAACGAAGTGGAGTTTTATGGTCCTTCTGAAATGCGTTATACTTCATCAAAAATGGCAGATGACAGATGTCCCTGCATCCGCAAAAACCTTATTTCAAGTTACAAATGAGGCCTGTCATAGCAAAACCGACAATCTCCACTTTTGGTCAAAAATTAGATTTTTGGCGGAGACTGTACTTCAACTAATTATCTATAAGATGATAGTTTATGTGCTGCAAAAGGAGTTAAATCCTGCCTAAAATCTTATTTTAAAAATGACATTTATTGCAAAGTCGACAATCTCCACTGATAGATTTGCAGCAAAGTATACAATCTCCAATTCCACCATTAGAAATTAGTAATTTGTGTCCCCTGATATCCTAACATTTGATGTTATAACGTATTTTAGAGATTTAATTTTGTGTTTTTTTACTGGTACATACTGTTAAGTTCTATTGCAGTAAATTGCACTTAAAAATATATTTAAAATAGGTATATATATATACGTTTTATTGTTTTAAGAATTATAAAAAAAGTTATCTTGTTTATTTTGTGCTATTATACCATAATAAGACGTAAAGGTAAAGCAAGAAAAGAAAACATTGCAAGTAAAACATTACGGGGCAAAGTGGGAAGAAGATGATGAGTTGTTGTACTATAAAAACTTTTTTGCACGAGGCAACCTGGTCCCAGATTTAGAAGAAACTCCAGATTTTTGTGGTCCAGTTCAGAATTTTCCCACATTGATTGTATAGTTAAATTTTATAACCATTAAAGGAAAAAAATACAATTATTTTTTTGTTAGTTTTCTAAATCTCCTTAAACGATTACAACAAAATGAGCAATCTCCAGCAATTCATATCAAAGTCAGCAATCTCCAATTTATAAAATTATCTGTAATTTTACAGATTTCACCTATACTATGCATCCTGGAGACCTTGTAGTTGGCTACTAGACTAACAACAACAATATTTCAATATAATATACCTATATAAAAAAATTACAAATCTAGAATTTAAAATAGCAAAATCAATTATCTCAATGGGGTAGTTAAATTTTTTCTGACCTATACTTTTTATGGTTTTATTCAAGGCGTTTTGTAATATTAAACATTTCTGTGAAATCAGAATTTCAATTGAGTTTACCGTTTTCGAGATATTTACAAAAAATATAAATTTGTATGACGTCACAAACCTCTCCATGTGACCAAAATTCTAAGATTTCTATTGGTTGAAAATTACCCTGTTGTCAAGTTGTCTTGTTAATGATTTCATTCGGTTATGTCAGAAAATACCCGAAGAGGTTATGTACAAATACTGTCGCTGTCAGTTGAGTGAAAGATGGTCACCAAATTCATTAAGTACCTATCTTCCTTATTATGAGGTATCATATTACTGTTTGATATTTTAGAGTCCAAGATATATCTAAAAGAATATAAAGAACTAGGCATTATACTAATGAAATGCATTTACGACAAAATATGATTATAATTATAGGTACTTACTTTATTTGTTTAAAAGCTCCAATGTTCAATGTAACCAACCATTCTACAAAATTCCTCTGCTTTGGAGTCCGTTATTAATAAATCACTTATCTAATATTATATATCAATTACAAATAACATAACAATAACATTGATTTTCAATAATCTAAATTTAAAAAAAACATAACCCAAAAAAAAAGAAACGTCAAAAAATCAATTCTTCTTCTTCTTCTCAACTAAAATTATAGATCAAGTGGTTTTAAAACTAAAATATTATAACGTGGCGCCATCTATCGTAAGAATCTTAAACTAAACACACTGGCAACCATAGAAAAAGCTGGCAACGTTGTCAATAGCCTAGTAACGTAATTAGGAGATTTTTTTTTGTAAATATCTCGTAAACGGTAATTTCAATTGAAATTCCGATTTCACAGAAATGTTTAAAATTACAAAACGCCTTGAATAAAACCATAAAAAGTATAGGTCAGAAAAAATTTAACTACCCCATTTACTCAGTTTTAGTCTGACGGGAGATTGTCGACTTTGCTCCGACAGGCCTCACATAACCTAATATTTTTTAAGCGCGAATGCATCTCCATCCACATCGGCCAAGCCGGCTGCCAGATCGGCAACTCGTGCTGGGAGCTCTACTGTCTCGAGCACGGAATCCGACCGGACGGAAGAATACCGGACGACAAATACGACGCGGCCGACCAGAGCTTCAGCACCTTCTTCACCGAGACCGGAAGCGGAAAGCACGTACCTCGCGCGCTGTTTATCGACCTCGAACCGACCGTTATAGACGAAGTACGTACCGGAACCTACAGACAATTGTTCCATCCCGAACAGTTAATCACCGGGAAGGAGGACGCCGCTAATAACTACGCGCGCGGTCATTACACTCTGGGCAACGAGAAGTTGGATATTATTTTGGAGCGTGTGAGGATTCTGGCGGATCAATGCAGTGGGCTACAGGGTTTCCTAATCTTCCATTCGTTTGGTGGAGGCACCGGGTCTGGATTAACCTCTCTATTGATGGAGTTTTTGGCGCGCGACTACGGGAAAAAATCGAAGCTCGAGTTCGCTGTTTACCCAGCCCCTCAGGTGTCAAATGCTATCGTGGAGCCTTACAATGCCGTTTTAAACACCCATGCAACTTTAGAGTTTTCAGATTGCGCTTTTATGGTGGACAACGAAGCCATATACGACATATGCAAGACGAATTTGAACGTAACCAGACCGTCATTCACCAACCTAAACCGCGTCATAAGTCAAATTGTTTCCTCTATAACCGCATCTCTAAGATTTGATGGTGCCTTGAATGTGGATTTAACCGAATTCCAAACAAATCTAGTCCCCTACCCACGAATACACTTCCCTTTGGCGACATACGCCCCCATAATATGCGAGGCAAAAACACACCACGAACAACACTCGGTAGCGGATATAACCAACGCCTGCTTTGACCCGGCCAATCAGCTCGTGAAGTGCGACCCGCGCAACGGCAAGTACATGGCCTGCTGCATGTTATACCGCGGCGACGTGGTGCCGAAAGACATAAACTCCGCCATATCCGCCATAAAAAACAAACGCGACATCCGCTTTGTGGATTGGTGTCCCACAGGGTTTAAAGTCGGTATCAACTACCAACCTCTCACCGTGGTGCCTGGAGGCGATATGGCGAGGGTGCCTAGATCGGTTTGCATGCTTTCCAACACCACGGCCATCGTTGATGCCTGGAGGAATCTGAACTACAAGTACGACTTGATGTTCGCCAAAAGGGCTTTTGTTCATTGGTTTGTCGGTGAGGGTATGGAAGAGGGGGAGTTCATGGAAGCAAGAGACGATTTGGCAGCACTGGAACAGGATTATATCGAGGTTTCGGAGGATTACAACGATGAAGAAGGAGAAAATGAATATTGAATGTTTTGTTTGGTTCTAGAAAATAAAGTTGTTTGTATTTAAAATATATTTTATTATTAATGTAAATCGTTTTAATAAATATATAAAAAATGTAGTAGGCTATTTTTATTAATGCTTAAACCACTATGAGGCGCCGTTTTATTTTTTATTCAGAAATGAATACACTCACAGGCAAAATAATCGATCCACACAAATTTTCGATGAATTTCAATCGCAAATAACTTGTTTATTTGATGTCGGATTTAAACGAATATTAAAAAAATATTGTACGTACGTTTATAATATACAGGTTTACCATAAGTTTAAGAAACTCTGTAGAGTGGCAAAACCGTATATTGTTCTAAATTAAGTTTTAATTATTAAGTCACATCTATTTTTAACAGTTTTGTTTTTGGTTTACTTCGATATATTTATTTTTGTGGAAAATATGGATTTTTTAAAAAAACATTGCAATTTTCAATATTTTTCTGTATGGAGAAATAAGGTTGCTATGGTCCATCCATAGCCTATGGAGGATGACAGTGACAGTTTTGTTGAATCATCCCATACTTGGACATGTCATACATGGCTTTCAAAAGCTATCAAATTGTTTTTTGCAAATTTAGAACAATATACGGTTTTGCCACTCTACAGAGTGTCTTAAAATTATGGCAAAAAACATATTTTTGTTTAAACCTGTATATTATAAACGTACGTCTATTTTTTAGTAATTTTTTAAAAATGTGAGCGATTGTCCATTAATTTATCTACAATATTCTTTAATATTCGTTTAAATCCGACATCAAATAAAAAAAATATTTGCGATTGAAATTCATCGAAAATTTGTGTGGATCGATTATTTTGCCTGTGAGTGTATTTATATTTTTTGCTAAACACATTTTAAAATCGAATTAAAAATATCCCTTATAATATTTATTAATATTGACTAAACAAGGAAAAATAAGCTTAAAGTGAAAAATAAAACTTTAAGGGAATATTTTTTTTCAGGTCGCCATTAATGAGTTTTTTAAGATATCCATTACTTATCTAAACATTTATATAATATTTTTTCATAAATATTTTTCTAAAATATAATAAGGAAAGTTTTAGTTATTAAAAAGTTATTAAAACTAAATTATTTTTAAGGGATTTTATATATTTTGGTGGTTTTAAGTTTTGTTGAATTTTTACCCAATTTATTTATTTAGAGGGCATACAATTTTTAAGATGTATTGTGCCTATTTTTATCAATAAAATCTGTGGGTAAAAGGCATAAGGGGATAAGTCAAAAAAAGCAATTTTTCAATAGAGCCTTTAACGTGTTCGCATTAATTCAGGAAATATATTTATGTTTAGCGGGTATACGCTGTTGTTAGCATATGACATGGGCTAAGAAAATGGTATACCCGCTAACCATAAATTAATGCAAATATGTTTAAGGCTCTACTGAAAAATTGCTTTTTTTACTTATCCCCTTATGCCTTTTACCCACAGAAATAATGTGTGTTTGAGTTTTAATGCAAAATATTATTAGTTTTGACAAATTAAGTTATATTTTTTAATTTTACTCTGGTGTTGCCTTTATTACTTTGTAAGGACCATTTTGTAAAATATAAATTAAAAGAACAAAGAAATTACGAATGTCAATATTTTAGAAAGAGAGAGCAAACAGTTAGTAAATATAGCGTTAATTTTACGTAAATTTGTGGTATTTATATTGTTTTTATTACGTTATTCTCTTAGTAGATCAAAAAGGTTATTGCATGGGGAAAATAACGAAATAAACCATTCCCCAAATTTGATAATTTTTCTTATCTATACCGTTATAAAACCGTTTTGGTTAACCGTAAAAAATACTTTAAAGTTGACTTAGTAGTAAATTTGTAGTTATTTAAACTTAGTAGTAAATTTGTAGTTATTTAAACTTAAAATGCTATTTTAAAAATTAGATGTAACTTTTATGCCAAACTGATATTTTTTGTTTAGTTAATTTAAAATATTTGCTTCTTATATTTGTATTTTTTTTGCTAAACACATATATTTAATTTGCTAAATAAAAAAATTTATAGGAGAAATTTTTAAATGAATTAAAAATATCATGGGAGAAATTTTTAATTCGATTTAATTTTTAGTGATTGGGCCGCCATCTAGCGACAGAATTAGTTTGGAATAAAAGGGGTGTCCAAACTTTCAATCTGAATTAAAAATATCGCATTCAATTAAAAATATTATTTTTAAAAATTTTAAATTAAAAAAATTCCCTAAAATAAAACGGCGCCTCATAAACCACAACCTTTAAATTTTAATACCTATATTTGGTATACCATAAATATATTTATTAGACTGGGCCAAAAAAATCAACTATTTTTTTTTGAAAAGTATCTCGAAAATATGGTTTGGGGTGACAAAAAAAAATATTGTAAAAGTTTGAGTCCATAATATTAATATTAACAGGTCTATCATCGCAATTTTAATATTTTTTTCTTCAGCAAGTTTTGGTCTCAGAACTCCCAAACCGTTGAGTTTAAAAAAATTGACTCGAAATGTTTTTTTAAGAAAATGAAATTCTCTACAAAAAAGGTTAAAGTGAAATTTTCCGTCAGATGAACCATTTCCTTAAAATCATGCCTTAAAAATTGGTATAGGTTTACATTTTGATCTTTTAAATTGGAATTTTGTAATTCGTGTAAAAATCAGTACCCATAAAAAACCGATAAATATTCTTATGAGAAATCAAATGCTTTACAAAAAAAGCCTCTTAACATTTTCGGCTAAATTCACTCAATCAAAAGTTATTCAAGGTTAAAATTTCGTTTTGACTTCAAATTTAATCTTGAATAACTTTTGATGGAGTTAATTTAGCCAAAAGACTTTTTTGTAGAGCATTTGATTTTCCATAAGAATATTTATCGTTTTTTTTCCGGGTACTGATTTTTACATGAATTACAAAATTCCAAAGTAAAAAGATCAAATTGTAAAACTATATAAATTTTTAAGGCATGATTGTAAGAAAACGGTTCATCTGACGGGAAATTCCTTTTTTGTAGAGCATTCGATTTTCTTCAAAAAATATTCTTAAGTCAAATTTGTTAAACTCAATGGTTTGACAGTTCTGAGACAAAAACTAGCTCGGGAAAAAAATCTAAAATCTAATAGACCTCTTAATATTAATATTATGGACTCAAACTTTCACCATAATTTTTTTTTGTCACCCCAAACAATATTTTCGATATACTTTACAAAACAAAAAATAGTCGATTTTTTGGCCCAGTCTAATATTTATTATAAATTTAAAATAAAATGCCGATTTAACAAAATCTAATTCAAGTCAATGTTATTTGGGTTCAGAATGACGTTTATTTGTTTCTCAATGCTAGTTTGACCGTTATTACAATACTCAACATTGGCTCTTAAAACGAAACTCTTTGGAAAACAGGTATCAGCGGTGCAAGTGACCAAAGAAAAAGCAATATCGATGGGGAATTTGGAATTACCTTTACTTTCAGGAACACTGATGACCAAATCAATATTGCTCAGATCGCATCCGCTATTGGGTATGCAGGACCAACTCGCGTTGGGTAAATCCACCATCCACTTCTGGGGAGCGTCATGGGTTAATTTTAACCCGCCTTGGAAGTTTAATTTGACATCCAATATAATTTTACCGCCTTGGTTGCTAACAGAAAAACCTTTAGCCTCGATAATGTGCGATTTCGACTTGTCAACTGTATCAGTGGACTCGTCGAGTTTCAAGTCTAATTTTCGCACGCCCGTTACGTTGCCCGACTCGTCCAGATCCAGGACTTTGACGAAATGGTTGTTGGTGTCGGCTAAATACAACTTTGAACCGTTCGTACTCACGCAGAGGCCGGCAGGTTCGTTGAACGAGTTCAAATTTCCGTCGGTGGTGTCCAAGGTGGGTATGGAGAGGGTAGATACGCGGTTTTTTTTCACGTCGATCTTCTTCACCTTGTGGTTGTACGTGTCGGCTACGAACAAGGTTTCCTCGTCTTTCGACAGAGCTACTCCCAGAGAGTGTTGCAGTTTTGCTTCGAACAAAGTGCCGTCTTTGTCGCCGAACGCGAACAGATTCTAAAAGCAAATAAATTCGTTCAAATTGGACGCTTTGGAGAAACCATTAGACAATTGGACGGCTTTCTGCAGAATGGGACCAACCCACACCATGATGAAACTGAGAAAAAAGCTATCAAAGATTTTAATAATTTTAAAATTACCTGTTAATTTTATGCCGATTTTGGACTTGCGGAGGTTTAAGGGATATAATTTAATAATTTCATCAGGTGGATTTTGTGATGTTATGTGTAAGGGTGACGAAAAAAATGGGCTTTTGTTGGTTGGTTCCTTTCTGCAATTTATGAAAACTACTATCTGATGTATGTATGTATTTAAAGAAAAGCGACAATTATTTATTTCCAAACAAAATACAACTGATATTACTATTATAATGGTAATATGAATTAATTTTGATTCTATTTGAAATTCGTCCACATCATCTTCCAACCCCACCTCATCTTGTAAGCTACCAAAAAAATGCATCAAGACTTTATATTTTGCAGAAGCAGGAAATCTTTAAAGACTTTGGTAGTGGGTCTACCAGCCTGCTATTTTACAAAAAAGATCCAACCCACTTGCAGATATTCTACAGATTCTAATTCTGGATTAGTAATCCACACTATTATTGAATGTTGGTTGGTTCAATGATTAATAGATTTCACTACACTTGCATTTTGGCTATGACCTATTTTGCAGATAAATTATACATACTTAATTAGTTCATAGGCTAAATATCTCGATTTTTTTGGTTTTGTGGGTTGGTTCCTTTCTGCAGAAAGGCGTCCAATTTAGATGTGGAACAAACACACTCACAGGCAAAATAATCGATCCACACAAATTTTCGATGAATTTCAATCCCAAATAACTTTTTTATTTGATGTCGGATTTAAACGAATATTGTAGATAAATTAACGTACAATCGCTCACATTTTAAAAAATTACTAAAAAATAGACGTTTATATATACAGGTTTAAACCACAAGATGTTTTTTACCATAAGTTTAAGACACTCTGTAGAGTGGCAAAACCATATATTGTTCTAAATTAAGTTTTATTTATCAAGTCACATCTATTCTTAACAGTTTTGTTTTTGGTTCACCTCGATATATTTATTTTTGTGGAAAATATGGATTTTTTAAAAAAATATTGCAATTTCCAATATTTTTTCTGTACGAAGAACGAAGAACATAGGCTATGGAGGATGACAGTGACAGTTTTGTTGAATCATCCCATACTTGGACATGTCACACGGCTTTCAAAAGCTATCAAATTGTTTTTTGCAAATTAATGTTTAAATTTTGAGGTGTCTTCTTACTTTAAAAAATGGATATGTCTCCGACTGATGTTGCCAGAGCCATTAATTTAATCCAGGATGGACGGTCACAGTATTACGTGGCAAGTGTTTTAAACGTTACAAGAAGTAAAGTACAAAGGGCAACATCAGTCGGAGACATTTTTTAAAGTAAGAACACACCTCAAAATTAACACATTAATTTACAAAAAACAATTTTATAGCTTTTGAAAGCCGTATATGGCATGTCCAAGTATGGAATGATTCAACAAAACTGTAAAAACTTCTTTTTGTTTAAACCTGTATATTATATACGTACATCTTTTTTTTGTAATTTTTTAAAAAGTGAGCGATTCTCCATAAATTTATCTACAATTTTCTTTAATATTCGTTTAAATTCGACATTAAATAAAGAAGTTATTTGCGATTGAAATTCATCGAAAATTTGTGTGGATCGATTATTTTGCCTGTGAGTGTATAAATAATAGGAAAAAACAGTTAAAGTAAGAAAGTAGAAAAAGCTAATTCTGAAAAATCTAATCTAGACAGTTTAAAAATATAAATGAAGATCTGGAACAAACAAATACCACCACAAAAGAAAAAAAAGTTGAAGTCAGAAAGTAAAAAAGCTAAAGTTTAATGCAATAAAGTAGAAAATTAAGACCCTTTTGAATATATAAATAAAGATCTAGAATAAAAATATCCTACCAAAAAAGAAAAAAAAGTTGAAGGGAGAAAGTAGAAAAAGCTAATCTAGACAGTTTAGGGGATGGAATATAAAATTAAGACACCTTATAATATATAAATAATAGGAAAAAACAGTTAAAGTGAGAAAGTAGAAAATGCTAATTCTGAAAATCTAAACCAAACAGTTTGAAAATATAAATGAAGATCTGGAACAAACAAAAACCACCACAAAAGAAATGTTTAATGCAATAAAGTAAAAAATTTAGACACCTTTAAAAATATAAATGAAGATCTAGAACAAAAATATCCTACCACAAAAGAAAAAACAGTTAAAGGTAGGAAGAAAAAAAAGCTAATCCTGAAAAACCTAAACTATACAGTTTAATGAAATAAAGTAAAAAAAAATAGACAATCTTGAAAAAAACCAGTAGGCACCATACCTACATAATTTAAAAAAAGATGTAGAACCATAAATGCCACAATTTACACAAGGTGAATCATTTAACTTTGAAATATCTATTTTACGAAAAAAAATAAAAATCAAATGATTCGATGGGGGAAATCCATCAGTACTAAAATTGGTCCTTATACTCTTCTCCTTATAGGGGGAACAGGGGGTAGCTTTAAAATTTCCAATAGAACACCCTATTTTTTATTGCAGATTCGGATCATTCGACTAAAAATGGGTAGATTTGTCTAAAACATGTTTTAATATTTGTAATAGATGGCGCTGTAATGAAAAAAAATCAATTTTGATCGATTTTTATTCTGTACCTATACGATTCTCTAATAATTTTTGAATAAAATAGGTACTTGGTTTTATTTTTTAAATTTATTTATTTATTTCGTTTTAATATTCTGCTAACTCTGCTCTGGGATATTCCCAAATCTCTAGATAATTCTCGTGTGCTTGTATGAGAATTAGTACGTGATCGATTTTTTTCCGGAAAACGCTGAGCGTAGATATTAACAGCATCATCAAGATTTCTGCCTGCTTCTCCATAAATAAAAATCATTTCTATTTTTTCTTCCACTGTTAAAAAATCCATTATGAATAACTGCTTAACGAAAGGAGGTCTTTTTGTTTGCAAATTAATCTTCAAACTAAATTGGTTTAATAATGCTAAACTATAAATAGTTTTTTTATACCTCAATAATAATTATTATTTATAACTAAATACCATTTTTTATAACTCAATTAGGATTTAATTAATTAATTGAGAGAAACATTATTGGAGAATCGTATATGAAAGGAAAATTGAACAAAATTGATTTGTATTCATTACAGCGCCATCTATTACAAATATGAAAAATGGACAATTTGGACACCTTTGAGGTAGTTTGTTTAATACTTACACATGGGTCTCTATCTCCTCCCACCACAGGCGAAACCTTCCCGTTCTCCAAGGAAACTTTCCTGATGCTGGAACTTTCGCTGTCAGCTATAAACAACTCTCTATTCTTCACCGAAATGGCCAGACCCGATGGCTGAGCGAAAGCAGCAGCATGCGCGTACTGATTGTTCCTGTTCTGCTCAGCGCCTGAGCCTGCTATGGCCACGCAGGTACCAGCACGATACACTTGATTTTTCCACCAATTGGTGTTTTCCAGAAACAAGGCCCAGATTTGATGGGTGCCCGCCATTGCTATCAGCAGAACGTCTTTTGGGGTGTCATTGTTGGTCTCTTTTCCTGCTGTGTACATGCAGACATCCCAAGGGGACGATATAATCTGATTGGACCAGAGATTCCCCCCTCTTCTGTCGTGACCTTGGCAGCCATTCCCAGCGACTGTTTCGACTTGTCCGGTTGTTAAATCAACTCTCCTGATTGCGTGGTTTTCAGTGTCGGCGACGAATAAGGTGTTTTTGTTTTGCACCACCAAACCTTGGGGGTTATTGAACTCGGCCTCCTTCAACTTTCCATCCTTATAGCCGAGCTTCCCCCCTCCAATTTGTTTGACGATGGTTCCGTCCTCCCCCACCAGCAAAACCCTGTTGTTTCCGGTATCGGAGATCGCTACAATCTCCTTATCGTTTTCGTCGATGTAACTGGTGAGCTTTCCGGGAAACAGAAGCGGTCCCTTCAAGTCCGGAAGCATGTGATATGCGGATTTCAAGGGCAACTTGTGACTTGATATTTCGTTTTTTTCCTTGTAAAATTCCAACGCCTCGGTGATGTAAACTATTAGGTCGTCTTTGTTGCCTTCTCCCATCAACATGACGAGGGGATTTCCCTGGGGGCCCAGCATCACCAATGTCGGCCAACAGTGGACGTCGCAGCCCCTCCACATCTGCATTTTATCATCGTTGACTACAGGGTGAGCGATGTTGTAACGTTGAACGGCCGCCAAGATGTTTTTCGATATTTTTTCGTTTTCAAATTTGGCACTATGGACTCCAATCTAAATCAAGTTAGTTAATAATGTGAATCAATTAATATGTTTCATAGCCTTACCACCACCAGACCATCTTCAATGGAAAATAGTTCTTCAATTTCCTTCAAATCGGGAAGGATATGCATACAATTGATGCAGCAGTAAGTGAAAAAATCCAGAACAACAATTTTTCCCTTTAAATGTTTTTGTAAACTTAACGGTTCGGACACATTAAACCATTCCAAACCTTAAAACAACATTGACATTTTAGAATATTTTTTTGAGATTCTAAAGTGTGTTCTTAAGTACTTTTGACATTGTCAAATGTATTATGGACATTCTTGAATGCGTTTTAAAATGTGTTTTTTAGAAATTAATATTTGGAACATTTCCAAATGTGTTCTTAAGTTCGTTTGGTATCCACAAATGTGTCCTTAAGTACTTTTGACATTCACAAATGTGTTTTGTACATTCTAGAATGTATTTTTATGTACATTCTAGAATGTGTTTTTATGTACATTCTAGAATGTGTTTTTAAAATTATAAAAAGTGTTTTTAGAAATGTATAGTTGTAACATCTTCAAATGTGTTATTAAGTACTTTTGACATTCTCAAATGTGTTTGGACATTCTAGAATGTGTTTTTATAATTATGAAATGTGTTTTCAGAAATTTATAGTTGTAACATTTTCAAATGTGTTCTTAAGTATGTTCGACATTCTAGAATGTATTTTGGATATTTAGAATGTTTTTTGACATTCTAAAGTGTGTTCTTAAGTAGTTTTGACATTCTCAAATGTGTTTTGGACATTTTAGAATGTGTTTTTATAATTTTAAAACGTGTACGTAATTAAGAACACATTAAAAGCATGCTTTTAATGTGTTCTTAATTACGTTTGACATTCTAGAATGTATTTTGGACATTTTAGAATATTTTTTTTGACATTCTAAAGTGTGTTCTTAAGTACTTTTGACGTTTTCAAATCTGTTTTGGACATTCTAGAATGTGTTTTTATAATTTTAAAATGTGCTATTAAAAATTAATAGGTGTAACATTTTTAAATGTGTTCTTAAGTACGTTTGACAATACAAAAATGTACTATGGACATTCTAGAATGCGTTTTAGAATGTGTTTTTGGAAATTAATACTTGGAACATTTCCAAATGTGTTCTTATGTACGTTTGACATTCCCAAATGTGTTCTTAAGTACTTTTAACGTTCTCAAATGTGTTTTGGACATTCTAGAATGTTTTTATAATTATAAAATGCGTTTTTTAGAAATTTAGAGTTGTAACATTTTCAAATGTATTCTTAATAACGTTTGACATTCTAGAATGTATTTTGGACATTTTAGAATGTTTTTTTGACATTCTATAGTGTGTTCTTAAGTACTTTTGACGTTTTCAAATGTGTTTTGGACATTCTAGAATGTGTTTTTATAATTTTAAAATGTGCTATTAAAAATTAATAGGTGTAACATTTTCAAATGTGTTCTTAAGTACGTTTGACAATACAAAAATGTACTATGGACATTCTAGAATGCGTTTTAGAATGTGTTTTTGGAAATTAATAGTTGGAACATTTCCAAATGTGTTCTTATGTACGTTTGACATTCCCAAATGTGTTCTTAAGTACTTTTAACGTTCTCAAATGGGTTTTGGACATTCTAGAATGTGTTTTTATAATTATGAAATGTGTTTTCAGAAATTTATAGTTGTAACGTTTTCAAATCTGTTCTTAATTACGTTTGACATTCTAGAATGTATTTTGGACATTTTAGAATATTTTTTGACATTCTAAAGTGTGTTCTTAAGTCCTTTTGACCTTTTGCAAATGTGTTTTGGACATTCTAGAATGTGTTTTTATAATTTTAAAATGTGCTATTAAAAATTAATAGGTGTAACATTTTCAAATGTGTTCTTAAGTACGTTTGACAATACAAAAATGTACTATGGACATTCTAGAATGCGTTTTAGAATGTGTTTTTGGAAATTAATAGTTGGAACATTTCCAAATGTGTTCTTATGTACGTTTGACATTCCCAAATGTGTTCTTAAGTACTTTTAACGTTCTCAAATGGGTTTTGGACATTCTAGAATGTGTTTTTATAATTATGAAATGTGTTTTCAGAAATTTATAGTTGTAACGTTTTCAAATCTGTTCTTAATTACGTTTGACATTCTAGAATGTATTTTGGACATTTTAGAATATTTTTTGACATTCTAAAGTGTGTTCTTAAGTCCTTTTGACCTTTTGCAAATGTGTTTTGGACATTCTAGAATGTGTTTTTATAATTTTAAAATGTGCTATTAAAAATTAATAGGTGTAACATTTTCAAATGTGTTCTTAAGTACGTTTGACAATACAAAAATGTATTATGGACATTCTAGAATGCGTTTTAAAATGTGTTTGTAGAAATTAATTGTTGGATCATTTCCAAATGTGTTCTTAAGTACGTTTGACATTCTCAAATGTGTCCTTAAGTACTTTTGACATTCTCAAATGTGTTTGGATATTCTCAAATGGGTTTTGGACATTCTAGAATGTGTTTTTATAATTATGAAATGTGTTTTCAGAAATTTATAGTTGTAACGTTTTCAAATCTGTTCTTAATTACGTTTGACATTCTAGAATGTATTTTGGACATTTTAGAATATTTTTTGACATTCTAAAGTGTGTTCTTAAGTCCTTTTGACCTTTTGCAAATGTGTTCTTAAGTACGTTTGACATTCTCAAATGTGTCCTTAAGTACTTTTGACATTCTCAAATGTGTTTGGATATTCTAGAATGTGTTTTTATAATTATGAAATGTGTTTTCAGAAATTTATAGTTGTAACATTTTCAAATGTATTCTTAAGTATGTTTGAAATTCTAGAATATATTTTGGACATTTAGAATGTTTTTTTGACATTCTAAAGTGTGTTCTTAAGTAGTTTTGACATTCTCAAATGTGTTTTGGACATTTTAGAATGTGTTTTTATAATTTTAAAACGTGCTTTTAAAAATTAATAGGTGTAACCTTTTCAAATGTGTTCTTAAGTGCGTTTGACAATACAAAAATGTATTATGGACATTCTAGAATGCGTTTTAAAATGTGTTTTTAGAAATTAATAGTTGGAACATTTCCAAATGTGTTCTTAAGTAAGTTTGACATTCTCAAATGTGTTCTTAACTACTTTTGACATTCTCAAATGTGTTTTGGACATTCTAGAATGTGTTTTTAGAAATGTATAGTTATAACATTTTCAAATGTGTTCTTAAGTACGTTTGACATTCTAGAATGTATTTTCGACATTTTAGAATGTTTTTTTGACATTCTAAAGTGTGTTCTTAAGTACTTTTGACCTTCTCAAATGTGTTTT
The DNA here is from genome assembly GCA_921294245.1 of Brassicogethes aeneus. Classification (NCBI taxonomy): domain Eukaryota; kingdom Metazoa; phylum Arthropoda; class Insecta; order Coleoptera; family Nitidulidae; genus Brassicogethes; species Brassicogethes aeneus. Next base: position 53,852,737 of record OV121137.1, read on the forward strand.
GGACATTTTAGAATGTGTTTTTATAATTTTAAAATGTGCTTTTAAAAATTAATAGGTGACATTTTTAAATGTGTTCTTAAGTACATTTGACATTCTAGAATGTATTTTGGACATTTTAAAATATTTTTTTGACATTCTAAAATGTGTTTCGGTGTTTTTATTATTTTAAAATGTGCGTTTTGAAATTAATGGTTGAAACATTTTAAAATGTCTTCTTAAGTACCTACTTTTGAAATTCTCAAAAAAAATTTTAATAAAACAATTAAAACAATTCCTAAAAAAGTGGAAAAAACTTAAACAAGGTTTTTTCTTACATTTTACTCTTCTAAATATACTTTCAAAGTTTTTGATTTTTTAATTAATTTTAAACCTGAGCACCAACCACTTAAAAAAAAAATTGCCAATAACGTCAATATTAAAGTATAAACCAGGACCAAATCTGCAAAACACAATTAAAACCAGGACACATTAGCAAAAACCAGAACCTGTCCTGGGTAAACCAAATGTAAATGTTCAATCAGAGTACAGCATTCTCCACAAAATCCAGAAAATCCCAAGATGGGTTTTGTCTAATTACTACTGACCTTTAGCAAAATCGTTGACCGGTTCATATTTAACTGCAGATAAATATTCCCTCACTCCAGCCTTTTGTCCTTTTTCGCTAATGAGTTTATTAATTTTTCCTTGGGAATATTCCAAAACTTCCTCATGTGTCTCCATACTTCTAAAGCCTTGAAAGAAACTGCTCAAGTAACTTAACTTAAAAATTTGTCTTATTTTATTTATTCGCAGACTCATTAATTTAATACAAAAGAAAAAATAACTATAGACAAAATAAATGGTTTTGAATTAGGTAACCTAATTTTTGTATGGTAAACGGCGACGTTGCCGCGAGTCAGCAAATCAGAAACGTCAAAAGACTTTTTTCGTAAAAATAGTTCATAACTATCCCTTAAAAATACCCTTGACACTTATACAATATTAAATGGGGTGTTTTTTATTTAATTTTACCAAATGAATGGATAGATAATATAAATATTAGGAAATAAAAATAAAAGGTTGATAGATTTTGCGATGGTCGGCAACAATGCATATTTACAGTTTTCTTTATAAAGTTATTCAGAGTTGGTAAAGTTCATTGAATGTAGATGGCGCTGTTTTGAAAAGTGACGTCATGTTATTGATTACAATTTCTGTAGTCGGCGAACGCCATTTTGACTTAAGTAAAAAAGTTTGTAAGTGGTGAAATAACAATAAAATCTGTGAACATCCGTCCTTAATTACGTTAAATTTGATTGTTTTCTTGTTATTTATTGTTAACCCAATTGGACGGACCACGGTAAGTGGATATTTTTCATCCAAAACTTTTGCTTTGTAAATTTCGTAATATTATGTTTTCCTTTTTATTGCCGACTGTGGAATTAGTAAACCGTTATAATTTAGCTCCTAAATCCTTTGTGTATTCTTCATTAAGAATATAAGGATTGTTTTATAACGTTTTAGAGGGTTCAAAGATTGTTTTAAAATAGGAATTATGTTAGCGTCTACAGTTGCTTTCCTCTAAAAATCCATTTCGCTTACGTAGTTTACTTTTAACGCAATTATTTTATTGTTCTTAACCCTTCGTTAGTGTGGTGGGGTATGACATACCCCAGTGCTATTGTTTTCAACTGTAAAATTAAAATTAAGAAAACTAACGACCTCTGCGGCCCAATAGCTACAGATTACACATAAACAAAGATAATACCTACATTACCGACTATTTATGTACTTTCAGTTTAATGTAAGATTTCGATAAAGTTGGTTGGGACATGGTATACCCCACCACACTAATCGTGTAACTTTTTGTGTAAATACGTTTTAACGGTAATTCGCGTATATCTTTTTAGTTTACAAGACATACTTATTATTTTATTTAGCGATATAAATAACAAAATGTCATACGAACAAGAGCAAGAGAGGCTGCAAAAATTATGGCAAGAATTCGGAGGAATTTCGGATAAAGAACCAATTATAGATTCTGAATCTGACGAAGAAGAACTGCCTCCAGATTTTGAACAATCAACAGAAAATGTTCAATCGGAAAATGACGATTTGTCTCAAGATAACTCAGATAATTCAGAAAGTGCTATCGATGCATCGGAAAATGACGATTTGTCTCAAGATAATTCAGAAAGTGCTTGGATCACTCAATTTTTTTGTGCCCAAAATGCGCTCACTTTAATGATTAATAACTTTTTTATTTTCCAAAAAAAAATATTGAGACTTTTTTTATTCGTTTTGTTTGTTCTTTTTCTAGAGGTATATTTTTAGTTGAAAATTAAATATAAGATATATATTTTTTAAATTACATGAATATCACACTATGTTTTTTTTTAAGTATAAATGCAGTTATTTTTAATAATGTTAATATTTTTAAAAATAAATATTGGTGTTTGACCTTTTTTGGTTTTATTTGATAAATATGTAAACAATAAATATATTTTTATAACAAATATAACAAAATTTACAAATTTCAAAAATTTAGGGACAAAACCGTTTGGGGTATGACATACCCCACCACACTAACGATGTAACTTTTTTCCACCACATTAACGAAGGGTTAATAAAGTTGATAATAGCACTATTCTCCCACTGCATTGTCAGTAAAATAGGTCTTGATTCTTATTATTTAGACGTTCACAATCCAAACAAATAGGTTAAATAAATTTAGTTAAAATTTTGTGTTTATGAGGCCATTGTATAGTGAAATCATTCATATCTATCGCTGAAACTAAATAAGTTTTGTTGTTGTTAAAATGTCCATCAAAATTGACAACATTTTGAAAAAATAGGGTTATGCTTTAAATTTTATCGTAAAAAATACAGTTTGATTAGTTAATAGGGACATATTTAGTTTTTACTGTATTTTTAAAACAATTATCTAACTTAAGTTGACAATTATCTGGCTTAAGTTGACATCTTAAAACAGATATATCCAGCTTAAGTTGACATTCTTAAAACAGTTATAACTATTTAAAGTTGACATTCTTAGTTTTATCTAGCTTGGTATTTTGTTTTGTTTAAAAATCCAATGATAGCAAACTATGGGCATTTTATTTTGTGTTTTTTTTTAGGAAAAAGGTTCGTTCGCTGGGTCCTGTAAATCTAAATGGTTGGGTGCAGACAGCATGTCTACTTTGTCAGGACAAACCTCCAAAGGGGAGAAGACCAAATCAAAATATCAATCATTGGATATAAATAATTTGTACAGAGTTAGCAGGGTAAGTAGATCAGTGATTTTAAAGTGAATTGTGTTTTTATTAAAAAGTTTGTGTCAGTGAATAATTTACAGAACCAATGAAGTTAAAGGAACATAATTGTGAGTGTTTGGCTTGAATTTTTTAGTTCATTTAAAGGTCGATTGTACTGGAATTTCTTACAAAGCAAATCCATTATTTTGTTTAAATCTTTCACGGTTCATAGTAACTTTAAAATGCAAAAATGTTGACCACCTCTAATTGAAAATCCTTGTAATATTAAAGTTGATTTAAACAACAAAATCATTAATATTGTATTATTTTGTTTTAAGTTTTACAGTTATTTCCCTAGTTTAAAATTAATCATTTTCTAAGGAAATAAGTAACAATTATTTTTTTATAATTTAGAAAGTATTAAATAAATTATATTTCTGTTATTACAGGAAATTATTGTATTTAACATAAAAACTGGCACAGTTATGTTTCTTAACTTTTTCTGTAGAAGGCATTTGTCAAATTTTGTACTATAAAATACTTTTATTAAAATTTAAATTTAAAAGATTTATTAGTACAACAAAAGTATCTGCTTATCAAACAATTAGATTCTATATTTTGGTCTCCTTTATGCATAGATAATTAATGATTCATAATATTTTTTAATTTAATTAAATTTAATATAATCTTAACAACTTATTTATGATAAGGTTATGATAACTTATAACAACTTATTTATGATAAGGTTTATGATAAGGTTGATATTATTTTAATAAGATTAAAATTTGTTTTTTCTTTGTAAAACCCTAGATTATCTATGTGGAAAACTTTTGAAAAATTTTGAAAACTATAATTATTTTTTTTTTAAATTTATGAAAATAAATTACCTAGGTACAATAAATTTTAAAAAATATATCTTTATTAAGTACAAATGCTTTATTTTACAATAACTTGTTATACCTATATGCACATTTTACATAATATGTTAAAACTCAATATGGGTTATTTAGGTTTATTTCCTCAATGAAAAAAGAAAAAAAATTAAAATTTCTGGAAATTATTTTTATTTTGGTAGAATGACTTCTAAAACTATCTGACTAGTGATTAATATACCACTTTATTCTCTGTTTTTATACAAGGTGTTAACAAAAGGTTGGACGAAAATTAATTTAATGACAGGGTTGGAATAACCCAGTAAACATTTGTGATATCCCGAAAAAGTCACGACGTGACATGTCACAACTTGATATCCAATTGCTGGAACAGTGATTAAGTTTGCCGTTTTATGTCAAGCAGTGACATGCGCGTGATCTTTTTATGTCACGACGTGACACTGCAGGGACGAAACTTTTCATTTAAATGACATTACTTTAATTTGTTCATAATACGTTAAATACGTATTATGTTATTATTGTTAGACAAAGACTTTTTTTTAATATTTAATATTTTTCTTTAATATTAACCATATGGTTTTAAGAAATTATTTCCGCTAAAATATATCTATATATATAACTTCATTTTATATTTGTTTGCGACTTTGCAAGCGATTTTAGCCAAGTACGTATGTATGTATGTATCTTGCTATAGTAATATACATGGTGAACAATATATTGTATACTCCATTTGCTCTGGAATAAATTTAAGGTGTAAAACTTTTATCAATATTGTCAAGAGTGAAAAGATATTTTTGTAGGTTTTTAAATGTCAATAGGAATTATACTATAAGAAATATAATACTTTGTCCAGAAAAAAAAAACTGGGAGAAAACCTGGATTTACTGAAACCATTGAATTCACTGTCCCAACTTATATGCGACGGGTCTCGTATACACATATTTATGTATACATATACAGGGTGCACGGCAGGTTGGTTAAGCCATTAAACTGAAGAAAAGTTATGTAATAACAAGTCTATTAAAATGGAATTTGAAAATTGGAAAATAAATCCGCGGTTCTCACATAATTGAAAAAAAAATCTATTAAAAACCAAAATTTGTTACAACTTTGTTATTCCTGAGAATTAAAAAAAAGTAAGTTTCGCATGTAGGTATACATTTCTACATTAACAATTTATAAATTTTTTCGTCTACTTGGTTTTGAGTTATCACCATCTTTGGTTTTGCTATGGCTGCCATAATACAATTTTACATGTATAGTAAAAAAATCGATTTATTAAACTATAAAAGTTAATGGTGCACCATCGCCATAGCCATTTTAAAAACAAGAGATGGTGATGGTAACTCAAAGTAATGAATAAATTGGATGAAAATGTAGATAAATGTGTATGTTAACAAGTCAAACTTACTTTTTTTTAATTCCCAGGAAAAACAAAGCTATGAAGATTTTTGGTTTAAAAGGCTCTTAGTTTTTTTAAAAGTTTTGAGAACAGCTGCCTTTTTTTTCAATTTATAAATAATTGCATTTTATATACTCGTATAATTCTGTTAATAAACTCGTTGCAATATAAATTTTGAGTTCAATAATTAAAATAAATTGACGACGTCATACGATTAGGATGACGATACCAGAATTATTTCAATAGCTATCGTCATAACAAGTAGTTTTAGCTCCTTAATAAAAAAATACCCATAAATGCATACAAGTATAATTTCTATACATTTTAATTTAATAGTAAACAGAACTCGCAAAAATAAGAAGAAAAGTTTGTATGAACTTATATGCTTTAAAGTTTAATTTTGAAGAAAAAAATTAAATTCGTTTCCGTTTTATATTTAATCTATAAATAATAATAAACTTACAAAAAAAGCAGTAGCATACCCAAATTTTATTTTTAAATATCAATTTGGGATGTTCCAGCGCCGCCTCTGGATTTAATTTAATTTACATTAAATTATGCCCTTTGCCCACTACTAAAAACTAAAAGGTTTTTATCAAATTCGCCCAAAAAATAAATATTTTTTTAAATAACTTTACCACCATGTCTCTCGAAAACGAAGCTTTAAAACATACATACTTTTCTTCTGATATTTTCGATTTCTATAGATCACTAAATTTTCCCAATTAAAATCTGCGACACCCTGTATACATGTAGGTATTATACTTATAGGATACTTGATGCAACCTGTATAAAGGTAGTGTGCAAAACTTGTCTTATTATTATTATATTTAAATAAACGTTGACTGTTAATATTTTAGCCCATAATTTTATTTCACCCAAGGCCGGAAGTATGTTGCTAAGATATACGATAAGAGGGTCGTCGCTATTGTTACTAGCGATGCAACGTGTTTTAAAAGACGCTGCATCGGTGTTAACGATAGCAACGACGCTTTTTTCGTTTATCACAGCTCCAACATATTTTAAATATTCCCCTGCACTTTGGCTCGCGCATGCGCACTAGCTATGTCACGGAGTGATATCCCATTGAGTGCGTATTGCGCTTGAATGTCACTACTTGATATCCCATTGATTGTGTATTGTGGAAACATATGAATGCGCCAGTGATATCACGATGTCACGACGGGATTTCGGAGTGATTTCAATACGCAATCACAAATGTTTACTGGGAAGTAATTACTTTTATAAAAAATACAAGGCCTACTATGTCAGTTTTTAAGAATTCATATTAGCGATTTTTTTTAACAAAATCTAAGCACGGCAAGGGATTCACCACCCCTCAAAACGACCCTTTACTAAATTTTATTGAAAAATTTTAAGTAGAAAAATGCACAATAATAACTACAAAAATGTATTCTGTCAACTTATCCATGAAAAAACATTGAAATAAAATTATAGTAACTATATGGGTACTATTTCTATAAGTTTAATTTTATTTCAATGTGTTTTTAATGGTTAACTTGACAAAATAAATTTTTGTAGTTATTATTTTGCATTTTTTTCTTAAAATTTTTCAATAAAATTTTGTATAGGGTCGTTTTGAGGGGTGGTGAATCCAGTGCAGTGCTTAGATTTTGTTTAAAAAAATCGCTAATATGATTTCTTAAAAATTTACTTTTAAAAACTGACATTTTTGTATTTTGTACAAAAATGGCGTTTTTTGCTCCAAAAATAAAATAAAATCGCACAATAAATAAAGATTTTACGGGGGTGAGTTGCAAACAAATGGGTCACAGTGTATATGGGTAATTCTTTTACAAACCGAACACCTTTTGACCGACACATCTCAGATTTGGCTGAAACTTTTTTTACAAATTCTATGTCGAAAAATAAGATATACGTGTCCGAGGAATTTTTTTTCTCGCATATTTTCGATAATACAAGCTATCGAAAATTTGAGAATAACGAGTTTTTTGGTTTGGAGACTCATTTTCAAAAATTTATAACTCTGGTTCTATTTGAGATACAAACTTCTTTTTTTTTCATTTTAAAGCTAAAGGACTGAATTTTGATAAAAAAATATGTTTAATAAATATTATTAACAAATTCCTATTGTTATTAACAATTTCATTGTTTAAATCAATTTTTAACAATGGCCCCCACCTCGTAAGTTTTTTGTATTTTTATCGTATTCTCCGTCAAATTTTACATAAAAAACATGTTTTCAAAATATGGTACCCTTATTATTACTATTGTTAAAACATTAATTCATATTGCGCGACACATAAAAAAACGTTTTTTTGTTAATAAAAAGAAAACTATAGCTTGGATCAAAAAAAGTCAAATATAAAAGTTGTAAAAAATAAAAAGAACTACAATATTTATTTTAACTATTTTTCTACATAACCTCACTTTTCAAATAAATTTTAAAAAATGTTAAAAATCACCTCTTTTAAAATATTTTTCTATAATTTATAATTAGTTTATGTTTTTTCATGGTATTGATTGCTAATAAATTTAAAAGGTGATTTTTAACATTTTTTTCAATTTATTTGAAAAGTGAGGTTATGTCGAAAAATAGTTAAAACAAAAATTGTAGATCTATTTATCATCTACAACTTTTATATTTAACTTTTTGATCCGAGCTATAGTTTTCTTTTTATTAACAAAAAACCGTTTTTTATGTGTCGCGCAATATGAATTAATGTTTTAACAATAGTAATAATACAGGTACCATATTTTGAAAACATGTTTTTATGTAAAATTTGACGGAGAATACGATAAAAATACTAAAAACTTAATACGAGGTGGGGGCCATTGTTAAAAATTGATTTAATATGAATTTGTTAATAATTTTTATTAAAAATATTTTGTTATCAAAATTCAGTTCTTTAGCTTTAAAATAAAAAAAAAGATGTTTGTAGCTCAAATAGAACCGGAGTTATAAATTTTTGAAAATGGGTCTCCAAGCCAAAAACCTTGTTTTCTCAAATTTTTGATCACTTGTATTATCGAAAATATACGAAAGAAAAAAATCCTTGTACACGTGTCTCTTATTTTTCGATATAGAATCCGTAAAAAAAGTTTCAGCCAAATCGGAGATGTGTCGGTCAATTTTTATCAAAATTCGTACGGTTTGTAAAAGAATTACCCATATGGAAGCTATTAAGAACTGAATATTAAAAAAAATAATACTGAAGACATTTCATTAAGTAAATTGCACAAAAACTTTTTTTTTGAGCTAGAGGCATGTTTTCTCCCATTACTGAATTTTGTCCCATACGCACCTATGAAATAAATGTTTTATCGTTGCGTAGGGCGAAAATACCGAAAAGACACAGCAAAAAAGTTCATCAGTATACATCAAACATGGCATGCAATCTTTGGGAAAGGTGCCTAGTGCACGCAGGGCGCCCGCTAACCTGCCCTCTCTGAAATCGGAACACAACGAGACAGGAGCGGCCGTACCGCTGGTGCCGCCCGGCGGTCCAGGATGGGGAAAGCAGGAATCGACCACCTCTTCTTCTTCAGCGTCTTCGACGACCAACAGCAATCCAACAGCGCCCAACACCAACAACTCGAACAACTCGACGAACCACGTGACAAATCAACCGCCCCAGAATGTTGCCAACTCAGGTCAGTAACTTTGTGCTTTCAGAGCTACCACAACTCATAAAACTCATACAATTTGCCTTAAATCTTGAAAACTTCTAAAATTGCCATCAATCTCCTAAAACTCCTAAAAATTAAATATAAATAGGTGAATATATTGTCCCCCAAGTGAAAATAATTATTTTTTATTTTTGGTTGTTTCACTGTTGGTCCAGAATGGGTTTTTTTGTATATTTCAAATAAGTTATTGTATCTTTTGACACCTTAATATTTTTTTAAAAATACAATTGTACTATGCTCCAAACATCAAAGTCCCACCACGTGACCACGTACGGAACGCAGTCTTTTGAAAATTTGGCATTTAAGGCTTTTCAGGTTATGTATCTGTCAAAGTATAGTCAACGAAAGAAATAATATTATGTTTAGGCGTTAAAAATGTATAAATCTTTATAACATTACAATAACAATGGATGGTTTAAGAATTTAAGAATATAAATACTGCATTTAATGAAATTCCAAAGTGTATGGTGCTAAATAAGTAATATTTTTGTGCATTTGGTCCAAATATCTGGTTTTCTCCATAAAATAATTTTAACTAAACAGCATTTATTAAAGAAAATCTAGCTTCTCTATTATGGAATAAGAATATCTGTTTTAAAGGTATTATAACAAAAATATCATCTAATTTAGTAATTTTAAGGTTAGAAAAATTTATTTTGACCAAAATAAATAAGTATTTTGGATTATTTAAAAGACTGTATAATATGGTATTTAAAAATTTGGTAGTTTTTCTTATCCAGCTTAAAGTGTACCTACATAAAGTTTTGTCAATACAAATAGTTAAAAAGTTTCTCTAAAAATTGTTTGTTTTCTTATAATCTAACTTAAAGTAGGTATGCAGAGAGGTATGCACAAGTTTTGTCATTGGAAGTATAAAAGCTTCAATTTAATTTGAACCATATTCAACAATTATTTAGTATACCTATATTTATTTATGACCACATTAACACACTCTTCCAAATAATCCACTTATTTATTTTGGTCAAAATAGATTTTTCTAACCTTAAAATACAAAATTAGATGATATTTTTTGTTCTAATACATTAACCTACCTTTGATATAGATATTCTTATTTCATAATAGAGAAGTTAGATTTTTTTTAATAAATCCTGTTTTGTTAAAACTATTTTATGGAGAAATGTAGACCCAATGCACAAAAATATCACTTATATTGCACCTTACACTTTGGAATTTCATTAAATGCAGTATTTATATTCCTAAATTCTTAAACCAACCATAGTTATCGTAATACTATAAAGATTTATTAACTTTTAACGCTTAAACATAAGCGGTAACACTATAAATATTATTTCTTTCGTTGACTATACTTTGACAGATACATAACCTGAAAAGCCTTGAATGCCAAATTTTCAAAAGACTGCGTTCCGTACGTTGTCACGTGGTGGGACTTTGAGGTGTGGAGCATAGTACATAAAATATTTATAAAAAAATCTACTTACTGAGATATTACACTTCACTGTGGATAGGTTTTTAAATAGCAAATTAATGAACTTAAACTTTTGAATTATAAAACAGCAACACTCTTATCTGCATATAAATTCTAACTGACCTTCAGGAATCACATGCATCTATAATGTCGCAAACAGAGGTTTTTGCTTATTTAAAAAGATTAAAGCGCCATCCGTTTCATAAAATTTAAAGCAAATACAGATTCACGGAGGATAGAATCAATTTTTGTAACACCTACATAAATGGTTATAAAAATTAATTCCTTTAATTTTTAATAATATTTTATATTTGATTCGATTGCTTTGGATGTGTTTAATTTACTTAGTGAACTGATATTTTTAGTATGCTTTTACTACCTCAGATATTTGAAAACATATAGGTTAACCTAGAAAGAGTAACAGTCACGAAGGATAGGTTTAAACATTGTAAAAAATAATTAATTGCGGTTAAAAATCTGGAACCTGCGCTGTCTACTTAAAGATCAAAACACAATAAAAGTGTAGGTCAAACTCATTTAGTTTTATTAAATATCACGGGGCAACACCATCGGGGGACATTTCGTGAGATTCACCCAAATACATATGTCCACATGACTGCGTTTAATTAAGATAGTTGTCATGCTAATAAATTATTTTTTAAAAAGTAATTTAAAAAATATGTATTTTTAGGCTCTGGTTTATCCAATTCTTTTTAAAATGATATATCACAACCTACATTTTTCTTAAAAAACAACCAAATATACCTAAAAAACATAATCCACGTAATAGCTCCTAGACTTCTACAAAATTGTCATTTTTGGCATTTTTAGCTATATTTCGTTGGTTTTCGACAAAAATTTACCGTGTTATATATCAAACAAAAGGATTTTTTATTTTCTTTTAAATGATAACTAAAATAGTAAACAATCTAAAGAATGTTTTGCTGTATTTTGCAACTTCATCATATTTTTTCTATCATGAAATTTTGATTGTTAGTTATTAACTAAACTGTTAACATTTTTTTCATAAAATTTAAATGTAACATCCTTTGACTTTGGCATAGTTTTTTAGCTAAATCTATCGACGCGTTTTTTTTTTTAATAAAATTAAAAATGTGATATTTTACTGTGTATAATCTTAATAAGATTAATACATATTATTATATTTATTATAATATACAAGTATTGTAATTGAATTTAATATTAAAATTTATTATTAAACCCTAAAATCTCTCTGAGTTTCATAATAAAGTTAAAATTTATAAAAACAACTAATTTCTTCAAAATTTGACATTTCTTTTTTTATTAAGGTTAAATTAATAATGCAAAAAAATGTAAATATTATATTTGGTAAAATTATAACTGGCAAGCCAGCCACTGTATAATTTATGTGTAACATAAAGAATGCATTTGTATTATTTTGAATAATAACTTGCTTTTTTTAGCATTGCAATGCCACCCAACACATGTTTTAATTATTAATGAAAATTAATTATAAATACAAATTTGTGCAGCTCGGCACATACACAAACTTTTAAATATAAATTTCCGCAAACTTCCACATTAAAAAAACAAGCACATTTGGGCGATTCCATGATTACTGACGGCAAGCAGAAAAAAAAGATGTGTTGTTCCTATAATACTAATTTTATGCCAGTCCTCAGCAATGAAATTAAGTAATTATAACTATTATTAAATTATTATTATATGAACAACACATTTTCATAAAACATTTTGTCTTGTTTTTGTTTGACCCATCAGTAATCATGGAATAGCCATTTATTACTTTAGAACACAAAATAATTTAATACAAATTTTCTCTTTGATAAATTAACTAAATAAAGGAATTATTTGTTGTTTTTTTACTTAAAACCCTTAAAGGCAAGAAATTAAGTTTTCTATTGTGGGATTTCAGGAATATTGACATAACCTAATTGGTTACATGTACTCAAAGGTATAGAAAAATTATCGTCTCTCTTCTAAAAGGAGGTTTGTGGTATTTATCAGTACTTAGTGCTGCATTAAAACATTGTTTGTTTATCTTAAAAAAAATCAAAAGTTTCTTGTTTTTTTCTTCAAATTTTGCAATTTTTTTTAATGAATTTTGAGGAAAAAATCGCTCTTTAATTGTTTATAATTATAATTGGTTAAAAATATCCTTTAATCACTTTTAAATTTTTAATGCCTAGAATATGCTGTATAAAATTCATCTAAATTCATTGAGTGGTTAAAAAATATTTGATGCTGAAAGGGTCCTATTGTCTGAAAAAACAAATTTAAGTTGTAATTTTTTTCATATACAACACTAAATTCTAAACATTTTGAGACCACATTCTTTTACTTTGGAGATTGCCAAGTTGGGATTTTTTGAACTTTTTTGTTTTAAACTTTTAAAATGGTAATTGGTAATTTTTGTTTAAGAGTTGAATGCCCTGTAAATTTATAAGAAGGTGAAACACCCTATCATTTAAAACGACTATTTTTTTTCACCGAAACTCCAAAATATTATTTAAAACATCGAAAAAAAAATCCCTCAAAGTTTGAGCCCTTAATTTTGATTTTAAGTACTTCCTTTTTCATTTTAAATTTTTCCCATTTAAAAAGTATGTATTTTATATCCTTTTTTTAAACTTCTATATCTTTGCTGGGTATCATATAGTGGTTCATTGTTTCTTACAGAGTATTTAACGCTTTTTAAAAAAGCCTTTACATTTTTTTCTCTAACTTGATTTACCTTGATGGTATCAGCTTTGAAGTTTTTTTGTAGTTTTTTCACATATTTTTAAAAATATTAAGAGAATGGCTTGTCTTACCTCAACATTTTAAAAGAAAAAGTTGTAGAAAATTTAATTCTCTAATTTTAAAAATTTGTGTTTTCTTGAGATCAATTTGCAAATTCGATTCCATGACTATTAAATATCTTGTAAATTGTTCACTTTGGCGATATAAACATAAGAACTTTTTTAATAGAGAATTACATTTTTTACAACTTTTTCCTGTAAATTTTTTTGATAAGACATAATAATATTAATATTTTCAAAAATATACGAAAAAAGTAAAAAAAATTACTTTCAAAGCTGATACCATCAAGGTGAATCGAGTTAGAGAAAAATTCTTTTAGGCTCTTTAAGAAAGTGTTAAATACTCTGTAAGTTACAATGAACCAAAATATGATGAGCTCAACTTTAAAGTATTTTTTACGGTTAACCAAAACGGTTTTATAACGGTATAGATACGAAAAATTACCAAATTTGGGGAATGGTTTATTTCGTTATTTTACCTACATAAATAACCTTTTTGATCTATCAAGAGAATAACGTAATAAAAACAATATAAATACCACAAATTTACGTAAAAATAACGTTATAATTACTAACTGTTTGCTCTCTCTTTCAAAAACATTGACATTTGTAATTTCTTTGTTCTTTTAATTTATATTTTACAAAATTGTACTTACAAAGTAATAAAGGTCACCCTAGAGTAGAATTATAAAATATAACTTAAATTGTCAAAACTAATAAATTTTGCATTAAAACTCAAACGCACATTATTTTATTGATAAAAATAGGCAGGATACATCTTAAAAATTATATACCCTCTAAATATTTTACGGTTTTAAGAAAAATTATTGATTGGGTAAAAATTCAACAAAACTTAAAACCTAAAAAATTTTATAAAATCTTTTAAAAATTATTTAGTTTTAATTATTTTTTAATAACTAAAACTTTCTTTATTATATTTTAGAAAAATATTTATGAAAAAATATCATATAAATGTTTAGATAAGTAATGGATGCCATCTTAAAAAATTCATTATGGCGACCTGAAATAAATTTTCCCTTAAAGTTTTATTTTTCACTTTAAGCTTATTTTTCCTTGTTTAGTCAATATTAAAAGTATTTATTACCACTAATAACCCTAAAAAATACCAGTCGAATAGGAATTATTTACGGTTATAAAGTGGTCTTAATATTGTAAAATTATGACTTATGAGTAACATTTACCATTAAGTAAAAATTCTGACGTTTAAATTACCGTTAAATTTTCCTTTAGGTGAAATACACTTATAAGTAATTTTCTTTCGTAAAAAATACGTCCCTCATAATACTTTAAAGTGTTGAAACTTAAGGGTTATTAAAATAGGAAAAATAACATAAATAAAACTTATTAAATAACTTTAAAAAAAGTTTTACTTTAAAGTAAATTTTTAAGGTTAATTTAACAAAATATTTACTTAAATTAAGTAATATTGCCTCAAAGCTCTACGCTTTTACTTAAAATGCTGCTTGGGATATGCTTTGGTAAAAATTCAAAATGAAAAAGGAAGTACAGTTGTATTCATTAAAAAAGCGTACAAGAATTAGAATGAGAGAAAACTGTCAACATTATTGCGTAAAACCGGCTTTCCACTGACTTAAGTCACTATAACTGACAGTAGAAAATAAAAATGCCTCGTCAGTTAAAAAGGCTCAAATAGTATCAAGAATCGAAGAAGAATGGTCAATTCGTACTGTGGTATAATAGAAATAAAAAATCTATATTAAAAATTAAGCAACGCTGGGAACAGGAAGATTTACTAAACCAAAAAGTTGGTTCAGGTCGTCCCAAAATGTCCACCCCTGAACAGGATGCTGCTTTTTTGAGATATCTGAGGATTTATGGGAAACTATACAACAATACTATACCTACTATACTGCTGGGAAGATATTAATCCAAATATTGTATTAAATTTAATTCAGTTCATCCCAAATAGATTGGCTCAAGTAATAGAAAAACAGGGATGCATGACTAAATATTAAATTTTTTTTAATGTTTGTTTTTTTCATTATTAAAAGGTAATAATTTTTGTACTATTATTTAATTAACCTACGACGTCAATGCTCTTTATAACCTATAATAATTATTTTAATGACTTATGTCAGTGATAAGCCGGTTTTAAGCAATAATATTATTTTGACAGTTTTCTCTCATTCTAATTCTTGTACGCTTTTTTATTGAATACAACTGTACTTAAAATCAAAATTAAGGGTTCAAACTTTAAGGGGATTTTTTTTTCGATGTTTTAAACAATATTTTGGAGTGTCGGAGAGAAACAAAAAAATAGGTGAATATATTTGCCAGCATAGTAAATCGATAATATAAATGTCCGTTATAAAAGGAATTTAAAAATTATGAAATCCCCAAAACAATGTAAACAATATGTGCAAGTAACCGTTTAAAGTGTGGCGTATGGCCTGAGACAAAGGCCGTAAAGGCAGTAAAAGTAAAGAAATTTTGTTTCTAGGTCCGAGCGGCCAAAACAAAGCACCTCCTTCGTTGTTGTCGGGTGCGTCGCCTGCAGGCGCGGCAGACAAGCTTTGGAGTTCCGTGACGAGCGGCTCGGAGCCTTTGCACCACCACCCGCCGCCGTATCAAAGCCCGCAATTCCGGCACGAGTTTCCCAGCCTGTCCGCTGGCGATGGCGGCGCCACACGCACTGGTTCCGATGCCCCGTACCCTGCGGCGGCCGGCGGCCTGTCGCTCAGGCCGCAGACCGAGGGCTCGTGGTCGCAGGGCGGCGCCAAATCGGCCGCAGGCGGCGGCGGCGGCCCGCCGCAGCTCGCGCAAACCGCCGCCGCCCACGCCCCGCTGCCGCCCCAACTTAGGACGGTGGTGCCGTCGTTTATGTACAAGGGTAAGCACTTCACTCAATTTTACTTTTTATTTTTTTACCCTTTGTAATTAAAATTTTTACTTATTGCAATAAGATCGTTTTTTATCGAACATAATAATTTTACCGAAACAATTTTTGTATAAAAAAGCGGATCTTGTGCCACCATATTTAAATAAAAATTACAAAATTGTAATATTCGGCCTCTGTCATTTTCCTCTATGGATTGCACTTTTTGTGGCACATATGGTTTAAATTTATGTTTTTTAAGTATTTTCAGCAAAGTTGCTTGTGATGAATCAATGTTACTTGCAATTTCTCGAGTTGATGTTCTTGGATTTTCTTCAACACTCAGAAGAACATCTAATTCTGTATTTCTTCGAAATCGGCGTTGTTCTAATTTAGGTTTTCTAAAAGCCCTAAAACTTCTCAAAGGTCCTTCAAGCCGGCTAAATTTTCGACGATTCGGAACTTTGAACGGAAATCGCTCAACGTAAAGGCGTAGTCCTCTTCCACTATTTTTATTGCATTCAAAATATACTTGAATCATGTCTGTTAAATCATTGTAATCCATAATTAACACCAAAAAGTATAAAAACAATAATAGCAACGAACTAATGATAATTTTTAACGTTATTTGACCAAATTATTGTTTTCCACTGCCTACTTTAATGAATACATTAATAATTGAAGACACCGGTGCAAAAAAGAGGCAGCTCCATTCAAGCAATTTTTTCGGGACAAGCAAAAAAGCTGTTTTACTAAGAATTCCTTTAATTCATATGCATGCACGGTTTATTCCAAATAATAAACGACAATAAACCATGCAACTTTGCCTTAAGAAGTATTGCAATATCTTTAAAAAATAATGGAGTTATTTGGGGCGTTGTTGTCCACTGCCAACTTTAATAAATACATGAATTGATGAATATCTTACTAACGATTGCTTTTAGGTATAGGGAACTATTAGGCTTTTTGAAAGATAATTTATCAATTAATCCAAAAATGATAAAATATACAGGGTGTTCTATTTAAAAAACTGCAATTGATGTCACTTCCGGAGAAACCGGAAGCAGCATTAATTAAAAGTTAATCCCAAAAATAGACGGTAAAAAACTGTGTATCTTTGTTAAAAAAAGTATTGTCCTATCTTTAAAAATATTGGAGTTATGGCTTGGGGCGTTTTTCATAATTCACCCTGTATAATATTACTATATAATATAATAAAAAAGCTGTCTTTATTAAAATTCTAACTGCTAGTAGCCTATTGGTAAAAAGGGGAAAAAATGTGGGCTCCTGCTTCTCAAAAACCTATACGTCATCTGTACTATAATTTTTCTAAAAAATACTATAATTTAATTGAAAAAATACTATAATGTGCTTGTCAAGAGTAGGCAACCATGATCATCCGTACAACTTTTTAGAAATTTTGCATTTTTGAATAAAATGAATTTTTCTGAAAATTTCTCAATTTTTTCGTTTTCTTTTTCGAAAATTTTAAAACTATCCACAATTAAATGAATGTTGTGTTTTTATTTTCAGAACTAGCCAGGCCGTGCAGCTTTCCGCAGTCGCAAAACGACGCGCCGCCGCCGCCGTCGGCGCAGTCGAACGGCGGCAGAGCTTCCGTCGGCGGCAGAGGGCCGCCGCGACTGGCCGACGCCGGCGAAGAATCCGCCCCGCGACCCATCATCAAGGAGGAAGAGCTGAGCCGCATGGACGAGATCGGCAGCGACATGGGCTGGGCCGTGCAGGACGAGATCGACTACGACCAGAAGCTCGCCTTCAGCGACGACGAGAGCGACCAGAATAAAAGAAGAGAGCACCGAGAGCAGCAGCATAAGCAGGCTCCGCAGCAGCAGCAACAACAGCAACAACAGAACAGCAACAGAGAGAGGAGCGACAGCCATTCCAGCGACGGGGCGAGGAGTTGGGGCAACGCTCGGTCTGGTGGGAACTTCCGCGGGCGCTCTTCCGAAGAAGAGGACATAAAAATTCAGCGCCGCACGCAGCAGGAGGTGGACATGGCGGTGCAAAGGGCGAAGCAGCGCAAGGAGGAGGAGGAGAAGCGTTTCAACGAGGCCAAACAGGGGGCGGCCAAGAAATTGTTGGAGCTTGAAGAGAAAATTCAGAAGAGGGACAGGGTGTCGGAGAGTTCCACCGGCAGCGTCACGAAGGTTTCCGTGCAAGAGTTTCAGAAGGAAATAACCGCCAACGATGTTAACGTCGACGATAAGAACAACTTCAGGCATCTGACGCAGATCGAGGGCAAGAATTTCCCGCGGAAGCATCAGGTTGCCGCTAATGCTAAACCACCGCCGGAAAATCGCGGCAACCAACAGAACGGGCTCTTTTCGCGGCACTTCCAGAACGACCTGCCGCCGAGGTTCAAGAATCAGCGCAACAATAACAACAACAACTCGCAGCAGCAGCAGCAGCAGCAAGCGAATTACAGCAGCAACAGAAGCGAGGACGAGGATCGCTACAAAAGGCAGAGTTCCGAGGACAGCTACAGGAGCGGCGGGCATTCGGAGACACAAAAGACAGAGGAGAATCTCTACCGCGAGACTTCTTGGCACAAGGAGAAGGAGAAGAAGGCACTGCGGCACTGCGAGAGCGGCGAGGAGAAGCGGAGCAGGCAGGCGGTGCCGGGGCCGATCACCAAGGAGCGCATCGAAGCTGACGACGTGAAGAACGAGAAGAGGCACGTGACGCAGCTGAAGCGCGGGCAGAAACCGCCAGAGAGCGTGAGGACGCGCGAGGAGAGCACCGCGTGGGCCGACGCGGTTCCCACGATGGAGGACGACGGAATCGTCGACGAGAAAATTCAAGCGAAAAAGTCCGACTGCCCGAAGGATCACGACGCGGATTACAAGGCTCGCAATCAGCAGCAGCAGCAGCAGCAGCAACGACAGGTGGGTGGTGATGTAAAATTTATTATTTATCTGACACACGGTGGTTTGAAAATATTTTATTAGTGTTATTTTTGATCGCTGATATCTTTGAAACGGTTGACCTGAAAAACTTTGACCTTCAGATGTTTTTTGTACAGCGTGAAATTGTCTATAACTCATCTCGCTTGGGTGTTGCGAAAACAAACCGTTCCAAAGTTATAAGAATTCAAAATTTAAAAAATAAAAATTCCCGTGTTATTGAAATTGAAAAACAACAAATGAATTGAGGCAAACCTTAAGAGCTCAAATATGCGGCAAAATTTTTGTTTTTTAATGTACTATTAATCTTCAACACCATTAGAAAAAAAATAATCTTAGTTTTTTTTTAAACATCCTAATGACCATGTCATAAAAATGTGCTTGAATCCCTACAGGCGAGCAGCAAGGGCGGCGGTTGGGGGGAGTACCACCGCTCGGGGGCGCCGTGGAACAAAGGGGGCAGGTTGTCGGCGCAAGCGAGAACGCACAACAAACCGCCCTCGCAGATGAGCGATTCGGACGGTTCCCTGGACGAGCACGTCGACGGAAAAATAAAAAAACCCGACGATAAAAATCGCGACGCGAAAAAGAGCGGCGAGTCGTACGTGCCGCGCGGCGAGCCGTCGCGCATCGGCCGCGGCGGCGGCGGCTTCGCGCGCGCCTCTGGTCGCATGGGCGGCATGGGCAAGAAGATCGACGGCTACGGGCCGCCGCCGAAGAGCCCGTTCGGTCACCACCAAGACAACAAGAAAGACGACAACCCTTCGTCGGTCGGCATCGACGCGGAGGACAAGACCAAGTTGAGTCAGCAGGCTCTGTCCGCCGGGATGGGGATACTACCGCCGCCGCCGCCGCGCGGTAAAGATGGCAGGAGGGTGGAAAGTCGCAGGGGGAAGTCGCGCAGCAAAAACGACGAGGCTTGCGACGAGCTGTCCGACGAGAAGGACGGTAAAAGAAACGCGAAGCTGGCTCAGCGAGGCGGCAACAGAAGGAGCAACGCGCCGGCGCCGCGAGCCAATTCGGACGGCAACAATAAAAGGTAATAATAATAATAAGCTTTATTTATGTTATACGAGCCCTAACCACATAATGTTCGGACACTTCATAATTTATACAGAAATTTTTTTCGTGAATACTATCTCAAAATTATTAGAAGTTATGAAAAATTCAGCTTATTTTGGCATATACCCCTCGAAGCGATTTTTATTTTTAAAAAGTTTACCTTTTATTTTTAGCTTTTAAAAAAAGGCTAACTTTTTAACTTTTTTTTGTATGAGTAAAAAAAGTTATAAATGGACCCATTAAAAAGAGCATAAAATATTATACAAACCCTGAAAATTTGGTAAAAAATAAATAAGTTATAAAAAAGTATAAGTAATTTAAAAATGCTATTTTTAAAGAGTTTTTGCAATTTTCTTAGGAAACGGGAGATTTTGCAGATATATATATCGCTATAACTTTCTTATTATTTATACAACTTTTACCAAATTTTCAGGGTTTGTATAATATTTTATGTTCTTTTTAATGGGCCCATTTATAACTTTTTTTACTCATGCAAAAAAAAGTTAAAAAGTTAGCCTTTTTTTAAAAGCTAAAAATAAAAGGTAAACTTTTTAAAAATAAAAATCGCTTCGAGGGGTATATGCCAAAATAAGCTGAATTTTTCATAACTTCTAATAATTTTGAGATAGTATTCACGAAAAAAATTTCTGTATAAATTATGAAGTGTCCGAACATTATGTGGTTAGGGCTCGTATACAAAGTAGTATTTACACAGGTCAAAAACAGGTCAGAAATATAATTAGATATTAACAAAATAGATTGGCAAACTTAATAAAAATTAGTATAGAACTGGAATAGAAACCGATAAAACTTATAACTAGGTGATATTAAAATTAAAATTTAAAAATTCATCAATTGAATAAATGGAATTTTGAATTAAAATTTCCTTAATTAAATTTTTAAAATTTTTGGCCGGATAATTCCTTATATTAAGTGGAAGATTGTTAAAAAACTTAATTCCCAAGAAATTTGTTCCTGTTTGAATTTTTTTCAGTCTATAATATGGCAGTGCTAAATTATTTTTATTTCTTGCGTGGTAGCTATGGATACCCGACATCGTAATGTAATCCTTTTTGTTATTTTTTATGTACTATCGCTAACAAAAAAAACTCATACAGCTATATTGTGGCTGTGTGAATAAAACTTTTCCGTCAATGTCAAGCTGACATCGAGCTTTGTCACATCCATTATGACTTTTTTAACAACATTTTTAACCAAACAATGCAGACGAACTCTGGCAAGCCATTGAAGCCATTTGGAACTATATAAAGCAAGACGGCGACTTCCATGCTTTGCCGTTTGCGGGCAGTAATTGACAAAAACAGAGAGATGACGAAATATTATTTTTTTTTCAAACTTCAACCTAACTTTGTATTTAATTTTAGACCTTTCAAATGTGACGTATCATGTTAAAAGCCATAATTACTCCAACGAAATGATAGAAAATCAGGAACACTAGATTTTTAAGCTGTACGAGTTTTTTTTGTTAGCGATAGTATAGCAGGGTCTCTAATATAAAAACTGATGGTAAGGTTAATATTTTTAAGTTTTTAAAAGCTGTTTTACAGTCTGCTCGATAGAGTAGTCCTGCTAGTATCCTTACTGCTCTTCTTTGAAGCGCAAATGCACTATCAGCATGCGGGGAGTGTCCCCATATTAATATGGCGTAAGTAAGAACCGAGTGAATAAGAGCAAAGTAAGCATTTTTTAGGACATTAGACACAGAATCATATAGTCCACGCAGGACAAAGACACTTCTCCTAGTCTTCTTACAAATGTTATCTACATGGTGATCAAATTTTAGAGCCCTGTCTAATTGAACTCCCAAGAATTTAACTGATTCATTTTTATTATAGGTACGGGGAAGTACCGCGGCAAAATTCCAACGGCGTTAAAAAAGACGAGCTGTGCAACGCGATCGCGGACATTACGCTGCTGAAGGAGAGCGACGAGAAGGAAAAAATCGTCGGCGGGGATTGCGAGGGCTTTCAGGAGGTGAAGAGCAAGAAGAGCACTGGCAAGGAGAGGCAGAAGTCGTCGGAGAAGGTGGGCGGCGCGAAAGGGGAGAAGGAGAAGGCGGCGACGGGCGCGAAAAAGTTGACCGCGCAGCAGATTCAGAACATCCCGTCGCTGATGGCGACGCCGGTGAACCCGCCGCAGACGCTGCCCAAGGCGCAGTTCGAGCGGCCGCGGCAGCAGAAGCTGGCGCCGCGGTTCGCCAAGCAGAAGCTGCAGAAGGCGCAGATGCAGCAGCAGCAGCAGCACCACTTGCACCACCACCTGCAGCACCACGACGACGCTTCGAAGGGTGGGTACGGCGGGATGAAGGAGGGCGCGCAGATGGGCTCGGCGTGGGACAAACCGCTCGGTTCCGGGCAGATGAGGAGCCAGGGGATGGTGGACCACGACTTGATGGGCCCGGTCGCCATCGACGGGGGAAAGCCCTCGGAGGCCGCCAACGTCCAGCAGCCCGCCGCTGCGGATAAAGTAAGTTTTACCCTACAAGTTAAACCTTATTTAACCCGTAACTAGTGAGGTCACTTTTTCGTTACATAACTAGTGCGGTGGGGTCTAGACCAGTGCAGAAGCCTTTAAAAATGGTAAAAAGAGAAAAAAAATAACAGTAAGATGAAACCCATTGCAAAAGGAGGGGAATATAATAAAAATTAAAGGAAAAATAAATTACGGGCGATCTGAGTTCGGGAAGTGGGAGGGGGGGTTTTAAGGGTAAAAAATGGTTTATCTCGATTTCCGGCAAAACTACAAGTCCTATGGAAAAAAGTTAAATGGCAAAGTTGTAGGTAATAAAAAGATCTACAACTTTTGTATTTACAATTTTTTCACATAACCTCAAAATTTATGTGAAAAATTCAAAAAAACAAGTTTTTGGTTTTTTATTTTTCTTTTTCAAAAAAATTTTTTTTTCCACGAAATTTGGTGAAAACTTACCTTTTTATGTCCCAAATACACAGTAATTTATTTGATTTGAAATATTTATTATTTCGCCTTATTTTGACTTAATATCAAAAAAGCACCCTAATTTTCAATCGAAAATTCTCGCGTCAAAATATCAGCTTTTTTTAAAAAGTCGGTGTGCTTTTTGTTCAATGAACTCTCTACTTTCTGTCAGAAAGTAGAGAGTTCATTGAACAAAGTTGAAGAAAGTTTCTGATGGTGTAAAAAAAAATATACATTACTATGGTAAATGTTCTCAGAAAATACAAAAAATATTATAATGAATAACGTAATCAGAATGAAGTATCTAAATTCAATAGTATGATTTACATGTATTTTTATATTTTATGAGATTTTCTGACATAATTATTTAATGTTATTAGAATTTAATAAATAAACTTTTTAATTTTAATTTTTTTAATTTTAATTTAATAAATAAACTTTTTAACTAAAAAAAATTGCAACAATCACATTTTTTTGATGAAATTGTACATAATGATTAAAATAAATTTTCGAATTCGAGTTTTTTTCGTTATTCATTATAATATTTTTTGCATTTTCTGAGAACATTTACCATAGTAATGTATATTTTTTTTACACCATCAGAAAGTAGAGATTTCAACGAACAAAAAGCACACCGACTTTTTGAAAAAAGCTGATATTTTGACGCGAGAATTTTCGATTGAAAATTAGGGTGCTTTTTTGATATTAAGTCAAAATAAGGCGAAATAATAAATATTTCAAATCAAATAAATTACAGTGTATTTGAAACATAAAAAGGTAAGTTTTCACAAAATTTCGTGGAAAAAAATTATTTTTTGAAAAAGATAAAAATAAATAACCAAAAACTTGGTTTTTTGAATTTTTCACATAAATTTTGAGGTTATGTAAAAAAATTGTAATTACAAAAGTTGTAGATCCTTTTATTACCTACAACTTTGCCATTTAACTTTTTTCCATAGGACTTGTAGTTTTGCCGGAAATCGAGATAAAGCATTTTTTACCCTTAAACCCCCCCCCCTCCCACTTCCCGAAGTCAGATCGCCCGTAATTTATTTTTCCTTTCATTTTTATTATATTCTTCTCCTTTTCCAATGGGTTTCATCCCACTGTTATTTTTTTTGGTTTCAAAAATTATCGACCCTGGTCTAGTCTACCAAACCCCAAATGAAAACGGCAAAATCAAAATAAAAAAAAACCGTATATTATTTAGTTTTGGGTAACCTTTTAAATTATTTAATAATTACAACTGCAAAAAATTTATACATATTACAATCTTAGGCTACAAAACAAATCTAGATTTTTTACACACATAACAGTTAAGGAAAAAAGTAATGTCCATTTGAATGCTCGATTGTAATTGTTCGGAGACATTTGGGTTTTGGTAATAAAATTAACATATTTATTTTTAAACTCAATAATTCTACCTACCTGCTATTTATCATTCTTTTTAAGCACATTATTGGACTTAAATTAAATAATTATAAACTTGCATAATTTTGCAAATAAAATTGTTAAAAACCCTCTTTAATGTATTTACCTTTTTATTTGATTTTTGTTACCTGGGCAATTTGAATTAAAATATTTATCCTTACTATGTAAATTAAAGCCATTAAAATTTTAACTAAAATGAATTTTGTGCTTATAAAAAGAAATTCTCTTTTAATACTTGTATTTGTAGAGCAAACATGCAAAAACCAATAAATCTATTTTTACATTTTAAGAGGATAGAACCGATTCTTACTAATTATGGTAAACTTTTTAACTTAGCACAGCATTTTAAGTAAAAACCGAAACAGTGGCAACCCAACAGTCCTGTTGCTCCTGAGCAACATTCCAGTTTAATAGTTTTTAAACATTTGGGGCAATCTGCTGTACACATTTTTGGCCAATATTTCATAAGTTAAAATGGATTTATCTGCTTTTGCTTTACTGCATATTTGTTTTATGAAATAACTGCCCAATACCAACTTATTTCAATGTATAAAAATCCAATAAAATATGAAAACGGCACAAACTTATAATAATTGAAGCTTGGTCTTCCCAAAGGGTCAATGTGCCAAAAAAGAAAATAGTAGATAAAGTACTTACATAAATAATATGGGGTTGGAAAATTTTTAAGGTCGTTTTTTTTTAAATAATAATTTAATATTTTACCAAATTAGGTCCAAACCCTTTAGGAATACCATTCTTCAATTATAATTTTTTTCTACATTTTCAGCAAAACTAAATTTATGGTAAAATTTAGTAGGACCCTTTTTGAGAAAATATTCTGTTAAAACAATGCGCAAAGAAAGCGGCATTTTTATTTAAAAATAAAGATAAAATAATTATTAAATATTTTCTTAAATAAAGGGTCCTACTAAATTTTACCATACATTTTGTTTTGCTGAAAAAATAGGAAAATCTGGAAATTTTCTATAAATTCAACTTTTACCTAGAATACCTTTTAAAAAAGTTAATTAATAAATATACTATATATAAAAATTCTAAATATACTTTTTAATTTTTTAATAATATTATTTTTAGCCTAAAAAGTTGTTTTTAAAAGTTTTTTATAAAATAAATGTATAAATTTTATATAACTATCAAAAAATGAACAATTTAATAAAAATACGGTTAAATATGAAATAAACCCAAAATAATTAATTCAATACGAGCAGGTAGTAAATCCTAAATATATACATATTTTTAAATAAATCCCTAAGATGCAGATGTTGACTATTTTCGAATGCTTCCAAACAATTACAATTGAGTATTTAAATGGACACTTTTTTCCGTAACTGTACCTATATTTCATATTATCATCAAAATAAGTTTTAATCTGTGAAAATCTTCTTGATTTAACATACAATAAATCTCTTTTCTTTATTTTCTGTGCTATTTGTTTTGTAAACCAGCCTTCTTCAATGTTCACATTATATTTTCTGGTTGAAGATGTTGTACAACGATTTTTTTCATCACCAATAATTGTAGTTAATATATTAAAATTGCATTCTTCAGCTGGAATTCGATATTTTAATAACATTTTATTAACTTACATCTGACATAAGGTTGGGCCCTGTAGAGAACTGACAAATTTTAACAATAACCGTTGTTAAAACACTGCGCATAATAAGTAAAAAAAAAAATTAACTCTAAAACGGCTTTACCAATCTTTATAAAATTTTGGATATAAATACTTCAACTTATATCTCAGTTTACGTGTTCAAAGGTTTTTCTAGAAATTATCCTTAAAGCACTTTTATTTAATAATAAAAAACGCTCGACAAAAAAACTTTTTTTAAGTAAATAAAAAAAATATGCTGTGAAATACCTTATTTTTATTAGTATATCCTGAAAATGTTGTACAAATCAAGCGGATAGTAACGAAAATGCAGCGCTTTAAAGTCGTCAAAAACGACCACTTTTTACCGACTTTATGTTCGTTTGATTTGTACAAAATTTTTAGGGTATACTAATAAAAATACGGTCTTTGGTAAATTCTCATATAACTTGTTTCGATGCTGTATCCACTTATTTTTGTGAAAACTAATTCTCGCTCAAGGTTTTTTTTAGTGTAATGAGCAAGTAGCATTTTAAGGTAATGGGAACTTAAATTATGACAACCCTAATCTATTAATTTTTTCCTAAAATGCAGGCTTTATGTTGCAAATGTCACATAAGTTACCGGTCACCAACTGCAATATCCTAACATTGATGAATATTTTAACAAAATGGCTGTTGAAACAACTAATGTTAGTGCTTGATTAACTCAAAATAGACTTAATTAAGATTGACGAAAAATTCTTTTATCCGAAATCGGCAGTAAAGTAGAACTTTACTGCCGATTTATTTTAATTTACGATTGTTGACTACTTTACTGCCGATTTCGGATAAAATAATTTTTTGTCAATCTTAAGTCTATTTTTAGTTAATCAA
Organism: Brassicogethes aeneus; assembly: GCA_921294245.1. NCBI lineage: Eukaryota > Metazoa > Arthropoda > Insecta > Coleoptera > Nitidulidae > Brassicogethes > Brassicogethes aeneus. The sequence goes on from OV121137.1 coordinate 53,879,904, forward strand.
GCACTAACATTAGTTGTTTGAACGGTCATTTTGTTGAAATATTCATCGATGTTAGGATATTGCAGTTGGTGACCGGTAACTTATGTGACATTTGCAACATAAAGCCTGCATTTTAGGAAAAAATTAATAGATTAGGGTTGTCATAATTTAAGTTCCTATTACCTTGAAATGCTACATGCTTATTACACTAAAAAAAACCTTGAGCGAGAATTAGTTTTCACAAAAATAAGTGGATACAGCATCGGAACAAGTTATATGAGAATTGACCCTTTAACAGCATTATTTTTATTTGCTTAAAATTTTAAAATATTTCTTCGAAAAACCCTCGAACACGTAAACTGAGATATAAGTTGAAGTATTTTTATACAAAATTTAATAAAGTTTTTTAATGTATAATGGATTGGCCAAGGGAAGAAATAATGTTCTATTTTGGCCAATAGCAATCGTTGTTTTGCTGGCTTTATTGCTCAAATGGTTGGAGTATATCATCGTTTCCTCTATTTCAGTTAAAGTCCCAAGTACAAGACAAATCCCTTTTGGACGGCACCACCGCGCCGGTAAACACGATAATATTCGAAAACACCAACTTCAAAACCGCGCCGGGCAGCCGGAACTGCAACCCGCCGAGAAGCGAGAAACCTCGAAAACTCGACGACGGCAACCTCGACGCCTCGGTGCTGAGCAACTTCAACAAACCGCTCAACGAGCTGATCGGCAACGACAAGTCCGACTCGATACAGCTGCCGATGTCCTTCAAGGAGGACAACGGCGACATGAAGCTGGACTTTTTCGACGCCGACCTGTCCACCCTGACCGACGACAAGGCGTGCAAGAACCTGATCGTGTCGAAGATGCAGCACGTCGGCCAAAGCGCCATATGCACCGCCGACTCGCTCAACATCAAGATAGCGTCGGTGAAGAAGGTGTGGGAGACTGCGCCTGATCGAGGCGTCGCGCAGGACGACGGCAACGTCGCGTTTTCGAGCTCGTTCGCCGCGCCGAACGACGGCAACCTCGATCCGTCGTGTTCGGTGTTCCAGAAGGCGGACCAATCGGACGACGTCGGGCATCACGAGGCGTACAACCAGTCGCCCAATCAGACCGCCTCCACCACCACGAACGTCTGCAAGGTGAGTTTAGTTATAGAATAATGCTTCAACGGCGTTTTTTTAAATCTAAAAACTGCTTTCCCTCCGAATTTTATTTTGAAAAGGTCCAAGTTATTTATTTTATTTTTCGACGATTTCTTTTTACAGTTTCTCTTTTTTTACAGTTTTGTTTTTGCTTTAATTTGTTTTGTTCGATTTTTCTCTTTTTATTTTCTTCTTAAATTTTTACTACACACAAAAAATATATATAAAATTAAGTGAATTCACTCAATTTTTTGTAATTGTTTTTTCCTTTATTATATTATTTAACAAAATAAGCAGTTTTTCCATGCATATGAATTTATTTAAATAGCTTCAAGAAATTATTGTGCTTTAGTTTTAGATCTTTTGAGTGTTTTTTTAGATTTTAGAAACTTTTTTAAAACTGACTAAAATAAAAAAATCACTCGATTTAAATCGTTGATTTAAAACGAATAATTTAAATCAGGCGAACCCTGGAAAGGACATACAATTTTATTTTAATGAAAAGTATTTATTATTTTACTTTTACATGTATACATTGACAAAATGGTAAATTTAAAAGAAAAAGCTTTGATAAAAAAGAAAAAAAATTGAAAATGCGATAACTTGCCCAAAAATGTTTTTTTTTAAATTGTAGATAAATTTTTACTACACACAAAAAAAAATTAAGTGAATTCACTCAAATTTTTTTAATTGTTTTTTCCTTTATTATTTTATTTAACAAAATAAGCAATTTTATATGCATAGGAATTTATTTAAATAGTGTCAAGATATTGTTGTGCCTTAGTTTTAGATCTTTCAAGTGTTTTTTTATATTTTAGAATTGTTTTAAAACTGATTTAAATCATTGATTAAAATAAAATAATCACTCGATTTAAATCGATGATTTAAATCGAATAATTTAAATCAGGCAAACCCTGGAAAGGACATAACATTTTGGGGAAATATTTAATTTTAATGGAAAGTATTTAATATTTTACTTTTACATGTATACATTGGCAAAATGGTAAATTTAAAAGATGAAGCTTTGATAAAAATGAAAAAAAAATACTACTTGACGACAATGACTACATTTTAAAATAAACTTGCCAATATTAAATTACAGAAAAAGTTAATGGAGAAAGAGCCAATCAACTGAACTTGCACCAAATGCATTTCCATCTCAAATCGACAAGGCAAAAAGGGGAAGGTCGTTATTTTTCATCGAATTTTTTTTTTACTTTCTCTACCGAAATTTTTCTCTTTTTATTTTTCTCTTGAAAATGCGATAACTTGCCCAAAAATGTTTCGACCGTTACAATTTTTAAAGCTTTTTAAAGCACAATAATATCTTGACACTATTTAAATAAATTCATATGCATAGAAAAACTGCTTATTTTGTTAAATTAAATAATACACAAACAAATATGACAGTTGCGGACGGTGGCCAATACAATATTATTATAGTCAAGTTATTTTTGTATTTTTTTTAATAGCACACTTTATTAAAAAAAGCTTCTAATTAAAAAAAATCATTGATTTTTGATTTTGTAGTCCTCTGGATCAACAGGTATCAAACCTCCTTATCCTTCTTCTTTGTGGACTTTTTATTGTCGATTATTTTTTTGGTTATGTCTTTTGGGGAATTATTATCATCAACCCACCACAGCGTTTCAAATATTTCTTCCTAAAATAAATTTATTTACCTTTAAAACACTATTTTGAAATTAGAACAACAAAATTGTCGAATCATTTATTGCATGCAATAGATACCAGTTAATTTTAAGAAGTTGTAAAATGTAAAACATTTTTTTTAAACTAAAATTGATTTTACGAATAGAATCTCCTTAAAAACGCTTTTTAGGACCATAAAACACATTTTTACGATAAAATTAAAATCAAAAAAAGTAATACTACGTTTTTGTTGAGAAGATGTCAATGGTATTTTTTTATTTTTTATTCAAGCCTTATCTTTTAAATTTACCATTTCGTCAACGTAAAAGTAAAATATTGAATACTTTTTATTAAAATCAAAGCTTTTATGTCCCTTCTGTCATAGGAAAGAGTGACAGTGTTTTTGTTAACTAAACAGCTTGTTTTTGAAAAATAGCTAGAAAATTTATGAAAATTTCTGATACATTGACAACATTTATTTTTATCTTGTTTTTATATAGTAAATTTAATGGTTTAAATTTTTTTGACAAAAGTGAAAACAAATTTATAATTATTTTGACATTATAAAATATGCGACAAATCAATTGTAAATCTAGTTTTAAAAATATAAGGTTTAAGCCTCTGAGCCAAAAAAAATCTGCAACTTTTTAGTTATATATAACCCTGGGTTATAGGTTTATTTATAACCAAATCGATTTAATTTTAACTCCAAATCGTATTCTATAGTTTTTGCATATAAAATATCGCCTTAATTTTTTACTTATTTCTAAATAACATAACCCAGGGTTATTGATATCCAAAAAGTTACAGAATAGACCCCAAATGCAGAAATTTGAGAAAAAAAGCCCTTACACATTTTCTTTGGCACGTCAGGTGAAACCCACGCAGCAGGTGGCCGGAGGCGGGAACCCGGCCGTGCTGGGTTCCGGCGGGCACCAGCAGCACTCCGCCATGGTCCAGCAAGGCCTGATGGGCAATCCGCTGTCTCCGCCTCCGCAAATGCAGCACGTCGGCCTCGGGCAGCCGCAGGCCTACGGCGCGAGCCAGCACCTCGGCTACCAGGTAAGCGTCCGTCAAACACATCTTTTTAAACTGTCCACCTAGCGGCGGAAACAAATATTATAAATATGCGCACTTTAGTTATTTAGTTATTGGAACTAATATTTTTTATTGTCTTTCCTTCTCGAAATCTTGGATCGAATATGGCGTCAAAAATTGGAAATTAAGAAAAAATTTCAAAATTTGATATACAAAATTAAATACTGCAAAAACTTATCCAAGGTTGTTTTCCGTAATTTACTGCCATTACTATCAGTAATTTTACTGTCAGTAGCGGAAAAGGACCGTTCCGTAATTTATTCAAAACTGAAGCAACAGTGACATTGGAACGCGCCTCAGTAGCAGCAGAAAATTACGTCATTTTGTCATTGTACAATGGCTACGCAAGGTTGTTTTGTGATTTACTGACATTTGACAAACTTTACTTTCGACACCGGCAGAGAAATATGGAAAGGAAAAATAAATTTTTCGACGCGGACGATGATAATAGGAAATATAAAATTTCACTGACACTACAACTATACGCCAAATACCGAAAATGACTCTTAAATTTGTCCGCTGAATACAAATATACAACATTTCATATGCGTACTCCCCGGCGACCTGCCCACCATCCTCCTTTAATTAACTCGTCTCCTTCGTCACTGCTGCTTGTACTTTTAAGTATTATTTCAATAATAATTATTGAAATAATTAGTCCTAGCTCACGTTGGTACATTTGGCGTTTTCAACTTAAAAAATATATAATCTTCCAAACATTTTTTTTAAATAGTGGTATTATTAGCTTTACTTTGCAAGAAAAATTAAAATCGCGTATGAAGCCGTTGTGAAGATATCGACTTAAGATTATATATTTTTTAAGTTAAAAACGCCAAATGTACCAACGTGAGCTCTTTACCAAATACTTTATACTTTATATTACAGCTATTTTTTATGTTTAAAAGTTTGGTTAGGTATGTGCTTTACTGGAGCCACAGCACCTCTCTGTCACCAGTTGTTTCAGTGGCGTAAATATATAAAAAGTGGATTTCAGAATATGTTTTCAGTACTGACAGTAAATTACGGAACACAACCTATGTATAGCTTAATAAAAGAAGAATATATTTGACAATTTTGATGTAAAAATAATATACAAGGTGTCCCTAAACTTAGTGGCATAAATTTAGGAGCAGATTAAGAAAGTCAAAATAAGACGAAAATCTAAATAAATATTTTTCCCAATTAGGTATGTTTAAAAGATACAGGGTGATAAAGTGTTACTTATCATATCAGTTTTTTAATATAACTTCCACTATGGTAGACTTGGAAAGGTGATATTTTGCAAACAGTCACTTACTACCAAAACACGTATTCACACATAATTACAATTGTTCGAGTGAACGCAGTGTCGTAGAAACAGGGGTTGCTTAAGCTTATTGTTCCATACAAACTTTGAGGTTAGGTTTTTATACCATTGGATGGAATTTTTCGATTACTCAGTTCGGCTACCATTAAAAAGGTGTACCTCTCAAAATTCGATAAAATAAACCGTTTCCAAGATATTCGACATTACAATAATTGTTATATCGCATTATTTAAAAGGATTAAAAGGTTTATGATAACAAATTTTATTTTTTAATTGAAAAAACTAAAAAGAGCATTCCATGAGCCTCGGGACTTTTTGCCCTGACCGTCACATTAAAAAAATTGTAGTTTTTCATATACCTTTTAGTCCTTTAATGCGATATAACAATTATTGTAATCTCGAATATCTCGGAAACGGTTTATTTTATCGAAGTTTGAGAGGTACACCTTTTTAATAGTAGCAAAACTGAGTAATCGAAAAATTGCATCAAATGGTATAAAAACCTAACCTCAAAGTTTGTATAGGACAATAAGTTTAAGCAACCCCTGTTTCTACGACACTGTGTTCACTCAAACAATTGTAATTATGTGTAAATATGTGTATTGGTAGTAAGTGACTGTTCGCAAAATATCACCTTTCCAAGTCTTCCATAGTAGAAGTTATATTAAAAAACTGATATGATAAGTATTAGGAAAAATATTTATTTAGAGTTTCGTCTTATTTTGACTTGCTTGATCTGCTCCTAAATTTATGCCACTAAGTTTAGGGACACCTTGTATAATAAATTCCCTAAAAAATTATAAACAAATGTTTGTGATTTGTCCCGTCCGTCCGCTTGAAATGGCCGTTATTTTCTTAAATCAAATCACTTCAATTTAATGTTTACTTTTATTTGTTTTTTTCTGTAATAAATTTATTATTCTTAGGGATATTTTGATATATTATTGCTTTGTAAATTTTCAGAAATAAATCAATTTTTCACAAAATAAAAGCCTTGGAAAAAACTGAAAAAAAAACAGGTTTTTCCCCCAGTTTTTCCGTTTTTTTTTCGACACTTAAAAATTTATTTGTAGGCGAGTTTGGGCGGCAGCACCCAGTACGGCATGTCGGCCATACCGTCCCCGCCGACGGTCCCCGTGCTGTACAACTCGTCGCAGCCGCTGGCGGCCGCCGCCGCCGCCGCCAACGCCGCCGGTCTGTACAGCACGTTCCAGATGGAGGCGGCGGGAGCGGCGGGCGTGCTGGGCGGCCAGGGCCGATCGCAGTACTCGCAGTACCCGGCCCCGTTCGGCCTCGGCCAGACCGGCTCGGGCGCCTACTCGACGCAGTCGATGTACCTGCAGACGGCGCCGCCGCCGCACGCGCCGCCGCCCGCCGCTCAGGCGCCGCCGCCGGACATGTACCAGAACTTCCGGCTGTCGGCGGCGCAGGCGCCGTTCGCCGCCGCGCAGAACCAGCAGCTCAACAGCCCCAGCACCGTTTTGATATCCTCCACTTCGAACACCCTCATGTCTGCTTCCGTGAAGCCCAGCAGCCAGCAGATCAGTGCAATAGGTAAGTTATTTTTTTATGATTTGTGGTCTTAAAAATACATTTTTAACACCCGAGGTAAATCTTACTTTAGAATGTCAAAAACAATTGAATTTCAAAAACAATTTCGGGGTCAAACCTTGGTAAAAAAATGGCCTTTTTATATAAATCGATATTTGAAAAGCGTAAAACCAAACTTGCCTTTTTTTCTTACAAAGACATACGCAAAAATATTTTTTTTTAGTTTTTAGCGAATATCTTTTTTAAAATTTCTAACAATTTTTGTCTCAAGTATTTTTTATTTAAACAAATATAATATATATCAAATATCAATACTTGAACTTGTTATACTCAAATTTATAAAACAAAGTTGCTCCTTTGATTACACTAGTTTATAGGGATAGAACGATACCGATATTGATATCGGTATATCGGCATATCGGCAATTGTTTCCGATTATCGGTATCGTATCGTATCGGCAAAAAAAAATTGCGCTTTTCACTCTTCAGTGCATAAATGAAATACTCTCGTAGGGAAATGTGTATTGTTTTTTAAGAAATACATTTTCGCCATTAACTGGAATTTAATGGATTTTAAACAATACTTAGTTTTTATTTGCAGAAATGCATTAAAACAAAACAAACGAATTCGATAAAAATAAAACCTATAAATTCTCAATCCCTACCACAGTTTATTTAAGTGTATCTATTCGTTTTAATACACACTGTATAAGGGGCTTCCCAGAAATCCGAAATGTCACTCACTACCAATCAAAAACGTTTCCTCGCAACGGAATTAAAACGGGACTTCCCCGATTTTTGCTTCGGTCGTTGTAGTTGTATAATCTGTGGATGGCATTATGTTTGCCGATACGATATATCGGTATATCGGCACGTAAATATCGGTATCGGCCGATATATCGTATCGGCAAAAAAAAGTGATATCGTTCTATCCCTACTAGTTTACAAAATCGAAAAAAAATTCTGCCCACCATATCCCATTATAATTTTTTTTATGGAAGCATTTTTGAAATATGAATTTTCAATTGTTTTTTTTTCAATTTTCGAAGGTGTTTTGACGTTTTTGAGTATAGCTTGAAATCTAATTGATCGATTTGGTCAAACGAGCCCTTAAATTTAAGGTATTTGAGTCCTCTAAAACTTTATTTTACATACTTTTGATATCGGATAAGTATTTTGACGCTAGCGATTTTAATAACTTAAAAAAATCGATTTATGGCAAAAATTGAGGTTGAATTTACATATCGTCCTGGGAAAATTTTAAATCAAACAGATAACTTCAGTTTGAATTTATTTCTGTGAAACTAACATTTTTACAAAAAAAAAACAAGCTATTGTTGATAAAAATACATGAAAAAAATGTTATGAATTTTTAAGTGGAAGACCAAAATTCAGCTTTTTAATGATTTTTGTTTTATTTTTTCTCTTTTATTTTGTAATATTCTTTAACAAAAACCTAATTAAAGTGCATGATTGAAATTTTTTGAGTTTTTTACGTACTTTTTTCACCGAAAACATTCAAAATTTAAATTTGACATGACTCCGCAACCGTGAATTCTTTTGTTTCTCGTGTTGGCATAGTGACATTTTACTGCTATTTTTTGATATTTCAACAAGGTACTTTTATCATGGTTTTATTTAGTTAATAAAAAGTGTAAAATGAGTAAAATAAGTAAAAAGTTCGAGTGCGTAAATAACCCGGACAATCTGGGCGACGTAAGTGATGAGCACGGAGAACGTTTTCACCAGCAAATGAAGGCTATGGAGCGGCGGTATCACGGCTTCTGGGATGCAGCCACGATGGGTGATTACATTTGGTCCCTCATACGAGAAACGGAATACGAAAGCAACAAAAAACAAAGAAGGAGCCAGAATTTTTTTAAACCTATGCTTATTACAAAAAATAAAACTTTCAATATCTTCAATGTTCAATATTCAATATATAATTTAATTTCAATATTTGATGTTTCAAATAAAAATCAAATAATCAAATAAATTCAATAAAATGAAGAAAAAACGTAAAAATTCTGAAAAACTGAATTTTGGTCTTCCACTGAAAAATTCATAACTTCGCCATTTATCCATGGATTTTTATCAACAGCAGCTTATTTTTTTCCCTTTAAGTATAACCTATACGTAAAATAAATCAAACTGGACTTATCTTTTCGATTTCTATCTTTCCCAGAAAGATATGTAAATTTTCAACCTCGATTTTTGTAAAAAAAAAAGGACTTTTTCAACTTGATAAAATCGCCAGTATCGAACTACTGAGCCGATACCAAAACTATACAAGAGAAAGTTGTAGAGGGCTCAATTACCTTTGATTTAAGTGCTTGTTTGGTCAAATCGATCAATTAGAACTCGAAGTATACTCTAAAACGCCAAAACACTTCAGAAAATTAAAAAAAAACAATTGAAAATTCATATCTCGAAAACGCTTCCATGAAAAAAATGTTAAATGTGATTTTCGCGTTTCAATCATAGTAAGACATGGTTGGCCAAATTGTTGTAAACTAGTGTTATTTAAAAAAATGAAATTTCTTCATTTTTAACACAGTGAAGAAAAATAAGAAAAAAAAACAAAGTTGTCAATGGACGAGATTTTTTTTTTAAATTACTGCATTTAGATGTAGAAATAAGGTAAAAAAGTTTCAATCGATTTCTTGAAACCTTGCAAATCAACCGTTCGATCCTTTCGCGAAACCGTAGTTAATTTCTATATGTCGCCAAATCAATCCGTTAAACGTCATTAATAAACGGATGCATGAAAATTGGAACATTTTAACGATTTTATTGAAAAACAGACAAACGGAAAACGGACAAACGAACACTGACTAGGTTTAAAATTTGTTAGCATTGTGCGGAACTAGGGTTGGGACAGTTGAAATTTTCAAATGAAAATTTTAACTTTGATAGTTTCAAACTTGAAATATTTCATTTAGTTGGAAAAGTGAAATTTTTAAAAATTTCAAATGAAATTTTCATTTCGAAAATTTCAACATTGCCTGTGAAAGTTTCAGAAATTTCATTGAAAGTTTCGCAATTTACTGAAAATTTCGCATAAATTTCACATGCGGCCTCCCCTGGGACCTTTAATAATAATTTACAACAGATTCCGAATCGACCAATAAGAACAAGTTATCAAGCGTCTGGGCGTTTTTGTTTAGTTCGGCTTGGATTTGAATACACTATAAGTAATTATTGTTACTTATATGCGTAAATTAATTTAAATAATTTAATTCAGTTACCAATTTAATTTGTAAATTAAATCAGACTTTAAAATTTTTTTAAAAGTCATGATTAATTTAAACTTTTACTTTTGCTATAATTGCATCGGAAAACGGATAAAAAATGCCTTTGGCTCATAAAATTTTGATGAAATTTATTCAATTTTCGTAAAATTTCAGTAAAATATTTAAAAATAATAAATATATATAAATATAAAACAATGAAAGTGGCACAATCTCATTAGCTTACCAAAAAGTGCTATCTCTCTTAGTTTTAGTAATTTTAAAAATATTTTTAAAGGAAATCTCAAGAAATTTGTGGTAAACATTGGTATTTACTATATTATTGGTTCGGCTTGGATTTGAATACACTATAAGTAATTATTGTTACTTATATGCATAAATTAATTTAAATAATTTAATTCAGTTACCAATTTAATTTGTAAATTAAATCAGATTTTAAAATTTTTTTAAAAGTCGTGATTAATTTAAACTTTTACTTTTGCTATAATTGCATCGGAAAACGGATAAAAAATGCCTTTGGCTCATAAAAGTTTCTTCAATTTTCGTAAAATTTCAGTAAAATATTTAAAAATAATAAATATGTATAAATATCAGTAATTAATTATTTTTAAATATTTTACTGAAATAAATATCAGTAAAACATTCGCGAGTGTTCAACGTACACGGTACACATCGCTCGCGTTATAGGCAAATTTAACCAGTTATTTAGACTTCTTAAAAAATGGACGATAGTGATATTGAAGGTGATGGAGTGTTTGTTCCTGTTAAGGATAGAAAGAAACGAGGAAGAGATCCCAATAGTCCAGAATATCAACTTGCGGGATTTAATGCAAACGGTGAACCAAGTTTTCATACAAATAAAAAACTGGCGACAGACGACGATAAAAACAAAAACGATTCAACAAAAAACAACAGCTTAACATACATCAACAAAAAAGGGAATTCCAACCAAAACAAAAACCAGCATTCATATGTAAACAACAAATACTCACCAATAATGAACGGATCAACTTACAACAAATACAAACACTTTTATTTTTTGTCAACTGAACAGAATAGAGATGAATTTATTGAGATTTGGGAAAGAATTCACCCCAAGGAAAAAGACATAATTCTTACAGTGAAAACAGGACTTATATTAAAAACCAATAACGATAATGCAGAAATAAGCCTTGAAACGTTAGTCAGCACTGGAAAGGTAACCAGCTTCAAAAAATCCGAAAAAAATTCACCCCCCAGAGATACACCAAGTGAATCATATTCGGTTGTCATTGCTTCAATGGAACTGAATATTGATGAAAAAACAATTAGCGAAGCCCTTAAAAATCTCAACCTTGAACATCGCTTCTGTAAAAGAATAATAGCCCGGACAACAGGCAAACCAACCACTCTTATACGAATAATTACGAGCTCCAATTCCACTTCCGAAAAGCTGCTCTCCCACGGTTTTTACTTTAAATACCGTCACTACCCAGTATATCCAAGCAAACCTCCAGCTCCACTCCCTCAACCATGTAAAAAATGTTTATCCTTTGATCACGCATCTGAAAATTGTATCTCCCCAAGAAAATGTACAAAATGCTTCGGAACTCATGCAGATAACAAGTGCACCTCCACGTTACCACCAAAATGCACTGGATGTGGCTCTTTGGAACATCAGGCATGGTCTTTACAATGCCCTAAGAGACCTACACAACCATTAGAAGGAATTCCGAACATTCCTATTAAGTCCATCAACAAAAAATCAAATGAGTTACCTAAAGACATACAAAAATCCCGTATACATTCTCCAATTACTCTACACGATCTAATCATAAACAGCTACACCAACGAATTAAACGAAGAGAAAACTAGCAATAGGGAAGAGTTAATTCTAAAACTTAGGAAAAGATTTGTCGCCAATTACAATGTGGATACAGTTGCAGTGTTCTCCAGTAGCAGAGTGTATATTCTAATGTTCGATTTAATCACAGGCGAAAATTCTCCAACAGAATCTATAAACAACGTGGTAAATATACAGCAAATTCAAACCGATTAATATATTATATTCCAACATAAACAGTTATAACAACAAAAAATATCTGATTAATAAGTACATTGAGGAGAACAACATAAACTGCACATTATTTGTAGAATCCAAAACCAATAGCAACACCAGCACAAATTACAAAAATTGGTCAGTTTTACAACTAGACGGTTATCAACCCAATAATCACACACGAGGTGGAAGTCTAGTACAACTTCATCCGGATCTTATCATGGGTAAGGCTAATAGACCAAGATTAAATAACCCTATCAATGAATGTCTCCACTTTACTGTTCCCTTTAAAGACGAAAAGTTGCACATATTTTTAGTATACATTCATCCAAACCTGAGAGTGGAGGAAAATATTTTGGTGATGGCAAGTCTATATAAATATTCAATTATCATAGGAGACTTCAACTGTGGGAATAAATATAAGAAAAAACAAATAAGCAACTTTCTTCAAAATTCACAATTTCTGAAATATAATTTACCTCCAACTTTTTTAATGCCTTTAAATAATGATACTACCCCTGATATGTTAATGTATACAGCAAATATTTCCAGTAATATTATTAGTGTAGAAGTCACACCGGATCTGTGCTCGGATCACCTAAGTCTACAAATTAAAATTGACTCCGAAAAATATTACAACTCTAGCCCGATAACAAAATATAATTTTAACAAAACAAAAATAAAAAAAGTAAATGAGACTCTTATAAGTTATATCAATAATTCCCAAAATTTAGACCCAAATGAAATTTCAAAATTTAATACTGAACTAACAAATTCTATTTTACAAAATACACCCAAAATTAATCAAAGATTTTACAACTACATATTACCTCCGTTTATATTACAACTTATTAAAAGAAAACGCAAAATGTATAGGGAATATAGAGAACTAGGAGACCCAAATTTAAAGACTAGCATGAACGCTTTTAATAAAAACATTCAAAATCTAATTCGGGAATATAGAAGTAATTGTTTTTTAAAAGTATGTCGAGAAATAAATTTAAAAAAAGGCAAATCTTATTGGCAAGATATTAAGAAACTTTCAAAATATAAAAGATCTGCACTTAAGAACAGCGAAATAATAGAGCAAGGGGTAACCTATAATACTGACCAAGAGAAGTGCGAGATTTTCTCTAAAAATTTCGAACGAGTCTACAAGGAAACCAACGATTTCAGGTTTGATGGTAATCATTACAGGGTTGTAGATGACTGGTACAGACTGTTTTTTAATGATATGATTCCGATTTCGGATGAGGATACATTTATAGAGGACAATTACTACGAAATTCTAGAATCGGGGAAAAATTCTGCACCGGGACATGATAATATTACCAGAAACATACTCAGAAAGCTAGACTTCCGGATTCACGAATACATAATAAAAATCTACAAATATTGCATCAAACATCAGCATATTCCTAATGAATGGAAAAAAGGTATCATAATTACACTGCCAAAACCCAATACCAATCACACCCTAACCTCCAATTATAGGCCAATTACGCTACTTCCAGTAATTGGAAAAAACTTTGAGAAAGTTATGAAAAAATTATTAGAGCATAAACTGCTAGAAAAAATTCCTGGATATCAATTTGGATTTAAACCTCATATGTCAACCGTCCATCCGCTTACAATTCTACTAAACAACGTGGAAACATCCAAATTAAACAAATTTAAATCTGCCGCTGTTTTTTTGGATATAAGCAAGGCCTTTGATAGTGTATGGATTAAAGGATTGCTGTATAAACTACATCTAATGGACTGCCCCATTCACCTTATTAATATAGTACGCCTACTTCTAGAAAAGCGAGAATTAAGGGTTAAAATTGGCAATGACTTCTCCAATTCATTTGTTACTCAACAAGGGCTACCCCAAGGATCTCCACTTTCACCTTTTTTATATAATGTTTATTGCGCTGACATCTACCATCACCGATTTGAAGACATACATTACTTCTCTCATACGTCCTACATGCTGCAATTTGCCGACGACACCGCTCTAATAACACACGGCCAAACCTTGGGGATAGTTATTCAAAAATTGCAAGAATTGACAAACATAACTATGAAATGGTTTAATAAATGGAGGCTTAAAATCAATGCAAATAAAACGCAAATGATCATTTTCAACCATAACATTTCACATAACTCACCAACAATTTCATTAAATAATCATATACTCCAAGCATCACCAGCAGTTAAATATTTAGGAATAACTCTTGATCCAAAATTAAACTTTAACAGCCATACTAAACTGTTAAAAAAGAAAATAATCACAAGGTCCAAACATTTTAGAAGTTTAACCTACAAAAACTCAGGCATTAGTATGGATACAAGCACAAAAATATACAAAATGATCTGCAGGCCCATCATTGAGTACGGATTTATCCTATTTCTAAATTGCAAAAGACCAGCTATGCAGAACCTAAAGACATCAGAAACAACTTCCCTACGAACAATCACAAAAATCCGCCACCCTAACAATCCTTTATTTAACCCCTCAAATATCCTACTCTATACAACAACAAAAATTCAACCAATAGAAGAAAGAATTAACATGTTGGCAGAAAAGTTTAGCAAAAAAGACATTAATTTCGAAATACTTAATAATTACTGCATAGAACGAGAAAATCGTGAATCTACACACAAACATCCAGTAGAAACCACCATGGAGAAATTAATAAAATTCCATAATGCTCCATAACACTAGATGTATTTTTTTTTTTTTTTTTTTGTTAAATAAGTACCTTGATTTTATAAATGTTACGATTATACTGTTAAATGTTATATTTATACTTATATCAAAATTTATTGTAAACTCATCGGCTGAAGGACTACGGTCAATAGCCTTTGAACTTGGTTTTAGTTCAATAAAGCATTATTATTATTATCAGTAAAATATTTAAAAATAATAAATATATATAAATATAAAACAATGAAAGTGGCACAATCTTATTAGCTTACCAAAAAGTATTTTAAAAGGAAATCTCAAGAAATTTGTGGTAAACATAGGTATTTACTATTTATATTATTGGTGTAGGGGCCAACAGAGGGGTAGGAGGTAAAAGAGGCAATTTGCCATGGTCCCCGAGTGGGCCTATTTCAATATTAATATATTACACTTAAAGTGATTGAAATTTATTGAAAGTTTCAATAAATTTCATAAAATTTCAGACATTTAGGAAATTTTAATAAATTTCATAAATGTGAAATTTTCAAGCGAAATTTCAAGTTAGTACAAGCAAAAAGTGAAATTTTCCCAACCCTATGCAGAACACAATGTCATGTGAAGCAAAGCACGGTGACAGGAGGGTGTCTGTAAGATTTCCTTTCACTTGCAGGAACGAAAGCGGGCGGCGTGGGCCAGGCGTACCAGCAGCAGTCGCAGCAGGGCCAGCAGGTGTACATGTACGACCCCTCGATGCAGGCCAACTACATGTCGAACTTGCAAAGGGGCCCGGCGGGCCCGGTGCAAAACAGCGTGGTGCCCACCCTGCAACCGTCGTCCTCCTATTACTCCGGATCGACAGGTATCAAACCTCCTTATCCTTCTTCTTCGTGGACTTACTGATTGTCGTTTTATTTTAGAATTTTTTTTTTTTAATTTATTGTCCATCATTTTTTGCTTGGTTTTGTATTTTCGGGGGATTATCGGCATTGGCCCACAATGTTTCAAATATTTTTTCCCAAGTAAAATTTATTCAACTTAAAATGGAAGTTTTAAAAGTACAGTCCCTGACCAATTTATTAGACTTTGATTTTGGGATTTTGTAAAGTGGTCGATATCTTTTCGCAAAAATGCATTTTTGAACTACAAAAGTGATTTAATAGTACGTTAAAACACGATAAAATTAATATTTTTTCAAATGTTCCCCTTTTCACTTTTTTAAATATTAAGTTAAATATTAATAATTTAAAAAATAAATTGGACATTAATTAGAAAGAATTATACCTACATGTCAATTAAGTTATTACACTCACAGGCAAAATAATCGATCCACACAAATTTTCGATGAATTTCAATCGCAAACTTTTTTATTTGATTTCGGATTTAAACAAATATTAAAGAATATTGTAGATACATTATTGGAAAATCGCTCACATTTTAAAAATTAATAAAAAATACACTTACGTTTATAATATACAGGTTTAAACAAAAAGATGTTTTTTTACCATAAGTTTAAGACACTCTGTAAAGTGGCAAAACCGTATATTGTTCTAAATTAAGTTTTAATTATCAAGTCACATCTATTTTTAACAGTTTTGTTTTTGGTTCACCTTGATATATTTATTTTTGTGGAAAATATATATTTAAAAATAAAACATTGCAATTTCCAATATTTTTTCTGTATGAAGAACTAAGGTTGCTATGGTCCATCCATAGCCTATGGAGGATGACAGTGACAGTTTTGTTGAATCATCCCATACTTGGACATGTCATATACAGCTTTCAAAAGCTATCAAATTGTTTTTTGTAAATTTATTTGTTAGTTGTTGCCCTTTGTACTTTACTACTTGTGACGTTTAAAACACTTGCCACATAATACTGTGACCGTCCATCCTGGATTAAATTAATGGTTCTGGCAACATCAGTTAGAGACATATTCATTTTTTAAAGTAAGAAAATTTAAACATTAATTTGCAAAAAATGATTTGATTGCTTTTGAAAGCCGTGTATGACATGTCCAAGTATGGGATGATTCAACAAAACTGTCACTGTCATTCTCCATAGCATATGGATGGACCATAGCAACCTTAGTTCTTCATACAGAAAAATATTGGAAATTGCAATGTTTTTTAAAAAATCCATATTTTCCTCAAAAATAAATATATCGAGGTGAACCAAAAACAAAACTGTTAAGATTAGATGTGACTTGATAAATAAAACTTAATTTAGAACAATATACGGTTTTGCAACTCTACAGAGTGTCTTAAACTTATGGTAAAAAACATATTTTGTTTAAACCTGTATATTATAAACGTACGTCTATTTTTTAGTAATTTTTTTAAATGTGAACGATTGTCCATTAATTTATCTACAATATTCTTTAATATTCGTTTAAATCCGACATCAAATAAAAAGTTATTTGCGATTGCAATTCATCGAAAATTTGTGTGGATCGATTATTTTTAGAGATGGGAAAATTCCCATTTGACGAAAATTCCCGGAAACTTTCCATCGAAAATTCCCGAAATTTTCCGAAAGTTTAAAAAAAAATTTTTTTGCGAAAATATTTTTTTTTATGCCAGGGATTTGCAAAAATATATCACATTAACTTTTTGTCAAATTTTATTAAGAAAAAAAATAAAAAAAATGTTTATAAGAATGTAACTGCAATACTATTTTTAGTATCTTTTACTTTAGAATATTCCTATTGTATACTGAAACCTACAAAATAAAAATAAAATGTTTACTATTAGAAATTCACTGCTAGTAAAATCCTAGATATTACGTAAAAAAAATTAAAAGGGACAAAGTAACTAATATTGAAATGTAAAAAGTAAAGTAAAAAATAATTCCAAACACTAGATTTTTCTCTTGGCATTGTGCTATGCCTATAAATAAACAACAAAAATGTAAGAATGATTTTAACTTTGTTTATTGTTTTTATTTTGTTTACCTTTTTTTTTAAGTTTTTTGTGATGATTCTGAATAATCCGGCTTCATTGAGGTTATGTAACATAACTTACACACAAAACTAGTTTTGTGAACTTACATTATTTATACTTCTTCTTCTGCCTTAAATGAACTCACATTAAATTCTTATTCAAAGTTTCTTGGCCTTGTATCATGGCCTTAACGAAAATCAGCGGTTAAACAATTGACATTTAAATGAAAAAAACAAGGAAAGTTTCCAAGGAATGTTTCCGGTAGCTTAAAGGAAACTTTCAAAATGAAAATAAATTCCCAACTGGAAACTTTCCAAAACGGAAAGTTTCCTTAAAATGGAAACTTTCCGATTCCCATCTCTAATTATTTTGCCTGTGAGTGTATTTTTTGTAATATGTTTTTATAAGATTTTGAATTATTTATTTTATGCAATTTTTCTGTGTGCAATATTTTTGTAACACATTAATATTTAACTTAATATGTCTTAGGGCCGGTTTATCAATGTCCAGTTAAAGTTGCAGTTAGTTATCTAGTAGATAATTTCCATGGTTACCATTGTTCTCACAACAATCGATATGGAATTTAACTGTCAGATAGACTAACTGGAACTTAACTAGAGATTGATAAACCGGCCCTTATTCAATTAAAAAGTAAAACGGTAAAATTGTATGTTTGCGCTTAATTTTAATTCTAATAAAAAATGATAGAATTAATTTTATATCTACACATAAAGTGGGGACGAAAGCGGCAACTGCAGTAGTTCAAATGGTTAATTTATCTTCTCGTCAAAATTAACGCATAACAAGTAAAAAAATCCAACTCTAAAACGGCTTTACCAATTTTTATAAAATTTTGGATAAAAATACTTATATCTCAGTCTACGTATTCAAGGGTTTTTCGAGAAAATATCCTTAAAGCCCTTTTATTTTATAATACAAAACGCTCGAAAAAAACTTGTATAGGGAAATTTTCTTAAAGTAAATAAAAAATATGCTTTGAAAGATCGTATTTTTTTTTAGTATACCCTTAAATGTTGTACAAATCAAACGAACAGTAACGAAAATACAGCGCTTCAAAGTCGTCAAAAATTACCACTTTTCAGCAAAATAATCAAAAAGGGGTCATTTTTACCGACTTTGAAGCGCTGTATCTTCGTTACTGTTCGTTTGATTTGTACAAAATTTTTAGGGTATACTAACAAAAATACGCTCTTTCACAGCATAATTTTTATTAACAAAAAAAATCCATAAAAGTTATTCTTTAACGTGTTTTTTATTACTAAATAGAAAGGCTTTAAAAATATTTTCTCGAAAAAACATCGAAAAAGTAAACTGAGATATAAGTTAAAGTATTTTTATACAAAATTTTTTAAATATTGGGAAAGGCGTTTTAGAGTTAGATTTTTTTTACTTATTATGCGTTAATTTTGACGCACAGTGTCTTATACCTAGACCTAATAATTATTTCTAATCTGTTTCCATTAAATTTGAATTAAATTGCTGCTTGACATAATTTTATTTAATTATTATTATGTCAGACATAAATAAAATTATAAAGAATTGTATATTGCATAATTTTAAAAAACCTACTTCTTTTACATTTAAAACATTTATGATCAAAGTTTTGTTGGTAAAAAATATTTCAATTTTACACTGAAAATGCGTTTTTATCGCGATTCCATTTATAAAAACGTTTTTGTAAATCCAAAATGCATTTTTGTGAGAAGATATTAACCATTTTACAAATTTCCAAAATAAAAGAAAATTTGCTAGTGGCAATGTACAGTGTATAAATTTTAATACTTGAAATGTTGTTGGCTTTTACGATAATTAGATTATTAATTTGCCGTCATCCTTGTAATTAATCGATTGCGATTTGTTTCTATTTTTGGTGCCAATATTCTTTTTTGTGCATATAATTTGGCTTTCGGTATGGTAACTGTTTAATAGCTTGTGATCACAATTTTATCATTAAATCGTGAAGTAACTAATTATAAATTTATATTTATTAGTAGTATAAGTATAATTGGTCATTTCACAGACAAGCACTTGCAATTTAACATTGTCTTGCTCCCACTAAACGTAGAATAACTTAGCTATAATAATGTCAGTATTTATTATTTATATAGATATTTTATTTGCAAATATAACACAATTAATTATTGTATTTAGTTGGGTGGTTGGTGGAACATTGCTGTTACTTTGTACAATAAGAAAATACATTTTAACATATTTATTTATGCCTCTTGTTAGCTTTTCTTTCAAGGATTAAGAGTTTAAAGTTTCTCTCAATTTTGCTATTTTATTTAACATTTAATTAGTAAAATTAACAATAGATAAAAATCATTATTTTTTACGCAATTTTCCATTAAATCTTAAACTAATTAGATGTAGAGTATTATTTCTTTTATTTCAAATATCTATGCAATATTATTGTAGTTTAGAAAGACGAGAATAATAAATTATATTTTTTTTATTTTTGTGTATTTTTTTGCATGCTTTTTTACTTATTTTGAAAAGTTTGCTTTCGGTTGGTTGAAATATAAAGTTATAACACATATCGTCGTGGATACCAGAAAATGTGTTCAAATATTTTTGTAGAGAATTAAACGCTCTACAAATAAGGTTTCAAGTTAAACTCGCCATCAATTTTGTTTTATCAAAAAATTGTGCACAAAATTTTGTGCGGAACACAAATTTGACATTTCAAGAGTCGTTAACCAATATTTCTTTTTCATTTAGAAATGCAGGGCTCCCACACCTCCTAAAATTCATAAAATTCCTAAAATTTGGCTTAAATCTTAAAAACTCCTAAAATTCTCTCAAAATTGCCATCAATCTCCTAAAACTCCTAAAAACTTGACGTTTAATTAAGGTAGTTTTGCTAAAAAATTTCTTTTTTAAAAAGTAATTTAAAAAATATATATTTTTGGGTTCTAGTTTATTAAATTCTTTTTAAAATGATATAGGTATCACAACCTACATTTTTCTTAAAAAACAACAAAATATACCATAAAACAAAATCCATTTTTGCCATATTTCGTTAATTTTCGACAAAAATATACCGTGTTATATATCAAACAAAAGGATTTTTAATTTTCTTTTAAATGATAGCTAAAATAGTAAACAATCTAAAGAATGTTGTAACAATAACAACTGTTAATTTTTTTTTCAATATATAAATATAACATCATTAAACTTTGGCCTACTTTTTTAGCCATAACTATCGATGCTTTTTTCTTAAATAAAATTAAAAGTGTGGTGAAATTTCTACTTGTAGATATGTATATACAAAAGTAGTAATTTTACCTCACTTTTCATTTTATAAAAAAAAAACTCGTCGAGCGATTTGGCTAAAAAACTAGTCAATAAAACCTATTTGTACAAAATAAGTGATATTTATTTATATTTTTGTTAAAAAGAATTACTTATTTTTTTCTTATTTTTTAAGTATAATGTAGAGTTGTTTTTATTTAATTGAATGAATTCATTTGCATACTTTTTTCTCCTAAAATTCTTCAAAAAACCTTCTAAATTCCTAAATAAAATTTGTAATTTAACCGTGGGAGCCCTGCAAATGTAAACAGAACACTTTACTAAAACTGAAGATGTAAATTTTACATATTTATGTTCTGTGTGTATTTAGATTGTAATTACACAAGCACAAGTGATATCAAATTAATTAATCCTGGTGGAAAGTTTCCTTAAGGCTGATTTATAGATTGCCTTCCTTCCTTCCTCCCGTAAAAGATGAACAATACGAAAATCGTAGTGCCATTTATAGATTTCCGTACGGGAATCTATAAACAGCACAACGGTTTTTGTATTGTTCATCTTTTACGGGAGGAAGGTAGGAAGGAAGGAAATCTATAAATCAGGCATTAATCGTATACAATATTTCTGAAAATGGAATTAAATAATTCAAAAACCAAATTTTATAGTGGTAATTTTTGGATTAAAAATTTATCGACCATCATTTAAATGACACTTGGGAAATTTAAACCAAAAACTTTTATTTTTAACTAATTTAACCCTTAAATGCATGTAGTTGCCACTTGGAAACATACTTCTATTTGCATGGATTAAATACACAAAAATGTACATAACAGCGTGCGGCATGCTGTAGCCAATTTGATACATATCGTATACAATTTATTGGTGACATTACATTTAAATGTAAGTCGATATTTTTTAATTCACGAAGTGTAAACGCGACTTTAGCTGAGACTGCATATGGGCGATTCCATGATTGCTAACGGGACAAAAAGAAAGGAGACAAAATGTTTTTGGAATATTTTTGAAGAGATGCTGTTGCTATAAAAATAATTTTATGATGTTTATTATTACTTATTTTATTGGTGAGAACTATCGCGTCTGCTAAAGTACGTTTGCACATTTTAAATTAAAAATTGTTGAAATGAAAAGTTTTGGTTTGATTTTGTAAATATTCGTAAGTAATATCATAAGGGCATTTAATTTTTCCGAAAAGAATCGAAAAAATACGTTGCTAAGTAATATTTTAACAAAAAGCATGAGTGCTGGTGGCAACAAAAATCCGAGTCGAAGAGGAGGATTTTTGCACCTGCACGAATGCATTTTGTTAAAAAATATTACTTAGCATTGTGTTTTTTCGATTTTTTTCACAGGAAAAATTAAATGCCCGAATGGTATTTGACAAGACTATTTCATGTGTAACAGTTAACAATTAAAATATAAATTGCAATTTTTGGTGAAACAGCTGTCAAGTTTTGCCGCGGGTAAACTCGAAAAAACTGCTGACAGGTGCTGTCACACAGTTTTTTCACCTAGAAACCATTTCTAATTCAAAATTGCGCGTTTGTAATTGGTATAAATTAAGACGAGGGAAATATTCATTTAAATTATGGTCGATACATTTTTAATCCAAAAATTCTCACATTACAATTAAATGTTAGTTTTACATTTTAAAGTGGTAATGTTTAGATTAAAAATTTATTGAGCATTATTTAAATTACTATTTACAAATTCAAACCAAAACTTTTCATTTCAAAAAATTTAAATTGATACATTTTTAACCCAAATACATTCACATTACATTTAAATGTAAGTCGATAATTTTTAATTCACGAAGTGTAAACGCGACTTTAGCTGAGACTGCATATGGGCGATTCCATGATTGCTAACGGGACAAAAAGAAAGGAGACAAAATGTTTTTGGAATATTTTTGAAGATACGTTGTTCTTATAAATATAATTTTATGATATTTATTATAACTTATTTTATTGGTGAGAACTATCGCGTCTACTAAAGCTACGTTTGCACTTTTTAAATTAAAAATTATCGAGTTACATTTAAATGTAGAGTTATAAATTTTGTGTTAAAAATGTATCAGTTGTAAATTGTTGGAATGAAAAGTTTTGGTTTGAATTTGTAAATAGTCATTTAAATGATGGTCGATACATTTTTAATTCAAAAATTCTCACATTAAAATTAAATGTTAGTTTTACATTTTAAAGTGGTAATGTTTGGATTAAAAATTTATCGACCATTATTTAAATGACTATTTATTTGCGGCAAAGGCCACGTCGTTTGACGGTGTGGATCACCTGATGTTCTTACATCTCGCCTCTGTTGGCTTAACAACCGAGCATATATGCTCAGGGAGTAATTTGTTTTGATTGTGTTCCACTACACCAAGTTGCCCGACACTGATGAGACCCAATAAAGGTCGAAACAGCTGTCCGTCGGTATTTTAAGTTGGTGGAACGCATTCAAAACAAAAAACTTTGGCGAGGTGTAGGTTCAATTTTTTCTTATCATTAAAGTGGTAAAAAAAGGGACACGGAATACCAGTGGCGTTCTAATTTCTAGGCGGGCAGAGTGGATTTTTCCAGCAGCCGGGCGGCAGCTCGATGGCCTCGGCCTCGCAGCTGCAGCAGCACCAGCAGGGCGCCGCAGCCGGCTACGGGTTGCAAGGCTACAACCAAACGCACACGGGCGTGAACTTCGGCTCGCAGTTCTTGACCACGCCCATGCAGATGGCGGCCGCGCTGTCGCAGCAGTACCGCACCGCCGCGGCCGCCGCCGGGTACCTGAAGTCGGGCGGACAGCCGCAGATGCAGCAGCAGGGCCAGGGGGCCGATCAGAGGTCGCTCAAGAGCCCCGGAACGCAGGATCTGTCGTCGGTTTTTTCAGGTATTTATGCAAAAATGATCGGTTATCTTACTAAAACTAAAGTATAGGACGAACAAAAATGCCAACCAAAACTGATAGCATAATCTGATTACCTATAGACTCTTTTGGTAACACAAAAATGTATTTATCAAAATCCCAGCTGATCCGTTATTAAACTTTTGCGTATTTCTTAGTATTTTAAAATTGTTTATGCCATTTCGATAAAATACTCTAGTACCATTATCAAATGTTTTTAAAAATTTGGCAGATACATGACTGAAATATGGATAAATTACATTATAAATACAAAATAATGTAAAATACAGTTTGCAATATCTTATTTATTGTTTTAAGGTACCTAATACAAAACTAATAAATAACTAAAATTCTTTGAAGAAAAATCGATTACTGCTTGCCTTAAATTTTCAGTAAAACTTTTTCTTGGGTTTTACATGGAATTGTTTTTAACATGGAAACAGAATTTTTAAATTCTTTAGTTCGTTCGTCCGTCCTCTTCCCTTAATAATTTTTTATGCCCTTTATATCTTGCCATTTTGCAGATAAAGCACATACATTCTTGGCTGCCGCGAAATTCTCTATCAATTTCTAAATTTTGAAAATTTGGCAATTGTGGCTATGCAAAAATACCGTTTTTATCATATTGAAGTAGGTAATTTTGAATCACTTAAGTTAAAGTGTTCGTTTGAAAAAGTCTGCAGTAATTTTTATATTTTCTCAGAAACCCTAAACTCTGAATTTTTCGATTACCAAAAACAATTTTGTCTCCACAGCCAGCACATACCTTCTTTCCATTTTCTTCATGGCTTAACTTAAATTTCGGTTTAATTTTCATTTTAAAATACTACTATTTTTAACTTTATAAAGTATAGGTACATTAAATAAACAACTAAAGCAAAATGTCACTTGCGTTATAACGTATAGAATTTTTTCATAACCACCTTAATTATTGTTTTACAAAATTTGCAAGTTGTAATTATTTCATAGACAAACTTCCAGTATTTTTTGTTATAAAAAGTATTTAAGATATAAATCTTCGTTTTTTTTGTTATGTTTTGTTTTGAGTGGTAAAAATTAATAGGTGTCTCAATAAATTAATACTGGGGAGTAAAGTAATTTAAATGATACAAAGTTTATTATTTTGCTTAATTTTATTAAAATTTTACAGGTAGTTTTAGTACAATAATTGCAAAATAATATATATAAATAGAAAAACAAAAAAGTTCGCAAAACTTTAAAATAGGATCAGCTTATTAAAATAATTTATTTCTTATGTAAACATACGTAACAAGTTGTTAATAACAACATAACAGAAAAAATAACAAACAAAATAAAATGAACAGACAACATAATCACAACAAAAATAAACTAACAATCTAAAAGTTAAAAAAAAAATCATATTTTTTAAGTAAAAAAGAATAGAAATTTATACACCCAAAAAAAAAACACATGAAATAAAAAAAAATATGAAGCAAAAATAGCATTTAGAAGCCGTTGCCACTTTTACCGATTTTTCGGTAGATCTATCGGTACATTTTTTTAATAAAGAGTTTTATTCCTCGTTTTTTTCATATATTATATCACGAGAACTATGAATTTAATCGGTTAAACTGGGCTCAGTAGTTTTTTGTTTGGTTTTTGTTGGAAAATGTTGAATGCAAAATAATTTAATAAAATCATGAGACCGCGTCGGCCTTCAAACCTTGAGCCTAGCACAAAAAGCCTTACTTCTTAACCTAATGACATAAATAACTATTATAATATTGTTATGTCCAAAATAATTAATATTTGTTTCTATATAGGGTCGCAAATCCCATCTCCAAAATCTCGTCAAACTGGAAAACACCCCCCTCCTCAATCGAGCCCAACCCAATCTAAATATCTCTATCAAAATATGGGAAATCCACAAAACAACGTAAGTTTGTCTTTAAAATTATATTTTTATTAAATACACGAGCAAACAATTTTTATTACTACAGGTGCAAAGGTATCCGGCTCCAATTCAGAGGCCGGTAAGTTTTCAGCAAAATCTTCAAAGCAACATGCAAAAGCATCGGTCAAACAATGTTGGAAATAAAAACCCCCGGCAATTCTACACAGCTCAAAGTAAGTATTTAACTTTTTTTTTAATAGGCTTCAGCTGACAAAACGAAAGGTTTTAAAGTATACGCTAAAGAAGTATCGCTAGTAGCGCCACCACTCGGCTGTTATCATCGTAACTAAAGTACAACTTTTGATAATCAGCTGTCTTATGTTACAAACGAGTGTTTTTGAGAATAAAGCCAGAAACTGTTAAAAAACATCGAAAAAAAAAACAGTGGCACGATTTGTTATGTTGTTGGGTGTATTTCGAGGGGAAATCCTGGGTTGAGTTTTCACCGGTTTTCCAATAAACAGTGTTAATCTGAATGGAGATATAAATTGCATACAGTCTCTGTAAATATAAATTGTACCTATTAGATACAATAAATACACATTTTAGTAGTGATTAACGTGAAAAGTTTAAACATTTCAATTCGGTAAAAATCGTCTAACAAATAAGTCGTCCAAATTTAAACAGCTTTTAGCATTATTAAAAGCTTTGATTAAGAAAGTCTCCACTCAACGGTAAAATACCATTATATTATGTATTATATATAATATTATGTTTCGTAGGTATATTTTGTTGTTTAAAATGCAGTTGTCGGCGGTTTTTACAGAACATAAAAATGGTTGATTTTAAGGTTATGTTTGTGCAAAAATTATTTTTTACTAATTTCTTAAAAATGCCCAAACTTAAATATAAATTATATTAGGTAAAGTTATCATTAGATTATTCTGCACCAACAAATGTACTTACCGAATTGGATCCTTTGGCAAACCATGAAAATGCAACGATTTAGTTCTTGAATTTTATTTACAATTAGAAACACAATAATTCACCATGATCCCTTAGATAAAATACACCCACTAACGTAACTAAGCATATAAGCGTTGAGTTTCTTAATCAATGATACGGAATCGAGTACTAAACAAGTTTTTTAATTTTTTCCTTGCAACGTTAAACACAAATAACGTGCGCGATTTAGCTGTGCAAAATTTGTCGAGTAAGACTTCTGCCTTCCTCACTTTTGTGAAAAAACTACCTACACTCACAGGCAAAATAATCGATCCACACAAATTTTCGATGAATTTCAATCGCAAATAACTTTTTTATTTGATTTCGGATTTAAACAAATATTAAAGAATATTGTATACATTTATGAAGAATCGCTCACATTTTAAAAATTACTAAAAAAATACACGTACGTTTATAATATACAGGTTTAAACCAAAAGATGTTTTTACCATAAGTTTAAGACACTCTGTAGAGTGGCAAAACCGTATATTGTTCTAAATTAAGTTTTAATTATCAAGTCACATCTATTTTTGACTGTTTTGTTTTTGGTTCACCTTGATATATTTATTTTTGTGAAAATATGGATTTTTTTAAAAAAACATTGCAATTTACAATATTTTTCCTGTATGAAAAACTAAGGTTGCTATGGTCCATCCATAGCCTATGGAGGATGACAGTGACAGTTTTGTTGAATCATCCCATACTTGGACATGTCATATACAGCTTTCAAAAGCTATCAAATTGTTTTTTGTAAATTAATTTGTTAATTTTGAGGTGATTTCTTACTTTTAAAAATGTCTCCGACTGATGTTGCCCTTTGTACTTTACTTCTTGTGACGTTAAAACACTTGCCAAGTAATACTGTGATCGTCCATCCTGAATTAAATTAATGGCTCTGGCAACATCAGTCTGAGACATATCCATTTTTTAAAGTAAGAAGACACCTCAAAATTTAAACATTTGCAAAAAACAATTTGATAGCTTTTGAAAGCCGTGTATGACATGTCCAAGTATGGGATGATTCAACAAAACTGTCACTGTCATTCTTCATAGCCTATGGATGGACCATAGCAACCTTAGTTCTTCATACAGAAAAATATTGCAAATTGCAATGTTTTTTTAAAAAATCCATATTTTCCACAAAAATAAATATATCGAGGTGAACCAAAAACAAAACTGTTAAGAATAGATGTGACTTGATAAATAAAGCTTAATTTAGAACAATATACGGTTTTGCCACTCTACAGAGTGTCTTAAACTTATGGTAAAAAACATCTTTTTGTTTAAACCTGTATATTATAAAACTACGTCTATTTTTTAGTAATTTTTTAAAATGTGATCGATTGTCCATTAATTTATCTACAATATTCTTTAATATTCGTTTAAATCCGACATCAAATAAAAAAGTTATTTGCGATTGAAATTCATCGAAAATTTGTGTGGATTGATTATTTTGCCTGTGAGTGTATTTATTTAAAAATGAAGTCCACCAGATGGCGCGCGCTTTGCGAAAACCCGATACTTCTTTAGCGTATTGGTTGAGAGTTTTAAGAGAAAGTAAGACGTTTCCTATCGGCAATTGATGTTGTTGCAGATCATTCTCTGACGAGCCAAAACGACAAAGCGGAGGACCCGAAACTGAACGACGCAAATTCAAATATCACGACGAGCAACGCGTCGAACGCGAAACCGCCCCCTGCGGCGGTTAAATCGGGCCCGGAAATGAAGGACGCCATCAAAGAGGAATCGTCCGCATTGAAAGATTAGTGTTTTTATTAGGACTAAACCGAAAAAGTATATTAAGTCTAAAAGTTATTATTTTTTTTTAAATTATATTTTGTGTTGGATGTAACTTATTTTATCAGGACGATTAATTGTGCGGCGAGGAAAAAATAAAACACTTGAACGCGCGCTTTGTTATGCACTAGTGTTTCATCCAGACACGGTGTTCGGCTGCATGTATTTGTGTCTGTCTACTCTCGATGTGTTCCAACTCTAAATCTATTACGAACTATCAATTTTGTTTTCAAAGGGAATCGGTTTCTCTCAGATTGTGTCGTCAGTTATCTGCATATTTATTAATTACTGCACAATCTTTTGAGCATATAAAAATACATAATAAATATTATAAACAGCTAATTTAGCGATTGTGTTAGAAGAAAGTAGTAAAAAAAGTTATGTTGATGTGCGAGTGAAAGTTTTATCGGTATTCTTCACTTGGAACTGTGGATTTGTTAAAGAACTTTTGTACTCGGGAAGTGAATGGTAGAAACAAAGACTTGGAAATTTGCTGTTATTTCATTTGATGCAAATTTATCTCAAAAATATATCTTCAAACTAAGATATTAAAACACATTCAAATAGAAAAGTAAATGGTTTAAATATACACCTGTTTTACTTATTTCCCTGAACCTTTCAATTTACTTTATTCATGCTTGAAAAAATTAATTTAATTTTAAACTTTGTTATATTTAAATTCAGCATAAAAAGTTAAGTAAGCATACAAAATTTAATTTTTTTTCTCAAACCGTTTTGGAAATATTAAAAAAGGAACCAACAAATTTTCTCTAAAATAAAAACAAAATATGGTAAGAAACAAAAAGTTTTTAGTGCTTATAAGAAGAGCTTAACCCCAACTTTGCAGGATCCTGTGGATTAAGGTGAGTTTTAGAAAACTGTAAACCAAAAATGTAGGTCAAAAAAAATTTTTTTAAACTAAAATTCAGGGAAATTTTTTAGTCAAGATAAAAAGTTGTCACCCTGTTAAATGATAAAAAAATACGTCGATTTTAAAAAAAATTCGTACCTACATATTTTTAGTTAAGTTTTTTTCTCAAAATTAATTTTTTAAATTTTGGATAAAGATATGTCAAAAAACGTTATAAAAATCTTTTTATTTCCTACTAAAACTATTGAGTTTTGATACAATTTGAAAATTAAAAAGTATTTTTCTATGGAAATTTTCTCTGAAATAGATATTGATATTATTTTTCAAAAAAGGAAAAATGCCAGTGCACTACTTAAAAAATTTAATTTTTATTTATTATTTTTAGATGAAATTTTTTTTAAGATAACTTAATTTGTGTATTTTTTCATGATTTTTTTAAACTTAAAAATAATAAAAACGGATGAGATTAATTGTTATTTTTTTAATAAAATCTTATAAAATATAGTACAAAAAGTTAAAAAAACACAATTCATATTAACTATTTTTCATAGAATATTACTTACTCGAAATTCCGCACAACCAAACAATTAAATTTATTTAAACATGATTCCTAAAAAAAATTCTTAAAAAACTAAATTTCAGGGAAATTTTTTAGTCAAGATAAAAAGTGTCACCCTGTTAAATGATAAAAAAATGCTTCGATTTTAAAAAAATTCGTACCTATATATTTTTAGTTTGGTTTTTTTCTCAAAATAAATTTTTTAGATTTTGGATGAAAATATGTCAAAAAACGTTATAAAAATCTTTTATTTCCTACCAAAACTATTGAGTTTTAATACAATTTGAAAATTAAAAAGTATTTTTCTACGAAAATTTTCTCTGAAATAGATATTGATATTATTTTTAGATGAAATTTTTTTAAAAATAACTGTATTTTTTCATGATTTTTTTTAAACTTGGAAATAATAAAAACTTGAATGAGAATAATTGTTATTTTTGTTCATAAAATCTCATAAAATATAGTACAAAAAGTTAAAAAAAAACACAATTCATATTAACTATTTTTATAGAATAGTACTTACTCGAAATTCCGCACAACCAAACAATTAAATTCATTTCAACATGATTTTTCTCAAAATTAATTTTTTAGATTTTGGATGAAAATATCTCAAAAAACGTTATAAGAATCTTTTTATTTACTACTAAAACTATTGAGTTTTAATACAATTTGAAAATTAAAAAGTATTTTTCTACGAAAATTTTCTTTGAAATAGATATTGATATTATTTTTCAAAAAAGCAAAAATGCCAGTGCACTACTAAAAAAACTTATTTTTGTTTATTATTTTTAGATTTTTTTAAAGATAACTATTTGTGTATTTTTCATGATTTTTTTAAACTTGGAAATAATAAAAACTTGAATGAGAATAATTGTTATTTTTGTTAATAAAATCTCATAAAATATAGTACAAAAAGTTAAAAAAAAAAACACAATTCATATTAACTATTTTTATAGAATAGTACTTACTCGAAATTCCGCACAACCAAACAATTAAATTCATTTCAACATGATTCCTAAAAAAATTCTTAAAAAACTAAAATTCAGGGGAATTTTTTAGTCAAGATAAAAGTTGTCACCCTGTTAAATGATAAAAAAATGGCAAATTAAAAAAAAATCGTACCACAAATTTTTAGTTTAGTTTTTTCTCAAAATTAATTTTTTAGATTTTGGATGAAAATATCTCAAAAAACGTTATAAAAATCTTTTATTTCCTACTAAAACTATTGAGTTTTAATACAATTTGAAAATTAAAAAGTATTTTTCTACGAAAATTTTCTCTGAAATAGATATTGATATAATTTTTTTTAAACTTGGAAATAATAAAAACTTGAATGAGAATAATTGTTATTTTTTTTTTTTGTCCCACCGTTAATGTATTCTTTAATTAAATTACATAAGAAGGATTTACCCATTAGACCCGTAGTATCTTTCTATACAGCACCATCAACTAAAATATCTAAGAAACTTATTAATTTAATTACCACATACTGTAACTTCAAACCTAAATTTACTATAAAAAATTCATACGAATTAATTAATAATATTAAAGACATCCCATTACCTGATAACTCAAAATTTATTTCCTTTGATATTACTAATTTATTCCCTAATGTACCACCTATTGAAACACTTAAAATAATACAAAACCTTCTAGACCTAAACAATACTAACCCAGTTATTAAAAACGACATCATAAACACACTAGAAACATGTTTAAAACAAAATTACTTTCAATTCAATAATAAAATATATACGAGTCATAATGGCCTAATCATGGGTAATCCTCTTAGCCCATTGTTAGCGGATATCTTTGTGAACCAATTGGAGATAATTATACACAAACATCCATATATTAATCATATCCTATATTGGTACCGATATGTAGACGATATCCTAACGTGTTTCACAGGTACAAAACGACAACTAAACATTTTCTTGAATTTTATAAATAACTTACACCCGAAAATTAAATTCACAATGGAAGAAGAAATAAATAACTCTATTAATTATTTAGATCTAACAATTCAAAAAAATAATAGACACCACACATTCAAAATTTTTCACAAACCCAGCTACACTGATATAGTTATACATAAAAGCTCTTCTCACCCCTTTTCACACAAAATAGCCGCATTTAACTCTATGGTCCACAGACTCTTAAACGTTCCATTATCAGAAAAAGATTATAATTACGAATTAAACTTAATTAAACAAATAGCAGTTAACAACGGCTATGATGCTCAACTAATTAATAATATCTTAAACCACAAAAAAGAGAAAATAGCCATTAACAACGTTTTTCCAATATCTAAGATTACCATGAATACATACAATAGTTGTACATATCTAGGTGCTAAGATGAGACATATATCTAATTTCTTTAATAAAATTAATAGTAATTTAGCATTTAAAACCAACAACAATCTTAGTAAGTTTATCAAAAACAACAAAGATAAAACATCAAAATCTTCAAAATCTGGCGTTTACCAACTAAATTGCAGAGACTGTCCGAAAACATATATAGGCCAAACGGGTAGAAATTTTAATACACGAATTAAAGAACACAAGTTATCCTATATAAACCTTAAACAGGATTCTTCATACGCTAACCATTTAATACAAGAGAACCACACATTTGATGATAACTTTAAAATATTACATGTAGCCAATAAAGGTACCAAACTAAATCTTTTAGAGTCTTTGGAAATTAATAAATTAAAGAAAAAATCTGATATTGTTCTTAATGACCAAATTGAAACTAACAGCTCTCCTTTGCTAAATTTATTTTAGAGTGTGTACTTGTAGTACTAAAAAGTAATATTTATTAATATTATAATATTATATTAGATAGGATTTCCCAAACCCTCAGTTTTTCCAAAATTATGTAATTATATAAATTTTACCTTCAGGTATAATGTTTATATAACATTTATCTTCTCAAATTACCTGCCTGTTGTTAATATAAATACCGCCACTTGTTAAAATAAGTACTAATTCTGAAGAAGCTACAGTGTAGCGAAACAATTGTTAATTATTAAAAACATAAATAAATTAGTGAAACTTTAAAACAGTGTTGTTTTCATTCATATATTAATTGTTATTTTTGTTAATAAAATCTCATAAAATATAGTACAAAAAGTTAAAAAAAAAACACAATTCATATTAACTATTTTTATAGAATAGTACTTACTTGAAATTCCGCACAACCAAACAATTAAATTCATTTCAACATGATTCCTAAAAAAAATCTTAAAAAACTAAAATTCAGGAAAATTTTTTAGTCAAGATAAAAAGTTGTCACCATGTTAAATGATAAAAAAATTCGTCTATTATATATATATTTTTAGTTTAGTTTTTTCTCAAAATTAATTTTTTATATTTTGGATGAAAATATGTCAAAAAACGTTAAAAAATATTTTTATTTCCTACTAAAACTATTGAGTTTTGATATAATTTGAAAATTAAAAAGTAATTTCCTACGGAAATTTTCTCTGAAATAGATATTGATATTATTTTTCAAATAAGCAAAATGCCAGTGCACTACTTAAAAGATAACTTTATTTGTGTATTTTTTCATGATTTTTTTAAACTTGGAAATAATAAAACTCGGATGAGAATAATTGTTATTTTTTTAATAAAATCTCATAAAATATAGTACAAAAAGTTTTTAAATCAATATTAATTAAAAAATATAATACTTAAATTAATATATCTTCCAATGAATATAACAAAAAAGTATTGGAGTTTAATGAGGTAATAAATTAATTGTACATGCATATAAAAAATCGAGTAATGTTAATCACATTTAGGTCGCTTGAGTATCGTATTGCGGAGATTACAGTTCGTCTTTTTGAGCGTGAGCTTTCACGAAAGCTTTAAGATCAGCGAGCGTCCGTTTACCGTTGTAATCTTTCACGAAACGGCCGTTTTTGAACAACTTTATCGTCGGAAATCCGTCGATACGGTACTGCTCGGCCACTTCCGGATTGGCGGTGCAATCGATGGCGGCCATGCACTGCGAAAAACCTTCGTTTTCCAAGTCTTTCGCAGCTGACGTGTAGTCGGGTTTAAGTCTCTTACAGTGCCCACACCCTAAAATAACAGTTATTTATGTCATGAGGCTGAAAATGAGTATTTTTGTGCTGGGATTAGGGTTGGGAAAATTTCACTTTTTGCTTGTACTTGAAATTTTCATGACATTATGAAATTTATTAAAATTTCATAAATTTTTGAAATTTCATGAAATTTATTGAATAAATTTCAATCACTAAGTGTAATATATTAATATTGAAATAAGCCCACTCGGGGACCATGGCAAATTGCCTCTCTTACCTCCTACCCCTCTGTGGGCCCCTGCACCAATAATATAAATAGTAAATACCTATGTTTACCACAAATTTCTTGAGATTTCCTTTTAAAATATTTTTAAAATTACTTAAAGAGATATAGCACTTTTTGGTAAGCTAATGAGATTGTGCCACTTTCATTGTTTTATATTTATATATATTTATTATTTTTAAATATTTTACTGAAATTTTACGAAAATTGAAGAAACTTCATCAAAATTTTATGAGCCAAAGGCATTTTTTATCCGTTTTCCGATGCAATTATAGCAAAAGTAAAAGTTTAAATTAATCATGACTTTAAAAAAAAAATTAAAGTCTGATTTAATTTGCAAATTAAATTGGTAACTGAATTAAATTAATTTATGCATATAAGTAACAATAATTACTTATAGTGTATTCAAATCCAAGCCGAACTAAACAAAAACGCCCAGACGCTTGATAACTCGTTCTTATTGGTCGATTCGGAATCTGTTGTAAATTATTATTAAATGTTCCAGGGGAAATTTTCAGTAAATTGCGAAACTTTCAATGAAATTTCTGAAAGTTTCACAGGCAATGTTGAAATTTTCGGATTGAAAATTTCATTTGAAATTTTCAAAAATTTCACTTTTCCAACTAAATGAAATATTTCAAGTTTGAAACTTTCAAAGTTGAAATTTTCATTTGAAAATTTCAACTGTCCCAACCCCAGCTGGGATGGAAGCATTTTAAGTTTAAATAACTACAAATTTACTACTGTCAACTTTAAAGTATTTTTTACGGTTAACCAAAACGGTTTTATAACGGTATAGATACGAAAAATTATCAAATTTGGGGAATGGTTTATTTCGTTATTTTACCTACATAAATAACCTTTTTGATCTACTAAGAGAATAACGTAATAAAAAAAATATAAATACCACAAATTTACGTAAAAATAACGCTATAATTATTAACTGTTTGCTCTCTCTTTCTAAAACATTGACATTCGTAATTTCTTTGTTCTTTTAATTTATATTTTACAAAATGGTACTTAATAAATAATAAAGGCCACCCCAGAGTAAAATTAAAAAATATAACTTAAATTGTCAAAACTAATAATATTTTGCATTAAAACTCAAACGCACATTATTTTATTGATAAAAATAGGCACGAAAAATCTTAAAAATTAAATGCCCTCTAAATATTTTACGGTTGTAAGAAAAATTATTGCTTGGGTAAAAATTCAACAAAACTTAAAACCTACAAAATTTTATAAAATCTTTTAAAAATCATTTAGTTTTAATCATTTTTTAATAACTAAAACTTTTCTTATTATATTAAAAAAATATTTATGAAAAAATATTAAATAAGTGTTTAGATAAGTAATGCATGCCATCTTAAAAAACTTAAAAAGTTTTATTTTTTACTTTAAGCATATTTTTTCTTGTTTAGTTAATATTAATAGTATTTATTACCACTGATAACCCTAAAAAATACCAGGCGAATAGGAATTATTTACGGTTATAAAGTGGTCTTAATATCGTAAAATTATGACTTATGAGTAGCATTTACCATTAAGTAAAAATTCTGATGTTAAAATTACCGTTAAATTTTCCTTTAGGTGAAATACACTTATAAGTAATTTTCTTTCGTAAAAATTACGTCCGTCATAATACTTTAAAGCGTTGAAACTTAAGATTTATTAAAATAGGTAAAAATAACATAAATAAAACTTATTAAATAACTTTAAAACAAGTTTTACTTTAAGTACATTTTTAAGGTTATTTTAACAAAATATTTACTTAAATTAAGTAATATTGCCTGAAAGCTTTACGCTTTTACTTAAAATGCTGCTTGGGTTTTTAATGGTAATGTAGTTTGAATACATTAATTATTAAAAAAATGTAATGAGTAATGTCAAACACTACATTATTCATTAAAAAATAACAAATGAGTACTAAGTAATTAAAAAAAATGTGTAACAAAAGACATTACCCATTGCATCAGTGAAAAAAATGTTGATTTTCGATTTCTTTTATTTTTCGATATTTTTAAGTAGGTACCCATTAAAAATCCCTTTAAAAGATTTTTTGTTTTTTTTGCTGCTATTTTCTTTAATAATGGTCCAAATTAAAATTTGTATGCCTTAAAATTTTTGTGTTTCAAAATTATCCAAAGCATATTTGCATGCGAATTTTGAGTTTTAAAATTTTTATTTTTAAACTGTTTGTATTCTTCGATTTCCTTGCGAATTTTTTACGTTAAACTTCCACCCACCCAAGAAATTCTAAGCCGGTGTTGATAGTGGGATTATGATAATTAGGTGAGAAGGAGACCTAAACTCAAAAAAGTATTGAATCCGCGATGGTATACCATATATGAACGAATAATTAATATTCGAAATTTTGCAAAAATTGATTGGAAATAATATTGTTTAATACAGAAGTGAACTGTTAGTAAATTATGTCTTTCAATACATGATAGTTGAAAATATTTTATATTTATAAATGTAAACCTAAAATTTTTAGTTGGGAAAATTAAATTAAAAAATTATTAAATAAAAGTTAAAACGGCGTGCCATAGATTTACTTACATGGAGCATAGAACATGACCAAAACAATTTTGTTCTTTGCCAATTCCGCCTTAAAGTTTTTATCATTAAGATGTAAAATGGAAGAGCCCATATGCCAATCGCCTCCCCCACCAGTTGGTGTTGGTGCTGTCACCTTTTCAGGGTCATGCATGAAGGAAATAAA
Organism: Brassicogethes aeneus; assembly: GCA_921294245.1. NCBI lineage: Eukaryota > Metazoa > Arthropoda > Insecta > Coleoptera > Nitidulidae > Brassicogethes > Brassicogethes aeneus. The sequence continues at coordinate 53,916,881 of OV121137.1, forward strand.
ATCAGGTTCCTAAAATTTTATAAATTAAGGTCATTAATTTAGTAAATTTTCTTCATCCACTACTACACTCACAGGCAAAATAATCGATCCACACAAATTTTCGATGAATTTCAATCGCAAATAACTTTTTTATTTGATTTCAGATTTAAACAAATATTAGAGAATATTGTAGATACATTAATGGAGAATCGCTCACATTTTAAAAATTACTAAAAAATACACGTACGTTTATAATATACAGGTTTAAACAAAAAGATGTTTTTTTACCATAAGTTTAAAACACTCTGTAGAGTGGCAAAACCGTATATTGTTCTAAATTAACTTTTATTTATCAAGTCACATCTATTTTTAACAGTTTTGTTTTTGGTTCACCTTGATATATTTATTTTTGTGGAAAATATGGATTTAAAAAAAAACATTGCAATTTCCAATATTTTTGTCTGTATGAAGAACTAAGGTTGCTATGGTCCATCCATAGCCCATGGAGGGTGACAGTGACAGTTTTGTTGAATCATCCCATACTTGGACATGTCATATACATCTTTCAAAAGCTATCAAATTGTTTTTTCTAAATTAATGTGTTAATTTTGAGGTTTCTTCTTACTTTTAAAAATGTCTCTGACTGATGTTGCCCTTTGTATTTTACTTCTTGTGACGTTTAAAACACTTGCCACGTAATACTGTGACCGTCCATCCTGGATTAAATTAATGGCTCTGGCAACATCAGTCGGAGACATATCCATTTTTTAAAGTAAGAAGACACCTCAAATTTTAAACATTAATTTGCAAAAAACAATTTGATAGCTTTTGAAAGCCGTGTATGACATGTCCAAGTATGGGATGATTCAACAAAACTGTCACTGTCATCCTCCATAGGCTATGGATGGACCATAGCAGAACCTTAGTTCTTCATCCAAAAAATATTGGAAATTGCAATGTTTTTTAAAAAAATCCACATTTTCCACAAAAATAAATATATTGAGGTGAACCAAAAATAAAACTGTTAAGAATAGATGTAACTTGATAAATAAAACTTAATTTAGAACAATATACGGTTTTGCCACTCTACAGAGTGTCTTAAACTTATGGTAAAAAACATCTTTTTGTTTAAACCTGTATATTATAAACGTACGTGTATTTTTTAGTAATTTTTAAAATGTGAGCGATTCTCCATTAATGTATCTACAATAATGTATCAACAATATTTGTTTAAATACGAAATCAAATAAAAAAAATATTTTCGATTGAAATTCATCGAAAATTTGTATGGATCGATTATTTTGCCTGTAAGTGTATTTTTTCACAGTTAATATTTTTCTTGTTACAACTTACCGTTCTTCCCCCAGTGTACAATCTCGAATCCTTGTAGTAATTGAAATATTTGAACGTAGGATACCCTTTGACGTCATTGGCGCTACATATCGCTTGTTCGGTGGTACAGTCGACCGCCGCGAACGCCACCTTGTGGTCGTCTTTGAAAACGGCGGCAGCCATATTAAACTCAGGTTTTGCTTTTTTACAATGTCCACACCCTAGAAAAAATATAAACCTGCCAAAACTAATAATAAATAAGGTGTATTGTAGTATACTTCGAGTTCTAATTGATCGATTTGATCAAACAAGCACTTAAATCAAAGGTTATTGAGGCCTGTCATAGCAAAACCGACAATCTCCACTTTTGGTCAAAAATCAGATTTTTGGCGGAGACTGTACTTCAACTAATTATCTATAAGATGATAAAGTTTATGTGCTGCAAAATAAGCTAAATCCTGCCTAAAATCCTATTTTAAAAATGATATTTAGTGCAAAGTCGACAATCTCCACTGATAGATTTGCAGCAAAGTACCTATACAATCTCCAATTCCACCATTAGAAATTAGTAATTTGTGTCACCTGATATCCTAACATTTGATGTTATAACGTATTTTAGAGATTTAATTTTGTGTTTTTTTTTACTGGTACATACTGTTAAGTTCTATTGCAGTAAATTGCACTTAAAAATATATTTAAAATAGGAATATATACGTTTTATTGTTTTAAGAATTATAAAAAAGTTATCTTGTTTATTTTGTGCTATTATACCATAATAAGACGTAAAGGTAAAGCAAGAAAAGGCTGTTAATGTCAAAACATTGCAAGTAAAACATTACGGAGTAAAGTGGGAAGAAGATGATGAGTTGTTGTACCATAAAAACTTTTTTTACGAGGCAACCTGGTCCCAGATTTACAAGAAACTCCAGATTTATGCGGTCCAGTTCAGAATTTTCCCACATTGATTGTATAGTTAAATTTTATAACCATTAAAGGGAGAAAAATACAATTATTTTTTTGTTTATTTTTCTAAATCTCCTTAAACGTTTACAACAAAATGAGCAATCTCCAGCAATTCATATCAAAGTCAGCAATCTCCAATTTATAATTACAGATTTCACATATACTATGCATCCAGGAGACCTTGAGTTGGCTACTAGACTAACAACAACAATATTTCAATATAATATATTAAAAAAATTACAAATCTAGAATTTAAAATACCAAAATCAATTATCTCAATTTACTCAGTTTTAGTCTGACGGGAGATTGTTGACTTTGCTCTGGCAGGCCTCAATTGAGCCCTCTACAACTTTCTCTTGTATAATTTCGGTATCGGCTCAGTAGTTCGATACTGACGATTTTATGAAGCTGAAAAAGTTCTTTTTTTTTTTACAAAAATCGAGGTCGAAAATTTACATATCTTTCTGGGAAAGATAGAAATCGAAAAGATAATTCGAGTTTGATTTATTTTACCTATAGATTATACTTAAAGGAAAAAAATAAGGTGCTGTTTATAAAAATCCATGGATAAATGGCGAAGTTATGAATTTTTCAGTGGAAGACCAAAATTCAGTTTTTCGAGAATTTTTACGTTTTTTCTTCATTTTATTGAATTATATAAAATTTAACATTGAACATTGATTTTTATTTTAAACATTAAATATTGAAATTAAATTATATATTGAATATTAAACAATAAATATTGAATATTGAAGATATTAAAGTTTTATTTTGTTGTAATAAGCATAGGTTTGAAAAAACTCTGGCTCCTTTAAATTTTGAATAATGTTTTCGTTGAAAAAAGTACGTAAAAACTCAAAAATTTCCAAGCATGCACTTTATTCAGGTTTTCGTTAAATAATAAACATATTACATAATAAAAGAAAAAAAATAAAATAAAAATACTCAAAAAGCTGAATTTTGGTCTTCCAAAATTCATAACTTCGCCATTTTTCCATATATTTTTATCAACATTAGCCTGTTTTTTTTGTAAAACTGTCAGCTTCACGAAAAAAAATTCAAACTGGAGTTATCTGTTTGATTTAAACCTGTCCCAGGACGATGTGTAAATTTTCGACCTCAATTTTTCCATAAAAACGAATTTTATAAGTTATTAAAATCGCTAGCGTCAAAATACTTATCCTATATCAAAAGTATGTAAAAGAAAGTTTTAGAGGGCTCGAATACCTTCAATTTAAGGGCTTGTTTGACCAAATCGATCAATTAGATTTCAAGCTATACTCAAAAAGGTTAAAACACCTCCGAAAATTGAAATTATGCAGTGTATATTCACAATCCAATTTTTTTCATGAAATAACCATTTAATATTATTCTCCACGCGGTCTATAATTTAAACTTTATTGTTGTCAACATTCGATAAAGAAATACCTTGTTATGGCCTAGGCCGATAAAAAATTTTATGAGGCAAGTAATTAGTTCGTTTTTTTCTCGCTAGGGGTATTGTTTTGACAAATTAATCCTTTTCTAAGAAATTAACGTACTAAACTGGTTTAATTTATTTATAATAAGCACTAATTTGTTTGTTTTACTGTTAATGTTTAGTATTTTTCATTAAATTATTGTAAAATTAAATATGAATAATAAAACAAAAAGTGGGGTTAGGCAACCAAAAAACGCACGATTCTTTTTCTACGATTTAAATTATTTTTAAGTTTTAATTTGCTTTAAGTTTTCATTGAAATTAAATGTTAAACACAGCTTAAACATTCCAAACTACCTATTTTTTAAATAAAAATCCAAACATTGAAATTAGATACCTACCTATTTATTAAACAATTAATTGAATTCAATGTAATAACAAAAATCCATTTCTACTTAAATCATGTAGCTAGGTATTGTCAAACTATTACTGCTTCTAAAAGCAATAATAATTATTGTACATTTAATGTAATCTTTAGCTAATAAAAATAAATGAGATTCTAAAAAAGTGAGGTTAGGCCGCTTTGATGTTGAATTAAATTGACCTATATAAAGTGCTTTGAAGATAAAATGTTGTATGCCATTCGGCCAAGAAGTGCCTTTTTGTGCTTCGCTCAATTGACAACCTTGAGCTTAGCACAAAAAGCCTTACTTCTTAACCTAATGACATAAATAACTATTGTTTCACTCACATGGTGCATAGAAAATGACCAGCACGTGCTTCTTCTTCTTGAGGAAAGGCTTGTAGGTGTCCTCCTTGAGGTGCACCACGTCGCTGGCCTCGTCGGACCACGGTTTTTCCGGCGGGGGCGGCGGCGGCGGCTCTTTGGGGTCGCGCATGAAGTCGACGATTTTGTCGGCGTCGCGGACGTTCAAGTCGTACTTTTTCTCGCCGTCGGCGAAGTAGTAGATCGTCGGGTAACCGCGCACGGAGAACCGACCGGCTACCGACGGTTCTTTGGTCGCGTCCAAGGCCGCCAGAGCGCCAGTAATCTAAAGAAAAATGTCGATGCCAACAATTTTAATATTTTTGGTTTGGTTTTGTTGAAAATACACTCACAGGCAAAATAATCGATCCACACAAATTTTCGATGAATTTCAATCGCAAAAATTACTAAAAAATAGACGTACGTTTATAATATACAGGTTTAAACAAAAAGATGTTTTTTACCATAAGTTTAAGACACTCTGTAGAGTGGCAAAACCGTATAATGTTCTAAATTAAGTTTTATTTATCAAGTCACATCTATTCTTAACAGTTTTGTTTTTGGTTCACCTCGATATATTTATTTTTGTGGAAAATAGGGATTTTTTTAAAAAACATTGCAATTTCCCATATTTTTCCTGTATGAAGAACTAAGATTGCTATGGTCCATCCATAGCCTATGGAGAATGACAGTGACAGTTTTGTTGAATCATCCCATACTTGGACATGTCATATACAGCTTTCAAAAAGTACCAAATTGTTTTTTGTAAATTAATGTGTTAATTTTGAGGTGTCTTCATACTTTTAAAAATGTCTCCGACTGATGTTGCCCTTTGTACTGTACTTCTTGTGACGTTTAAAACACTTGCCACGTAATACTGTGACCGTCCATCCTGGATTAAATTAATGGCTCTGGCAACATAAGTCGGAGACATATCCATTTTTTAAAGTAAGAAGACACCTCAAAATTTAAACATTAATTTGCAAAAAACAATTTGGTAGCTTTTGAAACCCGTGTATGACATGTCCAAGTATGGGATGATTCAACAAAACTGTCACTGTCATTCTCCATAGGCTATGGATGGACCATAGCAATCTTAGTTCTTCATACAGAAAAATATTATAAATTGCAATGTTTTTTTTTTAAATCCATATTTTCCACAAAAATAAATATATCGAGGTGAACCTAAAACAAAACTGTTTATAATAGATGTGACTTGATAAATAAAACTTAATTTAAAACAATATACGGTTTTGCCACTCTACAGAGTGTCTTAAACTTATGGTAAAAAACATCTTTTTGTTTAAACCTGTATATTATAAACGTACGTCTATTTTTTAGTAATTTTTTAAAATGTGAGCGATTGTCCATTAATTTATCTACAATATTCTTTAATATTCGTTTAAATCCGACATTAAATAAAAAAGTTATTTGCGATTGAAATTCATCGAAAATTTGTGTGGATCGATTATTTTGCCTGTGAGTGTATATCAAATTTATGTCAAGCCCTTGTAGACATTTTTCACTAAGAAAGTATTAATAAGAGTTTTTACTTTCTTTTAAAAAGTCTGAATAATACTTATTAAGTCGGAAAAAGTCTGAATAAGTCTTAGTAAGTCAGACTAATAGCAAGGTTTGGGAGTCTTCTGGAAGAGTTAATAGGACTTTTTAAGACTTAATAAGACTTTTAGCAGAGAAATGGTAGGTACCTATAGCGATTAAAATAAATATCCGGAATTATTCAGAGATGTTGTATTTGGTTATTGCAAAAGAAAGCACAATGAAAAGGATTTATAAACACTGTTTTTGTGTTGTCATAAGGCTTATAAAAACACGAAAGCAATGTTTACAATATAGGTAAACAAACTTTATTTTAATTAAACAGAATATAACAGTTGGGAGATACGTTTGGTTTGTGTACATACAGATCCCTTGTTGATTAAGGACATATATAAGGTATAGTTAATATAACAATTCTTCTAAACGCATAGTCGAACTCATACACAGATTATAAAACTAATAAAACAAATATCGTTGATCTTCGAGCTGCTTTAATTGGTTCATGTGTTTTATACAGTGTTGCCGGATGAACGTCATAAAAGTTCCCGGCCAAAAATTACAAAATAGGTACTAAAAAAACTAGTTATTTTTTAAATTTACTAGCGCATTCGTCCTGTTTAAAAAAAATAATTAAATTAATTTAAAATTTTTATATAAGTAAATAAAAATGTAACAGGATAATTATTAATTATGCATTTTTAGTAAACATACAATATTATTTACTGAAAATATCTTCAGTTAGTATTTTGATCGAAATTTGCAAAATATCCGATTTTACTCGCTTTAAAATTCTACCCTCAAACATGAATGGCCAAAAATGAAAAAAAAAATGCAAAAAAACTTGTAAAAATTTAAAAAAAAAACAAAAAAAGAACTGTACCTTCTCTTTTTTAAGTCTTGCTGCTGCTTCTTCATACTCAGGTTTCATTCTCTTGCAGTGTCCACACCAAGGAGCGTAAAACATCACCATAACCGATTTATGTTCAGCAATAACACGATCAAATGAAGTTGAATCCAAGTGCAAAACTTCACTTTCAGTTTCCGACCATTCGGGTTCTTTGGGTTTTGGAGTGGCTGGCCGAGGATCTCTCATAAAGTCCACCAAAGCAGTGCGTTTGTTTTCCCCCTCGTAAACGAATTTTTGAGCCCCATTTCTAAAATAATACTATTTAATTATAAATATTTGGATAGGGTAAAGTAAGTGGCGGCCCCTCAGGGGAGGCAGTGCCTCATCATAGGGAACTTTCTATAATATACTATAAATTTTTAATATTTGGATTACATGAATTGTGAAATAGTCAATAAAATTGATTGATTTTATACGTGGAATACCCAGCAACATTTAAATTATTTGAATTTGAAACGACCGCAATTTAAACTAATATTTATAGCTAGATGATTGGCTCAGAAGCATGCCTGAACTAATTTAGACTCACGATTGGCGTTAGCCTTGTTGTCTCGTTCTATTACAATGCGATATCATAGTTGTCTCCTTCTCTCGTATTAGCATACGCGAGGCAGGCACGCCTACATCCAAGGAAATAAGCAGGTGTTGTGGCTACACTGTTGCGGAATTTTAGATAAATTATACTTCACACGTTTTTCAAAATTCGATAATAAATGGTATTATTTTTCTTATAATAGATCGATTTAATCGAAATTATATTTCTATTCTAAAATAAACATATTTTAACACTATCGCCATCTTGTAGCCATCACAGTAACCAATAAAATAAATACAGATTCCTTTTTTAGGTTTGTTTTGGTTATAAAATTCTGAACTGTTTAAAGGACAAATCTGCGGTTATTTACGCAATATTTTGTTTATTCTTTTTCTATGAGTTTGTCTATTTTATGATTCTTTTGTAAGTGGTTTATTCTGTGGGTTTAGTTAATTGAACTTGGTGATTTATGTGAATTTAGTCATTATGGATATTACGGTGAGAAATTGTAGCGATATTACACCTCACACCTCTACACCTTCCCGTGGTTCTTGCTGAACAATGAAATATTAATTAGACAAAAATGAGGTTTATTTAAAATAAACGTTATTTTTACAATAAAATAAATATTCCTTCCTCCTTATATGATATTTACAAAAACGAAATAAAAAAAATTACCTAAAACAGCAATCTTTAAAAAATATTTAACAATTTATGTTATTTGATGAAAAGTTGTGATGTTTATATATTTTTTTATAGAACTATTATTAAAAATTCAAATATTCTTATTTTTATGTAAACGTAAATAAAGTTTAAACAAACAAACTATCCTTTTTATATATTTATAGGAAAACAACTAAAATCATTAAAACAACGGCATATATAAATTTTAAATAAATAATATTCTACCTACTTTTAAAATATTTTTTGTACTTACTCATAATAAAGTATAGTAGGAAATCCAGTAATATTGTACTGAATTCTAACAGCACTGTTTTCTGGCCGATTAACATCAATTGCAGCCAAAACAGCACTGTCTTTTAAGTCATCTGCAGCCTGTGAATATTCTGGTTTTAAAGTTTTACAATATCCACACCAAGGGGCATAGAACATGATCATTAATGGTCGACTTTCTTTCCGAATCAGTTTTGAAAGATTCTAAAAATAAACATTAAAAATGTTGAAATTTTATTTGAAAAATTTTCAAGACCAAAAAGGCTTTCCTCCATGATTTTTTGTATGAATGAAATTTGGATTTAAATGACATGATTACAAAAATTTAATAACATAATTGACATTTTTTCTTTGACACTCTTTGACAAGGGTAACATATTTTGAAAATACAGGGTGTCTCAAAAGTCAAGGACAGCAGAAAGTCTTTGCTGTTTTTTGATCATTGATTAGTTATTAATAAAATAAAGTAGCCAATCACAGGCGTGCTTTAGCAGAATGATTACAGGTGGGAGAACTATATTGTGCACCTTAATATTAGAAACTCTATATAAAATCGTAGTGTAAAATTACCTTAATCATACGTTAGTTTTAACTTGAGACATTCTTTTTTTTTAGGGAAAATTGGTGTCCCTATATATTAATACAGATTAATAATCGTTTTAAACGTTGTGTTTCTTACAGAGGCGCTTGTAAGCCTAAAAGTGCTAAGAAAAACCGTTTTACTTCTCTTTTGGTAAAAATAAATATCAGGGCTTTCATTAAACTGTCAAATTTCAATTTTAAGGTTAATTTACCGTAACCCACAAATTTAAATTTGATAGTTTAATGACAGCCCTGATGGAATAAGGTTTAAAATGGTTGTTCTTAGCACTTAAAGGCCTCATTTGAGGCTTACAAGTGCCTATGTAAGAAACAACATTTAAAACGATTTTTAATCTGTATAAACATAAAAATGGCCGCCGTTAGATTCTATGCAGTGTTGCAGTGATTTTTAGTATGCGCGAAACAAGATAAAACACGGTTTGTTGTGTGGATTGTGATTAATCACAATCAAATATATTTTAACTTATTTAAAAAAGGTAAAGTAAAGTATATCACCGTAAACCTTGTATAAACTTTAAAGTTAAAATAACAAAAAGAAAAGGTAAAGTTCATTTTTTTTTATCTGGACTGCGGCAACGTTGCAAATTTAGGGTTTTGGTTGGTAAATACAGTTGTCAAGTTGGTCGCATTGATTAAAACAAACTAAGCTAGTTATAAATCTAATTGTGGTTATGTATAAATTATTGTAGGTTACATTGTGCAGTTGTCAAGTTGAGTTGTCGAAATTCGTAGTTAAAAATGCAATTAATTTGGCTTTGGGGGTGCTTGGATGAGTAAAATCATATACAAAAAATAGTTAAATATAGGTTGCTTTACAGCCCAGAAGAGAAAGTATTCCTAGCGGATAATAATCTTTGCTTTGAAAAGAATTTATATAAAAGAAATTAAAATTTTTTGTGAACGTAAATGTTGTCCAAATTCGTTACTTTTTTACTCCAAAAATGTCCATAAGGCGATGTACTTTTTCTTCCATTGTGGCATTTGGCATAATTTCATCAAAATGAAGTTTTGCACTCAAAAGGGCTTGTACATTTGAATTCGTTGCTATTATTTTTGGCATAATTATCTTTTTATTTATAATTGACAAGTAAATTATCAATAATAAATATTATGGTCAATTTGACAGTGTCAAAGTATTTAACTAAATTCTTTAGCAGAAGTACCATTTTTAAATACTAAAAATACTAAGTCAAACTGGCATAAGCCACCATCCTAACAAAAAAACACGAGTCCAGATAAAAAAATGAACTTTTTTTTAAAGAAAAGTAAAGTAAAGTATATCATCATCAACCTTGTATTAACTTATTTATTAAGTCAGTGGTTAAAAAAAAAATAACAAAAAGAAAAGGTAGGTCTATTTGTATCACACAAAAAAATGAACATTTCTCCAGAACTTAAAAAACCAAAACACTGACAATGACAGTGAAAAAATAAAATTAAGGTCTTTTCACAATATAATACGCCTGTGATTATTAATAACTAATTAATATTCTTAATAAATTTTATATTGAAAGTTCTCTAAAACCATTTAAAAAGGCTTTACTTACAGTTGCATCTGCAATGTGTAGGACGTTGTTGGCTGATATGTATTCTTCCCAAGGTAGGTCTCCAGTAGGATCCCTCATGAAATTAGTCATTGAACTGGAGGTATATTTTCTATCATAGTCTTTATTAAATTCACCATCCTTGTAATGTTTTAAGGTAAATGGTTCATTTGGTATTTTAAGTTTTTTGCAAGTTTTCTTTGCATCTCTAAAATAAAACATACAAAAAACATCCATTCCATTTTAAGGTACTCTCTTAAGAATGTCAACTTAAGCTAGACAATACTCTTTTAAGAATGCCAATTTAAGCTTAGATACTGTTTTAAAAATGTTAACTAGATATTACGTTTTTTTATAAAGTTTAAAATATTTATTTAGCTGTTTAATGGTAATTAGGCTATCTTATTGATAAAATAATTTTTTCTTTTTTCGTATTTCCCTAATTACTTACCCAGAGCAGTCAATAAGAACCATAGTCCCTATTCCTTTTATGTTTCCTGCAACTTCCTTGAACACTTTAATAACATTTTGAGATTGTTTGTAGGAGTTGTAAAAGCAAACAAGAACATTTGTTTTCGTTCGAATTAGCTTTTTAAACTCTTTTATATCAACTACATTTTCGATAACATTGTTTTTGTTCGTCTTGGCTTTACATGTTGGGGTTTGGAAAGTTATAAACTAAAAGTAACGTATTTAATTATTGTAACTTGTACTGGTAAGTAATCTTACTATTAATAATAGGAATAATATAAGAAATTTCATTTCACATTCACACCACAAAAAATACACCGGAAAACTGTGAAGTTGGAAGTCAACAGTTGTCAACAGTGCTGCCTACTTAGATGCAAAAAACTGACTACGTCATAGACCAGTATTGCCAACTTAGAAGGATTCCCATCACCAAGGATATAAAAGACAGGATAGGCAACTTTCTATTTTCGTCTCAATGATACATAAGACAGGATAGTACTAAATAAACGGCTTAAACTAATTACTAGGCTTGTTTTTGAAAGTAAATTTTTAAGAATTCATATAAGCGGTTTATTGAAATTTTTTAGTGCAGAATTAAGTAGTGAAAATTTTTCCTAATATAATTTATATTTAAGTTTGGACATTTTTAAGAAATTAGTAAAAAAACGCTAAAGAAGCATCGGGTTTTCGCAACGCGCGCGCCATCTGGTGGACTTCAAAAGCATTGCGTGAATTTAAGAATTGTCAACAATACATTTAAAGCATACGAACTGTACATCATTTTTAAATAAATAGGTAGTTTTTTCTTACTCGACAAATTTTGTTCAATTGCATAGCTAAATCGCGCACGTTATTTGGGTTTTACGTTGCAAGGAAAAAACTAAAAAACTGTTTTAGTACTCGATTTCGATTGATTATTCCTTATATCATTCAATTGATTAAGAAACTCAACGCTTAAATGCTTATATAGTTACGTTAGTGTGTGTATTTTATCTAAAGGATCATGGTGAATTATTGTGTTTTTAATTGTAAATAAAATTCAAGAACTAAATCGTTGCATTTTCATGTTTTGCCAATGAATCCAATTCGGTAAGTACATTTGTTGGTGCAGAATTAACTAATGATAACTTTACCTAATATAATTTATATTTGTTTGGACATTTTTAAAAAATTAGTAAACAATAATTTGTGCACAAACATAACCTTATAGACCAGGGTCGAAAATTTTTGAAACAAAAAAAATAACAGTAGGATGAAACCCATTGGAAAAGGAGAAGAATATAATAAAAATGAAAGGAAAAATAAATTACGGGCGATCTGACTTCGGGAAGTGGGAGGGGGGGGTTTTAAGGGTAAAAAATGGTTTATCTCGATTTCAGACAAAACTACAAGTCCTATGGAAAAAAGTTAAATGTCAAAGTTGTAGGTAATAAAAAGATCTACAACTTTTGTAATTACAATTTTTTTACACAACCTCAAAATTTATGTGAAAAATTCAAAAAACCAAGTTTTTGGTTTTTTATTTTTATCTTTTTCAAAAAAAATTTTTTTTCCACGAAATTTGGTGAAAACTTACCTTTTTATGTCCCAAATACACTGTAATTTATTTGATTTAAAATATTTATTATTTCGCCTTATTTTGACTTAATATCAAAAAAGCACCCTAATTTTCAATCGAAAATTCTCGCGTCAAAATATCAGCTTTTTTCAAAAAGTCGGTGTGCTTTTTGTTCGTTGAAATCTCTACTTTCTGATGGTGTAAAAAAAATATACATTACTATGGTAAATGTTCTCAGAAAATGCAAAAAATATTATAATGAATAACGAAAAAAACTCGAATTCGAAAATTTATTCATTATGTACAATTTCATCAAAAAAATGTGATTGTTGCAATTTTTTTTAGTTAAAAAGTTTATTTATTAAATTAAAATTAAAAAAATTAAAATTAAAAAGTTTATTTATTAAATTCTAATAACATTAAATAATTATGTCAGAAAATCTCATAAAATATAAAAATACATGTAAATCATACTATTGAATTTAGATACTTCATTCTGATTACGTTATTCATTATAATATTTTTTGTATTTTCTGAGAACATTTACCATAGTAATGTATATTTTTTTTTACACCATCAGAAAGTAGAGAGTTCATTGAACAAAAAGCACACCGACTTTTTAAAAAAAGCTGATATTTTGACGCGAGAATTTTCGATTGAAAATTAGGGTGCTTTTTTGATATTAAGTCAAAATAAGGCGAAATAATAAATATTTCAAATCAAATAAATTACTGTGTATTTGGGACATAAAAAGGTAAGTTTTCACTAAATTTCGTGGAAAAAAAATTTTTTTTGAAAAAGAAAAATAAAAAACCAAAAACTTGTTTTTTTGAATTTTTCACATAAATTTTGAGGTTATGTGAAAAAATTGTAAATACAAAAGTTGTAGATCTTTTTATTACCTACAACTTTGACATTTAACTTTTTTCCATAGGACTTGTAGTTTTGCCGGAAATCGAGATAAACCATTTTTTACCCTTAAAACCCCCCCCTCCCACTTCCCGAACTCAGATCGCCCGTAATTTATTTGTCCTTTAATTTTTATTATATTCCCCTCCTTTTCCAATGGGTTTCATCCTACTCTTACTGTTATTTTTTTCTCTTTTTACCATTTTTAAAGGCTTCTGCACTGGTCTATTAAAATCAATCATTTTTATATTTTAGTTCTCTAAAAAACGCCGAAAACTGCATTTTAAACAACAAAATATACCTACGAATTCATGGCAACATAATATTATATGTATATAATACATAATATAATGGTATTTTACCGTTGAGAGACTTTCTTAATCAACGCTTTTAATAACGCTAAATGCGGTTTAAATTTAGACGACTTATTTGTATGTTTACACTTTTCACGTTAATCACTACTAAAATGTGTATTTATTGTATCGAATAGGTACAATTTATATTTACAGAGACTGTATGCAATTTATTTCTTCATTCAGATTAACACTGTTCATTGGAAAACCGGTAAAAACTCAACCCAGGATTTCCTCTCGAAATACACCCAACAACACAACAAATCGTGCCACGGTTTTTTTCGGATATTTTTGTAATACACACGCAAACTTGTTATTTTATTAATAACTTGGTATTTAATTAATAAACACATTCTATAAAATGGATTTCCTCGACTACCTACGCTACTGAGTAGCAAGAAAATCTGGGAATCAGGTCGCAATTTTCTTTATGTTTGTTTTTAGGTAGTTACGATAAAAAGACTAGATAGAATGCAAGCAAACATGGCAATATATTACTTTTATATGAATAATAAATGAATTTAACGATTTTACTCAACTGTTATTCCTTTTATGATGATTATTATAGCTATAAAATAATAATATTTGTATTAACTCATTTGGTTATTACCATAGTTATAGTAAAATTGTTTTTCGGAAATTAAAAACAAAACAAAAATCCGTGCCTTTTTAAAGCTCAAGTTCAAAAGTTTCAATTTATCATATTGTGTATGTACCGCCTCTAAGGATCGAAGCAATCGCTGTCCCAGAATCCTTGTCAGGACCCTTAATAAAGCAGCGTTGCCATATTTGCCCTTTTTAGCAAGTTAACTAAGTACTTTCTACAAACAGCTAGCTGTTATAGGTTATAAGGAAATTTTTATTTTTATCGAAGTATATTATAATATCTGATCAAAATTTACCTACAATAAGTAGGTATTTTATAAAAAACAATTCTTAAATTATTCTACTACACTCACAGGCAAAATAATCGATCCACACAATTTTTCGATGAATTTCAATCGCAAATAACTTTTTTATTTGTTTTCGGATTTAAACAAATATTAAAAAATAATGTAGATACATTAATGGAGAATCGCTCACATTTTAAAAATTACTAAAAATATACGTACGTTTATAATATACAGGTTTAAACAAAAAGATGTTTTTTACCATAAGTTTAAGACACTCTGTAGAGTGGCAAAACCGTATATTGTTCTAAATTAAGTTTTAATTATCAAGTCGCATCTATTTTAAACAGTTTTGTTTTTGGTTCACCTCGATATATTTATTTTTGTGGAAAATATGGATTTTTTTTTAAAACATTGCAATTTCTAATATTTTTCCTGTATGAAGAACTAAGGTTGCTATGGTCCATCCATAGCCTATGGAGGATGACAGTGACAGTTTTGTTGAATCATCCCATACTTGGACATGTCATACACGGCTTTCAAAAGCTATCAAATTGTTTTTTGTAAATTAATGTGTTAATTTTGAGGTGTCTTTTTACTTTTAAAAATGTCTCCGACTGATTTTGCCCTTTGTACTGTACTTCTTGTGACGTTTAAAATACTTGCCACGTAATATTGTGACCGTTCATCCTGGATTAAATTAATGGCTCTGGCAACATCAGTCGGAGACATACTTATCCATTTTTTAAAGTAAGAAGAAGACCTCAAAATTTAAACATTAGTTTGCAAAAAACAATTTGATAGCTTTTGAAAGCCGTGTATGACATGTCAAAGTATGGGATGATTCAACAAAACTGTCAATGTCATTCTCCATAGCCTATGGATGGACCATAGCAACCTTAGTTCTTCATACAAAAAAATATTGGAAATTGCAATGTTTTTTTAAAAAATTCATATTTTCCACAAAAATAAATATATCGAGGTGAACTAAAAACAAAACTGTTAAGAATAGATGTGACTTAATAAATAAAACTTAATTTAGAACAATATACGGTTTTGCCACTCTACAGAGTGTCTTAAACTTATGGTAAAAAACATTTTTTTGTTTAAACCTGTATATTATAAACGTACGTCTATTTTTTTGCAATTTTTTAAATTGTCAGCGATTGTCCATTAATTTATCTACAATATTCTTTAATATTCGTTTAAATCCGACATCAAATAAAAAAGTTATTTGCGATTGAAATTCGTCGAAAATTTGTGTGGATCGATTATTTTGCCTGTGAGTATATAAAAGCAAACTATTTTTTATATAGAATGCGCATAATCTCGAGTGTAATACTATACTTTATCTACTCCCATAAGTAGATAATAAAATGATTAAAAAAAATATATATATATAAGTAAAATTTGTCATATGTTATTTAACTTTGAAATATCTCAGTTAGTATGCATTTTACGAAAAAATGTTTAAAATAAAAATTAAATGATTCGAGGGGGGAAATCAATCAGTACTAAAATCATACTCTCCTTCTTATAGGAGGAACAGGGGGTAACTTTAAAATTTCCAATGGAGATTGCAGATTCGTATCATTCGACTAAAAATAGGTAGATTTTGTCTAAAACAATTTTTCATATATGTAATAGATAACGCTGAAATGAAAAAAAATCAATTTTGTTCGATTTTTCTTCTGTATACGTTTCTGCAATAATTTTTCTATAAAAATATCACTTTTTTTGGTAATAATTATCTTATTAAATTAAATCTAATTTTTTTAAGTACCCACCATCAATTATGGTTGAAAATGTTTTATACCGCAAACACCAAAACGGTGTTTATCAGAAAAAAAGGAATAGTTCATTTCCCTGCTTAAAATACCCCATAGAGACCCTGTTCAAACCGATAGATATTTGTATCGGAATGTATGGTGTTTCTATAGGGTGTATCGGTATGTATAGGACCCATATAGGGATATCCACCCTTGATTTATTTGTTATTGGTTCCAATGGGGAAAATACACATAAATGTAGAAATTAGTTTTTCTCCCATAGAAACCCATGGGTTTTAATAAAATTTTGTCAAATGTTTTATGGTTGTTCTATAGCATCGTTTCTTAACCTCGGGTCGCGACCCAAATTTGGGTCGCGGGCCATATCGAGATGGGTCGCATCCTTAATTTAAATTAAGAAAATGTAGAAAATTAATGATTTTATTTTTTATCGGGTCGCGAGCTTCTAATATTTTTGAATTGCGGGTCGCCAGCCAAAAAAAAAAAATCCTTCATTGAGTTATTTGCTATCGGTCTCAATAGGGAAAATGTAAAAGTTATGATGTGCCTATAGGTAATTTCCTATAAATTTTCTATCCCATAAGTATTTATATAAATAAACTGTGGGAAGGTTAATATAAACAAAGATTAGTTTGACGGTAATAAACCAGATAGTTATTTTATTTTCTTTAAAATGGTTCAATTAACCCAGAAAACTTTAGTGAAACCAACCCGCTGTATGGTTCAGTTTACTAAATATGTTGTTTGTAAAATAAGAGTTACTTCAACCTAAAGCACTCTGTTAAAACGATTAAAACAATTTGCCGTGCATTCCTGGTTGCATAGTGTGTACCGATCGCGGCAAAGGCGGTGTGGATCACGTGATGTTCTTAAATCTCGCCTCTGTTGACTTACATGAAGAGTATATAAGCTCAGATAGTCCTTTGCTTTGGTGTGATACTACAAGTTGTTCGATACTAAAGAGACCTTAAATAGGTGGAAGCTGTTGACTCAATATTTGAAGTATTTTAAGTCGGTGGAATGCACTAAAAACATTATCTCTAGCGAGTTGAAGGTTCAATTTTCTGGAATAATACCACTGGTAATATACTTGTAATGCCTCAAGGAACTTCCTGTTTTCTTTTTTTCTGTGTAGTATGATTTAATTTGACCAAAAACACATTATATTTAACACTGAAAAGGAGTTCAATTTACACCAGGTAACATTTATTTTAATACTGTGTGAAAGTTAAATTTACACCATTTTAGTATTTGAATTTACACTGGGCCAACTAACCATATTTAACACAATTTTGGTTTGTATCGATGTAGACCATGTTTGGTGTTAATTTGGTGTTAAAATGGTCATGAAATTTTGAACAGTGTAAAATACCATTAAATCCTTAAATCTGCCTTAACATTTTTATTCACAGCATCCTCGCAAATGCCGTATGGTATCCAGGAGATAAGGTACAGGGGAGCGACATTGCAACGCAGCTTTAAATCTCATAGGGAGCGTGGCGCAGACGTAATTTTCAAGGGGTTAGTGTGATCAGTGCCCTAGCGGGACGTACTAGTAAACAGATCAGTGATCGGTCGTGTCTTGTTTCTTGCGGAAACCAAAAAATAAAAACGTGTCATATCTTAATATGTGGTTAGGCACAGGCTTCGCTGATCTGGATAGGTAAGTTTTTATTTTATTTTGATGTAGGGTAAACCTCATAGTTATTGGACAAGCAATATTATTTATATATGCCGTTGTTTTAAAGATTTTAGTTTTTTTCTTATAAATATATAAAAAGGATAATTTGTTCGTTTAAACTTTATTTATTTTTTTATATAAACATAAGAACTTTACATCAAATAACATAAATTGTTAAATATTTTTTAAAGATAAATTGCTGTTTTAGGTAATTTTTTTTATTTCTTTTTGTAAATATCATATAATTCATATATTTCTTTTTCGGATTCCTCATCCCTTTTTTGGATTCTGAATGTAACTACCTATTCCTTGGTCTGACTTCTGAAATGGTTTGTTGCAAATATCATTAAGTGTGGTATCTCTAGTTTGTGAAGCATTTATAATGTTTAGGTCGGAACATATCTAATATTTTTTCCATTACTTTTTTACGTTCTCTATCATGCAATGTATTTAAATCACTGTTATTCTGCAAGATGTCCTGTGACAAAGAAATCACTGTATTACTTACTCTCTAAAAATTAATTAGTCAAAAATGTCATAGCGAAAAAGCAGCCACTAATTATTCTCGCCAACAGCAATTTGTATCCAGGACATTTAGAAGTCAATTCCTATGAAATATTATTCGCTGAATACGACTATATCTCAAAAACTGATTAACTTTTATAGTTTTTGACGGTCTTTTCGAATTCAGGGGACAATTTTACATAAGAATTTGCTGGTAAATGCCCGGGATACAAATAGAGTATGATATTGGACATATGTCCAATAATAGAAATTTACATTTTTTACCAACCAGTAATTGGACACTGGCCATTTAACTGTTTGTTTTCAGAATTAAAATTAAAACGCATTAAAGTGACAATGTTTAAACCATTTATACCACACATAGTCCGGGAGGCAGTGAAGATTTTCGGTACTTATTTTCCCAGTCGGCAAACACCGATACAATTATTGGGTTTGTTATTCTGAGCAAAATTTATAAATATTTAGGGGGGGGGGGTTTTCCGATGGGTTAAGGCGGAAAATGCGTTATAAAGTACAAATATATTGCACTTTTTATTCCAGTGATAAAAATAATTCCATTAGTGAGAGATATAGTGAACTTAAGAAAAAAAATAGTCT
Source organism: Brassicogethes aeneus (assembly GCA_921294245.1). Classification (NCBI taxonomy): domain Eukaryota; kingdom Metazoa; phylum Arthropoda; class Insecta; order Coleoptera; family Nitidulidae; genus Brassicogethes; species Brassicogethes aeneus. Next base: position 53,936,218 of record OV121137.1, read on the forward strand.
GGCTAATCTGTGAGTATGGGTAATATGTCTGGCAGGTGGAAAGATTATCAAAACCATTGCCCTTATTTTCGCAGTCCTAAAAATTTTGTGAGATGATACTTTATATTATAATTACAGTTGCAAATATAGTCTGGCTAATGTGGAACACTCCGAAAGCCTTGCCAGACTCGTCCAACCCTCCACAGGCGCGCTAAATTCGGCATGTTCAATTATAAAGGCGATTGTTGTCATCTCTACATGTTTTTACTTTTCATAATGTATGATAAGAAAATAATTTGTGTAAAGCAAAATTTAAATATGGCTAAAAAAAATGTCAGTCCGTCCGCCACCAAAAAACTTCTGGCGGGGCTTTCGTGATTGTAAATAACAGCCAGACGTGTATTTTCTACAAAATTATAGTATTACTTATCATGTGACAAATTTTCAAATCCGGGAAAATAAGAGCAAAATTTTTGTAATTCATACGCAAGATGCCGTCAGAACAATTTGCCAATTTCATAAATCAGCCAGACTTAATTTTGATTATAGTTTATGACATACCAAATAATGGGTTAAATTTTAAGCATGGGAAAATAAGGGCTACGTATTTCAAAAACCGGTCAAATTTTTGCTTCCGCAAATTTTCAGCCAGACTGACTTTCCTTCACTTGGGATGTGCCAGACTGTTATTTCAATTAATAAAATGACTCACTTTAATTAAGGTAGTTGTCGTGCTATAAGCATACCATCAGAAAATTTTGAATTTTTGTATACTTATTAAGGACATGACAATACATATATCCTTAAAATTTGAAGTCGATTGACCGTCTATAACCCGAGATAAATTCAATTAAAAATTGGATAATTAACATGGATTGTATAGGCTTTCTGTAGTTCTGTACCAGTTTCTTAGTTATACAGAAAAAACTAACTGTCAGAAGCTTTCAAAAGACTAACATTGTTTTAATGTATTTTTGCTGAGTTTAAAAAAAAATAATTAAAAATTTTTGACCGTCCAATTGTTTATAAATAACCGTTTAAAGTTCAACAATTTGTAAAAAGTATACATCACTAGTGTCAGATAAAAACAACTTGGCAAGGCTGTACGCGAGTATAGATATAATTTCCGCAGTAAATTCAAACGTCTGATTCAGTCTCCAATATATCTATTGGTTGAGCATAAGCGACGTTGCCGGATTAAAACTTATGAAAATATTTGAAAGTATTACGTAAAAATAACGTCTCCAGGGTACAGTCTTGCGAACAAATTATGAATCACTTAGCTACCAGCTCGTATACTTTTACGGTGCGTATAATCTAAAAAATTTTTGACAATATTGTACCACGACAACTACCTTAATGTGAAATATTTATGACTGGGAAAATAAGTGGACTTGACTTTTTGGCTCATCTAGTGAACCCATCCGAAAATTTTAGCCAGGCACACAAATTGTCGTTTTGTGTCACCATTTGAACAAACTTAATGCCATTCACAAACTGGGAAAATAAGAAGATAAAAATCTTCACTGCCTCCCGGACTAACACTGATCTGTACACTTTTTAGAAATATTTTTTATTGTAATTTAAACACAGCCCTGCTCTTAACAAAAAAAAACAAAAATCTTACCACCAAAGTAACGTGCGAACTTTTTTGTCCTATTATAGGACAATATAATATTGGACCCAAAATAAAGTAGTTCTATATTATTACCGACTGAGATAGTTATAATTGTATACAGCGTCATCTAATGATTTGACTTTAAGGTAACTATTTATAGAACTCTTGTTTTTACAGTATTAATGTTAATTGTCCAATAAGTATAAAGTGTCCGATAACTGTCTACTTTACCCTAATTAATTTAATTTTTCATTAATCCAGAGGCGAGCTGTGGCATCCCAACTATGTAGATATTTAAAAAATAATTTTTTGTACCCGACTGCTTTTTATAAATTTAATATTCTTTTGAGACTAAGCAATTAATTTTGAAGAAAAAAATAAAATTCGGTTAGTTGCAACATTATTCCATTGGCTTAATTTTTTTTCGATTAAAATCTGAGACACCTTATATAAACCCGATTGCAAACAATCGAGAGTTGTGTCTTCGAACATGAAAACCATTTTTGAAAATAAATTTGGTTTTTATTCATTATTATTCAAATGTGTTAGCAACCCTCGTTCCAGCTTTAACAGCTCACTATAAAGTATCTATCTATAATCTCTGAGAGAGGTAAATTTAAAAGAATATTATTTTTCTTTCATGAGAGCGATCCATACATCTCCTATACTGCCCTAGTATGGAGAAAAGCAGTAACTGCTAAACAAGAAATTTGTGGAAAATAAGCATAAACTACATTATTATAAAAAGCAGTATACCTATAGGTATTTCATTGATTTTTTTAACTTATGAGATATTTTTTTAACTTATGAGATATTTTACTGCATTTCTGTGTTGAATTCGGTTACAAAATGTCCATAGCTTTACCATAGCACAAGAAAACGCATTTTGCATTTTTTTGCAGTTACTGCCTTTCTCCATAGTAGGGCAGTATAGTGAATAGGATATGTACCCAAGCAACAATTTAAGTATTTGTTACGTAGGTATACGGGACTATTGAAGTGTTTTGCAACAGTCGCCGGTCTCTTTATATTACTCTTTCATTGCTAAGTTACGACTAAAGTGGGGAACAATTATTGAGTTCCAAAAAGTTAGCAAATATGTCACTAGCTATAAACCCTGCTACTATTTGGAACGTAGCTGCTACGTTACTAGATCGTTTCAATATCGTTGCTAGAGCGTTATAATTACTTTTATTTATTTGTTTTTACTTCTATATTAACTGTCTTTGTCAAACTTATATTACATTATACTATCCCTCCTTTTTTAAATGGAACCACTACGGACTTGGCTTTTCAATATTGTCGTTTATTAAATATGTACTGGTAGTTTATAACTTCCAGAATAACAGTATAATGTAATAGTCCCGTCCGTTACGCTTTAAATTATTAATTTTTAAGGAATTAAACAGTCAATCACGATACCTAATTTTGCCAAATAAAAACCTTGTTAAACAGCTTTTGTTTAGAACTATTTATAAAAATTTAACATTGGTAATATAATAGAACAATATTATTTTGTAAATAAAAACACGGCAACTTTCCTATCCGTTAAGCGTGGAATGGCCCATATATATATTTTTTATTCAGTTGTTTTTCGAATTTTTGTAATTAGTTATTTTGCATTTTTTTATATTTAATATAATGCTATACAGGGTATTTCTGGAGAAACGCAAACGGTATGGATTTGAAATTTTAATAGCATATACAATTTTATTTAGACTATACATAAAGTCAATAGTTTTCAAGATATTAATTTTTTTCGTTAAAATACAAGTTAATCAAAAATAGCCTCTAATTTGTTTGTTATTATGTTTGTTGACATGAAGTTGGAATTTTTGGGATATTAAAACATTGTTTAGTTTTTTAAAGGTTTTTCAACAAATACCTTAAGAAAAACCACTTGAAATTCGATTGGTATTATAGTAACTCTTTCCTAAAGTTAAAATTTCAGAGACATTTAACAATTTCTAATATTTTCAATACTATTTTGTATCAACAAACCTCTGAAATTCTACATGTGGTTTAATGTGACAGTATCATGTTTATTTGATTGAAAAATTAATAACTCAAAAAATATTTACTTTAGGTATAGGATATGGTATAGCCATTTTACTTAGAATTTTATGTAGAATTAAATAATGTAACAATATATGAGGTATTCCGGTAAAACAGGAAGTAATATTTGATTGTTTCGACCTTTACTTGATGAAACTCCATATTATTATTATGTAGATATAAAAACAAATATGTTTTGAAAGTTTCACGTGTTTTATTTACTTTTGACAATTGTTTCGACGAAACAATTGTCAAAAGTAAATAAAACATGTGAAACTTTCAAAACATATTTGTTTTTATATCTACATAATAACAGGAAGTAATATTTTGTTCAAAATAATTTAGGAAAAGAGTCTAAAGCGAATACTTTACGCTATTAAAATTTTAAATCGATGTCTTTCGCGATTCCCTAGAAACTTCCAACGGAGTAAGTACGTGAAACACCCTGTATATTAAACGTCATTTTTGTGTTATGCTTTACTTAATTATTAATTATAGATACAACAATATTTGTATAAAAATGACAAAATGTACTAACCTAAGCATTTATGAATACTGCTACTGCTAATTCAAAACTGATCCTGGCCACAGAAACATCATTTGCATAAAAAAGTTAATATATCAAATAATAGTCAAATATCAATACTTTAACGTGTTATACTCAAATTTATAAAACAAAGTTGCTTCTTCGATTATTTACCCTTTAAAAATTGTTAAATTTTAAACTAAATTATCACCAGCGCCCCCTGTACGTTATAATCTAAACAAAATTTGTTCATGGATTAATTGTCATTAGTAAGATCTACATTTTGTCCAAATTTCAAATTGATAGCTTTTGAAATAAAAAAGTTATTAAAAAAAATTAAATTTCTTCATTTTTAACACAGCGAAGAAAAAAATAAAAATAAAAACAAAGTTGTCAATGGACGAGATTTTTTTTTTTTGAAAAAAGTCCTGCATTTAGATGTAGAAATAAGGTAAAAAAAGTTTCAATCGATTTCTTGATCCCTTGCAATTCGATCCTTTCGCGAAACCGTAGTTAAATTAATGGAATTTTCTTTAAAAAAATATTTATAAATTTTGACACATACGTCAGATTTTATGAATTGTCAAATAGTTTCCTTTAATTCGAGAAATAATCATATATTATATCACGAGAACTATGAATTTAATCGGGTAAACTAGGCTCAGTATACTGAACTATAGTTTTTTGTTTGGTTTTTGTTGGAAAATGTTGAATGCAAAATAATTTAATAAAATCACGAGACCGCGTAGTGGTCGATGGGTTTTATTTTTAATTATTTTGCATGAAACTATTTTCCAAAAAGAAAAATCAAATAAAAAACTTACTGAGCATAGTTTGACAGATTAAATTTATAGGTTGAGTGATATACGTCTAGATTATTTCTCGAATTAAGTAATAATTGATATTTCGTAAACTAGATAACTTATTTTTTATTGTTTTTTAAAAAATGTTTGTTAAAACTTGTAAATAACACCATAAAATCGTAAACAAAAATCCAATATGGAGGCTAAAATTTAATCGCTGTTAAAAAGGTCTAGTGATTTAATCGCTTATTTAAACGAAATTTATTCGAAAATTCAAGGCTTTTGATTGGTTCATATTATATTGAGGGAAATAATCTACACGTAGGTATATCACTCAACCTATAAATTTAATCTGTCAAACTATGCTCAGTAAGTTTTTTATTTGATTTTTCTTTTTGGAAAATAGTTTCATGCAAAATAATTAAAAATAAAACGCCTCGACCGCTACGCGGTCTCGTGATTTTATTAAATTATTTTGCATTCAACATTTTCCAACAAAAACCAAACAAAAAACTACTGAGCCTAGTTTAACCGATTAAATTCATAGTTCTCGTGATATAATATATGATAATTACACGAATAAACTAATTAAATCAAAGATATTTTTGTTGTTTACAGTATTTTTTGGTACACTATTTTTCACATTTTCATTAATTGATTCAAATGATTCTTTACCAAAACGTGAAATTTTAAATAAATGTCACATTAAAATAAAAACTGACGTAATAGACCAGTGCAGAAGCCTTTAAAAATGGTAAAAAGAGAAAAAAATAACAGTAAGAGTAGGATGAAACCCATTGGAAAAGGAGGGGAATATAATAAAAATTAAAGGAAAAATAAATTACGGGCGATCTGAGTTCGGGAAGTGGGTGGGGGGGGTTTAAGGGTAAAAAATGGTTTATCTCGATTTCCGGCAAAACTACAAGTCCTATGGAAAAAAGTTAAATGTCAAAGTTGTAGGTAATAAAAAGATCTACAACTTTTGTATTTACAATTTTTTCACATAACCTCAAAATTTATGTGAAAAATTCAAAAAACCAAGTTTTTGGTTTTTTATTTTTATCTTTTTGAAAAAAAATTTTTTTCCACGAAATTTGGTGAAAACTTTTTATGTCCCAAATACACTGTAATTTATTTGATTTGAAATATTTATTATTTTGACTTAATATCAAAAAAGCACCCTAATTTTCAATCGAAAATTCTCGCGTCAAAATATCAGCTTTTTTCAAAAAGTCGGTGTGCTTTTTGTTCGATGAACTCTCTACTTTCTGATGGTGTAAAAAAATATATACATTACTATGGTAAATGTTCTCAGAAAATACAAAAAATATTATAATGAATAACGTAATCAGAATGAAGTATCTAAATTCAATAGTATGATTTAAATGTATTTTTATATTTTATGAGATTTTCTGACATAAATGTTATTAGAATTTAATAAATAAACTTTTTAACTAAAAAAATTGCAACAATTACATTTTTTTGATGAAATTGTACATAATTATTAAAATAAATTTTCGAATTCGAGTTTTTTTCGTTATTCATTATAATATTTTTTGCATTTTCTGAGAACATTTACCATAGTAATGTATATTTTTTTACGCCATCAGAAAGTAGAGATTTCAACAAACAAAAAGCACACCGACTTTTTGAAAAAAGCTGATATTTTGACGCGAGAATTTTCGATTGAAAATTAGGGTGCTTTTTTGATATTAAGTCAAAATAAGGCGAAATAATAAATATTTCAAATCAAATAAATTACAGTGTATTTGGGACATAAAAAGGTAAGTTTTCACCAAATCTCGTGGAAAATTTTATTTTTTTGAAAAAGATAAAAATAAAAAACCAAAAACTTGGTTTTTTGAATTTTTCACATAAATTTTGAGGTTATGTAAAAAAATTGTAATTACAAAAGTTGTAGATCCTTTTTTACCTACAACTTTGCCATTTAACTTTTTTCCATAGGACTTGTAGTTTTGCCGGAAATCGAGATAAACCATTTTTTACCCTTAAAACCCCCCCCTCCCACTTCCCGAAGTCAGATCGCCCGTAATTTATTTTTCCTTTCATTTTTATTATATTCTTCTCCTTTTCCAATGGGTTTCATCCCACTGTTATTTTTTTTGGTTTCAAAAATTATCGACCCTGGTCTATTATTTTTCTTAAATGCCATGGATACGTAGATACAATGGAATTGTCGATTCCTAGTAGATAATTATCGCTGTAATGAAGCGATAATTGTCTTGTAGGCATATTTAAGAGGGTAATTATCATTATAATTGCAAGGTACATAAAAACATCTGTGATACTTCCCTGGGATAATTTCAATTTACATATTTAACTAATTTGCAAAACACACAAAGTTTTCATAAGTTTATAATAAAATGTTGGGAAACATGCATCAAAATACCGGCTTTCAAAGTAAAAGTGATTTTTTCTTTTTCAACAGATGGATTTTAAAAATTGCTGGATTGTGGTTACCTGAGAATAAAACCTGGTATATTCAGCTTATTTACAAGATATATGCTTTAACCATATTCATATCAATTTACTGTTTTTTCGTAATGACCGAGTTTATATCTCTACTTGATACATATAGTGACTTGAACGATTTAATAAAGAACTTAAGCTTTTGTTTAACCGATTTATTGACCACAGGAAAAGTTGTATTTTGGTATTTCAACATAAGAAAATTGCAAAGTATTATACGAAGATTGGAGGAAGATCAATTAAAGTACGAAAGGTGTGAAGGTTTTGACCCGGAGGAGATTTTTTACAGCTACAAAATTTTCGGGGTTAAAGCAACAGGGACTTTTTTGGGCCTTGGTGTTTTAACTTTTTCCGGTTTGTTTGTACCTCCGATATTATCGACTCTAAAAGTACTCCTCACAAATGATGAATTTAAACCTCCATTGCTCCCAAATTCCTCCTGGATCCCATTTAATTATGATACCCCCAAAATGTATTTAATAGCACTAATTTACCAGGCTATCTCCATGATTTTAAGAGTTATAAATGTTGTTGCCCTGGATTCGTTTATAATGAACCTCATGAATTTCATTGCTTATCATTTTACTTTGATTCAACAAGCCTTTTTAAAAATTACTCAAAGAAAACTACAAAGGCGCATTTATTTACAAAGTTTAACTCCTCAAGAACATACAATTATGGACAAAGAGATTAAGGAAATGTGCAAACAAGTACAAAAAATATTAGGGTTAGTATCTATGTCACTTTATTGTACCCCAATATGGCACTCATTTAAAAATAAATCAAACACTTTATTTAAAAGATGTTAAAATACTTTTTATTGTTTTTTAAAACATTCTTCATGAAGATATATACAGTTTTTATATACGTTTATAGAACTTTTTATCTCTGATTAATGCAATTTAACCAACTTTTGTTGGTATAAAAAAATAGGTTTTCTTCTTAAGGTGTAGTGTCCAAATTGTAAGAATGGCCTTTTACCTTGTCACCGTGCTTTTAAATAAAGTGTCTTTTGGACCTCATTAGTGTCGGGTACATGAGTTTCACACCGCATGGCTACCGGGCACTGATGAGGTCCAAAAAGATGTGATATGTTAGACTAAAACTACCTTACTGTACGTCAATTTAAACACTTTTTTTCTAGGATTTGTAAGGAATTAGAAAACATTCAACGCTACCTTATATTTTTTCAAACAATGGCAACTTTGTTTATTCTTTGTACCTGTCTATATCTAGTCTCATCGGTAGAAAAACTAGTAAAAACTCGAAAAAACATGTAATGATTTTTTTTTAGAAACCTTTGTTTAGTGACGAATTTTTCGGAGAAGCATTTTACTTAATAGCAATGGGAACTCAGTTTTTTCTTTTCTGTTGGTTCGGAAACGAAGTCACCTTAAAAGTATTTTACACAGGGCATCTAATAATTATTTGAAATATATTTTTTAGGCCGATCAACTGTCCATGTTTATTTGGAGGTCGAATTGGATTGCAATGAGTAAACAATTCAAAGATAGTATGATTTTAACTTTGCTTATCCTGAAAAAACCGATTTATTTCACCATTGGCAATTTTGGAGCTTTGACTCTTTCAACTTTTGTGAATGTAAGAAACATTTTTTTATAAAGGGAGCCCAAAATTGTTTTTATATTTTTTTAGATTGCCAAGACATCCTATTCATTTTTTGCATTAATTCAACCAAAAAGTGAATGATTTAATGTTTAAAAACGTGTGTTTTAGTTGACAGTAGGCACTAATTAAAATGTTACTCATACACCAAACACAATAACTGCAAATTATGTATTCTTTTATTTAAAAAAAGGCTTTATAAGTCAAATAGGTAGATATAAATGTATGCCCTAAAAAAATTGTAACATTGTTTAGATTGAAAAGATATCCTACTCATTTTTGCATTAATTTAACAAAAAAGTAAATGATTTAATGTTTAAAACCGTATACTTTTAGTTGACCCAGGCACTAATTAAAATGTTACTCGTACACCAAATACAATCACTGCAAAATATGTGTTCTTTTATTTATTTTTTCTACTCCCACCTTTAAAACGCCCTTTATCGTACATGTTTCCATGACACTAAGTGACCTTTTAAATACACATTGACAAGTTGTGGCTTTACGGCGCTTTAGTCACGGGCTGAAGTTAGCAACATGATTTTAGTCACGGGCTGAAGTTAGTTTTAAGTTAGTTGACAGTTGTCAAATGTCATAAAATCCTTAAAATAAAGTGCCTTTCTTGTAAAATAATACTAAATGTGAAAATTATTTTATTATCTCAATACAAAAATACAAAAGTATTAAATAGTTTCTCAACGCCAATATTTGAAAAGTTTATATGAACATTGTACTGACCTTTTAATTTCGCCGGCAGTAAACTATAGTATACTTAAATAACTTTAAAGTCCTCATAAAACATTTCCTTTCCTGTAAAAAACTGTCAATTTTCAAAATAAATTTCGATTTATAACCTTCATAATTGTGTTTATAAAATGTAAAAATGTGACATTTGACAGTTTTCCCTGTTGTTTCATAGATGGCGCTCTATACAAATTTTTGATTTAAATCATTTTAAGATAATAATAAGTATTTGTCGTAGAAAAAGTATAGGATGCACCTCGTTTATAAACTTTTCTATACACTCATTAACTTAAGCACTCGCTCGCAAGCTCGCTCGTGCCTAAATTTAACTCGTGTATAAAATGGCGTTTATCAAACTTGATACATAATATACTATTAAGGTTTAAGGTTCTAAGAATATTCCATTATTCCGGGTCATATCTTCTTAGAAAAAGTAAATTAATTGTGTATGTATTTATATTAATAATGTTACAAGTACCCGACCTACTGCCGTAAATTATTGATATATAATTTAGGTCGGGTATGGACATACTTTTAACATATTGGTATTTATTGAGTTTTAAGGCTTAAAGAAAAAGAAGGTATAATACTTCCCAAAAAATAAGAATGTCCCCTTATGGATTCACCGTAATTAAAATCTAACTGAACAAAAATGCCACACTTCCACAACGCGGTATCTCCGGATATGCATTGCGTAGGTAGATAGGTACCAACCAAACATTTTAAAACGCATTTCGGTTATTACCAGTTTTTTCAGTCTATTTTGCCACTATTGGTGTAATTTAACTTTAATTGTAATACAATGTGCACTAGTAGTGTAAAGAAAAAAGAGCTCTTAGTAACATCAAAACAGACAAAGAAATTGGCATGCACTGTAGTGTACATTTTGTCAATATTTAACACATTTATGGGTAATAAACACTCCCATTAAGTTTGTCTACCCTTTTGATTTATTTTAATAATAAAAAGTGTGAATATACCAATGAATAATGTTCATATTCTTTAAATGTGTTTAATAAAGTTAATAAGCACTAAATGCTACCTAGTGTATTTTGTAGTGTAACTTTTACACTTACAAATCAACTCTAATATTTTTACCCCTACACTAAAAAATTTACACGGGCAAAATTTTTTACTGTGTAATAAAGAACAATATTTTTGTTAATCAGTACTAATTTACATCATCATTTAACATCATTTATTAATTTCCAATTTGTATATTTAAGACAATATGCAAGTTTCATTACTATAAAAAAGTTTGGCGCCCACTAAACAATATTAAATTTAGCCTTACCTTATCAAAATGCCCGACTGAGAACAGTTAGCCGTTCCCACCACTTTATTAAAGGCCTCATCACATTTTTGTATCGCCGACGGTGGACGAGTGGTTAGTGCTGCTGACTACAAGCCGGAGGTCGTGGGTTCGAATCCCACCAGGGGTATGGCTGTTTATTTGTGTTTTTCCTATTGTGTAATAGTCCTTCGGAGGGGACTTTAAGCCCGCGGTCCGTTCCTATGGGACTTCTTAAGAAGTAAGGGTGGAACTAAAAGAGCACTTTTATATAAACTTTTGTATGTATGTACTATAAACCTTATCCTTAACATTGAATATTAAAAGCTATTGCATGCCAGTCTTTCATATACCCTGATAGCAAAATTTGATTTTAAGAATCTTCTAGGAGGATATGACCCGGAATAATGGAATATTCTTAGAACCTTCCCTTATTGCTATGATGAATGATCTTAGGGACTTTTAAAACATTCAATACAGGGTGTTATGTAATTAATCTTATATATTAAAATACTGAACACCTTTTGACATAAGGAATAAAGGAAAAATATTTTAAAAAGCATTTTTCCAAAGATAAAGAAAAAATATGCATTAGAAGTTTTTTATATTTTTTGTGATACGCCACTGGTTACACACTTGTTTATCTCTGCACACCTGTATTTTGTGAGTACATAGATACCAACCAACAAAGTAGCTATGCGTTGCCAGATGTAAAAAATTGTTACTAAAAATTTTTCTTGCAAAAAATAAATAAAAACTCAATAAATACAAAAGTTTTATGCCCTTAAAGCTCTAATACCCTTCTGTATTTATTTACTGATCCAGCTATTAGCTTAAGCAATGATTAGAAAATTTAGTACATACCTTTGAAATTTGAAATCCATAACCACAAAATTAATTTTTTCATCAGTTTTTTTCTCTGTTTACTCAGATGAAATTGGGACCAGTTCACAGGTTAAACTTTAAACATTTAATTTGTGTAAATAAATCCAGAAGCACTTCTCTTAGTTAAGATATTTACAATTTGAAAACATAACCTAAAATTTAAAAGAAATGCACTAGATTCTGTCATAAAAGTTGGCAGATTTTGTTTGAATTTAGCTTCAGTACAAAAATGAAATAACCAACAATTAATAAAAACGCCAAATTGACAATTTGCATTGTTAATTTTGTCATTTTTGTAATTAAGCTAAATTTAAACAATGTTTGTCAACTTTTTTGAGAGATTTTGGAAAAACTGTTGTTACCAACCATAACACAATAAATCCACCAGATTAACCTAAAGTTCCTAGTCGATCAGTGGCGTACTTTTTGGTAGGATAAAGGTTATTATAAATTATTTTTAGACTTTGGAATTTAGAAAAAAAAGTTTCAGGTGCTTCTTTATGGACCCTAAGGAACAACCCATTTTAATATATAACATTAATTACATAACACCCTGTATATACCCTTTTAATGATGCAATTAGATTCTTAAAAGCTTCTTAAAACCTTCCTAAAAAGCTTCCTAAGAACATTTTAAGATTGCGTTTTTGGAATGTTCTTAGAAGGTTTCTTATGGAGCTTCTAGGAAGCTATTGAGAATATTTCCAAATATGTTGTATTCTACATTCGTAAAATTCTTCAGGAGACGACAAATACGCCTCACTGTCATAATATGACAGTGAAATGTATTTGTCGCCCCCTTAAAAAATTTTGCGACATATTAATATATATTTATTAAAAAAAATTAAATAAACAATAAGTTGTATGACATTATTTCATAAAAAGTAAAATTGGAAAATTTTGTGGGATAAGTCAGATTAGATTAAAGTTAAAGATAGTTAGGATTCAGAAATAAAAAATCGGTATACCAATTAATAAATATTTATTTTTAACATAAAATAAAATACCTAAAGTAAAAGTATTTTCGTTATCATATATTGTTTTAATTTGACAAATAACTATAAAAAAATATTTTGGATTGTGTTTTTTTTACTTAGTATTTAATACTAATTACTAATTACGTATAGGTATATAGTATATATACTATATACCTTTATACGTAGTTTATGGTTTATTTTACTATTATATAGGTAACTGAACTAAATATGCTTAACAGGAATATTCCTAAATGAACTTTCTATAGCAATTACTTTCTTAACATTCTAAGCATATGTTTAGAGTAAACTAATGTTTACCACTAAAACTCATGCTACATGTCTTTTAAGCATGTTCTTTAGAAGAAATATAGCATGATCCTAAGAATATTCTCACTGGAAGGTTTAAAAAACATTCTTAGAATAAAGTGTGCTATCAGGGTACTGCATTACTATTTTCCTTAACTGTACATAAAACAATGAAAATGATTACTTTAGATATTAATATTTTTTACATGCGATAAAAAAACATCAGTTAACAATAAATTTGAGAGAGGTATTTCGAACAATTTTTTTTTAATTTACTCCTGGGTAAATTGAAATGAAATTTTTTATCAAGCTAATTTTTATCTGTTTATGTACAAAAGCTTACATTGAATCAATTTCATTTAGTCATGGTCTATGTGTATACATTGTTTATATTTTGTATACATTATTTATGTGTATACCTACTAGCTTTAAACCAAAATCTTCGTTTATAAAATACAACCGTTCGTTGCCTAATATGCCCGAAAAGTTTCCAGCTTTAATAAAGGAAAATATGCAAACTCTCAAACTTTTACCATTATAGTTTGTTTGTTGTGTGCTTTGTTTATACCTAATGGCCTTATCTTAAGTTACCCTGATGGTAAGAATAGCTTAGATTTTTCCATTGAGTTTTTATAATAAAAATAATATTCTCTCTAAAAATGAATTATTACAGCCAAAAAGCGGACATTTTTACAAAAAGAACAAGCTAATGTTGATAAAAATACATGGAAAAATGGCGATGTTATGAATTTTTAGTGTAAGCCCAAGCAACAATTTAAGTATTTGTTACGTATATGGGACTATTGAAGAAACTTTAAAGTGTTTTGCGACAGTCGCCGGTCTCTTTATAAAGGGTGTATCAATAAGAGCGCAAGATTTCAAAGTTTAGTAAAACATGGTTTTAAGTATTAAAGCATTGAAAAATTTATTGATTTATAAAGTACACATTTGGAAATTATGTATAAAATAACACATCTGGTAAATGGCCACCACAGCTTAACTGGCACAAGCGTATTCTTTTGGCAAAATTTGCAATAACATTATTGAATACATGTGGCGGTATTTCGTTGATAGAGCGTCTAATTTCTGCTTTTAAGGCTTCGATGGTGGCGGGCTTGTTGGCATAAACTTGTGACTTCAAATAACCCCACAGCCAAAAGTCCAAGGGTGTTAAATAGTGGTGAAAATGGGCCTCATCACTGAAAATGATTTTGTCAGCAAAATCGGCATTCACTTCTTGCTGCTCAAGGATCCAATTGTTGAACTCTCTTCGCTGTTCATGGTCTTTTGGCTGGAGTTGTTGAGTCAATTGGACTTTGTAGGCATGAAGATGCAAATCTTAAGTAAGAATTCGCTGAAAAGTGGCTTTTGTAATGTCCAATTCTTGTGCACGATGGCAAATCGACGTCTCTGGACTCTCGGCCACACTCTCGCGATATTTTGTTCTGAACGACCTCTACGAGCTCGTGTCGTGTGTTTCACATCACTAACCAAAGCAGTGCTTTCGAATTTTTCGATTATTCTTTTCACAGTAGATGAATTAGGAACATTATTTCGAAAAAATATTTGACGCCCTTCACGAATCGTGGCAATCAAACTTTCATCATTTTGATAATAGTGTTTAACAATCAGGACGGGTTGTTCTATCGTGTAATGGTCCATATTTACTAACTCCCATCTGTCTCCTATCAATCTGTCATGTCATTAATCATGTGACATCATGGTTGCCAAACTGAGGCGAAATTCAAATCTTGCGCTCTTATTGATACACCCTTTATTACTCTTTCGTTACTAAGTTACGACTAA
Organism: Brassicogethes aeneus; assembly: GCA_921294245.1. Taxonomy (NCBI): domain Eukaryota; kingdom Metazoa; phylum Arthropoda; class Insecta; order Coleoptera; family Nitidulidae; genus Brassicogethes; species Brassicogethes aeneus. The sequence continues at coordinate 53,951,323 of OV121137.1, forward strand.
AGTGGGGAACAATTATTGAGTTCCAAAAAGGTAACAAATATGTCACTAGCTATAAACCCTGCTACTATTTGGAGCGTAGCTGCTACGTTACTAGAACGTTCCAATATCGTTGCCAGAGCGTTATAATTACTTTTATTTATTTGTTTTTACTTCTATATTAACTGTCTTTGTCAAACTTATATTAGATTATACTATCCCTCCTTTTTTAAATGGAACCACTACGGACTTGGCTTTTCAATGTCGTCGTTTATTAAATATGTACTGGTAGTTTATAACTTCCAGAATAACAATATAATGTTTAATTAGGCAGGTAAATTTATAAACCCTTTAAATTTTACTGTTGAACTTATGAATTTAGTTTTTGTAAAATAAATGCGCTTCATCAATATTTAAGTATACAGAAATTATTTATTTAATAATGTTTAAAAATAAAAAAAAATCTTAATATTTATTATTAATTTTTTTATTTAATTATTAATACCGACTATTACCAACAAAATTACTATTTATTAAAAAGTAAACAACCATTTACAAACAATTAAAATAATTTATTATTTACATTACCACGTGGTACTGTACAGTAAAAAATGGCCGATAAGAAGCATTTTCCTTTGAAGTAGTTTTCGCTACTTTAAAGTTTTTTTCCACTTTACGGTTGTTTTGGTTAGTACCATAAACGTTCCAAATACTAAAATAATAACTTTTAAGTTATTAACTTTGTAGTTTTTAACTCATGTTCCAGTTTCGAGATTTTAACTTGCAAAGGGACTACAAAGTAAAAATAATTATAATGTAATCTTTAGGTAGCAACCGAAAGTAAGTGCTACAAATTAAATTTACTTGAAAGTTTTTTTTACTTATAACACCTTTTTTAAAGTTGCAAAGTCTTCTTGGGGGCAACCAAGTTTTACTTAAATGTTTATTACTTTATAGTAACCATTTAAGGAAAAATTAAGTTTCTGTTACAAAATATTGCTATTTAAAAGTTAAAATTACTTTTAAGTAAAAATTAAAGTAGCTGTTTAGTATACTTAACTAATTTAAAGTTATCACCACTTTGGCAATGGTTTTTGGAACCAAAAATGCTGCTTGGGAGACCAAAATTCACCTTTTAAACGATTTTTATTTTATTTTGTTCTTTTATATTGTAATATGTTTATTCTTTAATGAAAACCTAAGTAAAGTGCATGATTGGAATTTTTTGAGTTTTTTACGTACTTTTTTTACCGAAAACATTATTTAAAATTTAAATTTGACATGACTCCGCAAACGTGAATTCTTTTGTTTCTCGTGTTGGCATAGTGACATTTTGCTGCTATTTTTTGATATTTCAACAAGGCATTTTTATCATGGTTTTATTTAGTTAATAAAAAGGATAAAATGAGTAAAAAAAGTAGAGAGTTCGAGTGCGTAAATAACCCGCACAATCTGGGCGACGTAAGTGATGAGCACGGAGAACGTTTTCACCAGCAAATGAAGGCTATGGAGCGGCGGTATCACGGCTTCTGGGATGCAGCCATGATGGGTGATTACATTTGGTCCCTCATACGAGAAACGGAATAAGAAAGCAACTAAAAACAAAGAGTTCACACAGTTCCACACTAAATAGTGTTGTTTTATAACACTACAATTAAAGTTAATTTGTAGTGTAATTTTCCCCAAGTAAGCAAGTATGATTTAGTTTAGTATTAGTTTAGTTTAGTTTATTAGCATCATACATATAAATACATGTTTAGGCAGTCATACATGTTTAGGCAGTCATAAAAAGGTACATAGGTAACACTATAGCACTGAGGATAAAGTAATTTAACACTGTATTAAAAAGTGTTAATTTACCTAAAATAGTGTACTTCTACACTTCCTGGGTAAAATCCCACTTTTGTTCAGTGTACATCAACACTACTTTGGAAAGGTTCTAATTTTAGAAAGGTACTTTTACTCTTTTAGTGCAAACTTCTAGTGTAAATTAAAAGTATTATTTGAGTAAAACCTATTGGTGCTAGTGAATAAAACGAAAAGGTAAATAAAGAGAAACCTTTATTTGGAACAAAAATCTATGACAATTATCAAAATCGGTGCCATTTAAAATATAATTTTATATTTGAGTCGTATGGCTGGCTTAAGCAAAATGGTAGATCAATGCAATGTTTTACTGGCTGTCAACTTGTAAGCAATGAATTATCTTGAGAATTCATCAGTAATCCATTTTTCTGTTATAAAAAATGGGTGATCCCATTGGTAGAGAGGCGTCAGGCGGCTGTATGTCGGGGATTTACCACACGTGTACAAATTTTCCATAATATTTATAAAAATGTAGGTATAGGTTAATATAACAACCATTACGCTTGAAAATAAAAAGCAAATCAAGTGTGTATGTATATTATTAATGTTACAAGTACCCGACCTACTGCCGTAAATTATTGATATATAATATTGGTCGGGTATGGACATCCTTTTAACATATTGGTATTTATTGAGTATTAAGGCTTAAAGAAAAAGGAAGTATAATACTTACCAAAAAATAAGAATCTCCCCTTATGGATTCACCGTAATTAAAATCTAACTGAACAAAAATGCCACACTTCCATAACGCGGTATCTCCGGATATGCACTGCTTAGGTAGATAGGTACCAACCAAACATTTTAAAACGCATTTCGGTTATAACCAGTTTTTTCAGTCTATTTTGCCACTATTGTTGTAATTTAACTTTAATTGTGATACAATGTGCACTAGTAGTGTAAAGAAAAAAGAGCTCTTAGTAACATCAAAACAAACAAAGGAATTGGCATGCACTGTAGTGTACATTTTGTCACTATTTAACACATTAAGGGGTAATAAACACTCGCATTAAGTTTTTCTACCCTTTTGATATATTTTAATAATAAATAGTGTGAATGTACCAATGAATAATGTTCATATTCTTTAAATGTGTTTAATACAGTTAATAAGCACTAAATGCTACGTAGTGTATTTTGTAGTGTAACTTTTACACTCGCAAATCAACTCTAATATTTTTACCTCTACACTAAAAAATTTATACGGGCAAAATTTTCGACCTCGATTTTAGTAAAAAAAAACGGACTTTTTCAACTTTATAAAATCGCCAGTATCGAACTACTGAGCCGATACCAAAACTTTACAAAAGAAAGTTGTAGAGGGCTCAATTACCTTTGATTTAAGTGCTTGTTTGGTCAAATCGATCAATTAGAACTCGAAGTATACTCTATAAAACGTCAAAACACCTCAGAAAATTAAAAAAAAAAACAATTGAAAATTCATATCTCGAAAACGCTTCCATGAAAAAAAATGTAAGTGTGATTTTCGCGTTTAGTGAGCCAAACTACATAACAAAATCATAGTGAGACATGGTGGGCAAAATGGCTGTAAACTAATAGTATATTATGTATCAAGTTTGATAAATATTCTTATAAATAATATTATTCTCAATTTTTTGCATTTACCCATGGATTAATTTACATAAAATACCTACATTTGCTTTTATTTTAAATTAAAAAAAAGTATGTTTTAATTTAATACTGGGTTTTAATCAAAACAAGTTTTATTTATTTTATCAATATATTTTTTTAATAAAAAATACCGTATAATGATTTTGCATGTGTGGGCGTTAAATATTTGCTGCACAAAATTTACATCTGCAGTCAAATTAATTTTAGGTTTAATGTTGGATTAAAAATTAATCTTTTAATTAACAACAATTTTCAAATACCCAGTTTTGCATGATTTTATTTATTTTTGCATGTATTCATAAAATTAATTGCTTGGCAAATCGTTTTTTTACTTTGTGGTATACGCTAAAGAAGTATCGCTAGTAGCGCCACCACTCGGCTGTTATCATCGTAACAAAAGTACAACTTTTGATAATCAGCTGTCAAACGCTTATGTTACAAACGTGTGTTTTTGAGAATAAAGCCAGAAAATGTTAAAAAAATATCGGAAAAAAAACCGTGGCACGATTTGTTGTGTTGTTGGGTGTATTTCGAGAGGAAATCCTGGGTTGAGTTTTTATCGGTTTTCCAATAAACAGTGTTAATCCGAATGAAGAAATAAATTTCATACAGTCTCTGTAAATATAAATTGTACCCATTAGATACAATAAATACACATTTTAGTAGTGATTAACGTGAAAAGTGTAAACATTTCAATTCAGTAAAAATCGTCAAACAAATAAGTCGTCTAAATTCAACATTATTAAAAGCGTTCATTAAGAAAGCCTCCACTGAATGTATTATTCTATTATGTATATAATATTATGTTGCCATGAATTCGTAAATATATTTTGTTGTTTAAAATGTAGTTGTCGGCGTTTTTTAGAGAACTCAAATATAAAAATGGTTGATTTTAAGGTTATGTTCGTGCAAAAATTATTTTTTATTAATTTCTTAAAAATGTCCAAACTTAAATATAAATTATGGGTCATTTTCAAGAAACACCCGCTTTCAGGAAAATGAAGATCAAAATATTTTTTTTTGCTTAAACTGACTTTTGGTTGGATATTTATAAATGTTTATAGTATTGTTTACTTACATTTAAGACAGGCAGTGCACTTTTTAATTTTTTTACGTTTTTTTCAGAAAAAATGTGGTTAGCTAGCTTTATATATCTCCATTACCAATTTGAAATCCAAAATTTAATTCAATAAAAAAAGTTGTTATAAAAATAATTTGAAATAAAATGTACTTAGTTCACAAACTTTTGACTCCAATTTTTAATTTTATTTTTTATTAAAAATTGTATGCTTTCTTTTAAATATGTATGTTCGTTAAGTTACTTTTTAAAAGAAACCATTCCGATTCTTTGTTAAAAAAACAATACCATTCATATTTTCTTTTAGTCACTGTATTTGTGAATTAAACTCTAATTTATAAACACGTATTACCAAGTGATAGTGTATAAAAATCATATTAAGTATTTTTTTTTTAACAAAAACTAAAAAAAGACAACGAAATAGACATTGGTATCACAACATCAGATAACGTAAAAAAGAAACTATATAGTGTGGTACGATTTTAGAGTAATGCATAAACAAAATCCCTTGTAGTGGTGCTCACTTGCAGAATAACAACTTAGATTTCTAAATTGTAGACACCCTTTTTCTTTGACTATAAGCTGGTGAAGCTCCCTTTTAGTACTTTTATATTGGGTGGAATTTTTCCTTGGGTGTAATCTATATCATGAGTTGTAATTACAAATAATTTTAAATTGGTTAATCATAAACTACTTTTAATAAAAGCGACGGTAAATATCCACTTTTTTGTCGAAAAATTCTATTGCGTTACCCTAAATTCCATTGCGTTACCATAACGTAACATAGTGGACTCGGTAACGCAGTGGACAAAGTTTTGTAAAACCATATTTAAAAAATAATAATAAGACATTTTATTCATTAATTACTCTCAATGAGCGTTAGTGCCCTAAAATAAACATAAACATGAAAAATAGTATTTTTTCTTACCTTATTTTTTGAGTAACTTAGCGGACAAACAATTATTACATTCGCGTTACCCGCACCTGTTTCAACCGATATCTTCTTCCTGATTGAATAAGTAAATTCAGCTGGGTAATATGTACGTCCGAACATCATTTGTTGATCACGTGAGTACCAAAAAAGTTGCCATATATGTATATGTTTTTTTAAATATTCTATCGGTAACGCGTCGGACGTAACGCAACGAAAAAAATGTCTGGAACATGAGTCAAATTTAAAAAAAGTAGATTAAAATTAATTATTTTATATATAAATTGTTAAGGATGTTATGGATTGCTATAAAGCAACAAAAAGTTCTGGTTATTCAATATTAAAAAAAACATGTATGTAAGTTTTATAAAACGCTAATGGGACATGCGAAAATGTGTGTTTCACAAGTTTCAAAATTAAAAAAAAATTATTCTGAAATAACTAAACAAACATTTTCTGAAAGAGTTTACTAAGGGCTTGTTAGGCTTTCACTTGGTTTTTAAATCAATAAGATCCGATAATTTTTAACAAAGTTATTGGAATTCAAACTTACGGACAGCGGAAGGCGGGTGTTTTTTGAAAACGACCCATTTACCAATATGATTTTATCCTTCGGAATAAATTTAAAGCATCCTGCATCGACTGTTTACACAACAAACGTTTATTTTAAATTTATATTTACAGTCCCATAAAAACCAATATAGCCCTTGTTTATCTGAATAGAAATTGAATATTTACAAACTTTTAATTGCGCGTCATCGTTTCAAATTTTATATGCCCAATAACATTTTTACAATCGAAGTAGGCAAAGGCAGTTAAACGTATGTTTTGTTGGGCGAATGTGTCAGATTGAATAACGATTAGATTAAGGTAAGAAGAAAAACTTTACAATTTAGTTGAAAACAATCATTTTTGTGAAAAAATATGAAAAAATATAAATTGTTTAAAAAATTCTAGGTTGTAGTAGAGTCTAAAGAGTAAAGACATTTAAAAAGTTTTAGCAAGATTGACCGTCTGGTTTTCGAGTAAAAAATTATTAAAGTTGCCAAGACTACAAGTTTACTATAATAGCAATAATTGCTAAACTGTGTTGTTAATGTTGACAAAAATTTATATGCAAATTGGGGTGAATATATTATTATTTTTTTTTGTTGTTTCACTGTTAGTCTAGAATGGGGTTTTTGGTTAGGATTTCGTATGGTTTTTTTAAAACATCCCTTTGTATATTTGAAATAAGTTATTGTATCTTTTGACACCTTCATATTTTTAAAAATACAATTGTCATACATAAAATATTTTATTTTATATTTATTAAAAAAATCTACTTACTGAGATATTACACTTCACGGTGGATAGGTTTTTAAATAGCAAATTAATGAACCTAAACTTTTGAATTATAAAACAGCAACACTCTCATCTGCATATAAATTCTAACTGACCTTCAGGAATCACAATGTCATGCATAAAGGTTTTTGATTATTTAAAATGATTAAAGCGCCATTCGTTGCATAAAATTTAAAGCAAAAACAGATTCACGGAGGATATAATCAATTTTTGTAACACCTACATAAATGGTTATAAAAATTATTTCTTTTAATTTTTAATAATATTTTATAATTGATTCGATTGCTTTGGATGTGTTTAATTTACTTAGTGAACTGATATTTTTAGTATGCTTTTACTACCTCAGATATTTGAAAACATATAGGTTAACCTAGAAAAAATAACAGTCACGGAGGATAGGTTTTAGACTTTTAAAACATTGTAAAAAATAATTAATTGCGGTTAAAAATCTAGAACACGAGCTGTAATATCTACATACTTAATTATGAAAGATGAAACCACAATAAAAGTGTAGGTCAAACTCATTTAGTTTTATTAAATATCACGGGGTAACACCATCGGGGGACATTTCGTGAGATTCACCCATACAAGAAAAAAAATTACTCGTCATAAAGAAATGTCACTGCAACTGTCAAAATCGAAAAGCGTTACCATAGAAACCAACCATGAAAAACTTGCAATTTTGTCAGGTTTACACTCAATATTACAAACATTTGAGCCACCCTGTATATAGTAGGTATACCAGTAGGTGTAGTTACCTTTAATTAATTTTAAAACAAAGCATCGTACAAATAATGTAGTTTAATATTTACGGTATTTGTTGAATTTTAATTAACAGTTAGTTGATGGGAATATTGGGTTTCGGCTTATTTTTTTTTTCGCTTATAAACAAAAGAGCAGAAAATTGAAGATTTTATCGTAACACATCCTAATTAATGTTCTCAGTCAGTATACTGCTATAGCAACGGAGTGAAAATATTAATTGGGGTGTACCAATATAATTCTAGTATACGAGGTGTGTTCAGAAAATATCGGGAATTTTCGTTTTTTGACACAAATATTTATTTATTCGTCTACATTAATGTTGTCGCCTTCAAAATAGCCCCCATTGGATATTATGCAAATGTGCCAGCACTTCTTCCAATACTCGAATCACTTCTAAAACTCGATCTTTGGGATAGCCTTTAGTTCTTTCAGCGATGAGCTTTAATGTCATCTATGCTTGCAAAACGACGGCCCTTTAAGGTTCTCTTTATTTTTGGGAATAGGAAAAAGTCAGACAGAGGCATGTCTGGCGAATATGGAGGCTGGGGCATCATTACAGTATTGTTTTTGCCAAAAATTTTGTTCAAAATTTATCAATTTTAGAACAAATTTTGCTGCCACGCGTTTCATACCCAAAACATTCGAAAAAATTTCATGGGATGGGCCAAACAATATACCAACATCATCAGCGACTTCTCTGATGGTTTATAACCATTTCATCCACTTTTTCCATGTTTTTATCGATTGTTAATGTGCTTGTACGTTCGGGGCGTTCGTCATCTTCAACGTCTTCACGGCCATCTTGGAAACTCTTATACCACTTGTAAACTCTTGTTTTACTTATAGCAGACTCACTATAAGCCTTTGTTAACATTTCACAGAATTTATTAAATTTTTTAAGCAAAATTGGATACAAATTCTTTGATCCATTTCTATTAACGAACGAAAAATCGCCGAGCTCATAAAACACGTCTAACCTTAGCGGCTGCCACAGCTAAAGTTTTTATCATACTTCGGGGGCATGTATACCAACATAATAAAGAAAATTTTATGACAACCGGACCCTCTGAACCCGCGAAATTTAACAATACCCGTTATTTTCTGAACACACCTCGTATAAAGTTATAAAAGTGATAAAATACTGCTGTGATATTCGTTAAGTATTAACATATCGTTAATTTGGAAATGGCTAAATAAATATTAATTTGTGCACATGTGGAAAAACTGCTTATTTAACAATTAACTAATAAATCAGAATTCCACCCAAACTTTTGGGAACAATTACCATTTTTATTTTTATATATATTTTTGAACTGCCTTTTTCTTTAGTTAAAAATTGTACATTCCAGTTAAACCGGAAAGGGATATCAACTTGGGTTTTTCAAATGCTTTTGATTTTGTAAATGACAAACTTCGCTAGAAAGTAATTCCAAACCGTATTAATTTACCTTTCGTGGAATACATGTATACATTTTAATATAACTACATAAAACATAATATGATACTTATTACTATACTATTGAACTCCAATAACATAGTTTACATTGCTTACATTATTAACATTATTTACTATTTTGGTAACACACTGACCACAATACTGAAACTACAAATATTTGTACATAAATTAACGATTAATCAACAGGTTTAATTTACTGGCGTAAATAGTATTATTATCCAAAATAGGTGGCTGATTTTAATACTGGCGAAACCCTCAAAAATAGTTTTTTATGTACAGTTCATTTTTTATCTGGAGTCGTGTTTTTTTGTTAGGTTGGTGGCTTATAACAGTTTGACTTGGTATTTTTAGTTTTTAAAAATGGTTCTTCTGCTAAAGAATTTAATTAAATACTTTGACACTGTCAAATTGACAATAATATTTATTATTGATAATTTACTTATCAATTATAAATAAAAAGATAATTATGGCAAAAATAATAGCAACGAATTCGAATGTAAAAGCCCTTTTAAGGGCAAAAATTCATTTTAATGAAATTATGCTAAATGCGACAATGGAAGAAAAAGTACATCGCCTTATGGACATTTTTGGAGTAAAAAAGTAACGAATTAGGTTTTATAAATATTACATCACACATTATTTTCACATTATTCACCATTGGACAACATTTACGTTTACAAAAAATTTTAATTAATTTTATATAAATTCTTTTTAAAGCGAAGATTATTTTCCGCTAGGAATACTTTCTCTTCTGGGCCGTAAAGCAACCTATATTTAACTACTTTTTTATATGATTTTACTCATCCAAGCACCACCAAAGCCAAATTAATTGCATTTTTAACTACGAATTTCGACAACTCAACTTGACAACTGCACAATGTAACCTACAATAATTTATACATAACCACAATTAGATTTATAACTAGCTTAGTTTGTTTTAATCAATGCGACCAACTTGACAACTGTATTTACCAACCAAAACCCTAAATTTGCAACGTTGCCGCAGTTCAGATAAAAAAAGAACTTTATTAAGTTTGATAAATGCCATTTTAGTCACGATTTTAATTTAGCCACAACCAAGTTTTTGTCAATAATAAGGTTTAGTAGTTATAAATGTATTTCTCTGTATATTTAATAGTACATTTTAAAAATGTATCACTTTTATAATGTTAAAAACACATATTTAAGTATATGTAAGATAACCTACAAATCTTTACTGTCATTTAAAATTTGCTATGTTGCCAAATTGGTTTAAACTTAAGTCAGTGGATATGCGTAAATCAGTTGATATAAATAAATCAACGTTTATAAGTGTTTCGTACGCAAAAATAATGCAAATCTTTTTTTCAGATCATCTCGTTTGCAGCGTGGCCCAACGTCTATACAGTTCTTTAAAGAATGATTGGTCTTGTTAAGTGATGTCAGTGATGGCCGACAAGGCCGTTTCCACTGAAGACCTTTGCGTCAAGGAAACTCCGGAGGAACGGGCCTTAGGTGTGGTGAGATTGGAGGCCATTCTGCACACGCTGTTCGAAAACAAGGTGGAAAGTCTTAAGAACGAGAGCAGGAGAGCACAGAGTCTGCAAAGCAGCCCAAGAAAAATATTGAATAGGTAGGTTACTTGCACTAATGCAAGAATTTTAAGAAATCATACATTTTGAATATTAGATCTTCACGGAGGTTAGGATTTCGTATGTTTTTTTTAAACATCCCTTTGTATATTTGAAATAAGTTATTGTATCTTTTGACACCTTAATATTTTTTTAAAAATACAATTGTACATACATAAAATATTTATAAAAAAAATCTACTTACTGAGATATTACACTTCACGTTGGATAGGTTTTTAAATAGCAAATTAATAAACTTAAACTTTTGAATTATAAAACAGCAACACTCTCATCTGCATATAAATTCTAACTGACCTTCAGGAATCACATGCATCTATAATGTCGTAAACAGATGTTTTTGCTTTTTTAAAATGATTAAAGCGCCATCCGTTGCATAAAATTTAAAGCAAAAACAGATTCACGGAGGATAAAATCAATTTTTGTAACACCTACATAAATGGTTATAAAATTATTTCTTTAAATTTTTAATAATATTTTATATTTGATTCTATTGCTTTGGATGTGTTTAATTTACTTAGTGAACTGGTATTTTTAGTATGCTTTTACTACCTCAGATATTTGAAAACATATAGGTTAACCTAGAAAGAGAAACAGTCACGGAGGATAGGTTTTAGACTTTTAAAACATTGTAAAAAATAATTAATTGCGGTTAAAAATCTGGAGCCTGAGCTGTAATATCTACTTAATTATGAAAGATCAAAATACAATAAAAGTGTAGGTCAAACTCATTTAGTTTTATTAAATATCACCAAAAGTCCCTAGTTGGCTAAATTCGTGGTTTCGGAATTGTTTTTTTTAATATAAATGCAATTTTCTGGTAAATTCCTAGTTCATCGCAAAAATTTGTTATTTTATCTAGGGTATAAAACATCGTATTTTTCAATATAACTAACTTTTTTTTAGAAATTCGAAAATCAAACATTTGACGAATTTCTGAAAAAAGAAAATGATATTAATTAACTAATTTTTGAAGAAAATTTGCAAACATTCATTTGAAAAAAAATGTTATTTTTTACTAAGGAATCCAATCTTAAATTTCTCACAACATTTCTGGTATAACGCTTAGTAAAATTTAGCAAAAACATATTTCTATTATCAAAAAAGATTTTGTTTACGTTGTTGAAGAGTATGCCCAAATGTTAAAAAACCATTAATTTATATTTGTATACGACACGGAAAAATTAATTAATACCTATAACAATATTTTTACAATTCATTAAAAAAATTATTTTCTCAAATTTATTGTTTTACTCTTAAAGCCAATTTTTAATTTGAAACAAATTTGGTTTAAAAATCTGTAAAAAGGGACAATTTTAATAAAAATAAAACTTTTAGTAGATTTTATTTAACTCAAATTAATACCTTGAATATAAATATTCATATACAGAATTTGACTGTTAGTTTAAAAAATGGCGAATGCCCCGGTATTAAAATTCGTCAATATTTAAAAATGCAAAAAATGAGGTAGGGTAAACCACATAGTTATTGTACACTTAAGGAATATTATTTATTTAAAATTTATATGTGCCGTTGTCTTAAAGATTTTAGTTTTTTTCTTATAAATATATAAAAAGGATAGTTTGTTTGTTTAAACTTTATTTACGTTTACTTAAAAATAAGAATATTTGAATTTTTAATAATAGTTTTATAAAAACATGCAAAAAGTATAGTAATTTTTTTATTTCGTTTTTGTAAATATTCATAATAATATTTTTTCGGGTGGTATGTTAAAAGTATTTTCCGAATTTGTTAATTTTGTTGCCATTAGTTTTTTATGTTCTCTATCATGCACTATATTTAAATCACTGTTATTCTGCAAGAAATCACTATATTACTTAGGTACTTTCTAAAATTAAATTAGTCAAAAATGTGATAGCGAAAAGCAGCAACAGCAATTTGTATCCAGGACATTTAGCAGTCAATTCCTATGAAATATTATTCGCTGAATCCGAAAATGTCGTCAAAAGTTATAAAAGTAGGACAGTTTTTGAAATATAATCAATTTTACATATAATATAAAACTGCTTAACTTTTATAGTTTTTGACGGTCTTTTCGGATTCAGGGGACAATTTTACACAAGAATTGGCTGGTAAAGTGACAATGTTTAAACCATGAGGAACACATTTATACCACACACTGATCTGTACACTTTTTAGAAATATTTTTTGTTGTAATTTAACAAAAAAACAAAACATTTTACATTATATTTACATTTTATTTCATTCTTGTTTGTTCTGTGGCTTTATTATTATTATAATTGTACTTTTTGTGCTTTGCTCAATTGTAGGTCTCTGCTACGCGTCGGCCTCTAAGATAAATTCAACTAGTTATTTCATATTAGGAATTTTACACAATATGTTATTAATATAGAATATCGAACACCCCAGATATATGCATATGTAACAAAAAACATTTTTTAAGGTTAAGATTGGTATCATCTCCGGCTATAACCACAAAATATTCAGAACAGAAAAATAAAAACGACGGAGCTCAGAACAAAAGAAAATCTCGAAGTTCTGCAGACGGCCAAGAAATTCGACATTCCCTACACCGTAAGTAATTTCATCATTTATTTTATTTTATTTTTTGTTTATTTAGACTACCTATAGAACAATAAATCACCTTCTGTCCAACGTCTTTGGAAACTTATTTGGTTTAGTAACTTAAAGAATGGATGCCATTTTAATAGACTTTTTCTACTCCCACCTTTAAAAGGCCCTTTATCGTACATGTTTCCATGACAAAGTGACCTTTTAAATACACATTGACAAGTTGTGGCTTTACGGCGCTTTAGTCACGGGCTGAAGTTAGCAACAGGTTTTTAGTCACGGGCTGAAGTTAGTTTTAAGTTAGTTGACAGTTGTCAAATGTCATGCAATCGTTAAAATAAAGGGCCTTTCTTGTAAAATAATACTAAATGTGAAAATTATTTTATTTTCTCAATACAAACATACAAAAGTATTAAATAGTTTCTCAACGCCAATATTTGAAAAAGTTTGTATGAACATTTTACTGACCTTTTAATTTCGCCGGCAGTAAACTATAACTTAAATTCGGGCACGGACTCCACTGTAAAGTCCTCATAAAGCATTTTTTTTACTTTCACTGTGAAAACTGTCAATTTTTAAGAAATACATTTCGATTTATAACCTTTATAATCTGTGTTTATAAAGTACAAAAATGTGACATTTGACGGTGACACACAGATTCCCCTATTGTTTCATAGATGGCGCTCTATACAAATTTTTGATTTAAATCATTTTAAGATAATAATAAGTATTTGTCGTAGAAAAAGTATAGTATGCACCTCGTTTATAAACTTTTCTTTACACTCATTAATTTATTAATTAAATTCGTGTATAAAATGGCGTTTATCAAACTTGATACATAATATACTATTGTAGCTCTTCAAATAAAAAAGTAATCCATACTTAGAAGGATAATTATATAACATTTTTGACATGAAAAATGTATTGTTTTCTAACTAAAACTTAAACTTAAAAAATATAAAACGTTTTAGTGCAATTTTTATTATAGTGTAGAAAGCATGTATACGAAACATTATCTTGTGACCCCTTATTCCTTTATTGCTTTCTCCTGTAAAGTTTATGCCTTTGTTCTCTGAAAGAGGATAAAATCCAGAGGAAATAAGACGCGTATACGCGTATACCTACTACACTATTGTAGGTCAATCTTTCAACTTAAAGTTACCAGCATGAAACAATGAATAGATTTTACTTTAAAACCAAATAAACATTCTAAGGAAATGCCGATATTCATAAATAAAATTAATGATCAATTATTTTGTAATAAGTTATATCTCAGTTAGTATGCATTTTACGAAAAAATGTTTAAATAAAAATTGAATGATTCGAGGGGGGAAATCAATCAGTACTAAAATTGGTCCTCATACTCTCCTCCTTATAAGGGGAACAGGGGGTTACTTTAAAATTTCCAAAGGAACACCCTATTTTTTATTGCAGACTCGAATCATTCGACTAAAAATAGGTAGATTTTGTCTAAAACATTTTTTATTATTTGTAATAGATGGCGCTGTAATGAAAAAAAACAATTTTGTTCGATTTTTCTTGTGTATAAGATTCTGCAAACATTTTTCTATACATTTTTTTGGTAACAATTATCTTATTAAATTAAATATGATTTTTTAACTAATATTTAAGTTTTCTTTGCTTTAAGTTTTATACATTATTTCATTCGGTGATAATTATCACATTGCGCACCATGGTCACTTTTTACCTGCCAGCATTAAATCCTTTAATTTAAGGGATTATTGTACTATTTTTAATAAAAAAAAACAATATTTTGTCAAATAATTAATTTAATCCTAATTGATGTATAAAAAAATGGAATTAAGTTATAAATAATAATTATTACTGAGGTATAAAGAAACTATTTATAGTTTAGCGTTATTTAATCAATTTAGTTCGAAGATTAATTTGCAAACAAAAAGACCTTCTTTCGTTAAGCAGTTATTTATAATGGATTTTTTAACAGTGGAAGAAAAAATAGAAATGATTTTGATTTATGGAGAAGCAGGCAGGAATCTTGATGATGCTGTTAATATCTAGCAGTTTACTACAAACGGGAGTGTTCAACCGAAAAAAAGAGATCGTCGAGCAACAGTCACAGGTGGAAATAATGAAATTAATGTATTAGCAGCAACGGCCGCTAATCCTCAAGCAAGCACACTAGAATTATCTGGAGATTTGGGAATATCCCAGAGCAGTGTTAGCAGAATATTAAAACGAAATGCGAATTAATAAATGCATTGAAGTCGAAGGCCACCATTTTGAGCACCTACTTTAATTAAAATTTAAAAAATAAATAAATTTAAAAAACAAAACCAAGTTATTTATACAAAAATTATTGGAAAATCGTATGCAGAAGAAAAATCAAACAAAATTGATTTTTTTATTACAGCCCCATCTATTACAAATATGAAAAAATGTATTAGACAAAATCTACCTATTTTTAGTCGAATGGGGAATAATGCAATAAAAAATGGGGCGTTCCATTGGAAATTTTAAAGTTACCCCCTGTTCCCCCTATAAGGAGGGGAGTATGTATACACATAATATAATATTTAATGCACAAATTTGCCTTAATTGCTTTAAACGTATGAGTGATTTTCAATTAAATTGATTATAATTTCGCTCGTATATTTCATTTTGGTCAATTTGATTTTAAAATCGAGTTAAAATGTTTTGCATGTTATTTAATTAAATGTGTTCATTTATATAGTTATTAAGTGGGTTTTTATTAAAAAATGAAATGGGATGGAATTAAAATTGTATTAATTCAATTTTTATACTGAATAATTTTAGCAATATTTTTTGTAATTATTAAAAAATAATTTATAGGCTTCATGGTTTAATAATTTAATTTATGTATTAAGGCATTTGCATGGTCAAATTAAGAGTACGGAAAAATTATTGTTTGTAATAATATTTGCCGTAGAAAAAGTATAGTATAAAACTCGTTTATAAACTAAGCTAAGCTTCGTGACCAAAATGGCGTTTATAAATCTTATCAACACTCGTTACCGAAATGATTAATTAAACTGGTTTACAAAATCGAAAAAAATTCTGCCCTTATAATTTTCCCATGTATTTTGACCCAGAGCTGGGCAGTAATTGACTTAAAAGTGCTTGAAAAAGTGCTTCAAGCACAATAGTGCTTCGAGCACAGTGCTTGCAAGCACTTTTAAAATAGAGTGCTTGGTAATTGGTAATTGAAGCCCTTTATAAAAAGTGCTTGGTAATTGGTAATTGAATTTCGCATTTCAAGCCATTTGAGTGCTTGCAAGCACTTAAAAGGCTTGCAAGCACTTTAAAGGGCTTGCAAGCACTAAAGGGCTTGCAAGCACTATCAGATGCTCCCGAGCACTTTAGACTCTAGAGGGAAATGCCCTTAGTAACAACCCTGTGGTTTCATCATCATCTAATGCAGTGTGCGGTGCAGCATAAGCTTTAATGTGATTGGTTGGTTGAAGGCCGACTTGGCCAGTACCTTTCTCCATCTTGCAGATAATTTGTACTTATTTTTTGATGATTTCTTCACTTTAATTGTTTTGCGTCATGTTGTGTGGACTAATAAATTAAAAACAAAAAACTTTGGTTTGGTTATTTTAATATAACGATCATCCAAAAATGTTTCTTATTTTTAAAATAAAGATGTTAATTAATTGGGTAGGAAGCAATTGGAAAACTAAAAAGTGCTTGGTAATTGGTAATTTATTTAAGAAAAAAGTGCTTGCAAGCACTTTTTGAGTAATTGGTGCTTGTTAATTGAATTTTTCAATTACTTTTCTCGGTAATTGGTAATTGCAAGCACTTAAAGTTTTCAAAGTGCTTGATGCTTGGTGCTGGCAATTACTTTTCCAAAGGGCTTGGTGCTTGGTGCTCGAAGCACTTTTTTTTAGTGCTTTGCCCAGCTCTGTTTTGACCCAATAAAGACGAAAATCACAATCATTTTTTTTATGGAAGCGATTTTAATAACTTAAAAAATTCGTTTTTATGGCAAAAATTGAGGTCGAAAATTTACATATCGTCCTGGGAAAGGTTTAAATTAAATAGATAACTCCAGTTTGAATTTTTTTCGTTAAGCTGACATTTTTACAAAAAAAACAATCTAATGTTGGTAAAACTACATGGAAAAATGGCGAAGTTATGAATTTTTTAGTGGAAGACCAAAATTCAGCTTTTTGATGATTTTTATTTTATTTTTTTTCTTTCATTTTGTTATATGTTTATTCTTTAATGAAATCGTAAATATAGTGCATTATTGGAATTTTTTGAGTTTTTTACGTACTTTTTTTACCGAAAACATTATTCAAAATTTAAATTTGACATGACTCCGCAAACGTGAATTCTTTTGTTTCTCGTGTTGGCAAAGTAACATTTTACTGCTATTTTTTGATATTTCAACAAGGTATTTTTATCATGGTTTTATTTAGTTAATAAAAAGTGTAAAATTAGTAAAAGAAGTAGAGAGTTCGAGTGCGTAAATAACCCGCACAATCTGGGCGACGTAAGTGATGAGCACGGAGAACGTTTTCACCAGCAAATGAAGGTTATGGAGCGGCGGTATCACGGCTTCTGGGATGCAGCCACGATGGGTGATTACATTTGGTCCCTCATACGAGAAACGGAATACGAAAGCAACAAAAACAAAGAAGGAGCCAGAGTTTTTTTAACTTATGCTTATTAAAACAAAATAAAACTTTCAATATCTTCAATGTTCAATATTTATTGTTTAATATAAAAATCAATGTTCAATATTAAATTTTAAATATTTCAATAAAATGAAGAAAAAACGTAAAAATTCTCGAAAAACTGAATTTTGGTCTTCCACTGAAAAATTCATAACTTCGCCATTTATCCATGGATTTTTATCAACAGCAGCTTATTTTTTTCCTTTAAGTATAATCTATACGTAAAATAAATCAAACTGGAGTTATCTTTTTGATTTCTATATTTCCTAGAAAGATATGTAAATTTTCGACCTCAATTTTTGTAAAAAGGGACTTTTTCAACTTGATAAAATCGCCAGTATCGAACTACTGAGCCGATACCAAAACTATACAAGAGAAAGTTGTAGAGGGCTCAATTACCTTTGATTTAAGTGCTTGTTTGGTCAAATCGATCAAAACTTGAAGCTAGTATTTTTTTTTATAATATAATTTGACAACTTAAAAATAACTTCAGCCCGTGACTAAAAACCTGTTGCTAACTTAATAATATACTGGGCGTTTTAAAGGTGGAGTAGAAAAAAATCAATTAATTGCCTTTTTTGTTGAATACAAAATATTACAATGTACGTATTTAATGCAGGTCTTAGACAGGATGGCTCTTATAGGCCCCAAAGTTGGGAATGCTCCTGCGAAGAAGCAGAAGAAGAAGAAGAAGATCCCAAGGCTGAAGGAGGTGTTATGCCCTATGGGACAGTCTGCACGGATGGCCCATGTCCCAGCTGCATAATTCCACCCGACTGTTGCTGCGCCGCTGACCTAAACGTGTAAGTGAAAATAATTCTAAATTTTGGTTAGTTAAAGGGTTTGTTAACTACGAAGTGTGTTTAGAAAATATCGGGATTTATCGTTTTTTGAAACAAATATTTATTTATTCGTCTACATTAATGTTGTCGCCTTCAAAATAGTCCCCATTGGATATTATGCACATGTGCCAGCTCTTCTTCCAATACTCGAAACACTTCTAAAACTCGATCTTTGGGATAGCCTGTAGTTCTTTCAGCGATGCGCTTTTAATGTCATCTATGCTTTCAAAACGACGGCCCATTAAGGTTCTCTTTATTTTTGGGAATAGGAAAAAGTCAGACAGAGGCATGTCTGGCGAATATGGAGGCTGGGGCATCATTACAGTATTGTTTTTGGCCAAAAATTTTGTTCAAATTTTAACAATTTTAGAACAAATTTTGCTGCCACGCGTTTCATACCCAAAACATTCGAAAAAATTTCATGATATGAGTCAATCGATATCCCAATATCATCAGCGACTTCTCTGATGGTTTATAACCATTTCTTCCACTTTTTATCGGTTGTTAATGTGATTGTGTGTTCGGGGCGTTATTCATCTTCAACGTCTTCACGGCCATCTTGGAAACTCTTATACCACTTGTAAACTCTTGTTTTACTTATAGCAGACTCACTATAGGCCTTTGTTAACATTTCACAGAATTTATTTAATTTTTTAAGCTACATTGGATACAAATTCTTTGATCCATTTCTTTTAACGAACGAAAATCGCCGAGCTCATAAAACACGGCTAACCTTAGCGGCTGCCACAGACAAAGTAAACAATGAAAACAGCTACAGTTTTTATCATACTTCGGGGGCAAGTATACCAACATAAAAAAGAAAGTTTTATGACAACCGGACCATCCGAACCCGCGAAATTTAACAATTCTGAACACACCTCGTATGCTTTATTATTATGATTTTTTTGACTATTTCTTTGAAGAATTATAAATATGATATAATTTTTGCTAATGCATGAGTCATCGATAATTATAAGCCAATGAATTTCCAGTCGCATGCACTTCGACGACGACTATATTTCTTTGAAAATCGAGGAAACTGATGAAATCATATCGGAGGAGGCGTTGCGACGCGCTAAGCGTAAACGACGCCGTCGACGTAAGCGTCGCATGAAGCGCGCCATCGCCATGGGCACCTATGATCCAGAGGCGGCCACGCACATTCACGACAGACGGTACAAGAAGGTAAGTAGGTCTTGGCTGGTGGATATAATTCAACAGCAAATGGAAAAATATAAAGGGTGGGCCATGTTTATGTTGAATTATAAAATAGCAATGAGAACAAGAAAAACTGAATTTTTTCAACGAATTTTGCTTTATTTGATACAATGTTTCTTCCGATTAGGTATGGAAAATGATTTTATTTAAGTGGCCACCTCAGCTGGCTCGGCAGTAGCCCATCCTGGAGCACTTTGTCAAAAGTTTGCTGCTCTATTTAGGCAATTTGAGCTTGAATGTTTTGTTTTAAATGGTGTATAGGCTTTGTTACGGCGACGTTTTGCTTGTTGACATAACCTCCGAGGTAAAAATGCGCCTCATCCGAAAAGATGATTTTTCTTGCAAAATTAGGGTCATCGTTCAACTGGTTTAAAGCCCACTCAGCAAAGCGAAAACGTTGTGGATGGTCAACTTGCTTTAACTCCTGAACAAGCTGGACTTTGTACGCAAACATACCGAATTCTTTGTGCAGAATCATCCTCAGAGTGGTACGGGAAAGGCCGAGTTGTTGACATCTGCGCCGAGTTGATGTTGACGCGTTCAGGGGTACATTTTCGGCCACAGCAGCGATTACTTCAGGTGTACGTCTAGGACGAGCATGCGAAACATGTTTTATGTCCACCAGCAAACCATTTCTGCACAATTTTTTGATCAAATTTGTAATACTTTGGTTTGACGGCGCCTCATTTCTTCCAAACGCAATTTTCTTGCCGTCTCTGCGATCACAGTCACATTCAAAGTAAGTTTTGAGTATTTCGAAACGTTGATCTAAATTTATTCGGTGCATATTTTGTAATCGGAAGGTTAAAACTAAACCACTGTCAGCAATCCATGGCGCTTAAGTTAAAAGCTTCATTAATAGCACGTAGTTTAAAATTTAACTTATAGATGGCCCACCCTTTAGAAGTGTATAGGATGACTCCCCGTTTGAATACTAAATCTTAAAGTTTTATCAGAACTGTGAATCGTGCTTTGTTTTTATATTTTTCGTCTCTATACCTATGCTCGACTATAGTTAAAGTCAAACTCAATGCTGTCTTACCAGATACATTATTTTGATTTTCTATATTCAACAGAGAGGTAGAAACTCGACCCTGCCGAATGGCGCAGTCATTTACGTCTCTAGAAATTATTGAAAAAGGGGCAGCCTAATGGTGCAGCAACTTTGGATTCTTATTCTCTTCAAAGACTCAAGCTTTTCGAATTTTACTGGCAATGATTTTCGTTAATGTCCCCGAGAATTATACAAAAACAGCGCAATGCAATATCGCAACGGTTTCGACTTCTCTTTATATATAAGTTATAGAAACTGGAGTCTCTCTAATACTGTTCTAATCAATATTTCTGAGAGCATAAAAAAAGTGTAATTCAATATTGCAAGAAGTTTTGATCTTTTGATGGATGCAAGTATTTTGAATATTCTCATTTCTGCATATAATTTTGTTGAAAACAGTTCATTTCTTCGGTTCCTTTGTCTGTTTTTTATTTACCGTAACAACTCAGGTATGAAAATCACAGAGGATATGATGTAAAGTATATTTATGTATTATATAAAGTACCTATATTGTATTAAAAATTTAGATTATGTTGAAAAAACGATCGATATGCTATTAAACTTTAATAATTTAGTAATAAGTTATGTTGGTTGACCCTGCACTATCTCCACTGGTATATGCTAGTACAGCAATATTTAAATCTGGTTGATCAAAAAGTACACACCAGGGCAGGTTATTGTAGCATCTACGAACAAATTAATTAATGGCCCATTGGCAATTATTCCTTTAGGAAAAATATTCAACACAGCATGATTAATTAATAAAATGAAAAAAATCACAATCATGTCGTATATAGTTTTTTTTTCAAGAATAAAATAATTTTCATATTAATTAATTAGACCTCTATACTGTGGAGAGTATTGAAACGCTCGATTGACGAATACCGTAAAATGGGGTGAATGGGAACACTTTTTGACATTTGATCAATCACAGCGGCCGTATAGTAATATTTTTAAAGACCGTTTTGGGCCTAAAAGTCCTATGGGGTCCTGGGCTACCTATAACCAAAATTTGAAAATAATAGATTTTTCCAAAATATATATTTTTTATTTTAATGTGCTTTGTTCCTATTGCCCCGGTATCAGTCGATATAGGAACACCAATGTTATTTTCCCTTGTATGCCGATTTAACGCGTTAAAGGTGTAATAGGAACACAATATATTTTTTTTAAAAGCGGCGAAAAATTCATATAATGTGATTCAGACCTTGGGTGGGAAGAAAAAGACCAATATAGGTATAACTCAAAAATATTTTCTTTTATTATTTATAAAACGTATAACCTATATAAAAATAAATAAAATACATATTCTAAAAATCAACATAATAAAAAAAAAAAAAAACCTTTAAAAGTGTCTAAATTTCAAAATTTTCCCTGTTCCGATTCACCCAAATGCGGTTCAATTTTTTTTTATAAAATTATTAGGAAAAAGTGGAACACATTTTCAACAATTTGACTTTTTTATATTTTAAATGAATAACTAAGACAACAATCACGAAAGTTTCAGCTTATTTCATTTACCCCTTTTACGTTTTCCAGATGAAGCTTTTCGGAGCACCCATACGATAACAAAACTTGCTCACAATTTGAGGTTTAACCATAATGACAGCTACACTGTTACCAATTTTTCAATGCTACCAACTAGCAAATACAACATTCCTGTACATGAAAATCCACAAAAGTTTTTGATTTGTCAATTTAAATTAACGTAAGAAATGTTTAAAAACTTTTTCCCACTTTTGTCCCGATTTCCCCTTTAGTTCCCATTCACCCCATTTTACGGTACAACTCTATACCGTGGCGAGGGTTTAAAAAACTGTATTTAAACGTGGCGTCACACAGTGTTTCAATTCTAGAAAATATCGGCAAAAGCTCAAAAATTTACATTTTTTTTCAGGTAAATTTTGAGTTAGATGGGTGGTTAATACCTGTCTCCATTCTGTATTAAAAAAAATTATATAAAATACGTATATTTTGTCTTGTATAGCAGTTTAAACTTGACGCTTTCAGTTGAAGGTACTTTACACGCGATCGCTGCGAAAAATTGTTTATTGTTTAAAATTGGTTTGGTATGTCCGATTGTTATGCGGTTTGATGAAGGGTGATCTTCAAGGTATTTAAAATTCAGATATATATTTGTTTTTCGTAGATTTTGCTTGTACAACGTGTTATTGTAACTGACAAGATCGGTCTGTTAAAATCGCAAACTTTGAATCGAGCTTTTAGAACAATGGAGCTACAAAAATTGTAATGAATTGTAAGGCATCAGTTCAAGATCCGTTGAATAGCTTAGAGTTTTGTCTATCAAGCCATCAATAAATTAGCTGCCCCAACTTGCCCCCGGCTCTTTAAAAATACATGTTCTTGGGCGCTCAGGCACGGTAGTGGTAAAAAACCTCGCGATTTTAAGCCTATATACAGTGCGTCCAATACACTTCTATATTTTTCCGTTTGACGTGTAATATCTTTATTCTTTTATCTGTACTTTACAGAAAGAAAAACTGTACGTAAAATTAATAAACTGCTGCGTTAAATTGTTGTACATTAATATTATGTATTGGTGATTATAACAATGCTTTTTGATCATAGATTAATAACTTTCATCTACGGATACCAAAAAATTGTTAAAAAAATATACCTTCTTTATTTATGGCACAACGTTAAATTTACGTTATGCCTGGTTAATTCATTTAAGTAATATTGCAACTTTCCCCTAAAATAATTTACTTTGTAGCTCTTCAAATAAAAAAGGATACTTAGTACACCCTGTATACATATTTATAAATAAATATATTTTTTTAATAAATTAATATTTATTTAAATAAAAAATAATGTCAATTTAAAGAATATTCATGATATAATATTTCTATAAAATTTCCTGCAGGGAATAATACAATTTCATTTGTTTCACATTTATATTTACCCGGTTTATAAATATACATTTTACAAAAGACCGAATTGATTTTTAGATAAGTAGGTACACGACTTTTAATTAATTAATTTTAATGATTGAAACGTTTTCTTAGAATGAATTGGAGGTTTGAATTTACGTTAAAATTAACATAATTACAATAACATGCATGGTAATACCATGGTAAAAGTTGTCAGGAATATTTTAAATTAAAAAACAGATAGCGTTTCTGAATATGGCATATCCAAAAATCCCTAATGCGATAATTTTGTGATAAAATGTTATACAGGATGAACAAAAAGTAAGGTCAAATTTAGAGGAAAAAAATTTTAACACTACAAATTCTAGCAAAGATTTTGCAAAAACATTACCTATGTAATTTTTTTAGGTACTACACTATACATTCGCTTAGTTTTGTTACTCTAGCTCATACAGAGTGTTTACAAATTAAGGTCCAAAATTATAAAAAAAATGGTATTTTATATAGAAACTGGCTAATACAATTTTTTTTTAAATTTTATTCTGTACTATACAAATGGCTTTTAGGTACTGGACGATGAAGACTTGCCACAACCAGCGAGGTGGACAATTGTGGCTACCGCCTGTATATTACTTTTCATGTGCCTCCTCCTCATAGGAATCACCCTAAGGATGGCTCCCATCATTGATGATATGGGTAAGAATTCCCACATATTAAACACGGTGGTCAAAACTTAAGTATAGGACGAACAAAAATGCCAACCAAAACTGATAGCATATTTTGGTAACACTAACATGTATTTATCAAAATCCCTGATCCTATTTTAAAGTTTTGCAAACTTTTTTGTTTTTCTATTTCCATATATTATTTTGCATTTATTGTACTAAAACTTCCTGTACAATTTTAATAAAATTAAGCAAAATAATAAACTTTCTATCATTTAAATTACTTTACTCCCCAGTATTAATTTATTGAGTCACCTATTATTTTTTACCACTCAAAACAAAACATAAAAAAACCAAAATTTATATCTTAAATATTTTGTATAACAAAAAATACTGGAAGTTTGTCTATGAAATAATTACAACTTGCAAATTTTGTAAAACAATAATTAAGGTGGTTATGAAAAAAAATGCTATACGTTATAACGCAAGTGACATTTTGCTTTAGTTGTTTATTTAATGTATACTTTATAAAGTTAAAAATGGTATTTTAAAATTAAAATTAAACCGAAATTCAAGTTAAGCCATGAAGAAAATCGAAAGAAGGTATGTGCTGGCTGTGGAGACAAAATTGTTTTTGGTAATCGAAAAATTCAGAGTTTAGGGTTTCTGAGAAAATATAAAAATTACTGCAGACTTTTTCAAACGAACACTTTAACTTAATTGATTCAAAATTACCTACTTCAATATGGTAAAAACGGTATTTTTCCATAGACACAATTGCCAAATTTTCAAAATTTAGAAATTGCTAGAGAATTTCTCGGCAGCCAAGAATGTATTTCCTTTATCTGCAAAATGGCAAGATATAAAGGGCATAAAAAATTATTAAGGGAAGAGGACGGACGAACGAACTAAAGTTTTGATATGCTCTTCCTTTGTATGGGATATCGCTAGATGTAAGAAGCATGTTTGTACAGAGACTGAAGAATTTAAAAATACTGTTTCCATATTAAAAACAATTCCATGTAAAAGCCAAGAACAAGTTTTACTGAAAATTTAAGGCAAGCAGTAATCGATTTTGCTTCAAAGAATCTTTAGTTATTTATTAGTTTTGTATTAGATACCTTAAAACAATAAATAAGATATTGCAAACTGTATTTTACATTATTTTGTATTTATAATGTAATTTATCCATATTTCAGTCATGTATCTGCCAAATTTTTAAAAACATTTGATAATAGTACTAGAGTATTTTATCGAAATGGCATAAACAATTTTAAAATACTAATAAATATGCAAAACTTTAATAAAGGATCAGCTTGGATTTTGATAAATACATTTTTGAGAATCTATAATTCTATAATCAGATTATGCTATCAGTTTTGGTTGGCATTTTTGTTCGTCCTATACTGTAGTTTTGACCACCTTGTAAATAACTCTTAAATAAGGCGGTATATTTTTAATTTCGTGAATGAGGAATTTTTATTTTTTTAATTTCTTGAAAAAGTGTTAAGTGGGAAAACAGTTTTAAAACAAAAATTTTCAAGACCGTAAATGACGTACGTTGTTTGCACTATTAGAAAGGAATAAACATTATTTCGTACTATAAATTTAAATTTGTATATAAATGCATGTAAATATGTCTGTCTATTTTTATCGAACGGGATTTGTGTACTTACGAGTTAAATATCTGCTTCCAATCGTTTAGTGAAAATGACCGAAGCAGCTTTATATTCAACTGAAAGCAGAAGGGCTCAATCTTTGGAAAACCTGGGTTTTAAAATACTAAAATTTCCCAATGAAGTTCGACGAAAAAGTTATATACCACGGACTCACAGAAGAACTCCTGATAAATTTGCACTGGAAATTTCAACATCTTCACTGACCACCACTAGCCACAGAAAAATGTCGGAAAATTACCGGGAAACCTGTAAATACCACAGAAGAAAACTTGCTGTCTGCGTGATTGTGAGTTCGTTCTTTTTCCTATTAAGTGTCAGCATTCTGGTGGTTGTCATAACTTTAACCCACAAGAGTTTTTATCATTTCACGCCTCCACTAAAGCGACCAAATTTAACGGATTACCTAGACGATTGTGATGATATAAGCTGTAAATAACTTAATAAATGTTTCTATTACAACGGATTTCATTAAGTTACCCTTTGTCAGTTGATTTAAGGTATGTATGATATGCAGACTATTCAAAACAATCGAATATTTTTTTACATTCGACCATGCCCATTTGTGGTAATTTAAAAAAATAGAAGTGGTTAAAATAACCCCTAAAGTAAGTTATAAAGTTGAGAAATTGAACATAGTTTTTTTCATTTACTTACTTTTGTACTCAAAATTTTTTTATGAATAATAAATGTTTGTTCTTTTTTTTAAACAAATCCTAGTATAAATAAAACTTTAAAGGATTATTGACAAGCAAAAAATATATTTTCAAAATGATTAAGCATTTTTATATAAGTTTTTTTAATATGTTTTTCTTTTTTAAGGGCCTATTTAAAAAAATTCAACTGCCCACTTTTAAATGTTAAATAACACACCTAAATAAACAAAATTTGGAAAAACATGTTTGTAGATTAGTTTTTAGTAAAAAGTAATAGTTATTTATGTCATTAGGTTAAGAAGTAAGGCTTTTTGTGCTAAGCTCAAGGTTTGAAGGCCGACGCTTAGCGGAGGCCTACAATTGAGCGAAGCACAAAAAGGCACTTCTTGGCCGAATGGCATACAACATTTTATCTTCAAAGCACTTTATATAGGTCATTTTAATTCAACATCAAATCGGCCTAACCTCACTTTTTTAGAATCTCATTTATTTATTAGCTAAAGATTACATTAAATGTACAATAATTATTATTGCTTTTAGAAGCAATAATAGTTTGACAATACCAGCAACATGATTTAAGTAGAAATGGATTTTTGGTCTTACATTGAATTCAATTAATTGTTTAATAAATAGGTAGGTATCTAATTTCAATTTGTTTGGATTTTTATTTAAAAAATAGGTAGTTTGGAATGTTTAAGCTGTGTTTAACATTTAATTTCACTGAAAACTTAAAGCAAATTAAAACTTAAAGATAATTTAAATCGTAGAAAAAGAATCGTGCGTTTTCTTGGTTGCCTAACTTCACTTTTTGTTTTATTATTAATATTTAATTTTACAATAATTTAATAAAAAATATTTAACATTAACAGTAAAACAAACAAATAAGTGCTTATTATAAATAAATTAAACCAGTTTAGTACGTTAATTTCTTTGAAAAGGATTAATTTATCAAAACAATACCCCTAGCGAGAAAAAATCGAACTAATTACTTGCCTCATAAAATTTTGTATCGGCCTAGGCCATAACAAGGTATTTCTTTATCGAATGTTGACAACAATAAAGTTTAAATTATAGACCGCGTGAAGATAAAAATTTTTACTTTTTTTTCTTTAAATGTTTCATAATATTCATATTTTTAACAAACAATTTTTTTTTATAAAAAATAAGATTTTTTTTCGTTTTTTACCCGTTTGTAAATGGAAAAATATCCAATAAATTATTAACTTTTACTTTTATTAGTAAAAATTTAAGATTAGATTTGTTTTACAGTATTTTGAAAATTTATACTTTTATGCTATTTCTAGTGCCCAATATTTTTTTCCCTTTGCACAAACTTCGACTGTTTGCGAAGCATGGGCAGCCATTAAAACAAGTACGGTTTAAACTTTTTAATGATTAAATAATACCAATTTAAAATTACTGTGGTTCTTTACATGCAATTTAAGTTTGGTAAACTCTACTAATTGTTATTTACATAGCATATAAATAAATGCTGGGTGATGTTTTAAAGTCAAATAGTTAAAAAGTTAAAACTGAAAATAAACCAAAAAATTCAACAAAGTATTAAAACCAATTCGAATGTAATTAAAAATAGAAAGATACATTTTTATTTTACTTTGTGAATAACAAAATAAATATTGTGAGGATAAATAAATAAAACAAAATGTGAATTTAATATTAAAAAAAAACTTCAAAAATGGCGAATGCACCGGGATCAATTTTGCAAAATTTAATGGACTTATTTAAACTGAATTATACAGGCTGCCCTAACCTTTTATTTAAAATTCTTGAAAAATTATTTAACGAGACACACTTAAGTTTATTTTCCCCAAATTTTTTTAAAAAGGGCACTCTATATGTGTGCAAAATTTTAGCTTGATCAGATAATCGAAAGTATTTAAATTCTATTACAAAAATTGATTGTTATATGGGTGATTCTACAAAAGTGGGGCAACTTTTTACCTCATTTTTTTTATATAGTTTCCGGAGAAAATTAAACAGTATTTTGTTATGAGAACATAGATAATGTAATAAATATACTGTTCCAGACCGGGCCAGTCACTTTTTCAAACAGTTTCTGAAATATCTGTGTTTTCTAAATTTGAATGCAAGGGAAGTACGAGTATTCCAGGGTACTAATTAAATACATAATTTATTGGAAAATATAAGATTTATTGCAACTTTGAGCATATTATACATTAAATATCTTAAAATCAAATAATACCACACATCAGTGGCGGCTGGTGGATTTTGGGTATACCGATATCTCAATTATTAGATATGGGACCCACACCAAAAAAATATGACATTAAATAAACAACTTCTGCGCAAGCAAAACTTAAATTGAAGTTTTCGAAAAAAAGATAACCGAAAGATCGAACATGGAACTGACGACACGGTACTGATGAATGGGAAATTTGAGATTATAATTCGGAATTAAGTATTTTACTGATATTTTTTATTAGTGGATACTACTTATCAACAAATCACATATAGCCTTATATAAATTACAATGAAATATATATACGTAAGAAAATAACTACTCACCACAGTACTGAAATTCGACAGGAACTATACGTGCATTCACCACAACTTCGCCGCTTGCATTGTTTTCAAGATGACTGTCGTGCAAAGGGCGGGCTCTGTAGGTAATTTTTTTACCAACACTTGAGTTAAAACGAGGACTTGACGTTTAAACTTCAATATTTCGCAGGAATTTTGAATTTTAACATTGGACACAGAACTAACGGGTGAAAGTGAGTACAAAGATTATCAATTTTTAAAAATTGATATTATTCGAATCTATGATAAAATATGAAGAATACATTATTTAATGTTTTATAGTTTGTAGTAAAATTGAAAAATTTAAGATAAATTTAATATATTTTAAAATAAAATCACTCAAATATTTGATTCAGGAGTTGTGACACGCCAAGGTACTGATGTTTTGAATATGTATTATGTTTTTTACAAACGTGCTTTTGAAAAAATACATTAAAATTGGGTGGACAAGTTAAAAAAACCTGGATCTTTTGTAATATACTAAAATATTTACAAAAAATATTAAAATACCTACTCCATTGACTGATGACATCAAGTTGTCCAACTTTTGTAGAATCACCCATATAGCCCTGTATATTATATAGGAAGTTCTATAAAATTTTCTACCTCAATACTTTAAGTCTTATTTAAAAAAATCCTAATGCAAAAACGAAGTGGAATGACCCATATATATATTTTTTGGAATACCAATATTAGTTTTGTGTGATTTCTGTTTTATCATTATCTTGTTTTTTTCAGTTTTTAAAGAGAATGAATATACCAAAATTTGTTTATTATTATTTTTGTTTTAATATGATTTCTGTTTCATCATTATTTATGTTTTATCATTATCTGTTTTTTCAGTTTCAAAAGAGAATGAATATAATTATATAGTTACAATTACAATCATTTTGTAATACAAAATTTTTTTGTGATTTCTGATTGATCATGATTTCTGTTTCATCATTATTTCTGTTTCATTATGATTTCTGTTTAATCGTGATTTCTGTTTCATCATTATTTCTGTTTTTTTTTCAGTTACAAAAGAGAATGAATATAATCCTGTAGTAATTACAATAATTTTGGAATGCCAAAATTTGTTTTTTATGAATTCTGTTTCATCATGATTTCTGTTTCATCATTATAAATCTGTTTCTTTTTCAGTTCGAAAAGAGAATGAAGAACTGATGAATTCTCTATCAAAGGGATACAATTTGACTGCCGTCCGTAGTTTGTCGTGACTTGTCATTTACATTGCACTGTCTTTTTCAAAAACTACCCTTGGTCAATTATACTAATTTACCATTTCAAATATAACTGTCAGGATTGACCAATGGTCTTTTAAGAAAGAGACAAAATCGCGACTTGCACTGTATACTACACAAGGTCTCCATTCCAGTCAAAAACAAATTAAGGAGTTTTTAAAAATCAAACTAACTGAATTTTTTTGGAACTTTTACCTCGTATGTAAAATATACCTAATATAATTTTGGTGACTTTTATAATATCATAAAACTTTCTACTATACGGGTCTCTGTAATGGTTGTGGTCGAAGGACTATGTTGTAGGTTTTTTAAAAACACTCTGTATAATAATGGTTCTTCTTGCATATTATTTTGTCGAACAAGGAAGACCGGCGTCCCAACCCAATTAACAACATTATTGCATATTAATTGATCCTACAATATTGATTTTTCATGCGAATTTGCAC
Source organism: Brassicogethes aeneus (assembly GCA_921294245.1). Classification (NCBI taxonomy): domain Eukaryota; kingdom Metazoa; phylum Arthropoda; class Insecta; order Coleoptera; family Nitidulidae; genus Brassicogethes; species Brassicogethes aeneus. The sequence continues at coordinate 53,982,485 of OV121137.1, forward strand.
TCTAAAACAAATTCGGGTAATATCGCACAATAAATGGGCCACACTGTATATAATATACTATAATAAAATAGTATTAATAAACACAGGTTGCTTCTGATTTTTATTCTACATTACTATAACATTTACATTGCTGCTTTAAATTAAAAATTAAAATTGCATTGAATTAAATTATCTTAAAATATTAGGTATATAAACATATATATATATATATATATATATATATATATATAGGGTAAACCACATAGTTATTGGACTCTTAAGGAATATTATTTATAAAAACATGCAAAAAAGTATAGTAATTGGACATTTTATATAGTAATTGGACACATGGACCATAGTTATTGGACATACAAATTTTATATAAACATAACAACTTTACATCAAATAACATAAATTGTTAAATATTTTTTAAAGAGAAATTGCTGTTTTACGTAATTTTTTTATTTCCTTTTTGTAAATATCATAATATTTATATATTTCTTTTTTAGTCTGACTTCTGAAATAGTTTGTTGCAAATATCATTAAATGTGGTATCTCTAGTTTGTGAAGCATTTATAATGTTTAGGCCGGAACAGGATGATTTATATATATATATATATATATATATATATATATATATATATATATATATATCTAATATTTTTTCGGGTGGTATGTTAAAAGTATTTTCCGAATTTATTAATTTTGTTGCCATTAGTTATATGTTTTCTATCATGCACTGTATTTAAATCACTGTTATTTTGCAAGATGTAATGTGAAGAAGAAATCACTATATTACTTATTCTCTAAAAATGAATTAGTCAAAAATGTCATAGCGAAAAAGCAGCCACTAATAATAATTATTATCGTCAACAGTAATTTGTATATAGGACATTTAGCAGTCAATTCCTATGAAATATTCGCTGAATCGGAAAATGTCGTCAAAACTTATAAAAGTAGAAGAGTTTTTAAAATATAATCAATTTTACATATAATATGGAATTGACTATATCTCAAAAACTTACATAAGAATTGGCTGGTAAATGTCCGGGATACAAATAGAGTATGATATTGGACATATGTCCAAAAATAGAAATTTACATTTTTTACCAACCAGTAATTGGACACTAACCATTTGACTGTTTGTTTTCAGAATTAAAATTAAAACGCATTAAAGTGACAATGTTTAAACCATGAGGAACACATTTATACCACACACTGATCTGTACACTTTTTAGAAATATTTTTTATTGTAATTTAAACACAGCCCTGCTCTTAACAAAAAAACAAAAATCTCACCACCAAAGAAACGTGCGAACTTTTTTGTCCTATATTGGACCCAAAATAAAGTAGTTCTATATTATTAATTGTATACAGCGTCATCTGATGATTTGACTTTAAGGTAACTATTTATAGAACTCTTGTTTTAACAGTATTAATGTTAATTGACCAATAACTGTCTATTTTACCCTATATAAACAAAATTATTAACATCATTTTGATTGTTGGTATACATAATATTAAATAAGATAATATTTTTTTTAAGGTGGTATTAACTGATATTTAGTCGGAACCTTTATATACCAGGTCCTATCCGAAAAGTCCTTAAATCCTGTGTGAACTATTGTGAATTTCTGCTGTTTAATATAGAATTAATTGTATTATATACGTGTATGTATGTATATAACTTGCTGTTGAAATATGTTAAAATTATCCATCTTCAAGAATATAATTTTAAATATTTTACTATAATTTGCATAATTTTGTAAAATATCATTTGTATTGTTTATTTTTTAATATCCTGCCAAAGCTATAAACTAAATGGGCATCCAATAGAGGTGTCCTAGGTTTTAACTCATCAATAAAGCCGTGAAAATTATGCATTGAAATATGCAGCATATGTACTATATACAACGTGGCCAAAATTATGTGGGAACCCGTGCCGACTTGCATCTAAACCCTCCGTTAGCCAACGTTAGGCGCGCGCGGTATTTTGTAACACGAAACACTTTAAAAAGAAGATATACTTCATGACTGTATTTTTCTAATGATTTTATTAAATATAATTACTAATTAATATTATTGCTTTTGTTTCTATCATTTGTTTCACTAATTTAGTTGATTTTATCCCTTAAATATATTAATATACTAATTAGTATTGCTAAAATATACTGTTACATGAAATTTCAGCTTTTTATAAGCATTTCTTTTCTTGATGTCCTCCCAAAAATATTTTAGACAGTTTAATAAGTTTTCGGTACTCATCTCTCACAATAAGTTTTAGTTATTTAGAGTAAAACCCATTAGGTTTATCAATTTCAGAGTTTACGGCCTATTCACCAGACCCTTCCGGGTAACTAGCCACTCCCTGTGAAAATATACATTTTTATCAAAGTATCCACATAAATAAAACTATATTTTAACATTTGTCAATAAATTATAATATAATATAAGGGTCACATAATAACAAACACAAAATGACTTACGATCGAAGACCTGTGTTACAAAATACCGCGCGCCTAACGTTGGCTAACGGAGGGTTCAGATGCAAGTCGGCACGGGTTCCCGTTTATAGAATGAGCTGAAATTTTTACTGGGAGTATATAAACACGTAATAAATATAATTAGAGGGTATGCGTAAAAAAAAATAAAAATAAGGGACACCCTATTGGAGAGATTGGAGAGGTAAGATTAACAAATTGGTGAAATTTTATCTTCTGATTAAAATGCTGATTTATATCCATGATTTATATAGGTTCTATGCTCCACACCCAGAAGCCCTTAACATTTGATTACAAAAATGTAGGTTATATATCTGTCATTTTAACGCTAATTTCAAAATATATTTTAGATAGGACTAACGTGAAAATGAAAAATTGCAATGAGGAGGATCTTACTAATACCAAAGCAACAATTTAAGTATTTGTTACCTATATGGGACTATTGAAGAAACTTTAAAGTGTTTTGCGTCTCTTTATATTACTCTTTTATTACTAAGTTACGACTAAAGTGGGGAACAATTATTGAGTTCCAAAAAGGTAGCAAATATGTCACTAGCTATAAACTACTATTTGGAACGTAGCTGCTACGTTACTAGAACGTTACAATATCGTTGCTAGACCGTTATAATTACTTTTATTTATTTGTTTTTACTTCTGTATTAACTGTCTTTGTCAAACTAATATTAGATTATAATATCCCTTCTTTTTTAAATGGAACCACTACGGACTTGGCTTTTCAATGTCGTCGTTTATTTACTATGTACTATAACTTCCAGAATAACCTAATGGCAGGTAAATTTATAAACCCTTTAAATTTTACTGTTAAACTTATGAATTTAGTTTTTGTAAAATAAATGCGCTTCATCAATATTTAAGTGTAAAAAAATTATTTATTTAATAATGTTTATAAATAAAAAATCTTAATATTTATTATTAATTAACAAAATTACTATTTATTAAAAAGTAAACAACCATTTACAAACAATTAAAATAATTTATTATTTACATTACCACGTGGTACCGTACAGTAAAAAATGGCCGATAAGAAGCATTTTCCTTTGAAGTAGTTTTGGCTACTTTAAAGTTTTTTCCACCTTAATTTACTTTACGGTAGTTTTGGTTAGTACCATAAACGTTCCAAATACTAAAATAATAACTTTTAAGTTATTAACTTTGTAGTTTTTAGCTCATGTTCCAATTTCGAGATTTTAACTTGCAAAGGGACTACAAAGTAAAAATAATTATAATGTAATCTTAAGGTAGCAACCGAAAGTAACTGCTACAAATGAAATTTACTTAAAAGTTTTTTTTTACTTATAATACCTTTTTTAAAGTTGCAAAGTCTTAGTGGGGGCAACCAAGTTTTACTTAAATGTTTATTACTTTATAGTAACCATTTAAGGAAAGAATTAAGTTTCTGTTACAAAATATTGCTATTTAAAAGTTAGAATTACTTTTAGGTAAAAATTAAAGTAGCTGTTTAATATACTTAACTAATTTAAAGTTATCGCCACTTTGGTAATGGTTTTTGGAACCAAAAATGCTGCTTGGTTAACGTTTGATGTGTACGGCAAAATAAATTTTAGATTTTTTAAATCATCCTAATATGTATATTATACTATACACAGTGTCCCTGAACGAAGTTTAGGTCACATAAAAATGACGCCAAAAACTGATTGCAGTTTCTTGTTCGGGACCCTTTGGTGACTTAAAAATGATATTTACCAAAATCCTAGCTGATCCTCTTTTCGAAATTTTTTGAAAATTCATGATTTTTTTTTTAAATTTTTGTCTACCTTTGACAGAGTACATATTTGTACACCGACTTTAATAATATTGGAGTATATTGTTAAGGAGATTTGGAGAATACTGTTTATACTGTGCACATCATTTAATATATACAGGGTTAGCCAAAAATTGCTTCTTTTAATAAAGCAAAAGCGTAAATTCATGATTTTGGCATAACACGCAAAAAAGATATATACCCACCCATGTTTTTTAGATATTTTTATGTTTATCAGGCTACAAAATGGGATTCTTATCAAGACTTTATAAGAAAAATTGATTTTGAATAAAATTAAATAAAATAACATTTTTTTGTAGATAAATCTGTTATGCTTTTTACGTGATTTTTGGCTAATCCTGTATAAATCTAATTATGTGCTCAGTATGAAAACAGTATTCTCCAAGTCTCGTTAACAATATACTCCAATATTATAAAAATTGGTGTACAAATGTGTACTCTGTCAAAGGTAAGATAAACAAAAATTTTAAAAAAATTAAGAATTTTCAGAAAATTCGAAAAGAGGAGCAGCTAGAATTTTGTTAAATATCATTTTAAAGTTACCAAAGGGTCCCGAACAAGAAACTGCAATCAATAAAAATCGGTGTACAAATCTGTACTCTGGCAAAGGTAGACTTTGCGATAAGCAAATAATTAAAAAAAAATGATTTTTTAACAAATTTAAAGAAAAGCAGTTAGAATTTTGGTTAATACCGTTTTTAAATCTCCAAAGAGTGCCGATCAAAAAACTTTAACCAGTTTTTCGTTAAAAATTGAAAACTTCTAAAAAGCCTAAATTAAACAACATTTTAAATATTCTCTAAGCGTTATTTTATTTAATTTTATTAAAAATCTATTTTTTTAATAAAAGGTTAATAAGAATGCCATTTTGTAACCTAATAAACATAGAAATATCTAAAAAAAAATGGGGATACATCTGTTTTGCTTGTTATGCCAAAATCATGAATTTACGCTTTTGCTTTATTAAAATTAAGCGATTTTTGGTCCACCCTGTATATATCAAATGATGTAAACATTATTAAAAAGTATTCTTTAAGTCTCCTCAATAATATACTATAATTTTATAAAAATCGGTGTACAAATGTGTACTCTGTGAAAGGTAGACTTTGAAATAAACAAAAATTAAAAAAAAAAATCATAAATTTTGAAAAAATTTCGAAAAAAGGATCAGCTAGGATTTTGGTAAATATCATTTTTAATTCACCAAAGGGAAACTGCAATCAGTTTTTGGCGTCATTTTTATGTGACCTAAACTTCGTTCAGGGACACTGTGTATAATATATAATTATTATATAGTATAAAGCATAAATTAGCGTTACACTGACAGATAGATAACCTCAATTACTTGTATTCCAATGTCAATGTGGGACTTTTGGGTGTGGAGCATAATACAGTTTAAATTTAAAACGTTTCGTTGGAGAAATCTCCTTAAAACTCTGTAAATGTCAAAAATGTTGGTTGCAGTTACTTTTTTTTTGAATACCCGCCCTACCAGGCGGGTATAAAACCGGTTTAAATTTGCAGGATCGCTTCAAGGAATTGGATCGAGCCTCAAAACTACGTATTACAAGCAATAATTAGATAATTGTACATTTATTAAGCAAATATGTTTACATAGGTATCGACTTACTTTGTAAAAACTTAAGAAATTTCGTTTAATTTGAAGCAACCTGTTTCGTTAAAAGTCAAATTAAGTATACGCTAAAGAAGTATCGAGTTTTCGCAACGCGCGCGCCATCTGGTGGACAAAAGCATTTTTTTATTTGTGTTCTCTAAAAAACGACGACAACTGCATTTTAAACAACAAAATATACCTACGAATTCATGGCAACATAATATTATATATAAAACATAATATAATGCTAAATGCTGTTTAAATTTAGACGACTTATCATTACTAAAATGTGTATTTATTGTTTCTAATTACAAGTACAATTTATATTTACAGGGACTGTATGAAATTTATTTCTTCATTTGGATTAACGCTGTTTATTGGAAAACCGATAAAAACTCAACCCAGGATTTCCTCTAGAAATACATCCAACAGCACACGGTGGTCAAAACTAAAGTATAGGACGAACAAAAATCAGTTTTGGTATAATTTGATTATATTTTTTTTTGGTAACACAAAAATGTATTTATCAAAATCCCAGCTGATCCTTTATTAAAGTTTTGCATATTTCTTAGTTTTTTAAAATTGTTTATGCCATTTCGATAAAATACTCTAGTACCATTATCAAATGTTTTTAAAAATTTGGCAGATACATGACTGAAATATGGATAAATTAAATTATAAATACAAAATAATGTAAAATACAGTTTGCATTATCTTATTTATTGTTTAAATTTTCAGTAAAACTTTTTCTTGGGTTTTACATGGAATTGTTTTTAACATGGAAACAGTATTTTTAAATTCTTCAGTCTCTGTACAAACATGCCTCTTACATCTAGCGATATCCCATAGAAAGGAAGAGCATATCAAAACTTTAGTTCGTTCGTCCGTCCTCTTCCCTTAATAATTTGTTATGCCCTTTATATCTTGCCATTTTGCAGATAAAACACATACATTCTTGGCTGCAGCGAAATTCTCTAGCAATTTCTAAATTTTTAAAATTTGGCAATTGTGGCTATGCAAAAATACCGTTTTTACCATATTGAAGTAGGTAATTTTAAATCACCTAAGTGTTCGTTTGAAAAAGTCTGCAGTAATTTTTATATTTTCTCAGAAACCCTAAACTCTGAATTTTTCGATTACCAAAAACAATTTTGTCTCCACAGCCAGCACATACCCTATTTCGATTTTCTTCATGGCTTAACTTGAATTTCGGTTTAATTTTCATTTTAAAATACTATTTTTAACTTTATAAAGTATACATTCAATAAACAACTAAAGCAAAATGTCACTTGTGTTATAACGTATAGCAATTTTTTTCATAACCACCTTAATTATTGTTTTACAAAATTTGCAAGTTGTAATTATTTCATAGACAAACTTCCAGTATTTTTTGTTATAAAAAATATTTAAGATATAAATCTTCGTTTTTTTGTTATGTTTTGTTTTGAGTGGTAAAAAATAGGTGACTCAATAAATTAATCCTGGGGAGTAAAGTAATTTAAATGATGAAAGTTTATTATTTTGCTTAATTTTATTAAAATTGTACAGGTAGTTTTAGTACAATAATTGCAAAATAATATGTAGAAATAGAAAAACAAAAAAGTTTGCAAAACTTTAAAATAGGATGGGATTTTGATAAATACATGTTAGTGTTACCAAAAGGGTCTATAATCAAAATATGCCATCAGTTTTGGTTGGCATTTTTGTTCGTCCTATACTTTAGTTTTGACCACCGTGAGCACAACAAATCGTGCCACGGTTTTTTTTCGATATTTTTTAACATTTTCTGGCTTTATTCTCAAAAACACAAGTTGTACTTTTGTTACGATGATATCAGCCGAGTGGTGGCGCTACTAGCGATACTTCTTTAGCGTATGAAGTCTAATAAATATTATGTAGTATGAATGAGTCTCCTTCCTTCCACTTATAAATAAACTTTTGATCACAAAATATTCTAAATTTGACTTTTTAACGAATGTTGTAGCGGTAATATTAATTTAAGCTGAAAATTTGTTAACCCTTACACGACTACAGATTTTGCATTAACAATATTACCGGCGAATTACGTTCAATTTGCTCTGGCAAATTAGTGGGCTCACGAAACATTGTTATACATCATATGAAATTTTCATGCATGCGCGTGCAACAGTGTTGCCATTTCAGCTGCGTTATAAGGATATCGTTAGTCTGGATAAAGCTCTAGCGCTGTTAAAAGTTATGAGTCATAACTTATCACCTTATGAACATTTTTTAATTCAATTTAATTTTAACTAAATGTGGTAACGAGAAATATACAGTGTGTCCAATGTTCCAAATTTTACGTTGAATCGAACACAATAATGAAAAAAGATTTTATAAAGTTATAAAAGCTTTTTTTTTTACAAAAATCGAGGTCAAAAATTTACATATCTTTCTGGGAAAGATATAAATTGAAAAGATAATTTCAGTTTATTGAATTATATAAAATTTAATATTGGACATTGATTTTTATTTTAAACATTAAATATTGAACATTGAATAAATTGAAAGTTTTATTTTGTTGTAATAAGCATAGGTTTAAAAAAATTCCGGCTCCTTCTTTGTTTTTTGTTGCTTTCATATTCCGTTTCTCGTATATGGGACCAAATGTAATCACCCATCATGGCTGCATCCCAGAAGCCGTGATACCGCCGCTCCATAGCCTTCATTTGCTGGTGAAAACGTTCTCCGTGCTCATCACTTACGTCGCCCAGATTGTGCGGGTTATTTACGCACTCGAACTCTCTACTTCTTTTACTCATTTTACACTTTTTATTAACTCAATAAAACCATGATAAAAATACCTTGTTGAAATATCAAAAAATATCAGTAAAATGACACTATGCCAACACGAGGAACAAAAGAATTCCCGTTTGCGGAGTCATGTCAAATTTAAATTTTGAATAATGTTTTCGGTGAAAAAGTACGTAAAAAACTCAAAAAATTCCAATCTTGCACTTTACTTAGGTTTTCATTAATGAATAAACATGTTACAAAATAAAAGAACAAAATAAAATAAAAATCGACAAAAAGGTGAATTTTGGTCTTCCACTAAAAATTCATAACTTCGCCATTTTCCATGTATTTTTATCAACATTAGCTTGTTTTTTTTTTTAATGTCAGCTTCACGAAAAAAATTCCAACTGGAGTCATCTGTTTGATTTAAACCTTTTCCAGGACGATATGTAAACTTTCGACCTCAATTTTTGCCATAAAAAGGAATTAAAATCGCTAGCGACATAATACTTATCTGATATCAAAAGTATGTAAAAGAAAGTTTTATAGGGCTCAAATACCTTCAATTCAAGGGCTTGTTTGACCAAATCGATCAATTAAATTTCAATCTATACTAAAAACGTCAAAACAACTCCGTAAATTGAAAAAAAAAAATTGAAAATTCATATTTCAAAAACGCTTCCTTAAAAAAATTGAGTGTGATTTTCGTATTTAGTGGGTCAAAATACATGGGAAAATTATAATGGGATATGGTGGGCAGAATTTCTTTTCGATTTTGTAAACTAGTGATATTTAAGATTCACTTGTTACGAAATGACAAACTAAAAATATTTCATAAAAAACAAAAAAGCAACAAACATTACAGGGTATGTTTATAGTTTTATGTTAATTAATTGTTTAATTACAATGTTGTTTATAAAATAAATATTGAACCAAAATATTAGGTATTATATTATATTATACGTTGTATATTCTAACCGTTTTGGTATTTTAAAATTATGATTTGTTTTTATTGTCTACACTATCGCCTATATAACATAAATATTGACGAATATTTTTAACACACAATGTTTTATGTAATGTATGTTTATTTTTTTATATTTATAAGGTTCTAAATTATACAGGGTGAACTAACTATCCTTCTGTGTATGGTATCTTTTTTATTTTTATTTTCTAAATTTTTAAATTCTGAAAATTTTAAAAACCTTCAAAATTTTGGATATCCTAAAAATTTTGTAAATTTAAAAAACATTTTTTCCATTTTTTTCCAAACACGAATTCCTTTCTATTCATTGTTATGATGTATTAGAATTAATTAATGTTTTTTATTTTTGTACTGTAATACCCTAACCCTCCAAAATATTAATTTAGTGTAATTTCAAACAAAAAACCAAAAGTCTATGAAAAGACGGTATACTTCCTAAATTTGTATTATATGAGGGTGTAAGGTCCATTTTTTGTAGGAATTTTAAGAAAATCTGTACAAAATTGGACTCTAAATGTTACTAAATGTTTGTGAAAACTCAATAAATGTTATTTATTATCATGTTAACGTTAGAAAAATGTATTAGCAATCCAATGTTGTAAGTTAGACAATCAAAGAAAAATGAAGTGTCAGCTCAAAATTAATTCAAAATGCATTAAACCTAATACAAAAAATTATATAAAAATAACTGCTTCTCCAATGCAATTTAAATTAAGTTTGGGTCAGTCCTAGTAAGGCATATTAAATGACAAATCAATAATATATGGTTTTAAAAATTATAATAATATTTAATAAAATTATACAATTTGTAAAAATATTAAATATATTAAATGCCTTGCATAGACTCTAAATCTCTGAATTATATGGAAAATGTATTTGTAATGTCGTTTAAATAATTATATACCTAAATATATCTATATAAAATACTAAATAGAGTTTTATTTCAAAGAAAATATAAGTGTAGGCAATTTTCAAAAAAAATCAAAATTGAAATAAACCATAGACAATAAAAATAATATGTATAGATGACATGTCATATATTCTGGGGGCTTAAAATTAGTAGAACAGAAATAACATTTTGTAAGAATTGTAAAATATATTTTTTCTACTCCCACCTTTAAAACGCCCTTATGTTTCCATGACACTAAGTGACCTTTTAAATACACATTGACAAGTTGTGGCTTTGTGGCGCTTTAGTCACGGACTGAAGTTAGCAACAGGTTTTTAGTCACGGGCTGAAGTTAGTTGACAGTTATCAAATGTCATACAATCGTTAAAATAAATTGCCTTTCTTCTAAAATAATACTAAATGTGAAAATTATTTTATTATCTCATTACAAAAATACAAAAGTATTAAATAGTTTCTCAACGCCAATATTTGAAAAGTTTATATGAACATTGTACTGACCTTTTAATTTCGCCGGCAGTAAACTATAACTTAAATTCGGGCACGGACTCCACTGTAAAGTGCTCATAAAACATTTTCTTTACTTTCACTGTGAAAAACTGTCAATTTTCAAGAAATACATTTCGATTCATAACCATAACAGGTTCTTAGAAGGTGCAAAGTTTTAGTGGTAAAAATATCCTTAGAATGTTAAGAAAGTAATTGCTATAGAAAGTTCATTTAGGAATATTCCTGTTAAGCATATTTAGTTCAGTTACCTAAATAATAGTAAAATATACCATAAACTGCATATAAAGGTATATACCTATACTTAAGTACCTAATTAGTAATTAGTATTAAATACTAAGTAAAAAACACAATCCAAAATATTTTTTTATAGTTATTTGTCAAATTATAACAATATTCGATAACAAAAATACTTTTACCATAGGTATTTTATTTTATGTTAAAAATAAATATTTATTAATTTGTATACCGATTTTTTATTTCTGAATTAACATTTTTATGTATAATAATCTTCAACTTAAATCTAATCTGACTTATCCCACAAAATTTTCCAATTTTACATTTTATGAAATAATGTCATACAACTTATGGTTTAGAGGTCAAATTGTTTATTTAATATTTTTAAATAAATATATATTAATATGTCGCAAAATTTTTTAAGGGGACGACAAATACATTTCACTGTCATATTATGACAGTGAGGCGTATTTGTCGAATTTTAGGAATGTAGAATCCAACATATTAGAACGTGGTTATCTGACATATTTGGAAATATTCTCAAAAGCTTCCTAGAAGCTCCATAAGAAACCTTCTAAGAACATTCCAAAAACGTATTCTTAAAATGTTCTTGGGATGCTTTTTAAGAAGCTTTTAAGAATCTAATTGCATCCAAAAGTCCCTAAGAACATTCTTAGCAATAAGAGAAGGTTCTAAGAATCTTCTTAGAAGATTCTTAAAATCATATTTTGCTATCAGGGCTGTATTTATAATAAGGTAGATACTGGAAAAATTGTAAAAATACCCACTTAAGGTTTATTAAATGTCTTTATTAATAAAACAAAGTATATTATATATTATAGAACAATAATATTTAAAAATAAATAAATAAATAGGTAAACATTCCCAGAAGATGAGAAAATCGTTTTTTATAATATAAGAGTATTAAAATGCAGGGTGGCCCATCAAAAACCAAACTAAACAAATCCATGGGATTCATAGGGTGTTTCGTTTTCGTATGACCACCCAGTATTTCATTCAAAATTAATTGCAAATGTTTTTTACTTGATAAGCACTTTGCAAATTACCAAAATATTATTTAAAAACATTTGTATTGATAAGGGGTTTAGGTTTCTTCATCACCAACAATAAACATCTGTTTTGTTATCTACAGATAGAACACACACATCATAACGTCATAACATTTACAAGTCGTTTGAAAACCGGCGTAAAGGACTAACTTTCAGGGTCCTCGCCATCTTTAATACTTTTCAGTCAGTCACTATCGTCGTCGTTTCTGCCCCTGTTCAGGGGCCTTCTGCTTTCTTCGTCTGACCCATAAATCACATCTTCGTCGGAATCGTTTATCATCGAGAAAGCAGGGTTGTCCTTTGTTATACCAAATTCTAAAACAAAATATATTTTATTGGGGTGCGCTGCTTGATTTTTTATTTTGATAAAAAAAATGAGGATGATCTTTTAGGTATCAAATATGAAAATCCGTTGCCGTTTTAATTTTTGGATTCTTTACTTTTAATCGGCACCCTTTAGAAATCTGAAATCGTGTCAATTTCTTACTCTCTTATAGTGGGCCAGAATTTTTTTCTGTGACAAATATTGAAATGATTTTAATTTTGTTTTACTGTTCAGTAAGTTTGTTTTCGATATAAATTATTATTATCCAATTAGTTAATTTCATAAAAGAATGGTAAACCACCAAAGATTCATGATAATTTGCCAATTTTTGTCTGGCTCCTATGCCTATTCTACTAAATCTAGAAAGTTATTTTTTTTCAGGTATCAAGTACTTATACAATAGAAAACGTAACTAATATTTTAAGTTCCTAGACTGTCATTTTCTTTATTAAAAAAATTATTGAAACTTGATAATTTTCAAAATTAGCCAATTTTGCCCTCAGAAATCATTATGTTGAGGAAAAAATAAAAATCTGAAACTTTCAGGAAATATAGTTCCCACCTTCATTCTTTCAGTCCAGTTAGTCTTGTTTTGTTATTTTTATTCCTTTAAAAGATATATTAATTTTTTAATGCCCGTTTAGTAGCGATATTGTTAGTTTTATTTATAATTTAAAATTTGGATGGCTTTCATGTTTGATGGAGAAGTGTCAGAAATATTATGTGTGCATATTTCTTTGGTAAATTTTGTATATAACATAATATGTCATATTATGTTACATACAAAACTTTTTTAAATCACCAAAGGAATACCACAAATAATAATTATGAAATATTTTTGACAGTTTTGATATATTTGGTAGTTATGATATATTTTATGTATTGTATAATCATATAATATATTATCATATTATGAATATATATATATATAAATGATTATATATTATATATATTATAATGAAGTATTTAATTGGCTAATTGGTGTTTAAAGAAGAAGAATGTAAAAAATATATTCAAGATCTTTAAGGTTTATATCGTATAAGTATAATAAGTGAAATTAATATAAAGTTAATTTAAACGTATAAAAAATGCGTTAAGCAGTTTTTGTCGGTTTCTTTCACAATTTAAACCAAGTTAGTCTTGTTCTATTATTTTGATCCCTTTAGTAAGGCACTGAATAGTTAAAAGTTATATGTATGTATTTTAAATGTTAGTGTTGGAAAAAATGTACACAATCTGTAAATACTTCTTTAAATTTTAGTTTTTAGGTAACTGGTTAAAATAAAACATATTATAATAAAGGGGTTTATTTAGAATATTTTTTGGTTTTTGCTTATTTTTAACAATTTAAAACTTCTCAGAACTTGAATATTTTCTATGAGAAAGAGGTACAAAATTATGATATGTTCTGCATTTTTAATTGCAATTAAATTCATGAATCTCGAACACTCCGTCATTTATTACACTTGCAAACTTGCAAACTTTTTGAAATCACAATTTAAATACGCACAAATAATATTTATGAAATATTTTTGACAGTTCTGACCTTTCTCCACCAAACATGAATTGACTAAGTCAAAGCCATCTAAATTTTAAATTATAAATAAAACTAACAATATAGCTTCTTAACTGCATTAAAAAAATTATTATGAATAAAAATAACAAAACAAGAATAACTAGACTGAAAAGATGAAGGTGGGGACTACATTTCCTGAAAGTTTCAAATTTTTATTTTTTCCTCAACATAATGATTTCTGAGGGCAAAATTGGCTAATTTTGAAAATTATCAAGTTTCAATAATTTTTTTAAGAAAATGATAGTCTAGAAACTTAAAATAATAGTTACGTTTTCTATTGTATAAGTACTTGATACCTGAAAAAAAGTAACTTTCTAGATTTAGTAGAATAGGCACAGGAGCCAGACAAAAATCACAAAAATTGGCAAATTATCATGAATCTTTAGTGGTTTACCATTCTTTTATGAGATTAACTAATTGGATAATAATAATTTATATTGAAAACACACTTACTGAACAGTAAAACAAAATTAAAATCATTTTAATATTTGTCACAGAAAAAAATTCTGGCCCACTATAAGAGAGTAAGAAATTGACACGATTTCAGATTTCCAAAGGGTGCCGATTAAAAGTAAAGAACCCAAAAATTAAAGCGGCAACGGATTTTCATATTTGATACCTAAAAGATCATCCTCAATTTGTTTTTGTTTTTATTTGGAATGACTCTATTTGATGTAAAGTTGTTGTGTTTGTATAAAAATTGTATGTCCAATAACTATGGTCCATGTGTCCAATTACTATATAAAATGTCCAATTACTATACTTTTTGCATGTTTTGCATGTTTTTATTATAATAAAACTAATATTAAAAATTCAAATATTCTTATTTTTAAGTAAACGTAAATAAAGTTTAAAAAAACAAACTATCCTTTTTATATATTTATAAGAAAAAAACTAAAATCTTTAAAACAACGGCATATATAAATTTTAAATAAACCACTATGCCATACATTTTAATACTTTTTATTATTATTTAATAAAACTTACCATGTGCATCTTTGTTGGTAGGACTGTAAACATACGCCATAGTATAGATATAAAAGTTCAGCAAACCATAGAAAGACATGAACTGCGCAGAACTGTCGTAATGGGTAGAAAGCTGCGCAACAAAGTTATCTTCCAAAACACCCACACCGAACCTTAATACTGTTACCACGCAGGTAATAACCATCACGATTAACATTAGAAGCGTCAGAAATTTTAACCTTAATCCTAAAAGTGTAACAAGTAATTAATTATTCAATTCTGGCAAAAGATTTTTATATCTTTATCTTACCGAAAAATGGCATGGATCTTAGTTCGGTATACGCTCTTAATATTAGTAATAGTAAATATATTAAATATATAAATCCAAATATGAAGAAAAACGCCTTCACTATCTGCAACAATAAAAAATAATGTTTTCAATTTTTAAGAAAAAATATTTAAATATATACTGGGAAGTTCACTAAGTAAACACATCCAAAGCAATCAAATCAAATACAAAACATTATTAAAAATTAAAAGAAATATTTTTTATAACCATTTATGTAGGTGTTGAAAAATTGATTCTATACTCCGTGAATCTGTTTTTGCTTTAAATTTTATGCAACGGATGGCGCTTTAATCATTTTAAATAAGCAAAAACCTCTGTTTACGACATTATAGATGCATGTGATTCCTGAAAGTCAGTTAGAATTTATATTCAGATGAGAGTGTTGCTGTTTTATAATTCAAAAGTTTAGGTTTATTAATTTGCTATTTAAAAACCTATCCACCGTGAAGTGTAATATCTCAGTAAGGAGATTTTTTTATAAATATTTTGTGTGTACCATTGTATTTTTAAAAAATATTAAGGAGTCAAAAGATACAATGACTTATTTTAAATATACAAAGGGATGATTTAAAAAAAACAAACTAAAACCTAACCTCCGTGAAGCTATCTTCCGTGAAGCTCTAATATTCAAAATGTATGATTTCTTAAAATTCTTGTATTAGTGCAGAACCACTTATGTTATGTTATTACTAGACCTGGTAGCTTCCCAAAAACCCCATTCTAGACTAACAGTGAAACAACCAAAAATAAAAAATAATCATTTTCACTTGGGGGACATCTCAATATATTCACCAGAAAAACGTCTATCGTGATATAAACTTACATAAAAATTTGATGTATCCACGTTATGATTATAAGTTGGATCCTGAAGTTCGTTGTATCTCTGCCAAGTTGACAGGATTATAGCAGGAAACCACAGCATGGCCACAGTAAAAACTTTCGGTAAGTAAAACGTTACCAAATTACGTTCATTCTAAAAAAAAATCAGAAAATGTACATAACTTTTTATAACAATTTTTATATCAAAAGTTTTAAAATGGAGGCACATTTTTAACATCAATTCACAGCAAACGAAAAAATATAGAAGTATATAGGATGACTCCCCGTTTATCAGAAGCTTTATCAGAACTGTATTGAATCGTGCTTTGTTTTTACATTTTTATGTACGACTATATTTATGTCAAACTCAATGGTGTCTTGCAAGATACATTGTTTTGATTTTCTATATTCAACAGAGAGGTAGAAACTCGACCCTGTCGAATGGCGCAGACATTTAAGTCTCTAGAAATTATTGAAAAAGGGGGCAGTCCAATGGTGCAGAAACTTCGGATTCTTATTCTCTTCAAAGACATAGAAACTCAAGCTTTTCGAATTTTACTTGCAATGATTTTCGTTAATGTCCCCGAGAATTATACAAAAACAGTGCAATGCAATATCGCAACGGTTTCGACTTCTCTTTACTCTACCAGGTTATAGAAACTGGAGTCTCTCTATTATAATACTGTTCTATTACTCTCTATTATAATACTGTTCTAGTCAATATTTCTGAGAGCATAAAAAGAGGGTGTAATTCAGTATTGCAAGAAGTTTTGATCTTTTGTGGATGCAAGTATTTTGAATACTCCCATTTCTGCATATGATTTTGTTGAAAATAGATCCTTTCTTTCGTTCCTTTGTCTGATTTTTATTTACCGTAACAACTATGGTATGTAAAGCACAGAGGATATGATGTAATAGTTATTTATGTATTAAGGGCATAATAAGGTTTTTATGGTCCGAGGCGCTATTTCGAGCCCGAGCGCGTTAGCGCGAGGGCTAGAAAAGCGTCGTAGGACCATAAAAACCAGTTATGCCAGCAATGCATACAAAACTTTATGCACGATTAATATATTATTATTTTTAATATATTATTGTTTTTAAAGACGTTTACGTCAAAGAATTTTTGTTATAATTGTCATATTATAATGTCAACTGACATCAGTCAGTTTTAAAGTTTAAAGATGAATGAAATTGAGGAAGCAGCTGAAAAGGCGAAAAATTGCGGCCTGCTGCCGAAAAAATCAAAATCTTTATACGAAAAAACTTACTTCGAATATAGCAAATGGTGTAACATTGTTGTTTTTAATTTTTGACGTTTTATTATAGCCCGCTGGGTCATAATAACGCCCGCGGGCTATAAAAAGACGTTTACGTCAAAGAATTTTTGTTATAATTGTTATATTATAATGTCATCGTGCATAAAGTATATTTATGTATTATATAAAGTACCTATATTTGTATTAAATTTTTTAGAGGTTATGTTGAAAACATGATCGATATGCTATTAATTTGCTTTAATAATTTAGTAATGAGGTCTGTTGGTTGACCCTGCACTATCTCCACTGGTATATGTTAGTACAGCAATATTTAAATCTGGTTGATCAAAAAGTACACACCAGTGCAGGTTATTGTAGCATCTACGAACAAATAAATTAATGGCCCAATGGCAATTATTCGTTTAGGAAAAATATTCAACACAGCTTAATTAATTAATAAAATGAAAAAAATCACAATCATGTCGTATATAGTTTTTTTAAGCATAAAATAATATTCATATTAATACTAGTTCAAAAGTCAAATTACGAGCTCTATACTGTGGAGAGTATTGAAACGCTCGACCGACGAATACAACTCTATACCGTGGCGAGGGTTTAGAAAACTATATTCAAACGTGGCGTCATCCAAAACACTTCAATATTCTTCCGTTTGCTGTGTTGGTTTGAAAAATTCACTCAGGATAATAACACAATTTTTGTCCTTGGCCTTGGCTTCATTTGATGATTTTTTATTAATAAGGCATGAAAACAGTAACATATACCAAGATTTTTCTGAGGTGTGGACACCTTATAAAAATTACTATTAATGGAGTAATATATTACCTGTCTAAGACCATGATAAATACACAGCCAAAAAAGCAGTAAGGCGCAGAGAAAGGTGGCTTGAGCCACAGCATCTATCATTCCAGGAATCCACGAATTACATAGGAACGACATTGGAAAAATTGGATCTAAAAAATGTTTAATAATAGTTTTATAAAGACATGCAAAAAAGTATAGTAATTGGACATTTTATATAGTACCATAGGACCATATGGACCATAGTTATTGGGCATACAATTTTTATATAAACATAACAACTTTACATCAAATAACATAAATTGTTAAATATTTATAAACATAAATATGCTGTTTTAGGTAATTTTTTTATTTCTTTTTTGTAAATATCATTTGATTCATATATTTCTTTCTCGGATTCCTCATCCCTTTTCTGGATTCTGAAGGTAACTACTAATTCCTTGGTCTGACTTCTGAAATAGTTTGTTGCAAATATCATTAAGTGTAGTATCTCTAATGTTTAGGCCGGAACAGGATGATTTATATATATCTAATATTTTGTCGCCATTAGTTTTTTATGTTCTCTATCATGCACTTTATTTAAATCATTGTTATTCTGCAAGTTGTCCTGTGACGAAGAAATCACTATATTACTCTCTAAAAATGTCATAGCGAAAAAGCAGCCACTAATAATTCTCGTCAACAGCAATTTGTATCGAGGACATTAAGCAGTCAATTCCTATGAAATATTTTTCGCTGAATCCGAAAATGTCGTTAAAAGTTATAAAAGTAGAACAGTTTTTGAAATATAATCAATTTTACATATAATATGGAATTGACTATATCTCAAAAACTGCTAAACTTTTATAGCTTTTGACGGTCTTTTCGGATTCAGGGGACAATTTTACATAAGAATTGGCTGGTATTTTTTATTTTAATTTAAACACAGCCCTGCTCTGAACAAAAAAAACAAAAATCTTACCACCAAAGTAACGTGCGAACTTTTTGTCCTATATTGGACCCAAAATAAAGTAGTTCTATATTATTACCGACTGAGTTATAATTGTATACATCTAATGATTTGACTTTAAGGTTAATATTTATAGAACTCTTGTTTGTACGGTATTAATGTTAATTGTCCAATAACTATAAAGTGTCCAATAACTGTCTACTTATTCTAGCTATTATTTTTTATATAAATGACTGATGATACCTAAAGTAGATTAAATTCCATTGCCATTTTGAAGTACTTCCCAGATAGCACATCTTAAAGATATCTTAAAGATGTTGTTTATGACACCTCTAAGATGTATAGTTTACGATGTAAGTTATCTTTTAGACGCCATTAAGATATCTAATGTTACAAAACACAGCGTCTTTAAGATGTTCTTTTAACGGCATCATTAAGTCGTTGCTAAACGTAGATAAGACGTATTTAGGATGTTAAAGACTACCTATTGAAAACATCTTGGTTATCCATTGCTACATCTCCAAAACCTTTTTAAGGTAAAAAATATTTTTTTTTAAATTGTTACATATTTATTTCTGCCTATTAATTCTAAGTTGCTGATTATGGATATAATTTCGATTTTGACTTGTCAAAATTCACTATTTTATCAAAAAATTAAAAAAAAAAATAAACGGCGGTATCAGGCTTTTATAAGATGTCTTTAGAACATTTATTGAAGATATCTTTAAGACGTCTTTCAGATGTTTTTTTTATATCTTCAGACGCACATGCATAATACAGACATACAAAAGACATCTTCAAGACTTTGTGTGTTATCTGGGCTTTAATTACCCCAGAATATCCTATTAAAAAATTCATAAAAATTAACAAACTTACTGTTATACGTCATTAGTAAAGGAAGAAGCGCAGACATCCATTTTTGTTCAATGGACCAATCATAAATAGCATATTTTCTTAATGTATGTGCAAACCACCACTAAAAAAATGTTGAATGAATTAAATTTACAAACAGGGCAATTACTTACCGTCACCACAAAAGTTGATATAAGAAAGATGAACCTAAACCAAATTTCGATCTGGGTGAATCTGGGATTGTATGTCTTAAACTGTAATTAATATATTATTATTGTTTTAAAGAAAGAGATGCGATTTTTGAAATAGGCGTTACGCGTCTATTTTCTTTAATTGTCTAAAGTTGTTGGTAAAACACTATCCTTTGCGCATAATTACTATATAATTCAACTTACGTAGAAAAACAGTTCATTGATGTTATTTATTTTATGAAATAACTCTAGACCGTAAAAGTTAACGGTAATAATATAGTGGGTGTAGTCCAAGAAACCCAGGTGCAAAACAATAAATTCATCGCAACTTTGTTTTTCGCACTTTAAATGCCTCGACCTAAAAAATGCAAGATTATTAATATATTAAAATAACACTGAGTATTTTGAATTTTTGGAGGTGTTTTGACGATTTTGAGTTTAGTTTGAAATCTAATTGATCGATTTTATGGCAAAAATTGAGGTAGAAAATTTACATATCGTCCTGGGAAACGTTTAAATCAAACAGATAACTCCAGTTTGAATTTTTTCTTGAAGCTGACATTTTTACAAAAGAAACAAGGTAATGTTGATAAAAATTCATGGAAAATGGCAAAGTTATGAATTTTTTTGTGGAAGACCAAAATTCAGCTTTTTGACGATTTTTCTTTTATTTTGTAAAATCATAGTGAGACATGGTGGGCAAAATGTCTGTAAACTAGTGTAATTAATTGACTTATAAATTGTATTAACCTGTTGTTGGCATTATTACTGTCGAGTATCGTAACAGGTTTGTGCTCTTCATTAACACCCTGTATATTAATGGCGACGTGGAATATTTTATCAATTATTTCTCCTAAAAAAATGGTTTTTAATAAATAAAAATTTGATTTAACATGTTTATTTTACCGTCTACATTGTCTGTTGACAGTTTGGCAATCACCCAAAGTTGTTGAGAATAGGTTGTCATAGGTGGTGTTCTCATTGTAAAAGGTCCTGTCGCCATATCCTTTATATTTGTTTGATTTTGGTTATCCTTGGGTAATAAGGTTTTACCATCCAGTTCTACAGTACTCGTAATGGGAGGACCTTAAAGAAGTAACCAAAGTTATTAAACTTGTAAAAATATTAAATTTCCACATGTACTTATAATTATAATTAATTTTATCTACTCATATATATATATATATATATATATATATATATATATATATTATATATTGAATAATAATAAACATTATTTATAATGAACTTATTATTCACGTTGTTAGGCATCAGTGATTTCAGTCTCTCGTCCGACGTCTCAAGACGCAAACCTCGTGAATAATAACCTGCATTATCTCTCGTATAATAATATACTATGATACATACCAGTTATTCCTACAAATACTCCTAGCCCAAAACAGGCAAAAAATGCTATAAAAACCATAACAAATTCCCGTTTATTCATCGAATAAAGACGCATTTGAACGGACCTAAAAGAAACAATAGATATACAGAGTGTCTCAAAAATACACAAATGTGGAATGATCATATCATACTCTATTAGTATCCCGGACATTTACCAGCCAATTCTTATGTAAAATTGTCCCCTGAATCCGAAACTATAAAAGTTAAGCAGTTTTTGAGATATAGTCAATTCCATATTATATGTAAAATTGATTATATTTTAAAAACTGTTCTACTTTTATAACTTTTTACGACATTTTCGGATTGAGAGAATAATATTTCAAAGGAATTGACTGCTAAATGTCCTGGATACAAATGGCTGCTTTTTCGCTATGACATTTTTGACTAATTCATTTTTAGAGAGTAAGTAATATAGTAATTTCTTCGTCACAGGACATCTTGCAGAATAACAGCGCATGATAGAGAACATAAAAAACTAATGGCAACAAAATTAATTCGAAAAATACTTTTAACATACCACCCAAAAAAATATTAGATATATACCTATATAAATCATCATATAAATGCTTCACAAACTAGAGATACCACACTTAATGATATTTGCAACAAACTATTTTAGAAGTCAGACCAAGGAATTATTAGTTACCTTCAGAATCCAGAAAAGGGATGAGGAATCCGAGAAAGAAATATATGAATTATATGATATTTACAAAAACGAAATAAAAAAAATAACCTAAAACAGCAATTTATCTTTGAAAAATATTTAACAATTTATGTTATTTGATAAAAAAAAGTTTATAAAATGGCGGATGCGCAGGGGTTAATTATTAAATTAATTTAGAATCTAGAATATTTAAAATTTAAAATATTCTTATATTTGGATGTAAATTATTTGTATTATTATTATTATGTACTAATACAGGGTGCCCTAAAAATAACGCTCTTTTTAAAAAATTGTTTAAATATAAAATACAACTGTAAAACTTTAAGCATAAAAATATTGATTTTTTTAAATTTTAGTTCAAATATGTTATTCTACAAAATTATTGGTTTAAATTAATAAGTGATAATTTTTGGATTAAAATATTATCAACTATCATTTAATTTTGTAGAATAATATATTCGAACTACAATTTTTAAAAACCAATATTATAAACTTAAACTTTTACATTTGGATTTTATATTTAAAATATTTTGTGATTATCAGTTGTTTTGAGATTAAAAAAATTTTACTTTTTAAACTATTTTGGTGGAATTATTATTATTATTTATATATAATGTATGATTTGTAATTATAGGATGTTTACGGTTATATTTTTTTTATAAGTGAGTACTTATTTTTAGGTTAGTCCTGTTTGTACTCCAGATGTGTAAATAAAATAAATAAATAAAATGTTTGATAAGTATTTTTATTTTAAAAGTCTCGATACAATTTTTAAATACTAACAAATTTAACTTTACCAATTTAATCTAAATAATTTTATAAAAAATTTATTTATAATTTACAAAATTCTGCCCAAATAAATTATACTTAAGAAATTATTTTTATTAAAAAATGATAGGTAGAAATTTTTTACAAATTAATTGGAAAAAATATGTCCAAATTAAATATTTTAAATTTATAAATGTAAACCGCGTAACGGATGGGACAGTTGCAAGTTTTTATTTACAAAATAACATTGTTCTATTATATTACTAATGTTAAATTTTTATAAATAGTTCTAAACAAAAGCTGTTTAACAAGGTTTTTATTTGACAAAATTAGGTATCGTGGTTGACCGTTTAATTCCTTAAAAATTATTTTTTAAGGAATTAAACGTACAATTACGATACCTACTTTTGCCAAATAAAAACCTTGTTAAACAGCTTTTGTTTAGAAATATTTATAAAAATTTGACATTAGTAATATAATAGAACAATATTATTTTGTAAATAAAAACATGCAACTGTCCCATCCGTTACGCGTGGAATGGCCCTTTAGTGTTTTTTATTTTTCTAAATGAAATTTGACACTTAATTATAGTTATTCAACACAAATATAAATTATTACCTTTCACAACGATCATGATGATAAGCTGGAGCGATATATTTATCAAACTCGCTAAAAATATCACTAAACTGAGATAAAATGTTACGAATTTTTAGTGCCCATCCACCGGTGGGCAGCTGATATGCATAACCAAAATTGGAGTTGTCCATTTTTGGCATCTAAAAAAGTTGATTAGGATTAAAACCAAAACGAATTTCCTAAATATAATGCATTTAAACGTAAAAAAATTAAAGGTGGTAGCTTACCGTATCTCACACTCATATGTTAAAAGCATAAGTCAATACCAAAAGCCTACTGTTGTATTTTTTGTGCCTTTATAGCACCAGCGGTAAACAGAGAAGGCGAAGTGGCAAATTAAATCACGTTAAAGGGCAAAATGAGACTAAATAACAATGTATTGATCTGCGCCGGGAAGTCACTCCATTGTGTGACACATGTTGCTGAATCACTTATTTGGTTTGAGCGTCGCGGCGTAGACCACCAAGGGTTGCCAACTTATTTCACATAGCGTTATATAAACATAACAACTTTACATCAAATAACATAAATTGTTAAATACTTTTTAAAAATACTCTTTTAGGTATTTTTTTTATTTCGTTTTTGTAAATATCATATAATTCATATATTTCTTTCTCGGATTCCTCATCCCTTTTCTGGATTCTGAAGGTAACTACTAATTCCTTGGTCTGACTTCTGAAATAGTTTGTTGCAAATATCATTAAGTTTGTAAAGCATTTATAATGTTTAGGCCGGAACAGGATGATTTATATTATATATCTAATATTTTTTTGGGTGGTATGTTAAAAGTACTTTCCGAATTTATTAATTTTGTTGCCATTAGTTTTTTATGTTCTCTATCATGCACTGTATTTAAATCATTGTTATTCTGCAAGATGTCCTGTGCCGAAGAAATCACTATACTACTTACTCTCTAAAAATGAACTAGTCAAAAATGTCATAGCGAAAAAGCAGCCACTAATAATTCTCGTCAACAGCAACTTGTATCCAGGACATTTAGCAGTCAATTCCTATGAAATATTATTCGCTAAATCCGAAAATGTCGTCAAAAGTTATAAAAGTAGAACAGTTTTTAAAATATAATCAATTTTACATGTAATATGGAATTGACTATATCTCAAAAACTGCTTAACTTTTATAGTTTTTGACGGTCTTTTTGGATTCAGGGGACAATTTTTTCATAAGAAATGGCTGGTGAATGTCCGGGATAACAATAGAGTATGATATTGGAAATATGTCCAATAATAGAAATTTACATTTTTTACCTACCAGTAATTGGACACTGGCCATTTTACTGTTTGTTTTCAGAATTAAAATTAAATCGCATTAAAGTGGCAATGTTTAAACCATGAGGAACACATTTATACCACACACTCATCTGTACACTTTTTAGAAATATTTTTTATTGTAATTTAAACACAGCCCTGTTCTTTGCTGTTTTTACAGTATTAATGTTAATTGTCCAATACCAGTACCACGTGATTAAAAAAAACAATACAACCATATTTTTTATTTACAAGGTCGTTAGTTCAAAGAACAGTTTTCATCCAATTTATGAGTTTTTCGCCTAATAGAATTTGAGTTACCACCACCATCTCTTTTTCTTTCTATGGCCGCCATATTGAAATTTTACATGGATGGATCCAAAGATGTATTATACTTGACAAAGTATACATAGAAATATATACGAGGTGCGTTCAGAAAATATCGGGAAATGTTAAATTTCGCGGGTTCGGAGGGTCCGGTTGTTATAAAATTTTCTCTACCCATCCCATGAAATTTTTTCGAATGTTTTGGGTATGAAACGCGTGGCAGCAAAATTTGTTCTAAAATTGTTAAATTTTGAACAAAATTTTTGGCCAAAAACAATACTGTAACGATGCCCCAGCCTCCATATTCGCCAGACATGCCTCTGTCTGACTTTTTCCTATTCCCAAAAATAAAGAGAACCTTAAAGGGCCGTCGTTTTGCAAGCATAGATGACATTAAAAGCGCATCGCTGAAAGAACTAAAGGCTATCCCAAAGATCGAGTTTTAGAAGTGTTTCGAGTATTGGAAGAAGAGCTAGCACATGTGTATAATATCCAATGGGGACTATTTTGAAGGCGACAACATTAATGTAGACGAATAAATAAATATTTGTTTCAAAAAAGTAAAATTCCCGATATTTTCTGAACACACCTCGTATACATAGAAATATATACATATATTTTTGATAACACCATTTAAAGTTTAAATCAACGCATTTATAAAATATTATCTAAAATTACAATAATTGTATATCCAATTATACAAAGTGATCAAGAAAATGAATTTCTCCCGGCGGAAATAGGAGAAGCTACACCATTATTCGAACTAACACGCATTTAAATATGCAGTATCCAAAGTAGTACAAATTCTAATGTCCATTGACACTTAAATCGGAAATTAAAAGTATTATGATTATAATTATGTAGACTGGGTCATGGGGTAAAATCCGAATTATTCCGGATAGTTTTGATAAACAGTGAATGTTTACATAATATTAATTATTGTTATCGATAGAATTTTTTAATAAAATTTTAACAGGAAGTAGGAACATTTGTAATGAAAACATTACAACCAGAGCCGTATTGATGCAGTAGAACTTATTGTAGAACTTTTTTTTTTTTTCGGTTGAACACTCCCGTTTGTAGTAAACTGCTTGACTGTGCGGTGAAATGAAGAACGTGATCGAATTTTATCCGGAAAACGCTGAGCGTAGATATTAACAGCATCATCAAGATTCCTGCCTGCTTCTCCATAAACCAAAATCGTTTCTATTTTTTCTTCCACTGTTAAAAAATCCATTATGAATAACTGCCTAACAAAAGGCGGTCTTTTTGTTTGCAAATTAATCTTCGAACTATATTGATTAAATAATGCTAAACTATGTATAAATAGTTTCTTTATACCTCAATAATAATTATTATTTATAACTAAATACCATTTTTTTACACCTCAATTAGAATTAAATTAATTAATTGACAAAATAATGTTTTTTTTACCTTAAATGAGGTATTTTTATTAAAAATAGTACAATAAGTTATTGGGGATTTTGGGTATACCAATATCTCAGTTATTAGACATGGGACCCACACCAAATTTATAATAGTTTATTATGACATTAAATAGACAAGTTCGGCGCAAACAGAATTTAAATTGAAGTTTGCGAAAAAAAGTTAGTTTTTTGTGTCGCCTCACCTGGCTTCTGCCCCCCCCATTTGAGATAATTCAAATTAAAGTTGTGCAATTTATACTTTACTATAATTTATCGGTAAATTTAAAATTTTATTTGAAAAATCCAAATATTACAGATTTTATACCATATTAAATATTTTTTTATTATAATAAAATAAATAATAAAAATTTAAAATCGTATAAAATCTGTAATATTTATATTTTTTAAATAAAATTTTAAATTTGTCGATAAATTATAGTGTAGTATAAATTGCACCACTTTAATTTGAATTATACCAAATGGGGGGGGCAGAAGCCAGGTGAGGCGACACAAAAAACTAACTTTTTTTCGCAAACTTCAATTTAAATTCTGTTTGCGCCGAACTTGTCTATTTAATGTCATAATAAACTATTATAAATTTGGTGTGGGTCCCATGTCTAATAACTGAGATATTGGTATACCCAAAATCCCCAATCCGCCACTGACAATAATCCTTTAATTTAATGCTGGCAGGTAAAAAGTGACCATGGTGCGCAATTGATAATAATCACCGAATGAAATAATGTATACCTACATTATTTCTATATATAAAACTTAAACCAAAGGAAACTTAAATATTAGTTAAAAAATCGTGGGTAGGTACTTAAAAAAATGAGATTTAATTTAATAAGATAATTATTAATAATCCTTTAAATTATTAATTTAATGCTGGCAGGTAAAAAGTGACCATGGTGCGCAATTGATAATTATCACCGAATGAAATAATGTATACATTATTTTTATATATAAAACTTAAACCAAAGGAAACTTAAATATTAGTTAAAAAATCGTGGGTACCTACTTAAAAAAATGAGATTTAATTTAATAAGATAATTATTACCAAAAAGAGTCATTTTTTATAGAAAAATTATTGCAGAATCGTATACAAAAGAAAAATCAAACAAAATTGATTTTTTTCATTACAGCGCCATATATTACAAATATGAAAAAATTTAATTTAATTTTTACTTTAAACATTTTTTCGTAAAATGCATAATAACTGAGATATTTCAAAGTTTCAAGTTAATTGACTCACTCTGTATAAGTAAAACCTACTTTTTCTATTTTAAAATTTTAATGAGTGTCATATAAGAACTAAAAAAAATAAAATAGCATTAAATTAATATTTAGATTCGTCTGATGTAATGGAGTTTAACTCTTAAAATCTCTATATACAAATGTATGTATATAATGATGTGATTATATTTTTTCATATGTTTTTTGTAATGATGAAATTTGATTTTAAGTTTCCATGGAATTCTCGACTTAATGTTTTGATGACCTCAAGAGGGTCAAATTAGGAAATACCATCATAAATATAAGTGATTTAAACAAAACATTACTTTACACAATACTTTTGAAATTTGCTGTTGATATCTGAAATTTTGCAAAAACTGACGCGATCGTAATAAAAATTTACAAAAAAAATTACTCCTTAGCAACAATATTTTATTGAATATTTTATTACAAACCTATGTAGGTACAAAATAGCAATAAAATGCAATAACATAATTTAGACATTTACAAAATAAAATGAATCAGAATTTTATAGTATATTATGTATCAAGTTTGATAAACGCCATTTTATACACGAATTGAGTGTATAGAAAAGTTTATAAACGAGGTGCATACTATACTTTTTCCACGACAAATAACACTTATTATTATCTTAAAATGATTTAAATCAAAAATTTGTATAGAGCGCCATCTATGAAACAATAGGGGAATCTGTGGGTCACCGTCAAATGTCACATTTTTAAATTTTATAAACACAGATTATAAAGGGTATAAATCGAAATGTATTTCTTGAAAATTGACAGTTTTTCACAGTGAAAGTAAAGAAAATATTTTATGAGCAGTTTACAGTCCGTGCCCGAATTTAAGTTATAGTTTATAAACTATAACTTAAATTAGTATTATAAACTATAACTTAAATTAGTATACTGCCGGCGAAATTAAAAGGTCAGTAAAATGTATCTTATAAACTTTTCAAATATTTGCGTTGGGAAACTATTTAATACTTTTGTATTTTTGTATTGAGATAATAAAATAATTTTTACATTTAGTATTATTTTACAAGAAAGGCACCTTATTTTAACGATTGTATGACATTTAACAACTGTCAACTAACTTAAAACTAACTTCAGCCCGTGACTAAAAACCTTTTTACTAACTTCAGCCCGTGACTAAAGCGCCGTAAAGCCACAAAAATTGTTTAAAGAATCAGTTTGCGGAAAAGCGTACGTAGATACGTCATATTGGATCCGCCATTTTATTTTTTGAAAATAACGACAACGGATTCGTTATCAGCGTCATCCAAAATAATTATTTTGAAAATTTTAAATGTATGAGATAAGGCATTCTATTTTTGTCTACTTTTTTGATAACCTAGCCCACAATGTAATACGTAGAACCATAATTACATCATAATAATATAAAAGGGCGAATATGTTTTGAGAAAATCAACAAAAAGTATTTCTGCATGACCTAGAAGAAAAAAATAAACAAACTGGAATTTAAAAACTTCTTTTAGGCTATAAATTAAGCATAAGTTACCAAAATGTTCTTTGCAAGTGTTGCCATAATTGAATATATTTTTTAACCTTGTTTCTACATCTAAATGGTACATTATTTCAACAACAAAAAAATTCATCCATTGACCGCTGTGGTTTTCAGGCCTTTAGTCATTCTACTGTGTTAAAAATAGATAAATTTTGATATTTTGTAATAACATTTTTATTTATAGGGGGCGCTGGGGACAATTTAATTTAAAATTTTACCATTTTTAAGGGTTAAAAAGTCGAAGAAGCAACGTTGTTTTATAATTTTGAGTATATCGCGTTAAAGTACTATTATTTGATATATAAACTTCTAGAGACACCATTTTTAAGTTACTAACGTGTTTTACAAATTATATATTCTTTTATCTAGTTTTATAAGATAATGTATTATATATTACATATTAAACATTATATATATATATATGAATATGTATATATAACATTGTTTAATTTTTAAAGGTTTTTTAACAAATACCTTGAGAAAAACCACTTGAAATTAGGCCAACTTCCAAAGCCAAACAATAATAACGTTTTTATTATAAATGTATAACCCTGCAGGGTTGTGCACAAAACATACATGTATGTTTTAACATAATCAAATAGAACATTAAAGAATCTTTCGATTGGTACCTATTATAATAACTGTTTCCTTAGTTAAAATTTCAGAGACATTTAACAATTTCTAATATTTTCAATACTATTTTCATATCAAAAAACCTGTGGTGTAATGTGACAGTATACTATATATGTATATGTATATTCGTCGTTACCACCATTTGACAACTGTCAACTAACTTAAAACTAACTTCAGCCCGTGACTAAAAACCTGTCAATGTGTATTTAAAAGGTCACTTAGTGTTATGGAAACATGTACGATAAAGGGCGTTTTAAAGGTGGGAGTAGAAAATATTAATTATATTTGATTAAAAAATTAATAACTAAAAAAATATTGACTTTAGGTAGGTATAGGATATGGTACCTATAGCCATTTTACTCAGAATTTTATGTAAAAATATATGAGGTATCCTGTTTAAAGAAACAAAGTTAAAGACATTTCCGGTAAAACAGGAAGTATTATTTTGTTCTAAATAATTTAGGAAAAAAGTCTAAAGCGAATAATTTCCGCTATTAAAATTTTAAATTGATTTCTTTCGCGATTCCCTAACGGACTAAGTACGTGAATCACCCTGTATATTAAACGTCATTTATGGGTTATGCTATACTTAATTATTAATAAAAGATTCAACATTATTCGTATAACAATGACAAAATGTACTAAACTAAACATTTATGAATACTGCTACTGCTAATTCAAAACTGATCCTGGCCACAGAAACATCATTTGCATAAAAAAGTTAATATATCAAATAATAGTCAAATATCAATACTTTAACGTGTTATACTCAAATGTATAAAACAAAGTTGCTTCTTCGATTTTTTACCCTTTAACAATTGTTAAATTTTAAACTAAATTATCACCAGCCCCCCCTGTACGTTAAAAAAATAAAAACAAAGTTGTCAATGGACGAGATTTTTTTTACGTAGTACTGCATTTAGATGTGGAAATAAGGTAAAAGTTTCAATAGATTTCTATTTTGCAAGAATACCATCACAAAACAAATTGAAAAACTTTTCTTCTCAAAAGACAATTTTTTTTCCAATTTTCATTATTTAAAATATTTTTTTGTTTATTATCAAATTTTTATATTTTTAAATATTTTTGTTATTATAATTAAAAAAATTAAATACACGAGTTGTGGAACACCCTGTATATCAATACTGATAAAAGAATAAACAATTTCAAAATTCTAAAACACCTAATACAAATCCTACTCCTTTGACGTTTCAAACTATATCATTCCGTAGATTTCTTACGCATTGTTTTGTTTACATACAGAACAACTGACGTTTTTATAAATCCACCAAACAAACAACTCGAAAAAAATATATAATAGCGCGACCACTTGATATCGAAAATCATTCGAACGCGTTATCTTTGAGCAGTCCCCACCACAGAAAAAGTGCGACCTAACCTCCGTATAAATACTAGTGCATTTGTATTGTTCATTCTCTTGGCAAGACACGCGATTTTACTAAATAAATATTGAAGTGCTAGAGGGCTACAGTGTTAGTGAACAAAAACAGAACATACACACCAATCAAAATGGGTAGCAGCTCTTCCGCACTCAACTTTGGCGCTGGACCAGCAAAATTGCCAAAAGAAGTAAGTTTAGTATGCATTATAAGGTTTTTTTTGTAAGCATACACATTGGGATTAATTTAATACAGGTTTCAATGCCACAGCATGTAAAGTGAATGGATACATTTTATACAAAATTATATGCATATTTTAGAATACATTTTAAATTACAATACTTTCTTCGAAATAAAATAGTAAAACTTTAATCTAAAACTCAAAATAAAAAAAATATTTTTTTTCATTTTTTTTTTGTAGAATTAAAACATTTGCAAATAAATTCACATATTAGTTGTTACAAAAAGATATAAAGGTCTTGACCTAGAAATATCAAAAAGTAAACAATCAAATTAATGAATATTTATCAAATGACTCTCACTTTTAAGTTAAATAACTTATTAAAAAAGTGAAAATTATTTTACTAGGAAATACCTATAATAATATTACTTTTTAGTCAAAAAATCATAATGCAGGGCCTTCTTTGTATGGGATCTTTTTTATTTGAATTAAAATACGTTTATTTCAAATAATTTAAAAAAATCGAATTTATTTATTTATCTATGGATTTTGAACCAATTATAAAAACAAAATATGGTACAGTTCATTTTTTTTATCTGGACTCGTGTTTTTTTGTTAGGTTGGTGGCTTATGCCAGTTTGACTTAGTATTTTTAGTATTTAAAAATGGTACTTCTGCTAAAGAATTTAATTAAATACTTTGACACTGTCAAATTGACAATAATATTTACTATTGATAATTTACTTGTCAATTATAAATAAAAAGATGTAAAAGCCCTTTTGAGGGCAAAACTTCATTTTGATGAAATTATGCCAAATGCCACAATGGAAGAAAAAGTACATCGCCTTATGGACATTTTTGGAATAAAAAAGTAACGAATTTGGTTTTATAAATATTACATCACACATTATTTTCACATTATTCACCATTGGACAACATTTACGTTCACAAAAAATTTTAATTTCTTTTACATAAATTAATTTCAAAGCGAAGATTATTATCCGCTAGGAATACTTTCTCTTCTGGGCGGTAAAGCAACCTATTTTTAACTACTTTTTATATGATTTTACTCATCCAAGTACCACCAAAGCAAAATTAATTGCATTTTTAACTACGAATTTCGACAACTCAACTTGACAACTGCACAATGTAACCTACAATAATTTATACATAACCACAATTAGATTTAAAACTAGCTTAGTTTGTTTTAATCAATGCAACCAACTTGACAACTGTATTTGCCAACCAAAACCCTAAATTGGCAACGTTGCCGCAGTCCAGATAAAAAAATGAACTTTTTTTTAATAGAAACTTCAAATTTAGTAGGAAAAATTTTTATGCAAATGTAGATTTATTTGTATTAAAATACTCAAAAATAACGATTTTTAGTTTTAAAAGGTGTTCGTTTTTTATAAATATTTTAAAAATCGCTTACTGTTTTCCTATTTGTAAATTCCGTGTTAATAGGCTGCACCCTGTATAATAGTTTTACCTAAATAGTTTGTAGGTATATACAGTGTGACCCATTTGTTTGCGACTCACCCCTGTTAAATCTTTATTTATTGTGCAATTTTAACCAGAAGCAAAAAACGCCATATTTTTACAAAATACAAGGCCCACTATGTCAGTTTTTAAGAGTAAATTTTTAAGAATTCATATTATCGATTTTTTTAAACAAAATGTAAGCACGGCACTGGATTCACCACCCCTCAATTAGACCCTATACTAAATTTTATTAAAAAAATTTAAGAAAAAAAGTACACAATAACTAAAAAAGTTTATTTTGTCAAGTTATCCATGAAAAAACATTGAAATAAAATTATAAGTTTAATAGTACCATGTTATTAACGTTAATATTAGTTTA
Organism: Brassicogethes aeneus; assembly: GCA_921294245.1. Classification (NCBI taxonomy): domain Eukaryota; kingdom Metazoa; phylum Arthropoda; class Insecta; order Coleoptera; family Nitidulidae; genus Brassicogethes; species Brassicogethes aeneus. Next base: position 54,016,299 of record OV121137.1, read on the forward strand.
ATTTTATTTTTATTTGATGTTTTTTTTAAGGAAAACTTAACAAAATAAATTTTTGTGGTTATTTTTGTGCATTTTTTTCTTGAAATTTTTCAATATAATTTAGTATAGGGTAGTTTTGAGGGGTGGTGAATCCAGTGCCGTGCTTAGATTTTGTTTAAAAAAATCGCTAATGTAAATTCTTAAAAATTTACTTTTAAAAACTGACATAGTAGGCCTTGTATTTTGTACCAATATGGCGTCTTTTGCTCCAAAAATACAGTTTATCAAGATCTACACTTTAAAACAAATCCGGTTAAAATCGCACAATAAATAAAGATTTTACAGGGGTGAGTCGCAAACAAATGGGTCACACTGTATGTATGTACAAAAACAATTGTGGTATTAAAATTAATTAATTGAGTTGAATTTTACTTAAGTATATAAATTTAATTAAAACCTGCTTATAATCATTTATCATTTGTTAACAAATAAAATTTTATTAAACTAATATTTATACAGGAAACAAAGCAGCATACAATACCTACATATGCACATATGCTTTAATATTTTATTAGAGCAAATTAACAAAATAAACTTTGTTTATTATTTTTTTTGTTAATATTTTAGTTATAAAAAATAAACTAGTTTAGTAGTTACTAACTACTAGTTAGTTAGTTTAAAATTATTTTGATTTAATCTTTAAATATTTTACAAATTTTAATTTTTTTGGTACCTAACAAAGTGAATGGACAAAATATTATTAATATAATATTATTTAATTATAAAACCTCTTATCTTGACAAGTTGCTAAAATTTTAAATTATATTGCTAAATTAAATTTGTTTTCTTAGCCACAAGGCCAAAACTATTAGTTAAGAAAGTTAAAAAAAAAAAAAATTTAAAAACAATTTGAAAAAAAATTTCGGCAAGTCAAAAAATAATTTTTACTAGTCGTCATAAAAATTTTACTTAAAATTTATTTTTAATTATAGGTTTTATCAGAAGTACAATCAGAGTTACTATGCTATCAAAACTGTGGAATGAGCATAATGGAAATGAGTCACAGGGGAAAGGAATACGACAAAATTAACAACGATGCACAAAAAACCATTAGGGAATTATTGTAAGTAAAGTTAAATTTATTTTTTTATTTTTATTTTATAGTATGGTGATTATTTTGATAATATATCAAATTTATTAAAAAAAAACTATAATTATAATCTATAGATAAATACAAATTCATTTGAACACAAAATAAAATATAATAGATTATTTCCCTCATTATAATATGAACCAATCAAAAGCCTCGAATTTTCGAATAAATTTCGTTTAAATAAGCGATTAAATCACTAGAACTTTTTAACAGCGATTAAATTTTCGACTTGTCTAATCGTCCGATCATCGGATGAATAAAATATATTAATCGTCCGAACATAAGGACGACTAATATATATTATTCGTCCGGTAATAACATAACGTTAGTTACGTCATAATTATAATTCGCTTTTGTTCACCGACCGTTTAATATTTGACAACAAGCTAGATAACTTATATGGTAGGGCGTTCGCTTGTCATGCGAGAGGTCCCGGGTTCGATACTAAGAAGCTGTCGAATTTTTTTTATTTTTTTATTTCATAAATTTGTTGTTTCTTTGTTAAACAGTGTTCGGTTGGGTTGGGTTGGTTGGTTTGTTTTAGTTTTATCGTAACATAAAATCTACTACTAGTAGACTACTAGAAGTTGTCGAACTTTTTTTATTTCATAAATTTGTTGTTGCTTTGTTAAAAAGTGTTTTATTTTTATCGTAACATAAATTTGCCCATTTTAGTTGGGTTTTTTGTTCAATGGGGCGGGGGGGGGCCAATGGGGCGGGGTCGGTTGGGTTGTGTTGTTGAGTTTGAGTCCGATAATCTTTTTATTATTTATTTATGTTATTACCGGACGATTAATATATTTTAATCGTCCGATTATACGGACGACTAGCAACAGCCTTTCGACTTGTCTAATCGTCCGATCATCGGATGAATAAAATATATTAATCGTCCGAATATACGGACGATTAATATATTTTATTCATCCGATGATCGGACGACTAGCAACGGCCTTTCGACTTGTCTAATCGTCCGATCATCGGATGAATAAAATATATTAATCGTCCGAATATACGGACGACTAGCAACGGCCTTAAATTTTAGCCTCCATATTGGATTTTTGTTTGCGATTTTATGGTGTCATTTACAAGTTTTAACAAACATTTTTTAAAAACAATAAAAAATAAGTTATCTAGTTTACGAAATATCAATTATTACTTATTACATACCTTGAATTAATGGAATTTTCTTTAAAAAAATATTTATAAATTTTGACACATACGTCAGATTTTATGAATGGTCAAATAGTTTCCTTTAATTCGAGAAATAATCTAGACGTATATCACTCAACCTATAAATTTAATCTGTCAAACTATGCTCAGTAAGTTTTTTATTTGAATTTTTCTTTTTGGAAAATAGTTTCATGCAAAATAATTAAAATTAAAACCCCTCGACCGCTACGCGGTCTCGTGATTTTATTAATTTATTTTGCATTCAACATTTTCCAACAAAAATCAAACAAAAAACTACTGAGCCTAGTTTAACCGATTAAATTCATAGTTCTCGTGATATAATAAAAGATTATTTCCCTCACTATAATATGAACCAATCAAAAGCCTTGAATTTTCGAATAAATTTCGTTTAAATAAGCGATTAAATCACTAGAACTATTTAACAGCGATAAAATTTTAGCCTCCATATTGGATTTTTGTTTACGATTTTATGGTGTTATTTACAAGTTTTAACAAACATTTTTTAAAAAACAATAAAAAATAAGTTATCTAGTTTACGAAATATCAATTATTACTTATTACATAAATTGAATTAATGGAATTTTCTTTAAAAAAATATTTATAAATTTTGACACATACGTCAGATTTTATGAATTGTCAAATAGTTTCCTTTAATTCGAGAAATAATCTGGACGTATATCACTCAACCTATAAATTTAATCTGTCAAACTATGCCCAGTAAGTTTTTTATTTGATTTTTCTTTTTGGAAAATAGTTTCATGCAAAATAATTTAACCTAGTTGAACCGATTAAATTCATAGTTCTCGTGATATAATATATGATTAATTAATTTTTTTTTTTTTAATATTTTTTAAAATATTGTATCCAAAATCAAAAAATCAACAACGCAGTTTTAGTGTCGCACCCGTTACAATGTAAATACCCTTCAGAGGATTTGAAAAATCAAAAAGTTAACCAATTTTTTTTTTCAGAAAAGTACCGGACAACTACCGCGTGCTCTTCATGCAAGGGGGCGGCTTGGGGGGCTTCGCCGCCATCGCGATGAACCTCATCAACCGCACCGGCAGCGCCGACTACGCCGTCACCGGCACGTGGTCGGCCGCCGCCGCCAAAGAGGCCGCCAAGTACGGGACCGTCAACCTGGTGTTCCCCAAGGCCGACAAGCCGGGCGCCATCCCGAACGAGTCCGCCTGGACCCGCAACCCCGACGCCTCCTACCTCTACTACTGCGACAACGAAACTGTAGACGGCGTGGAGTTCCACACGGTCCCGCAGACCCACCCCGACGTGCCGCTGGTGGCCGACATGTCGTCCAGCATCATGACCAAGAAGGTGGACGTCAGCAAGTTCGGTTGTATCTTTGGGGGAGCCCAGAAGAACATCGGCCCAGCTGGGGTCGTCTTTGTTATCATCAGGGAGGACCTGCTGGGCAAGCCGATGAAAATTTGCCCCGCCATCATGGATTTCACCAACATCAACAAGGCCAACTCCGTGCACAACACTCCAGCCACCTTCTCGTAAGTTACCTGTCAAACGCTTTTGTTACAAACGAGTGTTTTTGAGAATAAATTCAGTAAAAATCGTCAAACAAATAAGTCGTCTAAATTTAAACAGCATTTAGCAATATTAAAAGCGTTGATTAAGAATTCTTTAAAGTCTCCACTCAATCGTAAAATACCATTATATTGTGTATTATATATAATATCATGTTGCCATGAATTCGTAGGTGTATTTTGTTGTTTAAAAAGTTGTCGGCGTTTTTTAGAGAACTTAAATATAAAAATGGTTGATTTTAAGGTTGTTACGCCACTGTACACAATTCAGGGTTACCAACAGAATGAACAATGACAGCGCGGCACTAGAATATACGTAGACGTTAATTATCATAGTTTGTTAAGTAAATATAGTTTAATAAATAGTATTTAAGTAAGTTCAGCACAGTGTTTCTCTACATATACAACAGAATTGGCGACGAGAGAAAAAACCCCGCACGGCAAGTACATAACCTAAAAATAAAATCGTTTACAAACGTTTACATCCCAAAACATACATCCGTGATTCAGGAGCCTCCGAAAACCCGCCTTGACTGCTCTCTAGGCATTATCCTTGTCCTGTACAAAATCCTAACATCCTAATGGCAACAAATATAGAAGAATTGGTAACGGGGCTCACCAAAGCTCTACAAGCTATGAACACACCGAAAGTAGGTACTACATTGCAGCCATACGATGACAAGAACGAGTCATTTACAAGTTACATTCAACGATTAGAGAACCACTTGTGTTTACAAGACCTTATGGGAAATACACCAGAAAAGGAAAAGACTCGGGTACAAGTATTGATCGACTGCCTAAGCCCAAAAGTCTACCAGACTCTGACCAAGCTAACCGCACCAGATAAGCCAAATACAAAGACTTACAAAGAGCTTATTGATCTTTTACAAAACCACTTAGCACCCAAAGCAAGCGAAGTAGCTGAGCAGCACAAATTTACAACCCGATTACAACATGAAGGAGAAACAATACAAGAATATGTCGCTGAACTGAAAAAACTTACTACTGACTGTAATTTTGTTTGCACAAGCTGTCAGAAATCTACAAATGATACACATTTACGTTCCCAGTTTATACGAGGAATAAGAGATAGCAACATACGAGAAAGAATCTTACAACAAAACTCAGTATCTTTTGAAGACGCTGTAAAACTCGCAATTGCAATTGAAACCTCAAGAAAAGAAAGCAACCAAATCATGCAGCCAAATACAATACATAAAATACAGCATGCAAGAAACAGACATACAGTACAAAAACCAGAGGAAAAGTTCTATGATAGAAAAAAGAAAAATAACACTACAAATACAAATGACTTACAAAAATTACAAGGAAAATGTTACAGATGTGGAAAATCAAACCATAAAGCAAATGAATGCAGAAACAAAAACCTTTTTTGCAAAACGTGCAACACAAAAGGACATGTAGATTCAGTTTGCTTAAAGAAAAGTACGTACACACAAAAGAAGACTGTTTACAAGGTCAATGATCAAGAAAGCAGTGAGTCAGAAGAATTTACAATAAATAAAATGGCTACATCCAGAATAAATCAGTTACAGAAGTTTTTGATAACAGTCAAAATTGAAGGAAATGACGTGAAAATGGAGCTGGACACTGGAGCAGCTGTATCAACAATGTCTGAAAAACAATTTAGATCATTATGTCCAAATATACATATTTCAAAAACTGAAACAAAGCTAAAAACTTACACAGGAGAATCAATTTCACCAATGGGAAAATCCAAAGTCAATGTAAAATACGGAACCCAAGAAAAACAAGTCGAAATATACATTTTTGAACAAGAAGTGGAAGCTTTGCTGGGGAGAGATTGGATACAACACTTTGACCTTGATCTAAATTCGATGAAACAGCTGAAGAAAAATTTAAATACAGAACTTGACAATACAATATTACAGCAAATCCTTGACGAATATTCAGATGTATTATCCGAAAATTTGGGGGAAATTCCAAACATGGAAGTCAAACTACACTTAAAGGATGAGAACATACAGCCTATTTTCTTAAAACCTAGACAAGTACCATATGCACTGATCCAAAAAGTGTCAGATGAAATTTCAAGACTAGAATCAATCGGAGTCATAGAACCTGTTGAAAACTCTACATGGGGTACACCTGTAGTACCAGTTGTACGATCTGATGGACGATTACGCTTATGCGCGGACTACAAGGCTACAATTAATAAATACTTACACGATGATTATCACCCCATACCAAAAATTGAAGATATTTTTAACAAACTTGGAGGTGGACAGTACTTTTGCAAATTGGACATACACCAAGCATACTTACACATGAAAACAACTGAAGAAACAGCTCAACTACAGGCAATCAGTACACATAAGGGAGTTTACAAAGTCAAAAGATTAATGTTTGGAGTAAAAACCGCACCAAACATATGGCAACGATTTATGGATCAAATCCTTGCGAACATAGAAGGAACAGTATGCTTCTTTGACGACATTGCTATACAAGGGAAGACTACAGAGGAACTATTTACCAGATTACGAATCGTATTAACGAAATTGCGAGAGAACGGTCTACACCTAAACAGGAAAAAGTGCAAATTCTTTGAGAAATCGATGACATATTTGGGACATGTGATTGATAAAAACGGACTACATACCACTAAAGACAAAACAGAAGCAATTGCAAACAGCCCAGAACCTACAAACGTCAGCGAATTAAGAACATTTCTCGGAATGGTTAACTACTACCAGAAGTTTTTACCAAATGTATCAGGTACCCTAAACCCTCTTTACAAATTACTTCACAAAGATACACCATACAAATGGACCGACGAATGCCAGAAATCATTTCAACGAATCAAGACAGAAATTACAAGCACGAGAGTTTTAATACCATTTACAGAAAATCTACCCCTAATACTAGCCACAGACGCTTCACCAACTGGTCTGGGAGCAGTTCTATCACACAAGATGACGGACGGCTCGGAAAGACCGATTGCTTTTGCCTCGCGATCACTAAATACAGCAGAGAAAAACTACAGCCAAATCGATAGAGAAGCAACTGCAATAGTTTGGGGAATGAAAAAGTTCTTTCAGTATTGTTATGGGCGTAAGTTTACATTAATCACTGATAACAAACCGCTTACAAGCATATTTCACCAAAACAAAAACTTACCAGCCACATCTGCTACACGATTACTACACTACGCGAACTACTTATCTGGATTCAACTACATCATACAGTATAGAAAAACACAAGATCACGCAAATGCCGATTACTTATCAAGATTACCGCAAACCATAGATGTTACAAAGAAGAACGATACGCCAGGAATATTTCAAGTCAACCAGCTGGATTTTCTACCAGTAACCAGAAAAGATATACAAAAAGAAACATGTCGCGATCCAGAGCTAAAAAATCTATTTAACGCAATACAAACAGGAACAAAGTTACCAGATGGATTCCAAATAAATGAAATGTCCTTGCAAGATGGATGTATCTTCCGAGGAATACGAGTTGTTATACCAAAAACATACCAGAAAAAGATCTTGGAGGAACTACATACAGCACATACAGGGATGACAAAAATGAAAGCTTTAGCCAGAAGTTACGTTTGGTGGAAAGGCATCGATAAAGACATTGAAACAATGGTAAATTCATGCCACAGTTGTTCAAAAATAAAGAACAATCCGACAAAAATTACCGTACACACGTGGGAATTTCCTACAGCACCATGGTCTAGAGTACACATAGACTATGCTGGCCCGTTTCATGGATACAATTTCCTTATTCTCGTAGATGCATACAGCAAATGGCCTGAAGTAATACCAACCCATTCAACAAATTCAGCAGCTACGATAGAGATGTTGCGAGATATCTTTTGCAGATTCGGACTACCAAATACACTAGTTTCGGACAACGGACCACAATTCAAGTCAAATGAATTCCAACAATTTCTCAAGGCAAATGGAATTATACACAAAACAATCGCACCGTATCATCCAGCAACCAATGGACAAGCTGAGAGATATGTTCAAACATTAAAACAGGCATTACGAGCAATGTACAATGAACCAGGTGACATAAAATTAAAATTATGCAGATTTCTCATGCAGTACCGCAAAACTGCAAACTCAACCACAAATACCAGCCCAGCAGAATTACTACTTGGGAGAAACATAAGAACCAGATTGGATTTAGTTAAAAGAAACTTACCCAGAGAAGTGAATGAACGGAATATTCCGGAAGATAATATCCGAAGCAAAGAGTTCAAAGTGGGGGAGAAGGTACAAATAAGGAATTATAACAATAAGGAAGAAAAATGGAAATATGGTATTGTGAAAGAAAGACATGGACTTCAGTATGAAGTAGAAATAGATAAAAAGCTACACAGGAGACACACAAATCAAATGCTACCGACCGAAGTAAAAATTCCAAATACACCTGAAGTAGAAGACATTTTACCACACTTCAGTGATTTGCAAAGTTCTGCACAATCTACTGAAAATATACAACCTACTGAAAACACACAACCTACTGAGAAAACTACCGCAACTACAACAGAGACAACTACCGACGAAGTGAGACGATCAACACGAATAAGAAAACCACCTCAAAGACTCGACCTGTAATATTTACCAAGGGGAGAGTGTTACGCCACTGTACACAATTCAGGGTTACCAACAGAATGAACAATGACAGCGCGGCACTAGAATATACGTAGACGTTAATTATCATAGTTTGTTAAGTAAATATAGTTTAATAAATAGTATTTAAGTAAGTTCAGCACAGTGTTTCTCTACATATACAACAAAGGTTATGTTCGTGTAAGATTTTTTTTAGTAATTTCTTAAAAATGTCAAACTTGAATATAAATTATATTAGGTAAAGTTATCATTAGTTAATTCTGCACCAACAAATGTACTTACCGAATTGGATCCTTTGGCAAAACATGAAAATGCAACGATTTTATTTACAATTAAAAACACAATAATTCACCATGATCCCTTAGATAAAATACACACACTAACGTAACTATATAAGCATAAGCATTTAAGCGTTGAGTCTTAATCAATGATATAAGGAATAATCAATCGAAATCGAGGAATAAACCAGTTTTTTAATTTTTTCCTTGCAACGTAAAACACAAATAACGTGCGCGATTTAGCTGTGCAATTGAACAAAATTTGTCGAGTAAGACTTCTGCCTTCCTTTATTTTGTGGAAAAACTACCTATTTATTTAAAAATGATGTACAGTTCGTATGCTTTCAATGTATTGTTGACAATTCTTAAATTCACGCAATGCTTTTGAAGTCCACCAGATGGCGCGCGCGTTGCGAAAACCCGATACTTGTTTAGCGTATAGTTTAAAAATTAAAGTTTACCACTTTAATGATGTTTTACAAAGTTAATTTTTTTTAAACTCAAAACAATTGATTTTTTTTTAATATGAGATACAACAAAGTTTTCGGTTTAAATTTGTAAAGAATTTGTAAATGACTTTTTACAAATTTAAACCAATTTTTTTTATATTCAACAATTTTAAATTGATACATTTTTAACACAAAATTTATAACATTACATTTAAATGCAAGTCGACCATTTTTAATTTACAAAGTGTAAACGTAGCTTTAGCGCACTATGGTCAAAATGCAGCGTTTTGCGGACAAAATTCAATAACTTTTTTATTACAAATAAATATTAATTTTTTCTTTTTTTAATGTGTCAAATAGGACCTATTACGTATAATTAACTATATTTTAATTAAAAAACATAACGGTTTTTATTTTTAAAATGCGTTTTAGATGGTCCTAGAGCATTAATTGAGGAAATAACAAAAAACTTTTTTATTGCAAAGAAATATTTATTTTTTTATTTTTTACTGTGTTAAATAAGACTTAATTAATAGGTATAATTAACTTCATTTTATTAAAAAAAATAGGTCTTTATTTTTTAAATGCCTTTTTTAGATGTTCGCGGTGAAACGATTGCGAAAATAATTCAATAACTTTTTTATTGTAAATAAATGCACGTTTTTTTAAACTATTTCAAGCAAACTTTAAGTAATAAATAAACATAATTTGAATTTTAACATTTATTCCATTAATAATTCCTTAACTTCTTCAAGTGTGAATTGATTTTAATCCAAATTTGGAAATATTCTCTTTAAATAGACTTAAGTCTGTGTCACTATTTAAAAATAGTTCTGTTAAAAACTAAAAAGAAACGCAGAAAGTACTCATTTTGAAAAATCACAAATCACAAAATGCAATAGTCCAAGTTAAATTTGCTTTCACTATACAGGGTGGTCCAGGATTAATCTGAAAAATTTTAATGATCGATAGAGCCTGAAAAAACAATAAAAACAAACCCAAAAACATTTTTTCAAAAATGCATACTAACGGAGATATAGGTAGTCCTTCAAAATAATTTTTCAAATTTTGTGTAGGTTAAGATTCCGTCGACTATTTCCCTCGTCTTAATTTCCACCAATCACAAACGCGCAATTTTGAATTACAAATGGTTTCTAGGTGAAAAAACTGTCAGCAGTTTTTTCGAGTTTACCCGCGGCAAAACTTGACAGCTGTTGTAACCAAAAATTGCAATTTATATTTTAATTGTTAACTGTTACTCATGAAATAGTCTTGTCAAATACCATTCGGGCATCTAATTTTTCCTGTGAAAAAAATCGAAAAAACACAATGCTAAGTAATATTTTTTAACAAAATGCATTCGTGCAGGTGCAAAAATCCTCCTCTTCGACTCGGATTTTTGTTGCCACCAGCACTCATGCTTTTTGTTAAAATATTACTTAGCAACGTGTTTTTTCGATTTTTTTCGGAAAAATTAAATGCCCTTATGATATTACTTACGATAATATAACGAAAATTTCCTACATAAGGCCCAGTGGCGGAGATTTTGGGGGGTTTTCCATTTTACCTTCATATTTTCGAGGCCACTGGATTTATCAGATTTATTATATCCTTTTTTAATGTAAAAGCAAAACTTTTGTGTTAATTTTTCATCAGATCAGTGGTTTCGGAGATATTTTAGTTTAAAATTTCAAAAACACTGTGTACAAAGATTAAATTATTAATTACAAACGTTGATTGTAATCGTCAATCAACGTTACAATAAAACAACCTAAAAATATGACGGGGTCAGTAACAACTGCCCGATGACTCCTAGACGCTAGTTTATTTTTATGTTGAATCGGTAACTTGGTAACAAATTATAATAGTAACAGTAGCTTGTAGCAAATTATATCAGACTTTCAAAATGCATTCCCCCAGCCTCCAAACACATTTGACCAGCGCTGCCAACTAAAAAAACGGTTTTCCCCACATTATGTGGTAAAATTCCCCACAGCTTCCAAAAATTCCCCACGCATACTGAAAAACATAGATAAAGTTTTTATATGGTGAAAAACAAATAACTGAACCTGAAACTGAAAATTTTTCTTTTACCTTATCATGTAGTTCAGAATTACAAAAACAGAAGCTCTGTAACATTTGGAGCAAAAACTAGAGAAAACTATAAATTCCCCGAAATTCCCCACACCATTAAATTCCCCACACATTACCCGTAACAACGCTAAATTCCCCGCAATTTGGGGAATTACCCACACATTGGCAGCGCTGCATTTGACAGCGCCGTAGAAGGAATTGGACAGCCCGTGCAACTTGTAGTGTAGTTACATTAATATCGTATCCTGTCTATTAATTCTTCTCTAGCTCAACCCTGGATCATTTTGAAAAGTGCTCAGTATCCTATTTCTATTCCGTCGTCTTAATCTCGGTTCACGTACATTTTGTTCATTATTATTTCGTAGTTCAAAGTCTGCATATTCGATGTTGCAAAACTGATAACGTGGCATAATAAATCAAATGTGTTTGACAATCTGTTGATTTTCCAATAAAATCCAATAGGGTCGAAATATGGGGGTAAAAAGGGGAAACCCCCCTAAAATCTCCGCCGCTGGGTCTTTTGTAAGAAATTTTAACTACACAAAATTTGAGCAGAATCGGTTTAATGGTTTAAGAGTTATTTAAAAAAAAAACGATTTTTTACATTTGAAGAGCTATTAGTGTGTTAGTGTGTATTTTTGAAAAATGTTTTTGGGTTTGTTTTTATTGTTTTTTCAGGCTCTATCGATCATTAAAATTTTTCAGATTAATCCTGGACCACCCTGTATATGTAAAATATTATTATATGCACGCTGAAGGACCCCGGTCGATGGCCTTTTGTATATTTTGTATTATATGTTCTGTATTGTACTGAATATGCAATACAAACTTTATTTATTTTATTTATTAATTATTATAAATGAGCGAATAATGTTTAACCTAATAGTTTTTACCTTTAAAGATGCAAAACCAAGGAATATTAATTTATTAATACCTAATATTTTGTTATGAATAGGTAATTAATTATTAATCCTATAGGATAAGGATACTTTGTATTTTAATAATATTAATATACACTCACAGGCAAAATAATCGATCCACACAAATTTTCTATGAATTTCATCGCAAATAACTTTTTTATTTGATTTCGGATTTAAACAAATATTAAAGAATATTGTAGATAAATTAATGGACAATCGCTCACATTTTAAAAAATTACTTAAAAATAGACGTACGTTTATAATATACAGGTTTAAACAAAAATATGTTTTTTACCATAAGTTTAAGACACTCTGTAGAGTGGCAAAACCGTATATTGTTCTAAATTAAGTTTTATTTATCAAGTCATATCTATTCTTAACAGTTTTGTTTTTGGTTCACCTCGAAATATTTATTTTTGTGGAAAATATGGATTTTTTAAAAAACATTGCAATTTCCAATATTTTTCTGTATAGGTGCGTACTGACTTGCAACAAAACACTCCGAACGATCCAAACGCGCCGCGCGCGCTGCAACAAATTGTGCTAGTGAGAACCTCGCGCCGAACAGAACGGAACGCGCCAAACTTTTTCGGGCGATTGTCGGTAAATCGGATTTGCGCAAAGAGATTTTCGCCGAACGATTAGTTCGCAACTTTGCAGTGAGAACGTGTGTTTGCCGTGTTTGGCCTGTTTGTTTATTTAAATTAATTATTAAAAGTGCAAAGATGGAATGGAGCAGGGAAAAGTGCCTTCAATTAATAGATGAATATGAAAAGCACCCTTTATTATGGGATGCCAAAAATGGGCTGTATTTTAATAAAAATAGATGACGTCTTGACCACTCTTTTCTTTTTTTCTTCTTCTTATTACTAACTAAAGCACTTAAAAAAAAAGCACCAGCCGCTATTATTATTAAATCATCTGCATCCATCCTGACGAACACACCAAATGCGGGAACGCGACGAACACAGCAAATGCTCGCGAACGGCACGAACCTTCACAAACATGTTTGTGGCATTCGGCGCAGCGCGCGCGGTGCGTTTGGTTCGTTCGGAGTGTTTTGTTGCAAGTCAGTACGCACCTTATGAAGAACCAAGGTTGCTATGGTCCATCCATAGGCTATGGAAAATGACAGTGACAGTTTTGTTGAATCATCCCATACTTGGACATGTCATACACGGCTTTCAAAAGCTATCAAATTGTTTTTTGTAAATTAATGTGTTAATTTTGAGGTGTCTTCTTACTTTTAAAAATGTCTCCCACTGATGTTACTCTTTGTACTTTGTACTTCTTGTGACGTTTAAAACCCTTGCCACGTAATACTGTGACCCTTGCCACGTAATACTGTGACCGTCCATCCTGGATTAAATTAATGGCTCTGGCAACATCAGTCGGAGACATATCCATTTTTTGAAGTAAGAAGACACGTCAAAATTTAAACATTAATTTGCAAAAAACAATTTGATAGCTTTTGAAAGCCGTGTATGACATGTCCAAGTATGGGATGATTCAACAAAACTGTCACTGACATTCTTCATAGCTTATGGATGGACCATAGCAACCTTAGTTCTTCATAAAGGAAAAATATTGGAAATTGTAATGTTTAAAAAAAAATCCATATTTTCCACAAAAATAAATATATCGAGGTGAACCAAAAACAAAACTGTTAAGAATAGATGTGACTTGATAAATAAAACTTTATAACTTTTAATTTTTATTGTTTTATTCAAATAGGAATTTTTGTATACGTAGATTAACATAATACTTATTAAATTGCAGAGTTTACGTGATGGAAAAAGTCCTCCAATGGATCAAGAAGATGGGTGGCGTTGAGGGCATGGAAAAACAATCCGAAGAAAAATCAAAACTCCTCTACGACGCCATCAACAATTCCGACGGGTTCTACACTTCTCCCATTGACAAGGAGGTGCAAAGCAGAATCAACATTCCCTTCAGGATCGGAAGGCCAAACGGCAACGAAGAGCTCGAGAAGAAGTTCTTGGACGAGGCCGAGAAGCAGTACATGTACCAGCTGAAGGGGCACAGGAGCGTTGGAGGGATCAGAGCCTCGCTTTACAATGCAGTCAGCTTGGCTGACGTCAAAAGCCTCGTAGAGCTGATGCAACGATTCAAGAAGGAAAACGACAAGTAATTTTGTTCAAAATTTAAATAAATTTTTTAATTTAATTCGTTAAGTTTATTATTATTGTAAGGTATTAAAATTAAGACTTATTGTCGACGTGTGTCTAGAGGATCCTTTTGTATGATGCAATATAAATACAATATTTTAATTATTATATTTGTTTTTAATTAAATACCCACTGGACATTTCTTCTTAAAAATGCGACAACTTGGCTTAAAATGTTTCGATCGTTACAATTTTTTTTTAAATTGTAGGTAAATGTTTACTAAATACATACAAAAAAATAGGGCAAAGTTGACATTTATCGGTCACTTTATAGTTATTGAACAATTAATTAAAAATAATTATCTTAAAGTCAAATCATTAGATGACGCTCTATACAATTTATTTATTTATTAAAGAAAGACTCTACAGGAAAATTTTCCCAATTACAGAGCTTTTAAAAGAAATTTCTAAAATTAACTTGACTAATTTACATAATATGTACAATAACTTCTATTCTTACTTAAATATATTTACCAAATAAAAAATACACTTTCAATAAATACTTGAAAGTATTCCTAATACAAAACGAAAATCTCCAAAAAAATTTAATTGATAAACTTTGATTCCTACCCAAACCAAAATAAGAAAGTCCAAAAAAATATCTTTTTAAAGTATTCTTAAAAGCAGAAAAATTAACACCAAAAATGTCAACAATGTTTTGTAAATTATTATATATAATACGTACACATATAATTTATGGGAGAGTATTTAGTATAATTTGTAGAACATTGTTTTTCAAAAAATGTTTTGACTAACCTTGTCTTCAAAATTGGTACGTAAAAATTTATTCTATTTAAAGAAAAAATGTTATCAACCAAATAATGTATTACCTTGTACAAATAGCATAATTTGACAATGAATTATAACTATCTCAGTCGATAATAATATAGAACTACTTTATTTTGGGTCCAATATAGGACACAAAAGTTCGCACGTTACTTTGGTGGTAAGATTTTCTTATTTTGTTAAGAGCAGGGCTGTGTTTAAATTACAATAAAAAATATTTCTAAAAAGTGTACCTACAGATCAGTGTATGGTATAAATGTATTCCTCATGATTTAAACATAGTCACTTTAATGCGTTTTAATTTTAATTCTAAAAACAAACAGTAAAATGGCCAGTGTCCAATTACTGGTTGGTAAAAAATGTAAATTTCTATTATTGGACATACGTCCAATATCATACTCTATTTGTATCCCGGACATTTACCAGCCAATTCTTATGTAAAATTGTCCCCTGAATCCGAAAAGACCGTCAAAAACTATAAAAGTTAAGCAGTTTTTGAGATATAGTCAATTCCATATTACATGTAAAATTGATTATATTTCAAAAACTGTTCTACTTTTATAACTTGACGACATTTTCGGATTAAGCGAATATTATTTCATAGGAATTGACTGCTAAATGTCCTGGATACAAATTGATTTTAACGAGAATTATTAGTGGCTGCTTTTTCGCTATGACATTTTTGACTAATTCATTTTTAGAGAGTAAGTAATATAGTGATTTCTTCGTCACAGGACATCTTGCAGAATAACAGTGATTTAAATACAGTGCATGATAGAGAACATAAAAAATTAATAAATTCGGAAAATACTTTTAACATACCATCCGGAAAAATATTAGATATACATATATAAATCATCCTGTTCCGGCCTAAACATTATAAATGCTTCACAAACTAGAGATACCACACTTAATGATATTTGCAACAAACTATTTCAGAAGTCAGGCCAAGGAATTAGTAGTTACATTCAGAATCCAGAAAAGGGATGAAGAATCCGAGAAAGAAATATATGAATTATATGATATTTACAAAAACGAAATAAAAAAAATTACCTAAAACAGCAATTTATCTTTAAAAAATATTTAACATTTTTTGTTATTTGATGTAAAGTTGTTATGTTTATATATGTACAATAACTATGGTCCATGTGTCCAATTACTATATAAAACGTCCAATTACTATTATAGTATAATACTTATTTGTGTGTTTTTATAAAAAATTCAAATATTCCTATATTTAAGTAAACGTAAATAAAGTTTAAACAAACAAACTACCTATATTTACAAAAAAAAGACTAAAATATAAACAAAAACGGCATATATACATTTTAAATAAATAATATTCCTTAAGTGTCCAATAACTATATGTGGCGAATTTAGCCAACTCAGGACTTTTGGTGAAAGTTGTTTATATTATCAACTTCAAACGAAAAAAAACGAAATAAAAAAAAAAGTCAAAATTTTGCCTTAATTTTTTTTGTATAGTAAACATTTACCTACAATTTAAAAACAAATTGCAATAATCCAATCAAAAGCAAAAAAAATACGGGTCTCATCGATTTTGATACGCTGCAATAAAAATTTCGTTTAAAAATAATGGTCGATTTTAGATGAAAATACAATTTTATTATAATGGTTAAAATTAAACTTTTTAATTTAAAACTGTGTCTAATTTAGACAGTAATATAAAATTATATCTGTTTGCCAAAATAAAAAATATACAGGGTTAGGAAAAAATAAATGTTTTCTCTCATACTAAATTATGTTCTTAGTGTTTGTGTTATCAAGTTGCAGGGAGTTATAAAAACACTAAAATACTCTGGTAAAACTAAAAAAATCTTTTGAGAGGAATAGTTTTTAACTAGAGAAAAAATATTTCTTGAATGTTTATTTATTATAATACAATGGTAGGTTATTATTACAAAAATAATATAGTTTTCATATAAGATTTAACAAAAAGTGTTAATTATTATAAAAGTGAATGAGAGTTTCTCTCTAAATTAAAAAGACAATATTTTATGTTATAAATCAACATAAAAAGTGTCTGATTGGATAAAAGTACACTTACACTAGAATAATAAAGTATTAAGTGTTGAATTTTAAAATTGGATGCATTTAAATCCCATGATTAATATTTTTGTAACGGATTTTTAAGAATATGATCGTATCCATGAAATTCCACTTGATCGATGATAAACTTACGATGCACCCTGCAATCGGTCCCACACTTTTGAGAGCCACATTTTGTGCACTCGAAACCGCATCCCACGCAATCCTCGTTCAAACAGTCGCACAAATCCATTCCGGAAGCAACATGAACACCATGCTCATCGTAGACTGCACCCATAGGTCTACGAACACTCGAAGGTGGGTTTATTTTCCGGATGAGCTTCCGTTTCTCTCTCACGCTCGTTTCCGGGTTGAAATTTTCCAAAAACCTGTCTGCTACAGTTTTAGAGCGCATCTGCCTTCTGGTCGAATAAACGTTCTGACTTGGAGCTGCAGTAGCCGAGGTGGATTTTTTTGCAACCCTGTGTAAGCTAACAGGGGCCGAATCCAAATCATCGTCGCTTGTTGTGCTTGACGAAGTACTCATTGTTAATAAATTATTTTCAGAAAGGCAAAACACTGAACATAACCTCAATATACAAAACGTTTGACAGATGACAGAAACTCTCAAGGATACATTCGACAGGATAGTCAACTCAAAAAAATTTAGATTTAATTTACAGAATGTTTATTATAATCTTAGTTTAAGACAAGTTCTTAGCCACGCAAAACCTAAAATCGACAACATCTTTGATTCCACCTTCAATAACATCACCAGGGTGAACAGGTCCCATATTAGGAGGGCTCCCAGTAATGATCAAATCGTTTGGTTGTAATGTCATGTACTGGGAAATATAACTAATTAAAAACGGGACTTTAAAAACCAGGTCGTCGGTGTTGCCTCGTTGCCGTTCTTTACTATTCACTGAACACCATAATTCAATGTTGTGTGGATCACGTACTTTTGATTTTGGGATAAATTTACTTACTGGACAGGCAGTGTCAAAGCTTTTACCCAGTGTCCATGATCCACCAGTGCTTCTGGCCTCTTGCTTTATAAGGAATAATTAATTAAACAAATAATAAATAATAATAAAATGTATTTACCATTTGGCAAGTTGCTGTCATATCCAGAGATGCACAATATCCACCAATATAATCCATAGCCTGACATTCATCTATGAATTTACCTTCTTTACCAATTATTACACCTAATTCTACCTCTTGGTTCACAGAAAATTCTTTTGGAATCTAAAAAAAATATTTAATTTTTA
This sequence comes from Brassicogethes aeneus, assembly GCA_921294245.1. NCBI lineage: Eukaryota > Metazoa > Arthropoda > Insecta > Coleoptera > Nitidulidae > Brassicogethes > Brassicogethes aeneus. Next base: position 54,034,844 of record OV121137.1, read on the forward strand.
TTCACTGAAAACAAAAATATTGACTATTGAATATTATGACAATAATTAAACAAACCCATATTTCTTCGCCCTCAACTAAATAAGATGTGGAGGCCTTTATAAAAATCCCTGGCTTTTTGGGCACAGGTTTTTTCAATATTTTTAGCAATTCACTAAAATCAAAAACATTTTAATTTCAGAACCTATTTTAATTACTGCAATTTTACTGATAATTAGCTGCGATTCCGATTATTTTCCTTCCATTTTTTGCGAAATCATGAAGATTAGTCATTATTTTTAGCAAAAAGTTGCACCATGTTATGTAATATTTTAAATTTTGCGGGCTTTACAGATTCCTGCTTTATCTAATATTTGCTTTTCATTTTTTCGTTTTTTGGGGTTGTTTGGAAAGTTATAAAAAGTTACATTTTAAAATTTTGAAAAATATTTTCTTGACATCATAGATCATCTATTTGCACAGTTGTCAGATTTACATTTTCAAATTAGCAGGGTCTCCACAAACTGCCCTAAGGTACACTTTATTAATAATTTTTTATAAATGTTTCAGAAAGAAATAAGCAAATTATGATGTTTTGACATTCAATGTCAAACATTTCTTGCTATCAACAAATCATTTGTTTGTCAGTGCATCCTAGATTACATGTAACTGGCTGAATATATTGAGATGTCCCCCAAGTGAAAATGATTATTTTTTATTTTTGGTTGTTTCACTGTTAGTCTAGAATGGGGTTTTTGGGAAGCCACCAGGTCTAGTAATAACATAACATAAGTGGTTCTGCACTAATGCAAGAATTTTAAGAAATCATACATTTTGAATATTAGAGATTCACGGAAGATAGCTTCACGGAGGTTAGGATTTCGTATGTTTTTTTTAAACATCCCTTTGTATATTTGAAATAGGTTATTGTATCTTTTGATACCTTAATATGACATTAAATAAACAATGTCATGATCCACCAGTGCTTCTGGCCTCTTGCTTTATAAGGAATAATTAATTAAACAAATAATAAATAATAATAAAATGTATTTACCATTTGGCAAGTTGCTGTCATATCCAGAGATGCACAATATCCACCAATATAATCCATAGCCTGACATTCATCTATGAATTTACCTTCTTTACCAATTATTACACCTAATTCTACCTCTTGGTTCACAGAAAATTCTTTTGGAATCTAAAAAAAATATTTAATTTTTATTCACTGAAAACAAAAATATTGACTATTGAATATTATGACAATAATTAAACAAACCCATATTTCTTCGCCCTCAACTAAATAAGATGTGGAGGCCTTTATAAAAATCCCTGGCTTTTTGGGCACAGGTTTTTTCAATATTTTTAGCAATTCACTAAAATCAAAAACATTTTAATTTCAGAACCTATTTTAATTACTGCAATTTTACTGATAATTAGCTGCGATTCCGATTATTTTCCTTCCATTTTTTGCGAAATCATGAAGATTAGTCATTATTTTTAGCAAAAAGTTGCACCATGTTATGTAATATTTTAAATTTTGCGGGCTTTACAGATTCCTGCTTTATCTAATATTTGCTTTTCATTTTTTCGTTTTTTGGGGTTGTTTGGAAAGTTATAAAAAGTTACATTTTAAAACTTTGAAATAGTATATTAAAGTACAAGTTGCAGAAGGCCACATATTCTCGCACGAATTCGAAATTTGGCCTCGAGCGACGAAGGAGCGAGTGGACGAACGAATAAGTGCGAGAATAGCCTTCTGCAACGTGTGATTTATACTATTTTCTCGATTTTAACTTTTATTTAGGTTTTTTTAATTGTTTTGTGGTCGTTGTTAGTTAGGGGATTTTTCTCGCAAAATGTCAGTTGGCAACACAAAATGACAATATTTGTTATCCTGCACAAGTACAACCTGAACTGCACTTTTACACATTAAACTTAAAATTTTGCATTAAAATGCATTGTTGGAGCAAACTTTATATTACAAAACAATAATAAAGGCTTCATTTTCAATAAAAGTAATGAATTTGAGGTTATTAATCAGTTTGACATTTTGGGGGTACCAATACTTAAAAACTAAATGTTACCAAAAATCGTTTAAGAATGAGCTTCATTCTTCAACGATTTTGCGTGCGAGAATATAACATTCTTACATAAAAATCGAGAAAATATTTTCTTGACATCATAGATCATCTATTTGCACAGTTGTCAGATTTACATTTTCAAATTAGCAGGGTCTCCACAAACTGCCCTAAGGTACACTTTATTAATAATTTTTTATAAATGTTTCAGAAAGAAATAAGCAAATTATGATGTTTTGACATTCAATGTCAAACATTTCTTGCTATCAACAAATCATTTGTTTGTCAGTGCATCCTAGATTACATGTAACTGGCTGAATATATTGAGATGTCCCCCAAGTGAAAATGATTATTTTTTATTTTTGGTTGTTTCACTGTTAGTCTAGAATGGGGTTTTTGGGAAGCCACCAGGTCTAGTAATAACATAACATAAGTGGTTCTGCACTAATGCAAGAATTTTAAGAAATCATACATTTTGAATATTAGAGATTCACGGAAGATAGCTTCACGGAGGTTAGGATTTCGTATGTTTTTTTTAAACATCCCTTTGTATATTTGAAATAGGTTATTGTATCTTTTGATACCTTAATATTTTTTTAAAATACAATTGTACATACATAAAATATTTAAGTATAAAAAAATCTACTTACTGAGATCGTTGAGTGAAGAAGTCAATGCTGAGATATTACACTTCACGGTGGATAGGTTTTTAAATAGCAAATTAATGAACTTAAACTTTTGAATTATAAAACAGCAACACTCTCATCTGCATTTAAATTCTAACTGACCTTCAGGAATCACATGCATCTATAATGTCGTAAACAGGTTTTTGCCTATTTAAAATGATTAAATTTTATCATTTTAAATAGGCAAAAACCTCTGTTTACGCTTAAGCGCCATTCGTTGCATAACATTTAAAACAAAAACAGATTCACGCAGGATAGAATCAATTTTTGAACAGCTATATAAATGGTTATAAAAATTATTTCTATTAATTTTTAATAATATTTTATATTTGATTCGATTGCTTTGGATGTGTTTAATTTACTTAGTTAACTTTAGTATACTTTTACTACCTCGGATATTTGAAAACATATAAGTTAACCTAGAAAGAGTAACAGTCACGGAGGATAGGGTTTAGACTTTTAAAACATTGTAAAAATAATTAATTGCGGTTAAAAATCTGAAACCTGAGCTGTAATATCTACTTAATTATGAAAGATCAAAACACAATAAAAGTGTAGGTCAAACTCATTTAGTTTTATTAAATATCACGGGGTAACACCATCGGGGGACATTTCGTGAGATTCACCCATATGTTGCCAACTTAAGTAGACATACTGTAGAACTTAATATTCCTCATTTTTATTTTATTTGTAGCGTTCAGTGAAATTTTTGGGTAATTTGTTTTAGCAAATCTCAATGCACACTTTACACTTTTGCGTACCCCGAAAATACCTATAACTTGGCAACACAGCGAAGTTACTTTCTAGGGATTTTCGTGCTAGCAGCGCCACAGGTTACTGGGTTTCTGGCAGTTGACTTTTCTTGTGTTCCCGTTTTGTGTGCGCCTCACACTTCGGTGAGCGAGTGTGCAAAGTTTTTAGTGTAATAACAAACTTAACAAGTTAGTTTCGAAGAAAATATGTTAAAGTAACCTATTCAGTGCTAGTTAAGTAATCACGGACTCCTATAAGTGGGATTGTTTCGAGGAATAAACATCTTCATAAAACGCACAATGATAAAAATGGAAACTGATAAAATAGAAGAATCTAACAGTAATTCACAGGTGAGTGTACATAGTTTAAGTGCATAGTATATATCTTGGGCGGCTGGGGTTTTGTGCATTGTTTTTAATAAATTTCGTGGGCAACTAGATGCTCCCTACGCTGTCGTCTGTCAAATAATTGTGGCCTATTTAATTTTACCATTTTAGAAAGCCGAGGCCTTTTTATTTTTTAATTAATGCTAATATGCTTACAACAATTCTTTATTTCGAAATGCTACAAGTCATCTCTCTAATCTAAGGCAATCTTACCTGTAAAATTTCGTTGTGATAAATATTAATGATATTTCATTTATTAATTTGTAATTGTTAGGTGTAAAATACGTAGGTATATGGACTGTAATTACCAAAATCATTGAACATTTTTAAAAATTACCAAATCATTAAAAATTACCAAAATCATTATAAATCAATAATTAAGGACAAAACATAGAAATTTATTTGTAATTTTTTCTAATTTCTAGCAGCTCTGTTCAACAAATTAATATTTATAAATATTTTTCAACGGTATGTTCAACATACTATGTTGTTTCCATAACAATTGCTTGAAGTAGTTTTTAATGAATCCCTAATCACTTTTTATAGTTATCAATATATAATCCCTTTATTGCTTTTAGTAATGATAATATTATATTATACCTAGCTATCTAAATATAAATATTTAGATTTACCTACTCGATTTATTTAAAAGAAGCGTTGTTGTTATTAAAAAGCAGTGTTATTATTAAAATTAATGAAAAAAGCACGTAAAATTAAAATTAAACGGTTTTGGTCACAGACTGGAGTAAATTTCAAAATATAATTTTTCATATCAAAGTAACAATAAGGCCGTAGTGACATTGAAGAATATTGGCAAGGTTGCGAAATTTCGGTTCATTGTCGCAATTCAATAACGCGCTTTTTCTTATTAATTGCTTGGTATTCTCATTTCCGTCAATTTTAATTATTTACCTGCAATACAATTTACAAGCTAATTTATTCATTGCTGGTAAATCTACACTGCGTGCCAAAGAAACCGCAAAATTTTAAAATATTGCGCTGTTGCCATTTACAAGGTTTTTTTATCTGGACTCGTGTTTTTTTGTTAGGTTGGTGGCTTATGCCAGTATTTTTAGTATTTAAAAATGGTACTTCTGGTAAAGAATTTAATTAAATACTTTGACACTGTCAAATTGACAATAATTTTTATTATTGATAATTTACTTGTCAATTATAAATAAAAAGATAATTATGCCAAAAATAATAGCAACGAATTCGAATGTAAAAACCCTTTTGAGGGCAAAACTTCATTTTGATGAAATTATGCCAAATGCCACAAGGTAAGAAAAAGTACATCGCCTTATGGACATTTTGGAGTAAAAAAGTAACGAATTTGGTTTTATAAATATTACATCACACATTATTTTCACATTATTCACCATTGGACAACATTTACGTTCACAAAAAATTTTAATTTCTTTTATATAAATTCTTTTCAAAGCAAAGATTATTATCCGCTAGGAATACTTTTTCTTCTGGGCCGTAAAGCAACCTATATTTAACTACTTTTTTTATATGATTTTACTCATCCAAGCACCACCAAAGCCAAATTAATTGCATTTTTAACTACGAATTTCGACAACTCAACTTGACAACTGCACAATGTAACCTACAATAATCTATACATAACCACAATTAGATTTATAACTAGCTTAGTTTGTTTTAATCAATGCGACCAACTTGACAACTGTATTTACCAACCAAAACCCTAAATTTGCAACGTTGCCGAAGTCCAGATAAAAAAATGAACTTTACAATTATAAATTGTTGGAAAAATTTTACAAACAAAAAATTTAGACCTTAAGAATATCATCAGTTATATTTTCCAATCAGGACAATAAGGTTGTGTATTGTACTTTTTTAAACAAATGTACAATAATTATTATATTTTAGCTAAATTATGTTGCAAATAATGTTTATAAATGATTGGATATGTAATAATATCATGTGAAGTATGATGTACATAATTAAATATACTATTAAATATTACAGCAAGTTTTAAAAATGTAAAAGCTGGTTTGTATTTGCATTTTTCCTGTTATTCTCAGGTAATAATAAAAGTAATACTAGGTATACTATATACTACCTTATTAATAATGACAAAGATACCTGTTATTTAGGACTGGGTAATTCCTTTTTAGAAGTCCTAACAAGTTATCAAGAGTCTTTTCTTTAAATTGAATCTTGGGAAAAGTGATAAATTCTAATGTTTTTAATACTTAACAATGATAAGAAATACAGCATAGTAAAGTATGTGAAAAATAATTTAGACGAATCAGGTGAAGTTTTTACATTCTTAGTCACTAAAATACCCGTTAGGACCAGTCAACAATTCGATAACTGCTGAAACATCTAAAGCTATCTAACCTCACTATATTTTTTAATAATTGTAACTTACAATTATCTGTATTTTTTATTTTTTTCATACGCTTTTAGATAAAAATTTAAATCAAGTTAAATTTCCGAATTGTTTATTGTGCTTACGTTAATTATAATTATATATATTATATACCTACAAAATATGTGTCAAAGTTGATGAGAAAACCCTGTACCATTTAAAACAATTTGCTTAATATGTTTATTAGGCAACAATGTATTACCAAACAAAGCAAGCACCTGTATTTTTAATTAATTTAATTAACATAAGCAAATTGTTTAGAAATGCCTTATATTATGTGTAGTTTATATTAGTTGTAATTTTTTTGGATACCGTTTTAAAGTAATATTTTATCTAATGAGACATATTTCGCAGAACAGCTCGGTCCATAATATTACGGAAATTCCAAGTTTGATGAAACGTTCAATTAATTTCAGTAATAATATATCTATGTACAGTTCATTTTTTTTTATCTGGACTCGTGTTTTTTTTGTTAGGTTGGTGGCTTGTGCCAGTATTTTTAGTATTTAAAAATGGTACTTCTGCTAAATAATTTAATTATTAATTGACACTGTCAAATTGACAATAATATTTATTTTTGATAATTTACTTGTCAATTATAAATAAAAAGATAATTATGCCAAAAATAATAGCCACGAATTCGAATGTAAAAGCCCTTTTGAGGGCAAAACGAAATTTTGAGAAATTATGACAAATGCCACAATGGAAGAAAAAGTACATCGCCTTATGGACATTTTTGGAGTAAAAAAGTAACGAATTTGGTTTTATAAATATTACATCACACATTATTTTCACATTATTCACCATTGGACAACATTTACGTTTACAAAAAATTTTAATTTCTTTTATATAAATTCTTTTCAAAGTGAAGATTATTATCCGCTAGAAATACTTTATCTTCTGGGCCGTAAAGCAACCTATATTTAACTACTTTTTTATATGATTTAACTCATCCAAGCACCACCAAAGCCAAATTTATTGCGTTTTTAACTACGAATTTCGACAACTCAACTTGACAACTGCACAATGTAACCTACAATAATTTATACATAACCACAATTAGATTGATAACTACCTTAGTTTGTTTTAATCAATGCGACCAACTTGACAACTGTATTTACCAACCATATACCTATAACAGGTATATGTTACCAACCAAAATCCTAAATTTGCAACGTTGCCGCAGTTAAGATAAAAAAAATGAACTTTGGACATATTTAGAAAAATAAATAAATTTCTGTCCTTTCTATAGAAGGGAATTTGCTTATTGATAACCATAATAATTTGTATAAGAATAAAGTTCATTGTTTCTTTGTTTGTACTTTGGAACATTTGATTATGTTAGAAGTCTATTCTTATTAGAATAGTATAATAGTATTTTTCATCAATAATTTTATCAATTATTGTTATTTGTGGTTTAGATAATTTTAAATAATTTGACCACGAACTCTGTATATATTGTTAGTGTTCTTGATTTTGACAATGATTTCCCTATTTTCCGCTATTTTCTTACAATATTTAAAAAAATAGTTAACAATTACATTGATTGAGTAATAAATAAAGTATTACACAAAGACAGTCCCATCAAACACAATGGGCTTAAATGGGAAACAAAACGAGAATTGTTGATGATATTCCAATTGAAATGCCAAATCGTGCATGACCCAAATCCAAAATCACACGATACAACAGATACCTACCTAAATTAATCAAACTTGTTCAATTAATTATACTAATAGCTAAAATTATGGAGTTTCGATATTCGTATAAAATATTTTTTGTTATACATCGACAAAATTTAGTATATTTGGGTTTTATTATTGCAATTCATTAGGCAAGAAATAGTATATTATGTATTAAGTTTGATAAACGCCATTTTAGTTTAATTAAATGTCTCTATAAAAGTTTATAAACGACTTACATACTATACTTTTTCTACCACAAAGGCTTATTATTTAAAACTGATTTAAATTAAATATTTGGATAGAGCGACATCTATAAAACATTAGAGTAACCATTCTTGGAAATCTGTTTTTTTCTTCTAAGGTATTACCACACTCTAATATCCGAATTACTTATGGGTGAATATGTTGAAATCGTACATTTTGAATATTAGAGCTTCACGGAATATAGCTTCACGGAGGTTAGGATTTCGTATGTTTTTTTTTAAACATCCCTTTGTATATTTGAAATAAGTTATTGTATCTTTTGACACCTTAATATTTAAAAAAAAATACTACTTACTGAGATATTACGCTTCACGGTGGATAGGTTTTTAAATATCAAATTAATGCACTTATACTTTTGAATTATAAAACAGCAACACTCTCATCTGCATATAAATTCTAACTGACCTTCAGGAATCACATGCATCTACGAGTATAATGTCGTAAACAGATGTTTTTGCTTATTTAAAATGATTAAAGCGCCATCCGTTGCATAAAATTTAAAGCAAAAACAGATTCACGGAGGATATAATCAATTTTTGTAACACCTACATAAATGGTTATAAACATTATTTCTTTAAATTTTTAATGATATTTTATTTTTGATTCGATTGCATTGGATGTGTTTAATTTACTTAGTGAACTAATGCTTTTAGTATGCTTTTACTACCTCAGATATTTGAAAACATATAGGTTAACCTAGAAAGAGTAACAGTCACGGAGGATAGGTTTTAGACTTTTAAAGCCTGAGCTGTAATATCTACTTGATTATGAAAGATCAAAACACAATAAAAGTGTAGGTCAAACTTATTTAGTTTTAATAAAAATAATTAGTTGAAATTAAACAATAATAAAAAGGAAAGTGTAAGTGTCACAAAAACTTAATTTTTTGTGAAGAGAAAGTTTTACGAATAATGTTGTATAGGTTCATTCCACAATTTTATTTTTATAATTCCTATATTTTGTTATTGTAAATATTATTTCGTACCTAGATACAAAATAAATTAATGTATGCATAAATGTTATATAAAAATATGTAAGATATGTTAATTTTGGTTTAAATCACAGACCTGTGGTCTAATAATTATAATTATATGCAATTGTTGGTATTATAAATATTTTTTATTTAGATTTTACGAAGTATTGTTCATATGTTTTTTTATAACTGTAACATTTTAAACTTTTAATTTAAATTTTAGGAAATGATTTGTCAAAATAAAATTTTTGGACTTGTACTGTTCTTAATCTCACCGATTCAATTTAAATATCGGTTTGTTGAATTCTTCAAGGAAACCTAATATAACATACAATGAGTATCGATTGAATAAAAACAAAACATGTCAATTTACCCATGTAGCAGTAAAAAAATTGAATTCAAAATAAAAACCTTAACCAAAAAGGAACATGCATTTTTGGGTTCGCAGAACGGTATTGTTATACAAGGTGTCCCTAAACTTATTGGCATAAATTTAGGAAAAGATAAAGCAAGTCAAAATAAGACGAAAATCTAAATAAATATTTTTCCTAATTAGGTATGTTTAAAAGATACAGGTGATAAAGTGTTACTAATCATATCAGTTTTTTTTAATATAACTTCCACTATGGTAGACTTGGAAAGGTGATATTTTGCGAACAGTCACTTACTACCAAAACACATATTCACACATAATTACAATTGTTCGAGTGAACGCAGTGTCGTAGAAACAGGGGTTGCTTTAAGCTTATTGTCCCATACAAACTGTGAGGTTAGGTTTTTGTAACATTTGATGCAATTTGTCGATTAAACAGTTCGGCTACTATTTAAAAGGTGTACCTCTCAAACTTCGATAAAATTAACCGTTCTCGAGATATTCGAGATTACAATAATTGTTATATCGCATTAAAGCACTAAAAGGTATATGATAACAAATTTTTTAATTAAAAAAGTACAATTTTTTTTAATCTGACGCTCAGGGCAAAAAGTCTCGAGGCTCATGGAATGCCCTTTTTAGTTTTTTCAATTAAAAAATAAAATTTGTTATCATATACCTTTTAATCCTTTTAAATATTGCGATATAACAATTATTGTAATCTCGAATATCTTGGAAACGGTTTATTTTATCGAAGTTTGAGGGGTACACCTTTTTAATGGTAGCCGAACTGTGTAATTGAAAAATTGCATCAAATGGCATAAAAACCTAACCTCAAAGTTTGTATGGGACAATAAAAAAAAAAAAAAAAGAGAGAGGAGGCCCCACCCACATACCCAGTGCCAAACCACTCTCTTTTTCAATTTTTTATTTATTTAAGAGTGTACATAATTATAAAATTTTAGTTAATTAACATATATAGAAGGAGAATTGTATACATTTTGAATTAAAAATTAAATTGAAGAAAGCAAAAATGACATCAGTATATGGTGATTCAATAATAATAAATTATCAAAACAAATGAGAAACTCTACTCAAAAAGATACACATATGTGTTACAAGGTACCTACAACCCTTGTAAGAATTTAAGAAAAAAAAATAAAAATTAGATTTAATTAACATTTTTGCTTTATCAAGATATTACAAAAAAATTTAATATAAAATAATCTAAAAATAAAGTTGATTTTAATAAATCAGAAATTCATCTATTAATAATATAATCTCAGATTATAGATGAATGTAAAAGTATTTTCAAAAAATTATATTATTTATAAAGAAATAGTAATAATAATATTACTGTATAAAGAAAAGAAATCACTCTCCAGAAAGGCAAATGCAATCAGTTTTACAATAAATGTATAGTTAAAGAGTAATTAATGAAAAGGTAAATCTTCGCAAATGGAAAATGGTGTCAATAAGTCTGTTTTGTTGTTATCAATCAAAAATTTTAAAAGATTAGAAGGTGAAATAGGCCAATAAGGGGTACAATCAATCAAAATTTGACGAGGTTCATCGTATAATGGACAAGCAGAAATTCTATGTAAAGAATCATCAGTGGAATGACAATGGGGGCAAAAAGGGTTCTCCAATCTTCCGACTTTATGAAAATGTCTTCTATATCTTCCATGACCAGATAAAATTGATGATAAAGCTTTATTATGGGTTATGTTCATATATTGTCTTTCAATTACAGAAGGGATAAATTGGTAAGTAAGTCTACCATTAGGGTATGAATCCCATAAAATTTGCCATTTATTTAAACTCAAATTCTGCAATAGTTCTTTAGCTATTGAAATTTTTGGAAAGTTATCAGTCCAAAATGTTCCCAGATGTTCGGCAGGTTTGCATCTTTTGATATTGGAAAGGGCATGTCTTTTGGAAATTTCAATATCAATTGGCATAATATTAGCTATAACGCTGGCAGCTTCATAGGATACATCCTTATAACAACCACTAATAGTTCTAGCACATAGAGCTCTACAAGAGTTCAAATATCTTTCAGATCTTCTATAATGAATATGATTTTTCCAAACTTCGAAAGCATAACCAGTAATAGGAACAACAGCCATAGAATAAATAGTCTGAAGGGCTTGCCAAGGGGGAGCCCATATGCGGGATAAATGTCTTCTTAAAGTTGAGAAAAGTCCTTTAGCTTTTAAACAAACTGTCTTTATATGTTCTTGATAATTCAGTTTTTGATCTAAGATTACACCAAGATATTTAACCGATTGTAAACCTCTTAAGGGAATATTATTTAGTTTAATAGAAGGACGTCTTACTCTTTTACCAGCAAACATAACGTAATTGCATTTATCAATCGAAAAAGATAACTTATTATCATCAGCCCAGCTATTAATACTATTAAGAGCAGAATTAGTAAACTTTTCTAAATCACCTCTATTATCAGCAAAAGAAATGACAATGGGACAATAAGCAACCCCTGTTTCTACGACACTGTGTTCACTCGAACAATTGTAATTATGTGTGAATATGTGTTTTGGTAGTAAGTGACTGTTCGCAAAATATCACCTTTCCAAGACTACCATAGTAGAAGTTATATTAAAAAAACTGATATGATAGGTAACACTTATCACCCTGTATCTTGGAAACATAATTAATAAGGAAAAATATTTATTTAGGTTTTCGTCTTATTTTGACTTTCTCAATCTTTTCCTAAATTTATGCCAATAAGTTTAGGGACACCTTGAATATAAATGTGTATGAAGCCATGATATAATATCGTTTGTTTTCAAAAGTTTTGTGCTTGTTAATTGTTTTGTTTTAAGTTCGATAACAGATTGGAGTATAAAAATAACATTCGTCACCAGGCTAACAACCCATCATTGGCGCATATAACAAAAGGAAGGACGGTCACTGATCAGTCATGCGCATTGTAAAATTGTTGACTTCGTACAGTACGAATCGTACTAGTTAATTTACGCTGTTAATGGTTTACAAAGTTTACAAAATCGAAAAAAAAATTCTGCCCACCATATCCCACTATAATTTTCCCATGTATTTTGACCCAATAAACACGAAAATCACATTCACAATTTTTTTTTATGGAAGCGTTTTTGAAATATGAATTGTTTTTTTTTTCAATTTTCGGAGGTGTTTTGACGTTTTTGAGTATAGCTTGAAATCTAATTGATCGATTTGGTCAAACAAGCCCTTAAATTGAAGGTATTTGAGCCCTCTAAAACTTTCTTTTACATACTTTTGATATCGGATAAGTATTTTGACGCTAGCGATTTTAATAACTTAAAAATGGCAAAAATTGAGGTCGAAAATTTACATATCGTCCTGGGAAAGGTTTAAATCAAACAGATAACTCCAGTTTGGATTTTTTTCGTGAAGCAGGCATTTTTACAAAAAAAAAACTAATGTTGTTAAAAATACATGAAAAAAATGGCGAAGTTATGAATTTTTTCGTGGAAGACCAAAATTCAGCTTTTTTACGATTTTTAATTTATTTTTTTTCTTTTATTTCGTAATATGTTTATTCTTTAATGAAAACCTAAATAAGTGCATGATTGGATTTTTTGTTGAGTTTTTTACGTACTTTTTTCACCGAAAACATTATTCAAAATTTAAATTTGAATGACTCCGCAAACGTGAATTTTTTTGTTTCTCGTGTTGGCATAGTGACATTTTACTGATATTTTTTGATATTTCAACAAGGTATTTTTATCATGGTTTTATTTAGTTAATAAAAAGTGAAAAATGTTTTCACCAGCAACCACCCATGATGGGTGATTACTTTTGGTCCCTCATACGAGAAACGGAATACGAAAGCAACAAAAAACAAAGAATAAGACAGAATTTTTTTAAACCTATGCTTATTACAACAAAATAAAACTTTCAATTTCTTCAATGTTCAATATTTATTGTTTAATATTAAATATATAATTTAATTTTAATATTTAATGTTTAAAATAAAAATCAATGTTCAATATTAAATTTTATATAATTTAATAAAATGAAGAAAAATCGTAAAAATTCTCGAAAAACTAAATTTTGGCATATTCCACTGAAAAATTCATAACATCGCCATTTATCCATGGATTTTTATCAACAGCAGCTTATTTTTTTCCTTTAAGTATAATCTATACGTAAAATAAATCAAACTGGACTTATCTTTTCGATTTCTATCTTTCCCAGAAAGATAAGTAAATTTTCGACCTCGATTTTTGTAAAAAAAAAGGACTTTTTCAACTTCATAAAATCGCCAGTATCGAACTACTGAGCCGATTCCAAAACTATACAAGAGAAAGTTGTAGATGGCTCAATTACCTTTGATTTAATTTATCGAAAAATAATAGGAGACCTGTTTTGTAGGGCGTTACATTTTATATAAGAAACTGCAATAATCATTGCCATAAGTTACTTTGATACAGAGGTTTAAAATTCCAAACATAAAATTATTTTTACCCATGTTAATTAAATGGGAAACTAAAATAAAAACAGCGACCTCTTAGAGTTGAGCTGGAACGCCCATATTTGGTGAGGATTTTTTTATATTAAATAGAAACATTTGAGAGGGTAAGAGCAAAAAAAAACAATTAAAAGTTTTTTTGAAGCACCAGTATTTGCCGACTAATCATTTTTTTAAATTATCATTTTTCCAATTTTCCTATTAATATTTGATTTGTATTCAAATAGCATTTCGATTAACTTTTGTCCAATAATTGCGTTGCCAATAGCAGCAGCAAGGTTTAATCAATGTTTATTTGTTTTTTTAAAAAGGAACTAGCTATCTACCAGGCTGTCGCGCTTATCAATTTTCTTTGAAACGCCGTTATATCAGCTCTCAATTGTCTTTTTTTGTTTAAAACACTATTTTCTTACTACCTCGACTCAAAATTCGTTGTTTCGTCCCCGATTCCACGGCAGAAAGTTTACGTTTCTTGCATTGGTCAAGCTATACGCGCACACTCTAATAGCGGGAGTAAAAATTTTTTAGTCGTGTGCTTAACATTCAAATTTCGTACTGCCAACATGAGAAACACAAAAATATGACAGTTTTAAACCATAATTTTGCAATTATAACAACAAATAAACAATTTATGTTTTTACTTTTTTACTTTTTATGTTGTTTTAATTGTTTAATGGTACTTTTATTTGTTATAAAGTAGTAATTTGTTAATTAAAATACAACCTTTTATTTTTACTGTATTGGCACCGCTGAATTACCATGACAACGCTACAGTTTGATTGATTTTGAATGTAAACGTCAGAATTAAATTAAACGTCAGATTTTAATTTTGACACAAGTTTTTTTATATACATTTAATTTTTTCCCGTAAGTATTTTCTGCCGGGTAGCAAGAAAAATAGTATACACTACACGGGCAGAAAGTGTAAGAGCCCTGAACTGCGCGCCATGATGCAGGAATCTCACACTTTCTGCCCTTGTAGTGTAATATACTATTAAAGTAAACAATTTACGTCCATATTGCATTAGATATTATTATTAGAAACAGTCAGAAAATTAAAAATAATTTATCTTAAAATTAAAAACTACAAAACAAGTTAAAACTAAATTAATAGTTAGTTTATCGTTATCTGCAAAATAAAATTGTGATTTACATACCCGGTAGTCTTGAATGAAAGTCCTTGCCCAGACTCCCGGTAGGTATTTAAAGGCTAATATAACAAAATTCTTAACATTTGATTTAAAATGGCAAAATTCCCATTAACTATGGTAAGGAATCTTAGAAAAACATAAATAGGCACCCACAAGGTTTTTATGTATGTTTTTATTTATGTGTATTTGACCAAAGCAGAATTAAAAATGAAATAATGTAGGCCATATTTTTATACAGTGTGACCCATTTGTTTGCGACTCACCCCTGTAAACATTTTTTTATTGTGCGATTTTAATCGGATTTGTTTTAAAGTGTAGATCTTGATAAACTGTATGCACAATAGTTACTATTTACAAAAATTTATTCTGTCAAGTTATCCATTAAACAAACATTGAAATCAAATTAAACTAATAGTAACATATAAATATTCTTATGCTTAATTTTGAAAAATAAAAAACGCAATATAAATTTTAAAAAACAAAAAATAGAGAATTTCAAAAATTTTCTACTTTTAGATTTTCGTCGCCTCGACTAATCCACCATTTATTTTAATACCTTGCAGTAACATAAAATTTAACCAATATTTTTCTAAACACATTCAATATTTAATTAATTTTATTTTAGACGCATTATATATTTTTTCTACTCCCACCTTTAAAACGCCCTTTCCATGACACTAAGTGACCTTTTAAATACACATTGACAAGTTGTGGCTTTATGGCGCTTTAGTCACGGGCTGAAGTTAGCAACAGGTTTTTAGTCATGGGCTGAAGTTAGTTTTAAGTTAGTTGATAGTTGTCAAATGTCATACAATCGTTAAAATAAAGTGCCTTTCTTGTAAAATAATACTAAATGTAAAAATTATTTTATTAAGTATCTCAATACAAAAATAAAAAAGTATACAATAGTATTAAATAGTTTCTCAACGCTAATATTTGAAAAGTTTATATGAACATTGTACTGACCTTTTAATTTCGCTGGCAGTAAACTATAACTTAAATTCGGGCACTGTAAAGTGCTCATAAAACATTTTGTACTTTCACTGTGAAAAACTGTCAATTTTCAAGAAATACATTTCGATTTATAACCTTTATAATTGTGTTTATAAAATGTAAAAATTTGACATTTGACGGTGACACACAGATTCCCCTATTGTTTCATAGATGGCGCTCTATACAAATTTTTGATTTAAATCATTTTAAGATAATAATAAGTGTTTGTCGTAGAAAAAGTATAGTATGCACCTCGTTTATAAACTTTTATATACACTCATTAATTTAAGCACTCGCTCGCAAGCTCGCTCGTGCATAAATTAAATTTGTGTATAAAATGGCGTTTATCAAACTTGATACATAATATACTATTTCCACCAAATAAAAGCATACAGGCATCAGTAAAATCAATATACCAATAAAGGAGTTTCTGTTCAAACACATTAACTTACCATTAGGAAATTAGTTGAAGTTAACAAACAACTGTTTATATTAGATTGGATTACATGTATAATTTTATAGGACTACCAAAAAGCAGACAGAAGGGACATAAAATGTTGGGGACACCTTTAATTTCAATAGAAAGTATTTAAGATTCTACCTTTGTATTGAGTTTTACAATTATTTATTAAGAAATTATATGATTACCTTTTAAAAATAAAATGAAAAAAATTTTAATCTAAAAAAAATGCTTTTAAGTTTCCGGTAACTTTAAAAGAAACCGACTGGAAACTTTTTGATTCCCATCTCTACTAAAATTTAACTATTATTAATAAACAGATGTTTACTAAATAGGTATTTATGTCATTAGGTTAAGAAGTAAGAAGTTAAGAAGTAAGGCTTTTTGTGCGAAGCACAAAAATGCACTTCTTGGCCGAATGGCATACAACATTTTATCTTCAAAGCACTTTATATAGGTCAATTTAATTCAACATCAAAGCGGCCTAACCTCACTTTTTTAGAATCTCATTTATTTATTAGCTAAAGATTTCATTGAATGTACAATAATTATTATTGATTTTAGAAGCAGTAATAGTTTGACAATACCTATCAACATTATTTAAGTAGAAATGGATTTTTGCTATTACATTGAATTCAATTAATTGTTTAATAAATTTCAATTTGTTTGGAATTTTATTTAAAAAATAGGTCGTTTGGAATGTTTAAGCTGTGTTTAACATTTAATTTCACTGAAAACATAAAGCAAATAAAAACTTAAAGATAATTTAAATCGTAGAAAAAGAATAGTGCGTTTTCTTGGTTGCCTAACCTCACTTTTTGTTTTAATATTCATATTTAATTTTACAATAATTTAATGAAAAATATTAAACATTAACAGTAAAACAACAAATTAGTGCTTATTATAAATAAATTAAACCAGTTTAGTACGTTAATTTCTTAGAAAAGGATTAATTTGTCAAAACAATACCCCTAGCGAGAAAAAATCGAACTAATTACTTGCCTCATAAATTTGACGTTTCTGTGGATTTCACAGTTGTGTTTTCTTTTTCTACGATTTAAATTATTTTTAAGTTTTAATTTGCTTTAAGTTTTCAGTGAAATTAAATGTTAAACACAGCGTAAACACTTCAAACTACCTATTTTTTTTAATAAAAATGCAAACAAATTGAAATTAGATACCTATTTATTAAACAATTAATTGAATTCAATGTAATAGCAAGAGGGTAAGTAAACCATTTTCTTACAAAAATCCATTTCTACTTAAATCATGTAGCTAGGTATTGTCAAACTATTACTGCTTCTAAAAGGAATAATAATTATTGTACATTTAATGTAATCTTTAGCTAATAAATAAATGAGATTCTAAAAAAGTGAGGTTAGGCCGCTTTGATGTTGAATTAAATTGACCTATATAAAGTGCTTTGAAGATAAAATGTTGTATGCCATTCGGCCAAGAAGTGTATTTTTGTGCTTCGCTAAATTGTAGGCCTCCGCTAATTAATTAATAAATTCAATAACTAACTATTTGTTTAGTTGCAGCAATACCCGATGACGATCTTGCCCCCCTACGACACTGCCAGGAAAAAAGACGCCGCCTCGCCGCAACAGATCGCCACGTTCGTGGCGGAACGCGAAGCTTGCATCAAGTACTTCGAGCAATGGAACGAATCCGATCAGGTGGAGTTCGTCGAGAACCTGCTGGCACGCATGTGCCACTACCAGCACGGACACATCAACTCCTATCTCAAGCCCATGCTGCAAAGAGACTTCATTTCATTACTGCCAAGTAAGTCATCGAAAGTCGCTCAATCGGGGGTTTACACGTTTCTTGTCCAACAAATATAACACAAACTTATTGAACATCAAAGCAAAAAATACCTAAGCTTATATACTCTTCATGTAAGTCAACAGAGGCGAAATTTAAGAACATCACGTGATCCACACCGCCTTTGCCGCGATCGGTACACACTATGCAACCGGGAATGCACGGCAAATTGTTTTAATCGTTTTAACAGAGTTGCTTTAGGTTGAAGTAACTCTTATTTTACAAACAACATATTTAGTAAACTGAACCATACAGCGGGTTGGTTTCACTAAAGTTTTCTGGGTTAATTTAACCAATTTAAAAAAAAAATAACTTACTGGTTTATTACCGTCAAACTAATCTTTGTTTATATTAATCTTCCCACAGTTCATTTAAATAAATACTTATTGGTCAACTAAATTAATATAGTTAAATTAACTATTCCCTTTTTCTGTGTAGGTGCACTTCTTAAATATTTTTAGATAAACACCGTTTTGGTGTTTGCTGTATATAACATTTTCAACCATAATTCACGGTGTTGTATTTAGACACCATTTTAAGATTACTTTTTACACCACACAAATTTTAAACAGTGTAATAACTTCTAATTAATATTTGCAAATACTACAAGAAATACTGCAAGAAATAAAATCCCTGGATAGTGGTTTATAAATCTGACCGTTTGTGATTTTCCTTTTGGATGAAGATGGTTAGTACCAAATCTGATTGACACAAATACAATATACAATGCTTTAATTTATCGGTACCATTTACTTAATGCAGTAAAAATTATTTCTGTGTTCGTATTTTAAAATAATATAATTTTTACATTACTTAATGAATTGTAAAACACATTACCAAAACATCACACAATGTTTTCACCTTTGTAATATTCATTTAAAACAGTATACTATAACAATATGTACCGCAATTATTATTTTTATACTTGTTCTTTACAGAAACAAGTTTAATGTTTTCATTAAAATATATGGTTTATCGGCGGAAAAATACATTTTAAAAACTTTTTATTATGTGTATTTTTATGACGATACTTTGTTAAAAACATCTTAAAGATTTTGGTAAGGAATTTCTTTTAAATATTATGTTTTGATTTTACGACACCTCAAAATAGAATGTTTTTAAAACAGTAAAATTGGCTAAAAATTACGCACACATTTAATAAACTATATCTTTTAATCCAACAAAAAAATGTATATATTTTTTTTAAAGGTTACACTTTAATCTACATAATATGTATATTATACAAAAATTCATATTTGAATATTGTCTACGCACTCAAGATTTTCGTACCCACAGATCTATGCTCATAAATTTTAGTTGAATTTATTAATTATTATAAATATTACAACATGCATTAAATAATAATATTATTAAAAAATATATACAAAGTATACTTATCCTATAGGATTAATAATTAATTATCTATTTATAACAAAATATTAGGTATTAATTAATAGATAACTCTTTTTATGTAGATATATTAAAGGAAAAATATTTTATAAATTAATTATTAATTCCTTGTTTTGCATCTTTAAAAGTAAAACATAATTCCCTCATTCATAAGGAAATAATATTTTACATTTTGTGATTTTTCAAAATGAGTACATTCTGCGTTTCTTTTTAGTTTTTAACAGAACTATTTTTAAATAGTGACAAAGACGTAAAGTCTATTTTCTGAAAATTTAAAGAGAAGATTTCCAAATTTGAATGGAAATCAATTCACACTTGAAGAAGTTAAGGAATTATTAATGGAATAAATGTTAAAAAATTCAAATTATGTTTATTTATTTCTTAAAGTGGTTAAGATAGTTAAAAAACATGTATTTATTTACAATAAAAAAGTTATTGAATTATTTTCGCAATCATTTCACCGCGAACATCTAAAAAAGGCATTTAAAAAATAAAGACCTTTATTTTTTTATTAAAATATAGTTAATTATACCTATTAAGTCTTATTTAACACAGTAAAAAATTAAAAAAAAAAAACTAAAAATATAAAAAAATATTTCTTTGCAATAAAAAAGTTTTCTGATTATTTCCTCAATTGATGCTCCAGGGCCATCTAAAACGCATTTAAAAAAGAAAAACCGTTATGTTTTTCGATTAAAATATAGTTAATTAACAAATTAAAAAATAAAAAAATTAATATTTTTTTGCAATACAAAAATAATTGGGTAATTTCCGCAATTGACGCTCTGTGAACATCTAAAAATGCATTTAAAAATTAAAAACCCGTATCTTTTTTTATTGAAATATATTTAATTATACGCAACAATCCTTATATAATGCAGTAAAAAAGAAAAAAAATTATGATTATTTTTAATAAAAAAGTTTGTGAATTATTTCTGCAAAACAGTGCTTGATGATAATCTAAAAACGCATTTAAAAAATGAAAAACTTTAAAAATTTTGATTAAAATATATGTCCCCCAAGTCAAAACGATTATTTTTGGTTGTTTCACTGTAAGTCTAGAATGGGGTTTTTGCGAAGCCACCAGGTCTAGTAATAACATGTGGTTCTGCACTAATGCAAGAATTTTAAGAAATAATACTTTTTGAATATTAGAGCTTCACGGAAGATAGCTTCACGGAGGTTAGAATTTTGTATGTTTTTTTAAACATCTTTTTGTATATTTGAAATAAGTTATTGTATCTTTAGACACCTTAATATTTTTAAAAAATACAATTGTACATACATGCTGAGATATTACACTTCACGGTGGATAGGTTTTAAATAGCAAATTAATGAACTTAAACTTTTGAATTATAAAACAGCAACACTCTCATCTGCATATAAAATCTAACTGACCTTCACGAATCACATGCATCTATAATGTCGCAAACAGAGGTTTTTGCTTATTTAAAATGATTAAAGCGCCATCCGTTGCATAAAATTTAAAGCAAAAACAGATTCACGGAGGATAGAATTAATTTTTGTAACACCTACATAAATGGTTATAAAAATTATTTCTTTTAATTTTTAATAATATTTTATATTTGATTCGATTGCTTTGGATGTGTTTAATTTACTTGGTGAACTGATATTTTTAGTATGCTTTTATTACCTCAGATATTTGAAAACATATAGGTTAACCTGGAAAGAGTAACAGTCACGGAGGATAGGTTTTAGAGTTTTAAAACCTTGTAAAAAATAATTAATTGCGGTTAAAAATCTGGAAGCTGAGCTGTAATATCTACTTAATTATGAAAGATCAAAACACAATAAAAGTGTAGGTCAAACTCATTTAGTTTTATTAAATATCACGGGGTAACACCATCGGGGGACATTTCGTGAGATTCACCCATATATTTAGGGATGGGACAGTTGAAATTTTCAAATGAAAATTTCAACTTTGAAAGTTTCAAACTTGAAATATTTTATTTAGTTGGAAAAGTGAAATTTTTAAACATTTCAAATGAAATTTTCAATCCGAAAATTTTAACATTGCCTGTGAAAGTTTAAGAAATTTCATTGAAAGTTTCGCAATTTACTGAAAATTTCGCATAAATTTCACATGCGGCCTCCCCTGGGATCTTTAATAATAATTTACAACAGATTCCGAATCGACCAATAAGAACGAGTTATCAAGCGTCTGGGCGTTTTTGTTTAGTTCGGCTTGGATTTGAATACACTATAAGTAATTATTGTTACTTATATGCATAAATTAATTTAAATAATTTAATTCAGTAAATGTAAAGAATGTAAAATTCATGATGAATTTAAACTTTTACTTTTGCTATAATTGCATCAGAAAACGGATAAAAAATGTCTTTGGCTCATAAAATTTTGATGAAGTTTCTTCAAATTTCGTAAAATTTCAGTAAAAAATTAAAAAATAATAAATATATAAATAAAGTGTTTTTTTATTTCATTTATATTCAATAAATCATACTTTTTTACAAGTTCGTTATATTTATGGGCTCCTTTATACAAGATAGACGATTTTCCAAAATTGGAGGTAAAAGGATACAAATCTAATAAATTGTTGTTATTACACTTAAAGTGATAGAAATTTATTGAAAGTTTCAATAAATTTCATGAAATTTCAGACATTTAGGAAATTTTAATAAATTTCATAAATGTCGTGAAAATTTCAAGTGAAATTTCAAGTACAAGCAAATAGTGAAATTTTCCCAACCCTACTGACTGACAGTACTTTGTTTTTAGAAAAAGGCCTGGACCACGTGGCCGAAAACATTTTGTCCTACCTGGACGCCGACAGCCTGAAGAACGCCGAGCTGGTGTGCAAAGAGTGGTTTAGGGTGATATCGGAGGGCATGCTGTGGAAAAAGCTGATCGAGAGGAAGGTGAGGACGGACGCCCTCTGGCGCGGCCTGGCCGAACGACGGCAGTGGATACAGTACCTGTTCAAGCCGCGGCCGGGCGAGAACCACCGGCCGCACAGCTTCTATCGCTCGCTCTACCCGAAGATAATCCGAGACATCGACAGCATCGAGAGCAACTGGCGCAACGGCCATCACATCCTGCAGAGGATCAACTGCCGGTCGGAGAACAGCAAGGGGGTGTACTGCTTGCAGTACGACGACCAGAAGATCGTCTCCGGACTCAGGGACAACACAATTAAAATATGGGACAGGTAAGAAAAAATTGAGGTCGAAAATGTACATATCGTCCTGGGAAGGGTTTAAACCAAACGGATAACTCCAGTTTGATTTTTTTTTCGTGAAGCTGACATTTTTACAAAATAACAAGCTAATGTTTATCAAGATACATACACCTTAAGATAGGATGGTGCGCATGTTGGGCGGGGCTTAATTACGTCACTTGATGAGTTTTTTTAATCTTTAACGTGCTTTTTAATTATCTGCTGCTAAAATTCTTGTTTTGCGATGCTTTTGCTCTACTTTTTGTTTAAATTGTCGTTTTTGTGTTCGGTAAGGTTCGAATTACTTTTCAGCGTTCAAATTATTGTTATTGCGTTAGGTTAACCTGTTAGGTTTGTTTATTATTGTTTTTGTGTTGCGTTAACTTGTATTGTTTGTGTTTTAGTTTGTGCCGTGCCATTTGCATTTATTAAAATGCGGTGTGGCATATTTCGATGCAATTCGGACATTTCATTTAATCGATTCCCGAAAAAGTTTTATTTGTGGAAACAGTGTTTAAATGCCACAGAAATAATATACAATATTTACGTTAAGACCGCTTCTGTTTCCTATAAACATTTTCTGGACAGTGACTAAAAGTTTAATTTAAAACACCAACGCTTAAACTACAGCCCTAAATGTTATCAAGGACTGAAAGCATCTATTATCCATATTATAACCCTTTCTTCAATATTAAGTTTAATAAAAACGCACTATGTCCAGAAATGTCTCTATTTTCTTTGATAATATTACTATTATTCGTGTATTCGCACGGCAACTACTCATCAAGTGATGGCATGCGCGGGACGAACCAAAACTCGTACACAGGAGCATCCAGCCCTGAATGTTTATAAACATACATTGAAAAATGGCGAAGTTATAAATTTTTTAGTGGAAGACCAAAATTCAGCTTTTTAATTACATTTGGTGCCTCATACGAGAAACGGAATACGAAAGTAACAAAAAACAAAGAAGGATCCATAATTTTTTTTAAACCTATGCTTATTAAAACAAATAAAACTTTCAATTTCTTCAATGTTCAATATTTATTGTTTAATATTCAATATATAATGTTTAATGTTTAAAATAAAAATCAGTGTTCAATATTAAATTTTATATAATTCAATAAAATGAAGAAAAAAATTCTCTAAAAACTGAAAAATTCATAACTTCGCCATTTATCCATGGATTTTTATAAACAGCAGCTTATTTTTTTCCTGTAAGTATAATAAATACGTAAAATAAATCAAACTGGAATTACCCTAGTAGCAATGGAATTGGACAAGATTCTTTGTCAAGATACTTGGAGAAGCACTTTGTAAAGAATTGGACAATTTTTGACCAAGACTCTTGACCAAAATTCTTTATCCAGACTGGTGGCAGACTTAGACAAGTCTGTGACCAGAATTTGACCAGATTCTTGGCCAAGAATTTTTACACGATTACACGTTAAATAGGAACTTTCAATTCAAGATTTTTGGTCAATACAAAATTTTGTTGAACTTCCATAGTTAAGAATGTTACTAAAAACATTAATTTTCCACGATTTCTTTCCAGTAAATTCGGCTTTTATCCATAAATCTGGTAAACAATAGGATTAAAAACGAAACAAATTTTGAAAGAGTTAAAGTTTTTAATTTTCTATATTAAAAAAAACAGGTGCCCGTAAAAATAAACATGTATTTTATAATCTTTCATGTAAACTCTAGTTATGCGTCAGAGCTGACGCATACATCATTGTGAATGATACTACTGTAGAATGAGAACCTCTATTCTATAGGATAGTCCCAAAGTTTTGCAATAGATGGCCTCAGATTTCTGGTCAAATTCTGGCCACAGTCTGGCTCAAGTCTTGCCCAATAATCTTGGCCAAGAATCTGGAACAATTCTTGTACAATTCTTGAGCAAAAATCTGTCCAAAGTATCTTGACCCATGCTGGGCCAAGACTTTTTCAGAATTGCTACTAGGGTATCCTTTCGATTTCTATCTTTCCCAGAAAGTTATGTAAATTTTTGACCTCGATTTTTGTAAAAAAAGGACTTTTTCAACTTCATAAAATCGCCAGTATCGAACTACTGAGCCGATGCCAAAACTATACAAGAGAAAGTTGTAGAGGGCTCAATTACCTTTTATTTAAGTGCTTGTTTGGTCAAATCGATCAATTAGAACTCGAAGTATACTCTAAAACGTCAAACACCTCAGAAAATTAAAAAAAAACAATTGAAAATATAAATAAATAAATATATAAAAAGAATAGTTTGTTTTTTAAACTTTATTTACGTTTACTTAAAAATAATAATATTTGAATTTTTAATAATAGTTTTATAAAAACACGCTTAAAAGTATAGTAATTGGACATTTTATTTAGTAATTGGACACATGGACCATGGTTATTGGACATACAATTTTTATATAAATATATCAACTTTACATCAAATAACATAAATTGTTTAATATTTTTTAAAGATAAATTGCTGTTAGGTAATTTTTTTTATTTCGTTTATGTAAATATAATATAATTCATATATTTCTTCACATATGTCCAATAATAGAAATTTACATTTTTTACCAACCAGTAATTGGACACTGGCCATTTTACTGTTTGTTTTCAAAATTAAAATTAAAACGTATTAAAGTGACAACGTTTAAACCATGAGGAACACATTTATACCACACACTGATCTGTACACTTTTTATAAATATTTTTTATTGTAATTTAAACACAGCCCTGCTCTTAAGAAAAAAACAAAAATCTTACCACCAAAGTAACGTGCGAACTTTTTTGTCACATATTGGACCCAAAATAAAGTAGTTCTATATTATTACCGACTGAGATAGTTATAATTACATATATAGCGTCATCTAATGATTTGACTTTAAGGTAACTATTTATAGAACTCTTGTTTTTACAGTATTAATGTTAATTGTCCAATAACTGTCTACAAAATTCGCATGCAAATATGATTATGGGTATAATAAACCAAAACATCTTTTTAAAGAGTGCGATAAAGCTTTGATATTATTTAAGTTAAAGCCAAGAGTCACAGGTGTTATTTGGGCATGTAAAGATTAGCCGATTGAATCGCAATGTTTCGTTTTTCCTGTTTCAGGACAACGTTGCAGTGCACGCGCGTGCTGATGGGTCACACCGGATCGGTGCTGTGTCTGCAATACGACGACAAAGTGATAATCAGCGGGTCGAGCGACTCGACGGTCCGCGTCTGGAACGTCAACACCGGCGAAATGGTGAACACGCTCATCCACCACTGCGAGGCGGTGCTTCATCTGCGCTTCAACAACGGCATGATGGTCACCTGCTCCAAGGTCAGTACATACAATACAATAAAGGGTCCGAAAAGTCCACTTTATTTGATCGAAAAAATATTACACCAATGTTAAGTAATACCTACCCTTAATTTGTAAGGTTCCAAAAGAAAAAGTTAAAAAACGTTTTATTTATAAACGATATTTGAACTAAGCAGGCGCCGTATTTTTAGTTTTAATTTGTTTGTTTTTGCCAAAATTTACCTCAAAATTACTCAATATTTTTAGAATCACCCATATCAGGAAAATTTGTTTGTTGATTTTCGTTTTTTTCAGGCATTGGAAATTTTTTGTCTTCTGAAATATACAAAGCAATAAAAAACTTAAAATTATTTTACTAAAAAAAATATTCCCAAGAATAATGAATTTATTACAGAAAAAATAACAAATAAATCAATAAAATATTGAATTGAATTGATTTAAGAAAATAAACGTAATCGTTTTTGCAAAAGGAAGTCCATTAAAAAAACTGTTTTTTTTTTTTAGTTTTTTTTAGACCTTGGAAAAATCGTCTTTTTTGGAAAAAAATTGTTTTTTTCTGAAAATAAACAAAGCAGTAAACGACTTAATAGTCATTAGGTTAAGAAGTAAGGCTTTTTGTGCTAAGCTCAAGGTTTGAAGGCCGACGCGTAGCGGAGGCCTACAATTGGGCGAAGCACAATAAGGCACTTTTTGGCGTAATGGCATACAACATTTTATCTTCACTTTTTTAGAATCTCATTTATTTATTAGCTAAAGATTACATTAAATGTACAATAATTATTATTGCTTTTAGAAGCAGTAATAGTTTGACAATACCTAGCTACATGATTTAAGTAGAAATGGATTTTTGCTATTACATTGAATTCAATTAATTGTTTAATAAATAGGTAGGTATCTAATTTAAATTTGTTTGGCATTTTATTTAAAAAAAAGGTAGTTTGGAATGTTTAAGCTTTGTTTAACATTTAATTTCACTGAAAACTTAAAGCAAATTAAAACTTAAAGATAATTTAAATCGTAGAAAAAGAATCGTGCGTTTTCTTGGTTGCCTAACCTCACTTTTTGTTTTATTATTCATATTTAATTTTAGAATAATTTATTGAAAAAGATTAAACATTAACAGTAAAACAAACAAATTAGTGCTTATTATAAATAAATTAAACCAGTTTAGTACGTTAATTTCTTAGAAAACGATTAATTTGTCAAAACAATACCCCTAGCGAGAAAAAATCGAACTAATTACTTGCCTCATAAAATTTTTTATCGGCCTAGGCCATGACAAGGTATTTCTTTATCGAATGTTGACAACAATAAAGTTTAAATTATAGACCGCGTGGAGATAAATATTTTTACAAGTATAGTTAAGTCCATCCGTGGACACACTGTATAGTTGCTAAAAACACTTAAACCAATTGATTTCGCTTAGTAAAGTTCCAAACGGCGTTAAACTGAATTTTTTATAAAATATTAAAGTTGAGGGACAGCAAATGTACAAGAAATTAGAAAATAATAATAATGTTTCGCAGGACCGCTCCATAGCGGTGTGGGACATGACCTCGCAGACGGAGATCACGCTGCGCAGGGTGCTGGTGGGGCATCGCGCCGCCGTCAACGTGGTCGACTTCGACGAGAAGTACATCGTGAGCGCGAGCGGCGACCGCACGATCAAGGTGTGGAGCACGTCGTCGTGCGAGTTCGTGCGCACGCTCAACGGCCACAAGCGCGGCATCGCCTGTCTGCAGTACCGCGAACGCTTGGTCGTCAGCGGCAGCTCCGACAACACCATCCGGTAAGTCCAAGTTTCTTAGTCCAACTTAAAACGTTATTGATTTTTTTATTTTAAATAAAACACCCTGTATGTTTTTTCAAAACTAAATAGAAAATTAAAAAACATTATTATTTCCAATAAATAAATTTAATAATTTTAGAGATATTTAACAATTTCTGATATTAAACCCAGAATAGTCAAAAAGAGCAACTTCTAATGTAGAAGTAAAAATTAAATGGAGGACATTTTGAACATTTAGTAATAAATTAGTAAAAAAAATATTGTTGGTTACAATTACGCATTTTTTTGTTATTAAAATATTTTATAAAATAAATTTTACATTTTATTGCCTCCAATGAGCTAGTGCTTCATCTAGTTGTAATAAGCAAATAAAGTTCTTTTTTTATCTGGACTGCGGCAACGTTGCAAATTTAGGGTTTTGGTTGGTAAATACAGTTGTCAAGTTGGTCGCATTGATTAAAACAAACTAAGCTAGTTATAAATCTAATTGTGGTTATGTATAAATTATTGTAGGTTACATTGTGCAGTTGTCAAGTTGAGTTGTCGAAATTCGTAGTTAAAAATGCAATTAATTTGGTTTGGTGGTGCTTGGATGAGAAAAATCATATAAAAAAAGTAGTTAAATATAGGTTGCTTTACGGCCCAGAAGAGAAAGTATTCCTAGCGGATAATAATCTTCGCTTTGAAAAAAATTTATATAAAAGAAATTAAAATTTTTTGTGAACGTCCAATGGAGAATAATATGAAAATAATGTGTGATGTAATATTTATAAAACCAAATTCATTACTTTTTTACTCCAAAAATGTCCATAAGGTGATGTACTTTTTCTTCCATTGTGGCATTTGGCATAACTTCATCAAAATGAAGTTTTGCCCTCAAAAGGGCTTTTACATTCGAATTCGTTGCTATTATTTTTGGCATAATTATCTTTTTATTTATAATTGACAGTGTCAAAGTATTTAATTAATTCTTTAGCAGAAGTACCATTTTCAAATACTAAAAATACTAAGTCAAACTGGCATAAGCCACCAACCTAACAAAAAAACAAGAGTCCAGATAAAAATAATGAACTGTACTGTTTGTATTACTTTTAAATTTTAAAAAAGTTTGGCTTGTCAATGTTATTTAAAAATCACTGACTGCTTTTTTCTCAATAATATTTAAAATTTTATAAATTGTTAAATATCTCTGAAATTAATAACTTTAGGTATAGTGAATAGTTATATTACTTGAAATGTTTTATATTTTGCTATTTGATTAGGTAAAAACATACATTTTATATAAAATAGTTATTAACGTTTCAAGCCCAATTTACCCTGGGTTTTCTTGGGTAATTTGTTGAAAAATGTTAAAGAATTGACATGGAATCTTTTAAATAATGTTCCACCAAATAAATAAGATTCCAAAAATTTTAACGAAAAAAATTAAAAACTAGAAAACTATTCACTTATAGGACATGGTTCACAAATTTTACTCAAAATTTTATGTAGAGTTTAAAAATGTAAAAATATATGGGGTGTTTTATTTAAAATAACAAAGTTGATGTCACTTCCGGTGAAACCGGAAGTGACGTTTTGTTTAAAATATTTAGAAAAATAGGCTTCCTTGGATTATAAACGCTTTAAAAATTTCAAATCGATATCTTTTGCCGTTCCTCAGAAACTTTCAATGGACCACGAAAGTGAAACACCCGTATTTCGTAAATGTGCAACACCCTGTATATAATTAAAATAATTTTAAAATAAATAAATAATCTTAATGGTTGTCCATTTATTCAGTGAATAATTTTTTCTTAAAAATTACAGTCTAGCTGTTATATTATGTGCCAAATACCGTGGATAATAATTTATTGGATCTTAAAAAAAAATTACGTAATCTGAAAAAACGGTTTTTTTAGGTCTATTTTCAAAATCTATAGGAATTTTTCGTGGGAGTGAAAAAAATCAAATTTTGTCGTACTGTGTTATTATAAAACTGAGGGTCCAGAAGGGTAGGGGTTACATACATTTGAGCTGGGTCGAAAAATCGATTTTTTTATTAAATATTCGTACAACATATTCTTTTAAGAATATCTACTCAAAATTTTATCAAGATCGGAGCACTAGAACTTATGTTATAGCAATTTATAATGTGCTACCTCACGAACATTTAAAGGCAAATTGAATGAACTTAAAACTTTAAACGCGTTTATCTCGGAATCGTATTTTTTGAAAAGTGCTGTTGCCGTGAACACGATTTCTCAAAACCCAATTTACCGATCGATGTGAAATTTGAAAGTGTTGTACCTAATTACAATAGCTCCTTCTTGAACGAAGGGATTTTCATTTGAACAAATATTTCTATTTTTTTCGGCCGGAAAACTCAATTTTTGTACCCTCGAAAATTTGCGTGAACATTTTTTTTTGCAAAACCCTTCGTTTAGGAAGGGGGTTACACTATGTACTAATATCAGTATTAATGTTAATTGTCCAATAACTATAAAGTATAAAGTAGGGTGATTCATTTTCGCAAAGTTTTTGTTTTCTTCGGTGCTCAAGCAAAATATTAATCTGCATATAGGAAAAAAAATTCTCAACAAGTTTGAGCTCTTAATATAAATTTTAAGTACTTACTATTTAAATTTAAAGTTTTACCGTTTAAAATGCATGTAAAATATATATATTTTTTTTTTAATTTCTAATGCTTACCCACCTTTGACAATATCGGTTTAATACACCTTATGGGGAGTTTCACGCTCTTTAAAATTGCTTTTAATTTTTTTTTGTAACTCGCATTGGTTCACCAGTAGGAGTCGTCAAAGGACAGTTTTAAAAAAAAATCGTTTTTTTTTAAATTTTTTCTAACAAACCGCAAAAAGTAGGGAGAAAAAAGGGCTGAATCATAAAAAAAAGTTATCCAACCAATATTTAATGAATTTACTGCCATTTTTATAACTGAAAACGTAAGAAATTGATAATTACCAACTCATAATGTTATTTAGATTAATTTTTTCTATTTATTATCATTATATTTCCCTACACTAAGAACTTTTTTAAAATTATTATGATTTCTCACTCATAATGAATATGAAAACAACACATAAATTCATAAAAAAACAACAAAACTTTAATCGGAATATACAGAAGGTTATGTAACATATTTCAAATTTCGCTTCAAAAAATTAAATAATCTTCATTTATATTTTTTTGCTATATGACAGAAATGTTGAAAAATTGCAAAAACCATGTTACAATTTTCTTATTGTTTTTTTTATGAATTTATCTGTTGTTTTCATATTCATTATAAGTGAGAAATCAATAATTTTAAAAAACTTCTTAGTGTAGGGAAATATAATGATAATAAATAGAAAAAATAAATCTAAATAACATTATGGGTTGGTATTTATCAATTTCTTACGTTTTCAGTTATAAAAATGGCAGTAAATTTATTAAATATTGGTTGGATAACTTTTTGTTTATGAATCAGCCCTTTTTTCTCACTACTTTTGACGATTTGCTCGAAAAAATAAAAAAAACGATTTTTTTCAAAAACTGTTCTTTGACGACTCCTACTGGTGAACCAATGCGAGTTACAAAAAAAAAACTCAAAAGCAATTTTAAAGAGCGTGAAATTCCCCATAAGGTGTATTAAACCGATTTGCAATATTGTCAAAGGTGGGTAAGCATTAGAAATTTGAAAAAAAAAATATATTTTTTACATGCATTTTAAACGGTAAAACTTTAAATTTAAATAGTAAGTGCTTAAATTAATATTAGGAGCTCAAACTTGGTGAGAATGTTTTTTCCTATATGCAGATTAATATTTAGCTTGAGCACCGAAAAAAAAACAAAAACTTTGCGGAAATGAATCACCCTAGTATAAAGTCCCAACTATAGTAAGGACTCGGTTGCAGGTTGTGGGACATAGAGTGCGGAGCGTGCCTGCGCGTGCTCGAGGGGCACGAGGAGCTGGTGCGCTGCATCCGCTTCGACTCGAAGCGCATCGTGTCTGGGGCCTACGACGGCAAGATAAAGGTGTGGGACCTGCTGGCGGCGCTGGACCCGCGCGCGCCCACCGCCTCCCTCTGCCTGCGCACCTTGGTCGAGCACACGGGCCGCGTCTTCCGCCTTCAGTTCGACGAGTTCCAGATCGTCAGCAGCTCGCACGACGACACCATCCTCATCTGGGACTTCCTCAACTCGGTGCCCGAGGCGCAGGGATCGCCCTGCTCCGGCAGCCAGGGCACGCAGGGCTCGCCCTCCCGTAAGTACAACAGATTATGATTTTTTTTACACACACAAATTTTCGATGAATTTCAATCGCAAATAACTTTTTTATTTGTTTTCGGATTTAAACAAATATTAAAGAATATTGTAGATAAATTAATGGACAATCGCTCACATTTTAAAAAATTACTAAAAAATACACGTACGTTTATAATATACAGGTTTAAACAAAAATATGTTTTTCACCATAAGTTTAAGACACTCTGTAGAGTGGCAAAACCGTATATTGTTCTAAATTAAGTTTTAATTATCAAGTCACATCTATTCTTAACAGTTTTGTTTTTGGTTCACCTCGATATATTTATTTTTGTAGAAAATATGGATTTAATAAAAAAACATTGCAATTTCCAATATTTTTCTGTATGAAGAACTAAGGTTGCTATGGTCCATCCATAGACTATGAAGAATGACAGTGACAGTTTTGTTGAATCATACCATACTTGGACATGTCATACACGGCTTTCAAAAGGTATCAAATTGTTTTTTGCAAATTAATGTTTAAATTTTGAGGTGTCTTCTTACTTTAAAAAATTGATATGTCCCCGACTGATGTTGCCAGAGCCATTAATTTAATCCAGGATTTTAAACGTCACAAGAAGTAAAATACAAAGGGCAACATCAGTCGGAGACATTTTTAAAAGTATGAAGACACCTCAAAATTAACACATTAATTTACAAAAAACAATTTGATACCTTTTGAAAGCTGTATATGACATGTCCAAGTATGGGATGATTCAACAAAACTGTCACTGTCACCCTCCATGGGCTATGGATGGACCATAGCAACCTTAGTTCTTCATACAGAAAAAATATTGGAAATTGTAATGTTTTTTAAAAAATCCATATTTTCCACAAAAATAAATAAATCAAGGTAAACCAAAAACAAAACCGTTAAAAATAGATGTGACTTGATAAATAAAACTTAATTTAGAACAATATACGGTTTTGCCACTCTACAGAGTGTCTTAAACTTATGGTAAAAAACATCTTTTTGTTTAAACCTGTATATTATAAACGTACGTATATTTTTTAGTAATTTTTAAAATGTGAACGATTCTCCATTAAAGTATCTACAATATTCTTTAATATTTGTTTAAATCCGAAAACAAATAAAAAAGTTATTTGCGATTGAAATTCATTGAAAATTTGTGGATCGATTATTTTGCCTGTGAGTGTATCTTTTTATATAACAGTGCCCAGGTCAATCCATATCAAATCAACCGATTTAATTTAAAAAGGTTGCTGAAGAATTTTTTTATTTGTTTACCTGTTTGTACTATGCTCAAAAAGTTGAAAACAGTTATTCATTAATTTTTTAGATGTCAGGATGTAGGTGCATCAGCCTATTTTGCATTTACAGAGGCTTGCATTAATCTCTAGCTTCTTGGTTTTTAAAGGTATTTAGTTTAAATAGAAACCACGTTAAAAAGAATAAAATTAAAAAAAACTAGTTATTCTAAAGAAGCTACTGTGTTAATTAAAAAAAAAAACATAAATAAAATAGAGAAATACAGAATACAGTTTTGTTTTTATTCATTGCAATTATTGTTTATTGGTCTAAAATCTAGTATTTTTTATCTGAAAAAACAACAAACAAACTTTAAAAATCCAAAATTTTCAGAAAATATTATTTTATTGTGTTGTTAAAATTTAATTTTTTAATTAGACATTTTAAAGAATATTTAAAAATTTTAAAAATAGCTAAATTATTACAATAATTATTTATCTGTCTAAAATCTGGTATTTTTAATCTAAAATATCTTAGAAGGGATGAACTTTAAAAATCCAAAATATTCAGAATATTCAGAAAACATTATTTTATTGTGTTGTAATAAGTTGTTAAAATTTCATTACTAAGACTTTATACATTTTTTTAATTAAACATTTTGAAGATTACCTATCTAAAATTTTTAAAAATAAATAAAATACGGCAATAATTGTTTATTTGTCTAAAATCTAGTATTTTTTATCTGAAATATCTAAAACAAAGCTTAAAAATCCAAAATTTTCAGAAAACACTATTTTATTGGGTTGTTAAAATTTCATTACTAAGCTACATTTTTTTATTGGACATTTTGAAGAATATCTAAAAAATAGCTAAAATACTACAATAATTGTTTATCTGTCTAAAATCTGGTATTTTTAATCTAAAATATCCCAGAAGGGACGAACTTTAAAAATCCAAAATATTCAGAAAACATTCTTTTATTGTGGTGTAATAAGTTGTTAAAATTTCATTACTAAGACTTTATAAATATTTTAGTTAGACATTTTAAAGAATATCTAAAAAATGTAAAAAAAAAATTTATTTTGAAAACATTTACCATGGTACAAACATAAATAAAAAAATACATTTTGTCAGCAACCATTTGTTAATTTGATATGAATTAACCCACCATTATGTACATTCTGATAGTTAATTAAATTTATAATTTCGAACTGATGTTAAATTAAAAATAACATAATAATTATTGTTATCATTAATACATTTTTTATTTTCAGCATTTTAATTGATGAACGACTTTCAGACAGTAATTTAAGTAGAAAAATTAGAAATTTAATTCTTACATCCCATGGATGACATGACATAAGTTTTAATTAATGTTATAGTGAAGAATACAACAAAAAATTAACAAAAAAAACATTAATTATTGAATTTAAAGTTTGTGTATTGTGGACAATCTCAAGTTGTGTTAATTATTGTTTACGACTCTTTTTAGACTAATTTGCAACAATTAAAATTATTTTTATAATATTTAAATTTTATTTTGTGGAAACAGGGTGTTTCTAAAATGTATTATAGCAAATAAACTCTTGTGTTTAAAATATAATATTATTATGTTTAACTTTGATAATAATTATACTGATAAGATTTTTACAACTCTTTATCATTTACATTTGTTTAAAATTAAGTGACAGCAAATTTTATGAATAATTTTTGCATCTATTTAGTTTTTAACGTTTTGGATTTAAATTAAAAAGTAAAATTCATCAATTTTGAAATTTTTTTATGAAACTTTTCTCTAAAATTTTCACAAAAAAATCACTTAATGAAAATTTTGTCAAAATTTGGATTATTTTTTTAATTTGAATTCAAAAAGTGAAAAACTAACACCCTGTGTCTAAAATTAATATTTTCAAAGCATAATAAAAGTGGTAAAGACATTTTTAGTATATTTTGAAATTTTAGGGGTATCCTGTGTTTAAAAACTATTTTTTGTGTTTGCATAACTACATACTGTTGTAAAAGTACGATGATGATCTCTAAGGTTTTTCCAAACTTCACTTGAATGTTTGTTTTGAGCACTATATGTGTTTATTTTGTTGCCTTTTAGCACTAAATGTGAATGTTATCTTATTGTTATTATTTATTTTAAAAGGGTTGAATTGGCATAAATTTGACCCTTTTATTTTGACATTCTAACGATATATTGTTGGCGAAAATAAAAATCTACAGGGTGTTCTTTAGATATTGTCAGAGCACTGGCCGTATTTTTAAATATGGATTCGATGTGCTGTATGTTATAAAATTACGATTTTATTGTAACTGCCCCTAATAACATTGTTAGATAATTAATTAAGAGTGAAAGGTATACATTATACAATTGACCACTTAACATATTTTCTTTTAAATTAATACTTAGAGTTTGTAGTGTTTACTAGGAAACCTAATATTAATTATTATTTTGAATTAAGATGTTTTATTAATTGTACAGAAATTTCAATCCACATAAAATAAGTAGTTTTCCTTCTATCATGTGTAATTTACTCGATATTTTATAAAAAGTATTAATTAAACGCAATTTTTTAATTCCATCATATTGGACCGTTTTACGCCAAATGTAGTTTCTAAATATAAATTTAGATACATTTAAAACTTATGAAAGCTTTTGTGATAATAAACGGTAAAAAATCGAATGAATGTTTTATACCCTTGAATGACTATACTTTCACTGTTTTAGTATATTATTTAACTTATGGAGGTACTAATGATTATTGTCGTTAATACAAAAGGTGTACATATTGTAAGTGTAGTATTTAATATATTGTTTGCATTTATTATTGGAATTATTTATATTTTTGCGTGTAATATAATTGTAAATCAAAATTGTGTTCTTATTTTTCCCTTCTCTTTGTACATTTTTTCAGTGGTAACTTTTTACCATTGACAACAGGATTTAAATGTTTTGGTTTGTGGCATTACAAGTTCTAATTTTGGGTTGTAATAAAAAAATAGCGTTTTAAAGGGAAAATTGATTTTTTTGGGAATTTTAAAAATACACATTTTAATAAAAGCTGCATTTATTTATGAATAAGGTACTTTATTTTTACCTCCGTTTATCATAACTTTTTAAATACAATTTAAAACATTTTCAGTAACAATTTTCAGAAAAATCCAAATTGCAAATTAACCATACACAATAAAAATTATATTTCTAAGAATTGCAAATTGCGAATTTTTGAACTGACATTTTTGTGGTTCTTGACACATCTAAATAAAACACCAAATAAAGTAAATATATTTTATTTTACACTGAAAAAAAAACAATTACATGATCCTGATGGATTTCTAAAATTGCCACACCATTTATATACATTCAGATGTTTAAAACAACCATAAATTATAAAAACAAAAAAGTTCCAATAATTCTTCAAAATAAAATTTTTTAAATAGAAAGAACGTATTTTTCGGATTTTTACACGACTATGAAACAATTTTTTGTCCTTTCTATTTCCAGTCTAAGAAATAATTAGTAACACAATGATGTACTTAGGATATATGTATAATAGTTATCACAATACTTTCAATTCAAGTCAATTTTCTTGTAATAAATAAGTTTAGACTAATATTTACACGTCTATTTTATGAACACAATTATTTTAAATATTACCGCGTCTATTAAATTTCAAAACTGATTTTATTTTTAGGAAAAAAGAAAAAAAATGAAAAATAAGTATTAAATTAAATTTTGTAGGCTATAAAAATTTAAAAAAAGACACCGTGTTGTTCTAAATACTGAAGAATGGCAATTAAATATT
Organism: Brassicogethes aeneus; assembly: GCA_921294245.1. Classification (NCBI taxonomy): domain Eukaryota; kingdom Metazoa; phylum Arthropoda; class Insecta; order Coleoptera; family Nitidulidae; genus Brassicogethes; species Brassicogethes aeneus. Next base: position 54,072,349 of record OV121137.1, read on the forward strand.
CTAAATGCCAATATGGGGTCACATTTTAACTTATACATTAGGGTTTTAATCTATTTATTTTGCAATTGTGTCCAATTAGAATCAAACGTCAGAATTTCAGTTTCTTAACCAATCAGAGCAATTTCTTCTTTTTAGAAAAAGAAGTCACAAATTCAGTTGATAGTCTGATTGGACTGCAAAAAACATACATTAAAACTGTAAAAAATTAACTTCCCCATTGTCTACATACGTAGGTACATATAATCACTTTTATAATTAAAAATAATCAGAGCACCAATAAAAAAATAACCTAATCAGACACTTTGTATTAATTTCGGTGATCCTGACAGCTGCAATGCCTTCTTTGCGGAAAAAGACATCGAACCGCTTGAGACACCATATTAATTAAATGTTCCCTGTAAGTTCTACGCGACCGAATCAAGAGCCAGCGGTCATCTGAGAATCACCTATAAACATTAAATTTATGGAAAATATAATAAAACTGCACGCCATACATTTTTCGACGAAATAATGCCGTAACGCCAAACACGACAAAACTATGGCACGCCGTTTTAAGCTTTATTAAATATTTTTTTAATTTAAAATTTTATTGGTTTTAAATTTTCCCAACTAAAAATTTTATGTTTACGAAGAGCTGGAAAAGATACTTTCTAAAAGTATTTAAATACTAGATACTAAATACTAAATTATTAATTATTTTAAAAAAGATAAAAGAAAAGAACTTATTTTCTAAAAATCCTAAAAGTATCTAAAGTACAAGATACTTTTAAGTATTTAAGATATCTTTTAAGATAAGTAACAGATACTTTTAAAGGAAAAGTAAATAAAAATACTTGTATAGTATTTAAGATACTTAAAAAAATACAAGATACAAATACTTTCAGTATGTATCTAAAATGTTAAGTTTAAATACCAAAATTTAAAAGTATTTAAGACAAAGTATCTTAATAGTATATTACAGTGCTGTACAATTTAGCCGGTTAAGCCGGCCAAAAAAGTTAGCTAAGTTAATTAGCTAGCTAACTGATCAGCTTAGCTAATTTAACTGGTCAACTAAATTAGCTTAGCTAATTAGCTGGTGGCTTAACCGGTTAATTTAGCTTAGCTCAGCTAATTAGCTAATGGCTAACCGGCTAAACTGTTAATTTTTTAAGCTATACCTATAATGATTTCTTATTCACGGACAGGTCATAATAATACTAATATTGATGTTGCTTTTATGACAAACAATAATAGAGAAATTTATTAGGTTAAATAATATTTTACATTTTATTTATAAAAATGGGTTTTAAATTAATTGTAAATTTTTTTTTCAGTTATATCTCTATTTTGGTTAAGGAAGATTAATAAATTTGCATTTTCGGGAAGTAAGCAGTTCCGTTTAGAGCTTATAATATTTCCGGCTGAGGTGCTAGATGACAGGTGACAGATGTCAAGTTGACAAATGACAAATAGCTGATTACAAATGACAGGTGACAGACGAAATGTGACAGATGACAATTGACAGATGAAAGATGACAATTAAAAAACATCAACGGATCAAACTGGCTGCATCGTGGCTCCGATCCCAGACTCTTGTGCCTTCTACTAAAGCTACGTTTACACTTTGTAATTTAAAAATTATCGACTTACATTTAAATGTAAAGTTATAAATTTTGTCTTAAACATGTATCAATTTAAAATTGTTAAAAATAAAAGATATTGGTTTAAATTTGTAAAGTCATTTAAATGATAGCTATAAATAAATAGATACATTTTTAATGCAAAAATTACCACTTTAAAATTTAAAACTAACATTTAAATGTAATGTTCAAATTTTTGTAATTAAAATTTATCGACTATCATTTAAATGACTCCTTACATATTCAAACCAATAATTTTGAAGAATAAAATATTAAAATTCCATTTTTTTTAAATTAAGATTTTTAAACTTAAAACTTTTACAGTTGCATTTTATATTTAAAATATTTTTTGACTATCAATAGTTTTGAGTTACAAAAATTTAACTTTTTAAACTATTTTGGTAGAAAATGTTTTATATGTGTTTTTATTTTAAATGGCTTGATACTATTTTTAAATACTAAAAAATTTAACTTTACCAAATTAATCTCAATAATTTTATAAAATATTTAAGTTAACAAAATGCCACCCAAATAAATTATACTTGAGAAATTATTTTTATTAAAAAATAATAGTTAGAAATTTTTGTAAAAATTGATAGAAAATAATATTGTTTAATACAGAAGTGAACTGTTAGTATTTCAATACATGATAGTTGAAAATATTATAAATTTATAAATGTAAACCTAAAATTTTTAGTTAGGAAAATTTTAAACCAATAAAATTTTAAATTAAAAAATTATTTAATAAATGTTAAAACGGCATGCCATAAATACCACTTTAAATTTAAAACTTACATTTAAAACTTTTAAATTAAAAGTAATGTGAGAATTTCTCGACTATGATTTGTAACTTTGTAAATTTCTGTTAAAACATGATTTAAGTGCTAAATTTTAATCTTCAAACTATTATCTAATAAATGCTAAAACAACGTGACATACAAAACAGCATTTTTGAATTTATACAGTGCTTGCAAATCCAAGTCCGACCGGTTTGAGAAGGACGCGTGAAAATAACAAGGATAGAACGCCAAACAGAAGGCGCTTACAATACGCACGCCTGACGCTCTGATCAATCAAATTCTGTTTGGCATTCTATCCTTATTCTTTTCACGCGGGTATTGAACAACCATCCTTCCCAACGCGGTCGGACTTGGATTTGCAAGCACTGTATAAGATATAAGATATTTCGCATGCTTATGATTATTAAGGAGGTTCTGGCAAAATATTGAAAAAATTGTAGGTTAAAAAATTATAAAAGTTGTTAAGATTCCAGTCGGGAATTTATTTTCATTTATAAAGTTACCGGAAACTTTCCCTGTTTTTTTATATAACTGTCAAATAAGTTAAGGCCAAGAAAGTAAATTTTGTTAATTTAAAGAAAAAGTTTGTTAAAGATCTCATTATCACAATTCATAAATCGTTTTTCCCATCTCTAAACAAATTTTTCTTATCAAAAATGGAATTGGCTGTTTTTTCGATAAAATCAAAAATACGGCCGATATTCGCGAATTGCTGTTAATAATTTTAGCTTACCTGACGTCCGAATCGTTTCCTGTCGACGTATCTTCGGGTTTGACGATTTGGTAGGTCACGAAGTACTCGGGATAGGCCTGTTCCCCTCTATAGACCACGTATTCGGGAAAGTTGAGCCCCCCTGCCGAAGGCCTGCCTGCGACCGAGTGGTGGCCGGGCGGCGCATGCGCCATCTTCATTGCGCTGAATTGAAGGAAGGATTTGCCCAGCGTTACTCGACACAACACCAAATGCCTGAAACAAAAATGCCAGTTGTTTGGTCGCCTATGAAGAATATAAATTCCTTTTGTGCATTTTTTAACAAAAATTTTCTCCTGGAGTTTTGTGGCTTATGAAATTTCCTATAAAATAACCACTTTCTTTTACTAAGTAAATTGGTTCAGTGTAGGCTGAATCTACCACATTTCGACGTTAATTTAAAAATAAGATTTCGGCCTTGGTTATTTTAAAATATATCTACTAAAAGCGCAGTAATAATTTTTTTAAATTTTGTAATGTGTATGGGTGATTCTACAAAAGTTGGACAACTTGATGTCATCAGTCAATAGAGTAGGTATTTTAATATTTTTTCAGATGTGAAAAAAAACATGAAAAAAAACGTTTTTTTTTGTTTTTTTTCAAATCCGCTACAATAAAGCATATTCAATAAATAACATCAATCTTAAAAAATGGAGTAATTTTTCAAAATGAAATTTTGGGTAAAATGTATATTAATAACAAAGTGAAATGTAGAATACTCGTATATTGCATTTTTCATTATTGAAAAGTCTAAAAAATCTGATTTCTTATTATTTGGTAGTTTCCACATAAGAAACCAATAGCAATGTAAAACCTCTACACTAAAAGAAAAAATTAAAGAATAATTTTTTTGTTGCGATTTTTCGGATAGCTGTATCGTTAAAAATGGTCGTATTGGAGCCGTAAAAAAAGCAATTTGAAGCTTGAAGTTCCTAGTTTTTAGATGAAAAACGTGCAACGCTCAATCCTAACTAACGAATACCGTAATAACAAAATTCGAAATTTTTTTGGCTTTCTTTTTTGGTCCACGGAATGTTCTGACTTAACCACCAATAAATAAATGTTCTACAAAAATTTACTATTGTTTTTTTGAAGAAAAAAAAATTCCATACTCTACATGAATTTGAAAAATCATGAAAAAAGTGCTTTTGGTAGCTTTTTTAGGACGAAATCAAAACAAGCGCGGCCCCTATTGGTCAATTCGGTGGTGGTGGCGCGTGCAAAGCGCGAGACTATTTAAATTTACTAAATGTTATTTAGCGGCTAATTTTAGTCCATAAACTGGACTGGAAACATAAAAAATTAGGCAAATGGGACTAATCTCTTGAAAAAAAACCTAAAACCTCAACAGAGGCGAGATGTTGATGTTGATGTTCTTACATCTCGCCTCTGTTGACTTAACAACTGAGCATATAAGCTCAGGGAGTAATTTGTTTTATAATTAGTTTTTATATTAATAAAACTTTGACGATTTTTTCAGTTAAATATTAATTGATCAATTGAGAGGTGAGTACATTACCTGTGACAAGAGTAGCAGGAGCGATCCTTGTGCGCCGGGCACCCGGTGCCTCCGCCGATCCCGTAGACGTACTGGTTGCTCTTGGACGAGTGCTCGGCGAAGTAGATGCCCGCGCCGAACATGCCGCCGATGTAGGCGTGCCGCTCGTCGAAGCCCTTCTGCACTATGGCGTTGATGAACGGCGAGCCGTGGAACAGCATGCGCTCGTTGCTCTGGTTGCCGTTCTCCTCGGCCACCTCCTGCCTGCGGTGGTTGTACCGCTCCCACAGCTTGCGGTTCTGCACCTTCTGGATCTGCGCGACACAATTGTTTAGACTTTTACTTCATGAAACTCCATGTCCATATTTTGTTAATAAATTAATAAATATGTTCTTTTCGCATTAAATATGACGAATTACGAAAGAAAATATTCCAAATTATAATGTGCGACAAAAAAAACTAGAGGGTATTTCCATTGTAACGGGTGCGACACTAAAACTGCGTTTTTTTTCATGATAATAAATTGTTTGTTTATATATATCAAGATATGTTAATATAAAAAACATTAGGTATTTAACTCAAACAAAATGTCAATAAAAACTTGTATAGAAAACCTTTTAAAACGTCATGAATAGCGTAACGGGCGCCAAATGCAAGTTGGCTTCTAAAGTTGATACTGTAAAATTTTGGATGAAAGCATATAGTAATAATTTTTTGTGTAAAACTTGAATAGTAACCTTAAACAAGCACGTATTTTAAATGGACAAATATTGTATACTTTATTTTATAAAATTTTCTCAACATGTAACGGGTGCGACATTTGAACATCGATTATTGAAACTCTTCAGTGTTTATTCTTAATGTTAGCTTCTTAGCATCACAATGTAGGAATATTTTAAGGTTATAAATTACGTCGCAATTAAACTATTTAACTTCAGATATAGTTGTTAAATATCACATCTGATTTTTTGTCAATGTGGGGTAAGGTTTTGTGGAAATACCCTGGAGGAAACGGGTAATTTTTGAGTTAATTAATTGGTGGTATATCTGAGCATGAGACTAATTTGGTATGTGTTTTTCTTAATTAAAAACTGTAACACCCGAAAGGTTTCGGGTGTTACAAGTTTTTTCATATATCGATATATGTGTGTGTATTGCTTGAAGAATGCAATAAGTATTATTTTTAAAGCTCTTTCGACGACCCACTAGAGCCGCCATCGGAAAAGCAGTCACACCTCTTTTAAAGAGGTGTGACTGCTTTTCTGATGGTGTTATCGAACCTACCGAAATTTCGGTATTTACCGAAATGGCAACGGACCTACCGAAATACCGAATACTACGATTTTCGTCAATAATTATGTTTTTACCGATTTTTGGCAATAAAAACGAGTTTACCCTTTTTGCCGATTTATCAAACATACCCGAAGCTGCTTAAGTTATGTAAAAGGAGAATTCATTCTATTTATATTTATTTCTTTAGAGACTAATAAAACACCGATTTTGTCCATATAAAGTGTTTAATTTTTGTACTTGTAACCCGAAACACAACCATGGTAACACACGAAACAAAGTTAAATTTTATAAAAAATAGTGAAACGTTGTGACAGTGATTATGTGGTAGATGGTTGGTAAATATTATACTTTTGGAGGCCTGGAATTTTTGGGAATGTTTCCCTAAGAAAATTCGCTGAATTTCAAATAAATGTAACAATGGTCAGGACATAGAGGCAGAATCGTGAAACACCCGAAACGCACACTTTTCGACTAGTTATCCTATATGCTAAACTGTACTTGTTTTACAATTTATATAGAACAACTAAAAACGTAGAGAATAAGGCACTTTAATTGCTAAAATATTATTTCAAAATACCTAAAAATTTAGACTTTGGTTGAACAAATGTAACACCCGAAACGATGGAATGACCCGCAACTAGAATAAACGAACAAAGGAAATCATTAATAAACCACAAATTGCAAACCATCTTATTAATGACAACCATAATTTTAATTCCAACTTTAAAATATTACATATAGAAAACAAAGTTGTGAAACTGAATTTATACACTCAGAAAAATATGCATGCACTAATTTAGTAAGCGATTAATAAAATAATATTATTTAAATTTGTAATATTTTTTAAATTTTCAGTGTATTATTGGGACAAAAATCTACGATTTGTCAAAGTAATGAGATTATTTTTATTTATAGAATAAACTTTTTTTACTGTTAATAAAATTCTCATTTACTATAAAAAGCAGCAATGTTGAGCTTTTATAAAAAAAAATGTTTATTCAACAAAGTAATAGTTGTTATCATATTGTCATGGCAATAAGAAATACTTTATGTTTATATTAAATCTTTGTCGAACTTAAAATGTTTTGTTAAATCTATAGTTGTGTGTGAATTGCGCTTACATAAAGTAATGCACAGTTGTTATAGCAAAATTTGTTCATTTTACTATGGCATATTTGTCTTTTTTAAATTACTATCGTTGTAATTCAAATTAATTTTATTTCAGTTAGAAAATCTTTGTAATAGCTTATGTTAAGAGCAATAACAAAAATATTGTATTGCTATAAAAAGACTTTTTTAATATTTACTGTTGCAATGGTAACAATATTTTTGTTATTTCCCTTAAAAAGAGACTTCTTGTTTGAAAAGTGAGTACATATTATTTTTATTTTGTAAATCATATAATATGAGTTAATTTTTTTGTTATAATAAATAATTTGTTTTAATGCCTTGCAATTATTTAAAAAAATCTACCCAACACCCAACAGTAGGTTGAAAATGTGACCATTGTTGCAATGAAAATAGTTTATTGAATTAACAATTAATTTGTTGTTAAATTTACATAAATTTAATTAATATTATAAAAAAAGTTTTATTTTAAACGAAAAGTGATTTGTAAAATTTATAAAATTTCTATGAATAATACCATTAGGGTTTCATTAATACTACAAACCGTTTTTGTAAACGGTATAGAACTGTGTTTTTTTGACAAATAATAGTAACTATATTTAACAATGCGTTTCTGCATCTGGAAGAGTGTTATTTTTTTAAACATAACGTAAATTTACTTAATAATTAATGCAAATGCTATTACTGAAAGCAGCGTTTGTAGATAAATAATTTTTATAAAAATCATCTTTTTGCTGTAACAAAAGCAATTTTTGGACGGATAGGGATCTTTACTTTATTAACACAAACTACTTTTTTTGTTAGATTTATTAAAAAAAATTCTGACTGTAGTCCTTGGAAATTAACAATTAAAGAAAAAAACTGATATTATTCTCAATGTCCAAATAGAAACCAATAATTCCCTGGTATTAAACTTATTTGAATAAATTCAAAAAGTTTAGTGTTATATAACTATAAAGATTACAGGGCATTCCCATAATTATTGTTCCTTTAATGTATAACGCTAATTTAATCTACCCCCAATATTGTACTAGAAATACGAGGTGTGTTCAGAAAATATAGTGAATTTTCGTTTTTTGAAACAAATATTTATTTATTCTTCTACATTAATGTTGTCGCCTTCAAAATAGTCCCCATTGGATATTATGCACATGTGCCAGCTCTTCTTCCAATACTCGAAACACTTCTAAAACTCGATCTTTGGGATAGCCTTTAGTTCTTTCAGCGATGCGCTTTTAATGTCATCTATGCTTGCAAAACAACGGCCCTTTAAGGTTCTCTTTATTTTTGGGAATAGGAAAAAGTCAGACAGAGGCATGTCTGGCGAATATGGAGGCTAAGGCATCATTACAGTATTGTTTTTGGCCAAAAATGTTGTTCTAAAATTTAACAATTTTAGAACAAATTTTGCTGTCACGCGTTTTATACCCAAAACGTTTGCAAAAATTTCATGGGATAAGCCAATCGATATACCAACATCATCAGCGACTTCTCTGATGGTTTATAACCATTTCTTCCACTTTTTCCATGTTTTTATCGGTTGTTAATGTGCTTGTGCGTTCGGGGCGTTGATCATCTTCAACGTCTTCACGGCCATCTTGGAAACTCTTATACCACTCTTGTTTTACTTATAGCAGTCTCACTATAGGCCTTTGTTAACATTTCACAGAATTTATTTCATTTTTTAAGCAAAATTGGATACAAATTCTTTGATACATTTCTTTTAACGAACGAAAAATCGCCGAGCTCATAAAACACGTCTAACCTTAGCGGCTGCCACAGACAAAGTAAAGAATGAAAACAGCAAAAGTTTTTATCATACTTCGGGGGCATGTATACCAACATAATAAAGAAAACTTTATGACAACCGGACCCTCCGAACCCGCGAAATTTAACAATTCCCGTTATTTTCTGAACACACCTCGTATTATCTGTAAAACCATCATTTATACAAATAGAAAATTATAATTAGTTGTATACGATTTGAAGACAAAACAATTTCCATATTTAAATAAAATAGTGAAACTTTTAAACAGTGTAGTTTATATAAAAAACTTACCCTTATTATATTGTATCTGCTGAACACGCCACCCGCATGCCCGTTGTCTCTGTGCTCTCTAATACTGTTTTGCATTTCGTCTTCTACCGTTATAAACTCCTTGTCGTCCGACAAGAGATCCACCAGCAAGGTTCCGGGGTTGGAAGGGGTGGACCACAACCCGCCACAACTTGCAACCAACCTGAAAAGAACCGACAAATTACGCTAGTTTACAAAATCGAAAAAAATTCTGCCCATCATATCCCATTATACACTCACGTGCAAAATAATCGATCCACACAAATTTTCAATGAATTTCAATCGCAAACAACTTGTTTATTTGATGTCGGATTTAAACGAATATTAAGGAATAATGTAGATAAATTAATGGACAATCGCTCACATTTTAAAAAATTACTAAAAAATATACTTCCGTTTATAATATACAGGTTTAAACAAAATAATGTTTTTTACCATAAGTTTAAGACTCTGTAGAGTGGCTAAACCGTATATTGTTCTAAATTAAGTTTTATTTATCAAGTCACATCTATTCTTAACAGTTTTGTTTTTGGTTCACCTCGATATATTTATTGTTGTGGAAAATAGGGATTTTTTTAAAAAACATTGCAATTTCCAATATTTTTCCTGTATGAAGAACTAAGGTTGCTATGGTCCATCCATAGCCTATGGAGAATGACAGTGACAGTTTTGTTGAATCATCCCATACTTTTACATGTCATACACAGCTTTCAAAAGCTATCAAATTGTTTTTTGTAAATTAATGTGTTAATTTTGAGGTGTCTTCTTACTTTTAAAAATGTCTCCGACTGATGTTGCCCTTTGTACTTTACTTCTTGTGACGTTTAAAACACTTGCCACATAATACTGTGACTGTCCATCCTGGATTAAATTAATAGCTCTGGCAACATCAGTCGGGGACATATCCATTTTTTAAAGTGAGAAGACACCTCAAAATTTAAACATTAATTTGCAAAAAACAATTTGATAGCTTTTGAAAGCCGTGTATGACATGTCCAAGTATGGGATGATTCAACAAAACTGTCACTGTCATTCTCAATAGCCTATGGATGGACCATAGCAACCTTAGTTATTCATACAGAAAAATATTGGAAATTGCAATTACCTTTGATTTAAGTGCTTGTTTGGTCAAATCGATCAATTAGAACTGGAAGTATACTCTAAAACGTCAAAACACCTCAGAAAATTTTAAAAAATCTCGAAATCGCTTCCATGAAAAAAATTTTAAGTGTATTTTTCGCGTTTAGTGAGCCAAACCACACAAGAAAATCATAGTGAGACATGGTGGGCAAAATGGCTGTAAACTAGTGTTATTAATCGAGAATTGTATGATCCCATCAAATTACTCACCTCTCCATTCCTTTGATTAACTTGTGCCTAAACCCGTAAGCCGAAATGCCGATTTGTTTCAAATCCTCGTGACCCATTTCGGCCAAAATGTCCAAGGTGATTTGCTCGCGCTCGAAAATGTCGTGCAAATGTTCCAGACTCAAACTTGCCAGGAAGTTGAGAACGCTGTACACTTCCTGTGCTGGCGTTTCCGACGGTTTCGGATCGGAAGATTGCCCTAAGAAATTAAAAAAATACACGAGGTGTCCCTGAAATGCCTGTACAAAAAATACCAAGGAGTCAATCCAAATGAAAACACCAAAAATGAATTTAAAAGTGGGCTGCATGATTTTTTATTATAATGAAAAAAATTGAGGATGATCTTTTAGGTGTCAAATATGAAAATCCGTTGCCGTTTTAATTTTTTGTTGCTTTACTTTTATTTGGCACCCCTTAGAAGTCTGAAATAGTGTCAATTTCTTACTCTCTTATAGTGGGCCAGAACTTTTTTTCTGTGACAAATAATGAAATAATTTTAATTTTGTTTTACTGTCCAGTAAGTGTGTTTTCGATATAAATTATTATTATCCAATTAGTTAATCTCATTAAAGAATGGTAAACCACTAAAGATTCATGATAATTTGCCAATTTTTGTGATTTTTGTCTGGCTCCTGTGCCTATTCTACTGAATTTAGAAGGTACATTTTTTTCAGGTATAAAGTACTTATACAATAGAAAACTTAACCATTATTTTAAGTTTCTAGACTATCAATTTCTTTATTAAAAAAAATATTGAAAATTGATAATTCTCAAAATTAGCCAATTTCGCCCTCAGAAATCATTATGTTGAGGAAAAAATAAAAATCTGAAACTTTCAGGAAATGTAGTCCCCACCTTCATCTTTTCAGTCCAGTTAGTCTTGTTTTGTTATTTTTATTCCTTTAAAAGATATATTAATTTTTTTAATGCCCGTTTAGTAGCGATATTGTTAGTTTTATTTATAATTTAAAATTTAGATGGCTTTGACTTTGTCAATTCATGTTTGTTAGAGACATGTCCGAACTGTCAAAAATATTTCATAAATTTTATTTGTGCGTATTTAAATTGTGATTTCAAAAAGTTTGCAAGTGTAATAAATGACGGAGTGTTCGAGATTCATGAATTTAATTGCAATTAAAAATGCAAGAACATATCATAATTTTGTACCTCTTTCTTATAGAAAATATTTAAGTTCTGAGAAGTTTTAAATTGTTAAAAATAAGCAAAAACCAAAAAATATTCTAAATAAACCCCTTTATTATAACATGTTTTATTTTAACCAGTTACCTAAAAACTAAAATTTAAAGAAGTATTTACAGATTGTGTAAATTTTTCCAACACTAACATTTAAAATACATAAATTTAACTTTTTACTATTTAGTGCCTTACTAAAGGTATCAAAATAATAGAACAAGACTAACTTGGTTTAAATTGTGAAAGAAACTGACAAAAAACTGCTTAACGCATTTTTTATACGTTTAAATTAACTCTTTATTAATTTCACTTATTATACTTAACGATATAAACCATAAGGATCTCGAATATATTTTTTATCTTCTTTAAACACCAATTAGCCAATTAAATACTTCGTTATAATGTATATAATATATAATCATATATATATATATATATATATATATATATATATATATGATTTTTCAATACATAAAATATAACATAACTACCAAAAATATCAGAACTGTCAAAAATATTTCATAATTATTATTTGTGGTATTCCTTTGGTGATTTTAAAAGTTTTTTATATAACATAATATGACATATTTATATACAAAATTTACCAAAGAAATACGCACAAATAATATTTATGAAATATTTTTGACAGTTCTGACACTTCTCCACCAAACATGAAAGCCATCTAAATTTTAAATTATAAATAAAACTAACAATATCGCTACTAAACGGGCATTAAAAAAATTAATATATCTTTTAAAGAAATAAAAATAACAAAACAAGACTAACTGGACTGAGAAGATGAAGGTGGGGACTACATTTCCTGAAAGTTTCAGATTTTTATTTTTTCCTCAACATAATGATTTCTGAGGGCAAAATTGGCTAATTTTGAGAATTATCAATTTTCAATAATTTTTTTAATAAAGAAATTGATAGTCTAGAAACTTAAAATAATGGTTAAGTTTTCTATTGTATAAGTACTTTATACCTGAAAAAAATGTACATTCTAAATTCAGTAGAATAGGCACAGGAGCCAGACAAAAATCACAAAAATTGGCAAATTATCATGAATCTTTAGTGGTTTACCATTCTTTAATGAGATTAACTAATTGGATAATAATAATTTATATTGAAAACACACTTACTGGACAGTAAAACAAAATTAAAATTATTTCAATATTTGTCACAGAAAAAAAGTTCTGGCCCACTATAAGAGAGTAAGAAATTGACACTATTTCAGACTTCTAAGGGGTGCCAAATAAAAGTAAAGCAATAAAAAATTAAAACGGCAACGGATTTTCATATTTGACACCTAAAAGATCATCCTCAAATTTTTTCATCAAAATAAAAAATCACGCAGCGCACCCCATTTGGTGTTTTTATTTGGAATGACTCCAAGGACAAAATAATGCGATATAACCAAATTCACTTCTATACAAAAGTTGATATAGCGTGTTTTCGATTTTATTAAACAACTTTGGAAAAAAATTATTTTTGGGAGAAAATAACTTTTAATACAAATGGGTGAATCTCACGAAATGGTGTTACCCCGTGATATTTAATAAAACTAAATGAATTTGACCTACACTTTTATTGTGGTTTCATCTTTCATAATTAAGTATGTAGATATTACAGCTCGTGTTCTAGATTTTTAACCGCAATTAATTATTTTTTACAATGTTTTAAAAGTCTAAAACCTATCCTCCGTGACTGTTACTCTTTCTAAGTTAACCTATATGTTTTCAAATATCTGAGGTAGTAAAAGCATACTAAAATATCAGTTCACTAAGTAAATTAAACTCATCCAAAGCAATCGAATCAAATAAAAAATATTATTATAAATTAAAAGCAATAATTTTCATAACCATTTATGTAGGTGTGACAAAAATTGATTATATCCTCCGTGGATCTGTTTTTGCTTTAAATTTTATGCAACGGATGGCGTTTTAATCATTTTAAATAAGCAAAAACCTCTGTTTACGACATTATAGATGCATGTGATTCCAAAGGTCAGTTAGAATTTATATGCAGATGAGAGTGTTGCTGTGTTATAATTCAAAAGTTTAAGTTCATTAATTTGCTATTTAAAAACCTATCCACCGTGAATTGTAATATCTCAGTAAGTAGATTTTTTTTATAAATATTTTATGTATCTACAATTGTATTTTTTTTAAATATTAAGGTGTCAAAAGATACAATAACTTATTTCAAATTTACAAAGGGATGTTTTAAAAAAACATACGAAATCCTAACCTCCGTGAAGCTATCTTCCGTGAAGCTCTAATATTCAAAATGTATGATTTCTTAAAATTCTTGCATTAGTGAAGAACCACTTATGCTATGTTATTACTAGACCTGGTGGCTTCCCAAAAACCCCATTCTAGACTAATAGTGAAACAACCAAAAATAAAAAATCATTTTCACTTGGTGGACATCTCAATATATTAATTAATTAAATAATTATTTGAAAAATGCGCTGGATCCAGCTGGATTGCTGGATGAGGGATCCAGCAATTGCAGTTATGTTATGATGAACTTTTGTACGGAGGTAAATTTAGTTACATTGCAATATTTCGGTCTCAGGAATATATGTTATTATTTTGTACAGGCATTACAGGGTATATCATGAAATGTAGCATTTTTGTCTGTAAAATGAATGAATGCAATACGCTAAAGAAGTATCGGGTTTTCACAACGCGCGCGCCATCTGGTGGAGCAAAGATTATACATCATTTTTTAATAAATAGGTAGTTTTTCCACAAAAGAGAGGAAGGCAGAAGTCTTACTCGACAAATTTTGTTCAATTACACAGCTAAATCGCGCACGTTATTTGTGTTTTACGTTGCGAAACGGTGTTTTTTGACCATAGTGAAGCGAGAGCGAAAAGTGCAGTGTAGAAAGGGGTGTAGACTTATTATTTGGAAAGTTAATTATAATTATTATAAATAATTATTTGAAAAATGGGATCCAACAATTGCAATTATGTCATGATGAACTTTTGTACAGAGATAAATTTAGTTGTATCTAGGGTTGGGAAAATTTCACTTTTTGCTTGTCTTGAAATTTCACTTGAAATTTTCGTGACATTTATGAAATTTATTAAAATTTTCTAAATTTCTGAAATTTATTGAAACTTTCAATAAATTTCAATCACTTTAAGTGTAATATATTAATATTGAAATAAGCCCACTCGGGGACCATGGCAATTTACCCCTCTGTGGGCCCCTGCACCAATAATATAAATAGTAAATACCTATGTTTACCACAAATTTCTTGAGATTTCCTTTTAAAATTACTAAAACTAAAAGAGATATAGCACTTTTTGGTAAGCTAATGAGATTTTGCCACTTTCATTGTTTTATATTTATATATATTTATTATTTTTAAATATTTTACTGAAATTTTACGAAAATTGAAGAAACTTCATCAAAATTTTATGAGCCAAAGGCATTTTTTATCCGTTTTCCCATGCAATTATAGCAAAAGTAAAAGTTAAATTAATCATGACTTTTAAAAAAAAATTAAAGTCTGATTTAATTTGCAAATTAAATTGTGCATATAAGTAACAATAATTACTTATAGTGTATTCAAATCCAGGCCGAACTAAACAAAAACGCTCAGACGCTTGATAACTCGTTCTTATTGGTCGATTCGGAATCTGTTGTAAATTATTATTAAAGGTCCCAGGGGAGGCCGCATGTGAAATTTATGCAAAATTTTCAGTAAATTGCGAAACTTTTAATGAAATTTCTGAAACTTTCACAGGAAATGTTGAAATTTTCGCATTGGAAATCTTATTTGAAATTTTTATAAATTTCACTTTTCCAACTAAATGAAATATTTAAAGTTTGAAACTTTCAAAGTTGAAATTTTCATTTGAAAATTTCAACTGTCCCAACCCTAGTTGTATCGCATTATTTCGCTCTAAGGAATATATGGTATTATTTTGTACAGGCATTACCCTAGTAGCAATGGAATTGGACAAGATTCTTTGTCAAGATACTTGGAGAAGCACTTTGTAAAGAATTGGACAATTCTTGACCAAGACTCTTGATCAAAATTCTTTATCCAGACTGGTGGCAGACTTGGACAAGTCTGTGACCAGAATTTGACCAGATTCTTGGCCAAGAATTTTTACACGATTACACGTTAAATAGGAACTTTCAATTCAAGATTTTTGGTCAATACAAAATTTTGTTGAACTTCAAAAGTTAAGAATGTTACTAAAAACATTAATTTTTCACGATTTCTTTCCAGTAAATTCGGTTTTTATCCATAAATCTGGTAAACAATAGAATTAAAAACGAAACAAATTTTGAAAGAGTTAAAGTTTTTAATTTTCTATGTTAAAAAAAAACCAGGTGCCCGTAAAAATAAACATGTTCATAAAGAGTAAACTCTAGTTATGCGTCAGAGCTGACACACACTTTTTTTTTTATTTTTTGATTTTTAGAAATAACAATTTTTATTTTTCAAAAAATCATTTTTTTTCTCAGCTAGAAAACGAATCCAATAAGCTCTTATTCGTATTTCCACATAAACAAAAAAACTATACTCATTTCCTACAGAGAACTCACTTCTCGACTAGTATACATTATTGTGAATGATACTACTGTAGAATGAGAACCGCTACTCTATAGGATAGTCCCAAAGTTTAGCAATAGATGGCCTCAGATTTCTGGTCAAATTCTGGCAATAGTCTGGCTCAAGTCTTGCCCAATAATCTTGGCCAAGAATCTGGAACAATTCTTGTACAATTCTTGAGCAAAAATCTGTCCAAAGTATCTTGACCCATGCTGGGCCAAGACTTTTCCGGAATTGCTACTAGGGTACAGGAAATATCATGGAATGTAACTTTTTGTCTGTAAAATGAACGAACGCAACAAAAAACTAATAGTATTGCTTACCATCTGCTACGGACATGGACATGCTGGCCCTGGTTCCGATGGGCACCAGCAGCTGCACCGCCGCGCCCGAGGGCATGATGACGGTCTCCGAGTTGACGGAGGAGGCGGTCGGGACCGCCGCGGCGGCGGCGCCCGCCGCCAGAGGCGTGCCGGGCGCCTGTCCGGCCGCCGAGGCGACCGACGCCGGGCGAGACGGCGTCACGGCGACGCCTTGCTGCGACGCCATGGCGTCCTGCAGTAGACACTGGACGTCGTCGGCGGTCGCCAAGTCCACCGGGGCTTGCGCCTCTTGATTTTTCAGGAACGGGTCGGCGCCGTGAGCCAGCTGCAGTCAAATTCAAAATGTTGCTTGGATCTCAACACAAACTAATCCACTACACTCACAGGCAAAATAATCGATCCACACAAATTTTCGATGAATTTCAATCGCAAATAACTTTTTTATTTGATTTCGGATTTAAACAAATATTAAAGAATATTGTAGATAAATTAATGGACAATCGCTCACATTTTAAAAAAATACTAAAAAATAGACGTACGTTTATAATATACAGGTTTAAACAAAAAGATGTTTTTTACCATAAGTTTAAGACACTCTGTAGAGTGGCTAAACCGTATATTGTTCTAAATTAAGTTTTATTTATCAAGTCACATCTACTCTTAACAGTTTTGTTTTTGGTTCACCTCAATATATTTATTTTTATGGAAAATATGGATTTTTTTTTAAAACATTGCAATTTCCAATATTTTTTCTGTATGAAGAACTAAGGTTGCTATGGTCCATCCATATGCTATGGAGAATGACAGTGATAGTTTTGTTGAATCATCCCATACTTGGACATGTCATACACGGCTTTCAAAAGCTATCAAATTGTTTTTTGCAAATTAATGTTTAAATTTTGGGGTGTCTTCTTACTTTAAAAATTGGATATGTCCCCGACTGATGTTGCCAGAGCAATTAATTTAATCCAGGATGGACTGTCACAGTATTACGTGGCAAGTGTTTTAAACGTCATAAGAAGTAATGTACAAAGGGAAACATCAGTTGGAGACATTTTTAAAAGTAAGAAGACACCTCAAAATTAACACATTAATTTACAAAAACAATTTGATAGCTTTTGAAAGCCGTATATGACATGTCCAAGTAAGGGATGATTCAACAAAACTGTCACTGTCATCCTCCGTAGGCTATGGATGGACCATAGCAACCTTAGTTCTTCATACAGGAAAAATATTGGAAATTGCAATGTTTTAAAAAAAATCCATATTTTCCACAAAAATAAATATATCGAGGTGAACCAAAAACAAAACTGTTAAAAATAGATGTGACTTAATAAATAAAACTTAATTTAGAACAATATACGGTTTTGCCACTCTATAGAGTGTCTTAAAATTATTGTAAAAAACATATTTTTGTTTAAACCTGTATATTATAAAGGTACGTTAATTTTTTGGTAATTTTTTAAAATGTGGGCGATTGTCCATTAATCTTTCTACAATATTCTTTAATATTCGTTTAAATCCGACATCAAATAAAAAGTTATTTGCGATTGAAATTCATCAAAAATTTGTGTGGATCGATTATTTCGCCTGTGAGAGTACGAGTATATATCAATATTTGTTTTCTTCTAAAATTCTATTAATCAGTACAGGGATTTTCTAAATGTTTCTGTTGCATTTATGAAAATGAAGATTCAGATTCTGATCTGAATCTACCATTAGCCAGACTGATTTCATCCTAAACTTACTTGTTTCTAGTCAACCTTTTTTACTGCTTTTATTGTTTTTTGTTTTTTATTAAAAATATTATTTTAATTGTGTTTTCTATTGGCTGTTGTAGTTTTTCATTTTTTTTGTTTTTAATTGCAAAATCAAAAATATATAATGTGTTTATATATATATATATAAATTTGTATTTTTTACCTACATTTTACATTTCTATACATACTAGTATGTACTAAAAAAACTTGTTATTGTGATAGCAACTTTCATTGAATAGAATAGAATTGAAATACAAATTTACATGTTTATAAAATTTTAAACTCACTGCGCGTCAAAATTAACGCATAATAAGAAAAAAAATTCTAAAACGCCTTTACTAATCTTTATGAAATTTTGTATAAAAATAATTCAACTTATATCTCAGTTTACGTGTTCGAGGGTTTTTCGAGAAAATATTTTTAAAGCTCTTTTATTTAATAATAATAATAACGTTTGAAAAATAACTTTTAGGGAATTTTTTTTTAAGTAATTAAAAAATTTGCTGTTAAAGACCGTATTTTGAAAACGAACAGTAACGAAGATACAGTGCTTGAAAGTCGGTAAAAATTACCCCTTTTTGATTATTTTGCTGAAAAGTCGACGACTTTGAACTGTTCGTTTGATTTGTACAACATTTTTAGGGTATACTTGCAAAAATAAGGTATTTTACAGCATATTTTTTATATACTTAAAAAATTCCCTATAAAAGTTTTTTTAGCGTTTTTTATTATTAAATAGGGCTTTAAGGGTAATTTCTCGAAAACCCTTGAACACGTAAACTGAGGTATAAGTCAAAGTATTTTTATTCAAAATTTTATAAAGATTGGTAAAGGCGTTTTAGAGTAGAATTTTTTTTCTCTACGACTACTTAAGAATAGTAACATTCTAGTGTAATTTTTGATCATAGAAAGGATGTTTTTCTGCAATACTGTGCGAGAATATTCCTACTCTTGGTTAAGAATGGTCACAAGTAACGACATCTCCTGGCTGTTTACTAAGCGTAAAAAAATTAAAAATATTTAAATATTACTGTATTATTTATTAATTAAAAAATAATAGCAGTTGTATAATTAAGGTTTAGGCACAAAAAATTAGTTATATTTATTGTTTTTCAAATATACAAATCAAAATTATAATAAATTTGATATTAAAATTATAAACCAGTTTCCTACTATACCGGCTTTGAAGTTTTGACAGATTCAAAAAGTTTATAAAAAGACCTTTAAAATGTAGAAAAATAATAGATGTTGACATAGATTACTTGTAAAATTAGTTTTGTATTTGTTACAATGTTATTTTTTTTATTAGTTAGTGTAAATAACTATTTTTAATTATAATAAAGATTTAGGCATACCATTTTTTTAAATTTATTATAATTTACATTATAAAATTGTGACAGCACAAAATGGTTTGACAATACAAAAAACTTAAATGTCAAAAACTGCTTGTTTTCTTTTCACTGTTTAAAATTATATAAGCGTTACTATTCTTACGTAGTCGTAGAGAAAATAATGTCTGAAACACGTTTGAAATAGCATATTCCACTCTCGTAAAACCGTCACACTCGCCTTCGGCTCGTGAGTCAAATTTTTCCTCGAGCGGAATATGCTGTATTCCAAACTTGTTACAGAATGTACTATTACTTATTATTCGTTAATTTCGACGGGCAGAGTATCTTTAATTCTCTAAAGCAGAAAATAATTATAATAAAAAAATAGAAATAAATATCCAAATTTTGATATATATCGGGTATATTTATCAGATAATTAGATATTTATATAAATATCATGTTATTTGTCAGCCCTGTAGTTTTATTGGTTTGAAATTTTTCCAACTAAAAATTTTAAGTTTACATTTATAAATTTAAAATATTTTCCACTATCACCTATTGAAGACAAAATTTACTAACGGTTCACTTCTGTATAAAACAAATGTTTTAATAAAAATAATTTCTTAAGTATAATTTATTTGGGCAGAATTTTGTAAATCCTAAATAAATTTTTTATAAAATTAATTAGATTAAATTGGTAAAGTTAATTTTTTTAGTATTAAAAAATAGTTTCAAGACATTTAAAATAAAAAACACATAAAAAATATTTTCTACCAAAATAGATTAAAAAGTTAAATTTTTTTAATCTATAAACATTTGATAATTAAAAAATATTTTAAATATAAAATGCAAATGTAAAAGTTCAAGTTTAAAATATTGTTTTTTAAAAATTTTATTCTGCAAAATTATTGGTTTAAATTTGTAAAGAGCCATTTAAATAATTGCCGATAAATTTTTAATTTAAAAATTACCACTTTAAAATTTAAGTTTAAATGTGTTGTGAGAATTTTTGTATTAAAAATTTAGACTATTATTTAAATAAAATATTCTGTAGATAGATTAAAATTTTACAGTTGTATTTTATATTTGTTGGCTATCAATTGTTTTGAGTTTAAAAAAATTAAACTTTGTAAATTTCTGTTAAAACATCATGAAAGTGCTAAACTTTAATCTTCAAACTATTATCTAATACTCTGCAAAAAAATTACAATTTTTTTTCAAACGTCCAATACATTTTTTGTAAAAATAATTTTTAAATGATCTGGACCACAGATAAAAAATAAGTAGTGTGCATGAAGTTAAATAGAAAAAATACAGAAAACCCAAAAAAATGTAAAATTGAATTTTAATATTTTCTTAAAAGCCTTAGCAGCGAAATGTCATAAGACTTGAGATGCACTCACCAGTAAAGCACAAAGCTGTGTCCTTCCCTTTTGGGCGGCCTCGTGCAAAGGAGTGAATCCCCACTTATCGGTAGCGTTGACTACGGTGTTGTATTTGATCAGCAGCGCCGCAATATCCAAGTGACCGTAACTGGAAGCGTTGTGGAGAGGTATAAGCCCTCCCTTATCCTGAGCGTTGACGTCCGCACCGTGCTCCAAAAGAAATTCCGCCACGTCAACATTATTATAGCCGGCTGTAAACAAATCGTTTTCGTTTATTAATGACCCAATTTATTTTATAAAACAACCCTAGTAGCAATTCCGGAAAAGTCTTGGCCCAGCATGGGTCAAGATACTTTGGACAGATTTTTGCTCAAGAATTGTTCCAGATTCTTGGCCAAGATTATTGGGCAAGACTTGAGCCAGACTGTGGCCAGAATTTGACAAGAATTTGACCAGAAATCTGAGGCCATCTATTGCTAAACTTTGGGACTATCCTATAGAGTAGAGGTTCTCATTCTACACTAGTATCATTCACAATAATGTATACTAGTCAAGAAGTGAGTTCTCTGTAGGAAATGAGGATAGTTTTTTTGTTTATGTGAAAATACGAATAAGAGCTTATTGGATTCGTCTTCTAGCTGAGAAAAAAATTGATTTTTTGAAAAATAAAAATTGTTATTTCTAAAAATCAAAAATTAAAAAAAAAAAAGTGTGTCAGCTCTGACGCATAACTAGAGTTTACTCTTTATGAACATGAAAGATTATAAAATACATGTTTATTTTTACGGGCACCTGTTTTTTTTTTTAACATAGAAAATTCAAAACTTTAACTCTTTCAAAATTTGTTTCGTTTTTAATTCTATTGTTTACCAGATTTATGGATAAAAACCGAATTTACTGGAAAGAAATCGTGGAAAATTAATGTTTTTAGTAACATTCTTAACTTTTGAAGTTCAACAAAATTTTGTATTGACCAAAAATCTTGAATTGAATGTTCCTATTTAACGTGTAATCGTGTAAAAATTCTTGGCCAAGAATCTGGTCAAATTCTGGTCACAGACAAGTCTGCCACCAGTCTGGATAAAGAATTTTGATGAAGAGTCTTGGTCAAGAATTGTCCAATTCTTTACAAAGTGCTTCTCCAAGTATCTTGACAAAGAATCTTGTCCAATTCCATTGCTACTAGGAAACAGTTTCTAAAGAAAATTAGTGCGTTGCCATGTCGTGCAAAAACCTATATCCACTGATATGCTAAATCAGTTGATATAAATAAATCAACAGATATATTTACCGGCCAAGTGAAGAGGGGTGGAGTTGCGTCCCTGCACGTCTCTGCAGTTAATATTCTCCACAGTAACAAGTCTTTGTACCCTGGCGAGGTTGCCTTTCTTGGCCGCGTCCAACAGCGCAGCGTTGCCGCGCAGCAAATCGGCAACGTCTTGGTCGCCTTCTCTGACCAAGTCTAGAGGGGTGGCGCTGTCTCGGTTTTTCTTGGTTTGATCCGCACCGTGCTAAAAAGAAAATGTAATTTCCAACAAACATTTTAATCAGGGCTCCCACGGTTAAATTACAAATTTTATTTAGGAATTTAGGAGGTTTTTTGGAGAATTTTAGGAGAAAAAAGTACGCAAATGAATATATTCAATTAAATAAAAACAACTGTACACTATACTTAAAAAATAAGTAATTCTTTTTAACAAAAATATAAATAAATATCACTTCTTTTGTACAAATAGGTTATATTGACTAGTTTTTTAGCCAAATCGCTCGACGAGTTTTTTATTTAATAAAATGAAAAGTGAGGTAAAATTACTACTTTTGTATATATCTACAAGTAGAAATTTCACCACACTTTTAATTTTATTTAAAAAAAGCGTCGATAGATATGGCTAAAAAAGTAGGCCAAAGTTTAATGATGTTATATTTATATTTTGAAAAAAAAATTTAACAATAATTGTAATGTTATTGTTACTAAAAAATCTCATAATAGAATAGAATATAAAGTGCATGATACAGCAAAACATTCTTTAGATTGTTTACTATTTTAGCTATCATTTAAAAGAAAATTAAAAATCCGTTTGTTTGATATATAACACGGTATATTTTTGTCGAAAATTAACGAAATATGGCTAAAAATGACAATTTTGTAGAAGTCTAGAAGCTACTACATGGATTTTGTTTTATGGTATATTTTGTTGTTTTTTTAAGAAAAATGTAGGTTGTGATACCTATATCATTTTAAAAAGAATTTAATAAACTAGAACCCAAAAATATATATTTTTTAAATTACTTTTTAAAAAAGAATTTTTTAGCACAACTACCTAAATTAAACGCAGTCAAGTTGGCCTACTTATATTTAATTTTTAGGAGTTTTAGGAGATTGATGGCAATTTTAGGAGTTTCATGAATTTTAGGAGGTGTGGGAGCCCTGTTTAATAAACAACGGCTTACCTTGAGCAACAATTTAACTATTTCGTATTTTCCTTTGGCTGCGGCCTCGTGCAGCGGGGTAAATTTCCACAAATCCGCCACATTCACGCTGGCTCCGTGTTTAACCAGCAATTCCGTGACTTCGTAGTGCCCATAAGAACAGGCGTTGTGCAGAGGAACTAAACCACTAAAAAACAAAAATTGACGCTGTATATTATAACTATCTCAGTCGGTAACAATATAGAACTACTTTATTTTGGGTCCAATATACGACAAACAAGTTCGCACGTTACTTAGGTGGCAAGATTTTTGTTTTTTTTTTGTTAAGAGCAGAGCTGTGTTTAAATTACAACAAAAAATATTTCTAAAAAGTGTACAGATGCGTTTTAATTTTAATTCTAAAAACAAACAGTAAAATTGCCAGTGTCCAATTACTGGTTGGTAAAAAATGTAAATTTCTATTATTGGATGTATGTCCAATATCATACTCTATTTGTATCCCAGTCATTTATCAGCCAAATTATTATGTTAAATTGTCCCCTGAATCCGAAAAGACCGTCAAAAACTATAAAAGTTAAGCCGTTTTTAAGATATAGTCAATTCCATATTATATGTAAAATTGATTATATTTCAAAAACTGTCCTACTTTTATAACTTTTGACGACATTTTCGGATTCAGCAAATAATATTTTATAGGAATTGACTGCTAAATTTCCCGGGTACAAATTGCTGTTGACGATAATTATTAGTGGCTGCTTTTTCGCTATGACATTTTTGACTAATTCATTTTTAGAGAGCAAGTAATATAGTGATTTCTTCGTCACAGGATAACAGTGATTTAAATACAGTGCATGATAGAGAACATAAAAAAACTAACGGTAACAAAAGTAATAAATTCGGAAAATACTTTTAACATACCACCCGAAAAAATATTAGATATAAATAAATCATCCTGTTCCGGCCTAAACATTATAAATGCTTCACAAACTAGAGATAACACACTTAATGATATTTGCAACAAACTATTTTAGAAGTCAGTCCAAGAGGGAAATATATGTATTATATGATATTTACAAAGATGAAATAAAAAAAATACCTAAAACAGCAATTTATCTTTAAAAAATATTTAACAATTTATGTTATTTGATGTAAAGTTGTTATGTGTATATAAAAATGTTATGTATTATTAAATATTCTTATTTTTTAATAAAAGTAAAAAAAGTATAAACAAACAAACTATCCTTTTTATATACTTATAAGTAAAAAACAAAAATCTTTAAATCAACAGCATATATGCGGTTTACCTAATATATGTATCTATATAAACAAAATATAGTAATGGAAATATAATAATGAAGAAATGTGTATCTCTACATGTAAAACTTATTTAATTTTTAATTTACAGGAATAACGAAGTTATAACGATTTTTAATTTTAACAGGTTATAAGTTATTTTCAAATATTTTAAAAACCGCCGTTTTTTTTCAATTCTTAAATTTAATTAAAATAGACTTTTAAATTAAAAAATATTTTACACTACATAAATCATATTTTTAGAAGGGTACTTGGTATATATAATTTTTCGTAAGATGTACAAATTTTAACCCAAAAGTGAGAGAGGCAGTTTTTTTTAAATATTTGGGGTAATATTTTATTACAACATATTTTTTCTCCACAAAACTAGTTACGCCATCTGAAATTACCACTGTTTCCCTTTAGAAATCCATTTTGAATTTTATTTCTATTTTTTTTTTTCGAGAAATCGTTAGTTGATATTTCCATCATAAATTTTAGATAAGGATTTTTTGAAGAGCACATAGTAACACTAGTTTACAAAATCGAAAAAAAAATTCTGCCCACCAAATCCCATTATAATTTTTCTATATATTTTGATCCACTAAACACGAAAATCACACTCAATTTTTTTTATGGAAGCATTTTTAAAATATGAATTTTCAATTGTTTTTTTTTTCAATTTTCGGAGGTGTTTTACGTTTTTGAGTATAGCTTGAAATCTAATTGATCGATTTGGTCAAACAAGCCCTTAAATTGAAGGTATTTGAGCCCTCTAAAACTTTCTTTTACATACTTTTGATATCGGATAAGTATTTTGACGCTAGCGATTTTAATAACTTAAAAAAATCGTTCTTATGGCAAAAATTGAGGTCGAAAATTTACATATCGTCCTGGGAAGGGTTTAAATCAAACAGATAACAGATTTTTTTCGTGAAGCTGACAATTTTACAAAAAAAAAACAAGCTAATGTTGATAAAAAAAACATGGAAAAATGGAGAAGTTATGAATTTTTTAATGGAAGACTTTTGACGATTTTTATTTTATTTTGTTCTTTTATTTTGTAATATGTTTATTCTTTAATGAAAACCTAAGTAAAGAGCATGATTGGAATTTTTTGAGTTTTTTACGTAATTTTTTCACCGAAAACATTATTTAAATTTGACATGACTCCGCAAACGTGAATTCTTTTGTTTCTCGTGTGCTAATAGCTATTTTTTGATATTTCAACAAGGTATTTTATCATGGTTTTATTTAGATAATAAAAAGTGTAAAATGAGTAAAAGAAGTAGAGAGTTCGAGTGCGTAAATAACCCGCACAATCCGGGCGACGTAAGTGATGAGCGCGGAGAACGTTTTCACCAGCATATGAAGGCTATGGAGCGGCGGTATCACGGCTTCTGGGATGCAGCCATGATGGGTGATTACATTTGGTATAATAAGTAAATTTTTAAGCACTTACCCTTTGTCTTTGGCATGGACATCTGCACCTTGCTGAAGCAAATACTCCACCACAGACACTCGGTTGTACCCGGCAGCAAAATGCAGAGGGGTCGAGTGTCTACCGTCTAGGTCTCGACAGTTGACAATATGCGGGTAAGCTGTCAAAAGTCTTTGCACTTGCTCCAAATCGCCCGATTTGGCCGCTTCCAAAATTTGGCACTCCACATCTGCACTGGTAGTGGGGGGGTCTAAAATAAGATTCATTCGGTTCTTTGTTTTGTTTAAACATTTCCTTCGCGGCGATTACCTTGTAATAGTTTCGCGACGTTTTCTGAAGCCACCTGCAGAGGTGTATAACCTTGTAATGATACTAGGCTAGCGTCTGCGCCGAAAGATAGGAGAATACGACACCCTTGCGCATCATCTTCACGTGCGCGTCTGTGTAAAGCCGTCTGTCCCAACCCGTCTACGGCATTCACCTGTTAAAACGCAATTAGTCATATTTTATATGCGCTTTAAGATAAGGGCTGTTTCAATCGAGAACGTGGGTCACGTAGGCACTGAATATATAAGGCACAACGGAGCATGGAGCAGGCTGTCAAGCTTTGGTACTCGCGACGAAATAAGATAAATAGACTCTTGTACAGTAGTGATTAGTTACTTTTATAGTTTCTTAGTGTTTTATTTAAAACACTTAAAAGTGTAATTAAGTTAAAAACGTTACAGTACAGTTTACTTGGTATCCAAGGGATATAACTGAATTCTAAGCTTAGACATCTTGAAAAAAAAGTCATAAAACAACAAACAATTTTGACTACAAATTCCAAGTGTTTGGTTTGTGAATGTTTGAACCATTGCATTTACTAAAATTATTGGATTTTTGTCTTTGATTTATCGTAAAATGTTTTAAACGTGATTTAAATTAACCATAAAAAAACATACCTAAAAACAGTTTTAAACAAAAAACGCTGGTTTAGTTATTATTATTTAATTATTCTTTTAGTCCAAAATGAGTTTTTAACCTTTTTAAACATTGATTTTTCTTCAAGTTTGAACAAAGGAATTTGTTTTTATTTTGTATTTTTTGTCAATTAGATGTGGATTTTACGTTATAGAATTTTTATATTTATTTTAAGATATTTTAAGAACGTTGTATAAAGTTCTAGGAAAATCATAGCAAATTTACAACAGTTCTGAAAGAAGAATCAATTTTGGAAACACTGAAAGTTCTATAAAAATCTAAGAAAAAATATTGTATCATTTGTTAGATTTTGTCTCATATGGCAAGATTTTTTTGGGACAAACTGTACTACTTACTTTGGCACCATGTCTTAGTAAAACATCCATGAGATCATAATTAGAGTTATCGGCGGCTAAATGAAGAGGCGACAGAAAGTCCTTATTTTCCTCATTTAAATTGGCACCTTTGCGAATTAGGGTTTCCAGAACCTGCTTTCGTTTCGGATACAGCGAATTCACAGCTATATGCAGTGCGGTATCACCGGTATAGGGGTGTTTAAAGTTGATAATCTCGGGGGTCAAATACTTCTTCAGCTTGCCCGTGTCGGCTTGGCGAGCCGCCTCCAATAATAAGTGTCCCTTGTACTCGTCTGAAATAACGAGATGAACAAAACTGTTCGACGAGTATTGAAAAATTGTTACCGGACACTTCATAGTTATTGGACAGTTAACATTAATACTGTAAAAACAAGAGTTCTACAAATAGTTACCTTAAAGTCAAATCATTAGATGACGCTGTATACAATTATAACTATCTCAGTCGGTAATAATATAGATTCTTATGTAAAATTGTCCCCTGAATCCGAAAAGACCGTCAAAAACTATAAAAGTTAAGCAGTTTTTGAGATATATGTAGTCAATTCCATATTATATGTAAAATTGATTATATTTCAAAAACTGTCCTACTTTTATAACTTTTGACGACATTTTCGGATTCAGCAAATTATATTTCATAGAAATTGAGTGCTTAATGTCCTGGATAAAAATTGCTGTTGACGAGAATTATTAGTGGCTGCTTTTTCGCTATGACATTTTTGACTAATTCATTTTTAGAGAGTAAGTAATATAGTGATTTATTCGTCACAGGACACCTTGCAGAATACAGTGCATGATCGAGAACATAAACTAATGGAACAAAATTAATAAATTCGGAAAATACTTTTAACATGCCACCCGAAAAAATATTAGATATGTATTAGGGTGTTTCAAAATAAGGCAATATTTTTCTTTTTTCAAATTCATGTGAAATTCTTATGCTGAAAAAAAAATTCTGTCAAAATTTGAGCTCTTAATATTAATTTTAATAGGTCCATCATCAAATTTAAAGTTTTCCCATTGATTTAACATGGAAAAATAGTTTTTTCAGATTTATTTCGCCTGCATGCTATGTAGAACTTTTTTTTGATTAACAATCACTGGTCCTTTTTTAGCATTAAATTATCTACAAAAAATCTTATAGAGTCCAGTTTGTAGATTCAACTCTTTCTTTTTTATTAACGTTAAAACGTATAAATTATAAAAAAAAAATTAATATTTTTACATTTAGCGGCTAAAGTATTAATCGTAGAAGAAAAAGTTAATTAGCAATTTTAAAGATCTTTTAATGCTCTACAAATTTGTTTTAAAAATTGTTATTATTATAATATATTATGCATAATCATGAAAATGGGATTTTAGACACTTTTAACTTTTGAACTGTAGGTACGATTTGTAGTTTAGCCGCTAAATATAAAAATATTAATTTTTTTTATAATTTATACGTTTTAACGTTAATAAAAAAGAAAGAGTTGAATCTACAAACTGGACTCTATAAGATTTTTTTTAGAATTTATACGTTTCAACGTTAATAAAAAAAAAACAGTTGAATCTACAGACTGGACTCTGTAAGATTTTTTGTAGATAATTTAATGCTAAAAAAGAACCAGTGATTGTTTATTAAAAAAAAGTTCTACATAGCGAGCAGGCGAAATAAATCTTAAAAAACTATTTTTTCATGTTAAATCAATGGGAAAACTTTAAATTCGATGATGGACCTTTTAAAATTAATATATTAAGAGCTCAAATTTTGAAAGAATTTTTTTTTAGCACAATTTACGAGAATTTTACATGAATTTGAATAAATAAAAATATTGCCTTATTTTGAAACACCCTAATATTTATAAATAATCCTGTTTCAGCCTAAACATTATAAATGCTTCACAAACTAGAGATACCACACTCAATGATATTTGCGACAAACTATTTCAGAAGTCAGACCAAGGAATTAGTAGTTAACTTCAGAATCCAGAAAAGGGATGAGGAATCCGAGAAAGAAATATATGAATTATATTATATTTACAAAAACGAAATAAAATAAATTACCTAAAACAGCAATTTATCTTTAAAAAATATTTAACAATTTATGTTATTTGATGTAAAGTTGTTATGGTTATATAAAAATTGTATGTCCAATAACTATGGTCCATGTGTCCAATTACTACACTCACAGGCAAAATAATCGATCCACACAAATTTTCGATGAATTTCAATCGCAAATAACTTGTTTATTTGATGTCGGATTTAAACGAATATTAAAGAATATTGTAGATAAATTAATGGACAATCGCTCACATTTTAAAAAATTACTAAAAAATATACGTACGTTTATAATATACAGGTTTAAACAAATATATTTTTTTACCATAAGTTTAAGCCACTCTGTAGAGTGGCAAAACCGTATATTGTTCTAAATTAAGTTTTATTTATCAAGTCACATCTATTCTTAACAGTTTTGATTTTGGTTCACCTCGATATATTTATTTTTGTGGAAAATATGGATTTTTTTAAAAAACATTGCAATTTCCATTATTTTTCTGTATGAAGAACTAAGGTTGCTATGGTCCATCCATAGGCTATGGAGGATGACAGTGACAGTTTTGTTGAATCATCCCATACTTGGACATTTCATACACGGCTTTCAAAAGCTATCAAATTGTTTTTTGCAAATTAATGTTTAAATTTTGAGGTGTCTTCTCACTTTAAAAAATGGATATGTCCCCGACTGATGTTGCCAGAGCCATTAATTTAATCCAGGATGGACGGTCACAGTATTCCGTGGCAAGTGTTTTAAACGTCACAAGAAGTAAAGTACAAAGGGCAACATCAGTCGGAGACATTTTTAAAAGTAAGAAGACACCTCAAAATTAACACATTAATTTACAAAAAACAATTTGATAGCTTTTAAAAGCTGTGTATGACATGTCCAAGTATGGGATGATTTAACAAAACTGTCACTGTCATCCTCCGTAAGCTATGGATGGACCATAGCAACCTTAGTTCTTCATACAGGAAAAATATTGGAGATAGCAATGTTTTTTTAAACAAATCCATATTTTCCACAAAAATAAATATATCGAGGTGAACCAAAAAAAAACTGTTAAAAATAGATGTGACTTGATAATTAAAACTTAATTTAGAACAATATACGGTTTTGCCACTCTACAGAGTGTCTTAAACTTATGGTAAAAAACATCTTTTTGTTTAAACCTGTATATTATAAACGTACGTCTATTTTTTAGTAATTTTTTAAAACGTGAGCGATTCTCCATTAATGTATCTACAATATTCTTTAATATTCGTTTAAATCCGACATCAAATAAAAAAGTTATTTGCGATTGAAATTCATCGAAAATTTGTGTGGATCGATTATTTTGCCTGTGAGTGTATCATTAAAAATACTTTAAAAGGCGCACTCACAAGCCAGTCTTTCTTGGAGGTCTCTGGTCGGCGCGACGTCGATGGCCGATTTGGAGTGGCAGTTGAGTTGGTGCGGGTCGGCGCCTTCGCTGAGCAGCAGCGAGCAGACTTCGACGCGCGACTTGGACGCCGCCTCGTGGAGAGGCGTGAAAGCCCACAAATCGTTGGCGTTGACGTTCGCCCCGTGTTTGATCAGCATTTCCGTCACCTCGAAGTGACCGTAGGAGCACGCGTTGTGCAGCGGAACCAGGCCGCTAAACAACGAAATTATGATTGGGTCGTCCCGACCAGTAGTTTTTTTTTACAGTTTCTCTACCGAAATCAATGAGACCCGTATTTTTTTTTGCCTTAATTCGATTTTTCTCTTTTTAAGACCGACATTTTTTCTTGAAAATGTGATAACGTAGTCGAAAATGTATCGATCGTTACAATTTTTTTAATTGTAGGTAAATGTTTACTAACGTACAAAAAAATTATAAAAAATTAAGTGAATTCACTCAATTTTATTTAAAATTGTTTTGACAAAATTTTGCATTTGTTACTTTTAAAAGATATGGGTGATTCTACAAAAGTTGGACAACTTGATGTTAGCAGTCAATAGAGTAGGTATTTTAATATTTTTTG
Organism: Brassicogethes aeneus; assembly: GCA_921294245.1. NCBI lineage: Eukaryota > Metazoa > Arthropoda > Insecta > Coleoptera > Nitidulidae > Brassicogethes > Brassicogethes aeneus. The sequence continues at coordinate 54,104,005 of OV121137.1, forward strand.
TAAATATTTTAGTATATTACAAAAGATGCACAACTTGTCCACCCAATTTTTTTTCAAAAGCACGTTTGTAGAAAAACATAATAAATATTCAAAACATCAGTACCTTGGCGTGTCACAACTCCTGAATCAAATATTTGAGTGATTTTATTTTAAAATATATTCAATTTATCTTAAATTTTTCAATTTCACTACAAACTATAAAACATTAAATAATGTATTCTTCATATTTTATCATAGATTCGAAAAATAGCAATTTTTAAAAAATTGATAATCTTTGTACTTTTACCCGTCAGTTCTGTGTCCAATGTTAAAATTCAAAATTACTGCGAAATCAAATTCTCAAATTTGAATCCCATTCATCAGTACCGTGTCGTCAGTTCTATGTTCGATGTTTCGGTTATCTTTTTTTCGCAAACTTCAATTTTAATTCTGCTTGCGCAGAACTTGTTTATTTAATGTCATGATAAACTCATATCAATTTGGAGTGGGTTCCATATCTAATAATTGAGATATCGGTATACCCAAAATCCACCAGCCGCCACTGATGTGTGTTATTATTTGATTTTAAGATATTTAATGTATTATATGCTCAAAGTTGCAATAAATCTTATATTTTCCAATAAAGTATGTATTTAATTAGTACCCTGGTATACTCTTTACTTCCCTTGCATACAAATTTAGAAAACACAGATATTTCAGAAACTGTTTGAAAAAGTGACTGGCTCGGTCTGGAACAGTATATTTATTATATTATCTATGTTCTCATGACAAAATACTGTTTAATTTAACTATATAAACAAAATGAGGTCAAAAGTTGCCCAACTTTTGTAGAATCATCCATATAAAAAGTATATATACATATATGGAAGTTAATTTTGGTTAAAATAATAAAAAAAAGAAGTATTACATACCTAAAAAGTAATTGAATGCACAATTAACTTTTAAAAACGAGATTTCGAAGAAAAGTAGAACCCAAACAATTCCGAAAAATGTTGGTCGGTTAACAGATATGAGTGAGGCAGTCTTTTTGAGTGAGGCTCTATCAGGAAGGGAAATAAGTATTAAGCCTAAGAGGTCCAGAAACTAATGCGCAGGTTAATTATGTTTAGGAATAACAAATTTTCGTTTGATTTCATATTTCGTTTTTTTTAAATTTATTGCCAGACATTCCCTACAATGTAACTTTTTATAATCGTTTCCAAATATTTCAAAATAAAAAAATGTTGAGCAATTACTTACACCCAAAAGTTCTTGCGTTGTTTTCATAGTAAAATAAAATGTTAATATTCACTTACCAGCAAAACAAACTGTCAAATCTTTACTTTTTTTAAACACAAAGGTTTTAAAGCCTTCTTAATTTATTTACTTCTGTACACACTTTAAAACTTAATAAACATTCAAATTTAGAGAGTTTGAAAGCGATATTATTAAAAAATGCATTAATATTTGGTATCAAATTTAAAAAAAGTTTATTTCTTTTATGACCAACGAACCACCCTCTTATTTAAAAAATAGTTTGGGCATAAAGTATGGTTTTTTAATTTTTGAAAGCTACTAAAAATCAGCATTGCAAAAAAGGATAAAAATTGTATTTTTTCCAGACTACTTGACCCAACATGAAGCAGAAAAGCCAATTCAAGGCACTCTAGATATAGAGATAAAATTTAATCAAAAAATAATTTTACCTTTCAAAAATTGACAAGTGACATACTGAATAAAAAATAAAAAGTTAAGTGCATTTTCGGTGAAAGGGGAAATGACAAAAATTTGTTAAATATGTCAAAAAGTTCTGAATAACACTTTATAAAGGTTACCCCAGTTTCATGACCGTCGATAAAATACCAAATTTTTGCGATGAACCACAATTTACTACAAAATTTCATTTTCATTAAAAAATAATAAATAATAAAATTTGTTCATATTATCTATCAAATTTAAACGAAAAAAAAAGTAAAAAAAAGGGGCAATGTCAAAATTTTGACCTCAATTTTTTTTTTATTTTTTAGAAAAAAACAATTAATGAATTCACTTTTTTGTATTTAGTAAACATTACCTGCAAAATTGTAACGATTGAAACATTTTTCGCATTTTCAAGAAAAAATGTCACTTGTAAAAAGAGAAAAATCAATGTTTTTTAAAAATTTCCTACGGGTAAACAAAACAAATTTAAGCAAAAAAAAATACGGGCTTATCGATTTCGGTGGAGAAACTGTAAAAAGAATTTCGTTGAAAAATAACGACCTATATTTGAGATGGAAAGGCCCCTCAGTTTTCAGTCAAAATCTACATCTGCATGGAATATTTCGATCTTTATATAACCATTTGTAAAGGTTTTTTGGCAAAAGTTCGAGATTAGGTCTTGCTTTAAATATTTAAACAAAAAAAAATTATTTGCAAAAATTTATTTTTATACCAGGTATAGTAATTTTACTTAGAATTTAAAAATAACCTATTTGAAATAACAAAGTTGTGACATTTTGTTCAAAATATTTTAGAAAAAGCTTATTTTGATTTCGATTTTGTAAATCCAACTGTTTTAAATAATCAACACACTGGAATTATTGTGTGCCTGTTTTTACACATCTTAAAACGTTTGTCGATTTTATAAATTCCAAAAATATTAAGGCAATATGGAATATTCAACAGTCCATTTTAAAATTTGTATACAATGTTTTGTAGTTTGGCTAGCACATCCACATTTTGGAAAAAAAACTGAAAATGCTGAAATTTCAAAAAGCTATTTGTTTATAAAATAGGCATACAAAAATATTAAAAAAAAAAGACCCAATGTCGAACTTTTGCCAACAAAGTGGAAGATTGTTACATTTTTTCCTATTTACGAACGGTTGTATAAATATCCATTTTTCTAGTTCCAAAATTCCAAAATTATAAAAAATCATAAACCTTAAAATTGTCCATATAATTTTTCGTATCGTAGACAAAAAAAAAATTCCAGGCATACCTAAATTTTGACTGAAGATTTGACGTGACCCAATATCAAATATTTGGATGATACTCGATTGATGATGGGGTCAAATTTGACACGTAAAAATTGACATAAAAGTCGAGTCTCACCCCTTATCTTTGGCGTGCACGTCGGCCCCGTTCTGCAGCAGCAGCTGCACGACGCGGTTGCGGTTGTAGCCGGCCGCCAGGTGGAGCGGCGTCGACCGCCGCCCGTCGCTGGCGTGGCAGTTGACGTTGAGCGGGTTCAGCAGCGCCAGGAGGCGGTCCTCGGCGCCCGAACGCGCCGCCTCCAGCAGCTCGTCCTTGCGGTACTCCCCCGTCAGGACGGGTCTGGTTACGGCGTCGGCCACCTCCAGCGCCGTCTTGCCCTCCGTGTTGCGCACGCTGGCGTCCGCGCCGTGTTGCAAAAGAGCTGAAGGATGAAACACGGATTACATCAATAAATAGAGTATTTGTTCTACAAAAAAGATCATTAAGAATAATCTTTGGTATGCGTTCGAGAGAGACATGCCGAGACATATTTAGGAGTAATAATATTTTGACAGTCTATGGTATCTACATATATAACTAGAGATGGGAAAATTCCCATTTGACAAAGATTCCCGGAAACTTTCCATCGAAAATTCCCGAAATTTTCGGAATGTTTCAAAAAAAAAATTTTTATTGCGAAAATATTTTTTTTATGCCAGGGATTTGCAAAAATATATAACACATTAACTTTTTGTCAAATTTTATTAAGAAAAAAAAAATGTTTATAAGAATGTAACTACAATACTATTTTTAGTATCTTTTACTTTGGAATATTCCTATTGTATACTGAAACCTACAAAATAAAAATAAAATGTTTATTATTAGAAATTCACTGCTAGTAAATCCTAGATATTACGTAAAAAAATTAAAATGGACAAAGTAACTAATATATAGGAATATTAAAAAGATACTTTTTTTGCACTATTTTGTAATAATTCCAAACACTAGATTTTTCTCTTGGCATTGTGCTATGCCTATAAATAAACAACAAAAATGTAAGAATGATTTTAACTTTGTTTATTGTTTTTATTTTGTTTTACTTTTTTTTAAAAAGTTTTTTGTGATGATGTTGAATAATCCGGCTTCATTGAGGTTATGTAACATAACTTACATTATTTATACTTCTCAAGATACATACACCTTAAGATAGGATGGTGCGCATGTTGGGCGGGGCTTAAATACGTCACTTGATGAGTGTTTTTAAATCTTTAACGTGCTTTTTAATTATCTGCTGCTAAAATTCTTGTTTTTGCGATGCTTTTGGATGTTAACTTGCTCTACTTTTTGTTTAACTTGTCGTTTTTGTGTTCGGTAAGGTTAGAATTACTTTTCAAATTAGTGTTATTGCGTTAGGTTAACCTGTTAGGTTTGTTTATTATTGTTTTTGTGTTGCGTTAACTTGTTTTGTTTGTGTTTTAGTTTGTGTCATGCCATTAGCATTTATTAAAATGCAAATGGCATATTTGGATGCAATTCGGACAACCAGTCCAAGAAAAACCCTTTAAATAAACACATTAAATTTCATCGATTCCCTAAAAACTTTGAATTGTGCAAACAGTGGTTAAATGCCACAAAAAGAAAAGACAATATTAACGTTAAGACCGCTTCTGTTTCCTATAAACATATTCTGGACAGTTTAATTTAAAACACCAACGCTTAAACTACAGCCCTAAATGTCATCAAGGACTGAAAGCATCCATTATCCAAATTAAAACACTTTCTTCAATATTAAGTTTAATAAAAACGCACTATGTCCAGATATTTCTCTATTTTCTTTGATAATATTATTCGTGTATTCTCACGGCAACTACTCATCAAGTGACATCATGCGCGGGACGAACCAAAACTCGTACACGGAAGCATCCAGCCCTGCTATACGATAAAGAAGTATCGGGTTTTCGCAACGCGCGCGCCATCTGGTGGACTTCAACAGCATTGCGTGAATTTAAGAATTGTCAACAATACATTTAAAGCATACGAACTGCACATCATGTATCTGTCTATACAGTCAATGAAAGAAATAATATTCATAGTGTTACCGCTTATGTTTAAGCGTTAAAAGTTAATAAATCTTTACAGTATCACAATAACAATGGTTGGTTTAAGAATTTAGGAATATAAATACTGCATTTAATGAAATTCCAAAGTGTAAGGTGCAATATAAGTGATATTTTTGTGCATTGGGTCTACATTTCTCCATAAAATAGTTTTAACTATTAAAAAAAAATCTAACTTCTCTATTATGAAATAAGAATATCTGTATCAAAGGTAGGTTAATGTATTAGAACAAAAAATATCATCTAATTTTGTATTTTAAGGTTAGAAAAATCTATTTTGACCAAAATAAATAAGTGGATTATTTGGAAGAGTGTGTTAATATGGTCATAAATAAATATAGGTATACTAAATAATTGTTGAATATGGTTCAAATTAAATTGAAGCATTTATACTTCCAATGACAAAACTTGGGCATACCCACTTTAAGTTAGATTATAAGAAAACAAACAATTTTTAGAGAAACTTGCAATGTGAAAATATTTAATACTTCCATGACATGTGATTTATTAAAACTTTTAAAGTTATAATGATTTTTCGATGTAGATCAAGTTCAAGTTTTAACTATTTGTATTGACAAAACTTTATGTAGGTACACTTTAAGATGGATAAGAAAAACTACCACATTTTTAAATACCAGTCTTTTAAATAATCCAAAATACTTATTTATTTTAGACAAAATAAATTTTTCTAACCTTAAAATTACAAAATTAGATGATATTTTTGTTATAATATATTAACCTACCTTTAAAACAGATATTCTTATTCCTTAATCGAGAAGCTAGATTTTTTTTAATAAATGCTGTTTAGTTAAAATTATTTTATGGAGAAAACCAGATATGTGGACCAAATGCACAAAAATATTACTTATTTGGCACCATACAATTTAGAATTTCATTAAATGCAGTATTTATATTCTTAAATTCTTAAACCATCCATTGTTATTGTAATGTTATAAAGATTTATAAATTTTTAACGCCTAAACATAATATTATTTCTTTCGTTGACTATACTTTTGACAGATACATAACCTGAAAAGCCTTAAATGCCAAATTTTCAAAAGACTGCGTTCCGTATACGGGGTCACGTGGTGGGACTTTGAGGTGTGAAGCATAGTACAAGAATTTTGAAAATGACCCATTTATTGAAATAAGTGTTCATTGCCAAGCTTGTTAAACGTTTATAAAAAAAAATAAGTTATTATTTGTTAAATAAATTGTTTTAATTGACTTGCCTAGTTGTCCCACCCATCACAAAAAATCAAAATATTTTTGATTTTAATAGCAAATAAACTGCAAATGAAATATATCTCAAGGGATATGTATGGCACGCCGTTTTAGCATTTATTAGATAAAAGTTTAAAGATTAAAGTTTAGCACTTAAATTATGTTTAAATACATCATTGACTACTCAAACATAATTTTACATTTTAAATTATCATTTTGTATTCGTTTACTCGCATCTATTAGGTATAAACGCATACGGCAGTGTAGTAGCTATTCGATGGCTAGACCCGCACGCATTCAAATATGAAAAACTTCCCTTCTACACTCACTCTAAATTTTTTTTTTATTCAAAGGTAACATAATAAACTTCGATTTTATGCTATTTTAAAAAAAATTAAAAAATACACATTGTTTCAAAAAATGCAAATTTTTCCAAAATTTCAAAAAAATATTGCAAATTTTTTTTTGCAAAAACGGTATAGCCCATTGAAAAGTACGGAAAAAATCATTTAAGGTGGTTAAATTGAAATATTTAATAAAGAGATGAACAGAATTTTTAAATAAAAAGCGATTTCACCAAAAAGTAAAAAATCGATAAATTCCAATAATCCATAACTCTTGATTGAACAATCCTAGAGAAAAAAAATGTTATGCTATGATTCTTCCTTATAAGAACAACAAATAAATAAAGTTTAAACAAAATCGGTGACAAAAATTTTTTTCACCTGGTACACTTGGCAAATTTTGCCCCAGATATGATTTGGGACTGACCTATGCAAACGTCGATTTTTCCCTTAACAGCCGCCTCGTGTAGAGGAGTGTAGTTCCAGTTGTCCCGAGTGTTCGGATTGGCTCCCGCCTCAAGCAATAACCTGACTACGTCTGCGTGGCCGAAAGAGCAAGCGTTGTGAAGGGGGTGAAGGCCTCCGTCATCCCGCGCCTGTATCGAGGCACCAGCCGACAGCAAGAACTCCACCACATCGCGTCTACCATAACCTAAAAAAAATGCGTCGGAATTGGGGATTTTTTGCTGGATCAACATCAAAAATATTTTTTTTTTCAATCTTGAATACCACACGGTGGTCAAAACTTAAGTATAGGACGAACAAAAATGCCAATCAAAACTGATAGCATATTTTGATTATAGACCCTTTTGGTGTTTTTCTATTTCTATATATTATTTTGCAATTTTTGTACTAAAACTACCTGTACAATTTTAATTTTTTATTGAGTCGCCTATTATTTTTTACCACTCAAAACAAAACATAACAAAAAAACGAAGATTTATATCTTAAATATTTTTTATAACAAAAAATACTGGAAGTTTGTCTATGAAATAATTACAACTTGCAAATTTTGTAAAACAATAATTAAGGTGGTTATGAAAAAAATTGCTATACGTTATAACGCAAGTGACATTTTGCTTTAGTTGTTCATTTAATGTATACTTTATAAAGTTAAAAATATATACATATTTTAAAATGAAAATTAAACCGAAATTCAAGTTAAGTCATGAAGAAAATCGAAAGAAGGTATGTGCTGGCTGTGGAGACAAAATTGTTTTTGGTAATCGAAAAATTCAGAGTTTAGGGTTTCTGAGAAAATATAAAAATTACTGCAGACTTTTTCAAACGAACATAAGTGATTCAAAATTACCTACTTCAATATGGTAAAAACGGTATTTTTGCATAGCCACAATTGCCAAATTTTCAAAATTTAGAAATTGCTAGAGAATTTCGCGGCAGCCAAAAATGTATGTACTTTATCTGCAAAATGGCAAGATATAAAGGGCATAAAAAATTATTAAGGGAAGAGGACGGACGAACGAACTAAAGTTTTGATATGCTCTTCCTTTCTAGGGGATATCGCTAGATGTAAGAAGCATGTTTGTACAGAGACTGAAGAATTTAAAAATACTGTTTCCATGTTTAAAACAATTCCATGTAAAACCCAAGAAAAAGTTTTACTGAAAATTTAAGGCAAGCAGTAAATGATTTTGCTTCAAAGAATCTTTAGTTATTTATTAGTTTTGTATTAGGTACCTTAAAACAATAAATAAGATATTGCAAACTGTATTTTACATTATTTTGTATTTATAATGTAATTTATCCATATTTCAGTCATGTATCTGCCAAATTTTTAAAAACATTTGATAATGGTACTAGAGTATTTTATCGAAATGGCATAAACAATTTTAAAATACTAAGAAATATCCAAAACTTTAATAAAGGATCAGCTGGGATTTTGATAAATACATTTTTGTGTTGTGTTACCAAAAGAGTCTATAATCAGATTATGCTATCAGTTTTGGTTGGCATTTTTATTCGTCCTATACTTTACCGTGACCTAAGTTGATATGAACGTTATTTCCTAAAATCATCATTGCCTAAATTTGATTTGACTATTATTCTTCATGGTGCACAAGTTAAAAATATTTGTATGCATTTTACAAACTATTAATTTATTTAATACTGTTTTTAACACTTTCACTGCAAAGTTTCTATTTTTATATACAATAAATAAATGTATATGGACTTTCTAGATAGACGCATGGTCTGCTGAATAACAAAAACAAGATTGGATAATCGTTAAAATTCAAGTTATGCCTTATTACATCATCTAGAAATTTTGTATTATTATTGCCAGATAATTAAAGACAATTCATCCAGATGTTCAGTTGATGTTTTTTTTAAATTATATTTTGTATTAAACATGGAAATATATATTAATATTTAACAATATATTGTTAAATATTAATTAGTTTAATTATGTATTTGCATTTAAAAGAACAAATCAATTCTCCTTATATTTTACTAATTATTAATAGAGATGTGTGAAAACAAACATCAGCTTTTTTCTGTTCTTTTTCCAAATTTTATGTTCTTTTTTAAATTTAGTCTGGTACTACCAGATGCCTATTTTTACGTTTTTTGCCATTGGAAACTTACTTTTTTTACTATTGTAATCAAGCAAATTTTTCCCACAAAAATTTGCGAATAATTTAATAAAAATATATAGAGATGTTTAATGAAAAAGTGACAATACATTTTTTAGTATTTGTTGCTAAATTTAATGAATTATGCATTATTAAGAAGTTTGCATTATGGCCAAGGCCATAAAAATTAATTTACTACTTTGGACCCATGAAATGGGCCATTTTAAGAGAACAAAAGGCACGAATGTGCTAGGTTCATTAAAACATAAATCGTACAAAAGTGAGGTTAGATAAATCTGATAGGGCCATTTCAAACATGCCGATGGGATAAATTTCAAAACTATTTTCATAAAAAAAATTGTAGGTAATTTATTATACTTATATTATTTTGGCATCAAAATTTTCAAAAATGTTCTTGTTTTATAATGCTGTACAATAAATAAAAGAAACGCAAGAAATATTTTATAAAATTAGAGATAATATTAATAATGGACAGTTGTCCATTTTTCAAATTATCTCTACTTTTATAAAATATTCCTTGTTTTTTAACCCAATAAAGAAGAACATTTTTAATGCATTACCCGAGGCATTACCTAAAACTTTTTTTATAAAAACAGTTTTGTGATTTGTTTGTCTGCATGCTTGAAATGGCCCTACTGTCAGATTTATCTAACCTCACTTTATACATTTAATAATTGTACTATGCTCCACACCTCAAAGTCCCAACGAAAGAAATAATATTATGTTTAGGGGTTAAAAATGTATAAATCTTTATAACATTACAATACCAATGGTTGGTTTAAGAATTTAGGAATATAAATAGTGCATTTAATAAAATTCTAAAGTGTATGGTGCCAAATAAGTAATATTTTTGTGGATTTGGTCCAAATATCGGGATTTCTCCATAAAATAATTTTAAATGAACAGCATTTGATCTACATCAAAAAATCATTATAACTTTAAAAATTTTAATAAATCACATGTCATTTGAGTATTAAATATTTTCACATTGCAAGTTTCTCTAAAAATTGTTTGTTTTCTTATAATCTAACTTAAAGTAGGTATGCACAAGTTTTGTCATTAGAAGTATAAAAGCTTCAATTTAATTTGAACCATATTCAACAATTATTTAGTATACCTATATTTATTTATGACCATATTAACACTCTTCCAAATAATCCACTTATTTATTTTGGTCAAAATAGATTTTTCTAACCTTTTTATTATTTTTTGTTCTAATACCTACGTTAACCTACCTTTGATACAGATATTCTTATTCCAAAATATAGATTTTTTTTTATAATTCGTCGTAGTTAAAACTATTTTATGGAGAAATGTAGACCCAATGCCCAAAAATATCACTTATTTGGCACCATACACTTTAGAATATCATTAAATGCAGTATTTATATTTCTAAATTCTTAAACCAACTATTGTTATTGTGATACTATAAAGATTTCTTTCATTTACTATACTTTGACAGATACATAACCTGAAAAGCCTTAAATGCCAAATTTTCAAAAGACTGAGTTCCGTACGTGGTCACGTGGTGGGACTTTGAGGTGAGGAGCGTAGTACCTTTTAGGTTTTTATGAGCCTAGCACAAAAAAGTCACTTCTTAGCCTAATGAAATAAATAATTATAATTTACCTATAATATTCTTAAGTTAAAGTTACTGAAGAATAAAAAAATATTTTTTAAGTATTGATCAAGTATGCAGATTACAATGGGATAATTGAGAGAATCCAGTAAAAATTATCTTTATTTGTATTCGCCATGGCTTGGATTGAATTAAAGATTCTCATGTTACCTACATTGGTTAATAAACTAATTAAATCTCTTGGAAAACTTCTTGGACCAAATATTGCTTCTCTTATATTATTAAATAAATATCTAATAGGAACTTCTTTAGTTTCGAGTAGGAACCATCATAATTAAAATAAAACAAAACACATTATAAACAAAGACAATTGGTTGGTGTCTAAAAGAGCCCCTATCAACAAAAAGCCTTACCAGCTGCAAAATGCAGAGGTGTAGACTTCCTTCCGGCCGTGTCCCTAGCATTAACCGTTTGAGGGTTGATCAGGGTCCTCACCCTGGCGATGTCTCCCAACTTGCACGCCTCGAAGAGCTCCCTGAAAGGGTCCGTCGAGCTGCCAACAGGCTCCATTGAAGCCTTCAAAACTTCACGACGGGAGGCCATTTTTACCAACGATCACCACAAAAACGCACTTTACACCCCGCACATCGCTAGCGTGAACGATAACGTCGCGCTTTAACGGTTTTTCCCATTAATTAGTCCATTTTCGGGCGATTAATATGTTTGTTTTGTTGATGTGTGTCGAAAGGTAAACCGAGAGTGGGGGTGAATGACATTAACGTGACAGCATCGGTATTGCAGCGGTCCACTTTATCGTCTATAAATTATAAAGTGGTGTTCCTGGGTATGGGCTTTGTCGATGGCGATGTTCCCGGTATTTTTTATTTTCTTTACTTTCAGCTCCGCTTATAGGTTATAGGTTATAGTAAATTTAAAACTAAACCACGTACACGTCATCGAAATGCTACTCAAAATAGTATAGAATATAAATATTCTCTTATTGGCGACACTGCTGTGCAATGTTGCCATCCCGTAAAAGATGAACAATACGAAAACCGTTTTGTTTATAGATTTCCGTACGGGAATCTATAAACAGCACTACAGCTTATGTATTGTTCATCTTTTACAGGAGAAAGGAAGAAAGGCAATCTAAACTGTGTCTAGAATCGAAATAGACAAAACAAAATTTGACTGACAAAAGTCGTTTTTTCGCGTAAATACCATGAAATACTATGGTTATTAAACTTAACCGTGGTTAATAGTTAAGGCATTTTTGCGTTTAGAGTGCGTTCAAAAATCCTAACTATGACGTCACAAATACCAGACCATAAAACTATATCGCTGAGCTAGTTATTCAACGTGGTTAATAGTCTTTCTCTTTTTAATATATATTTTTCTCTGTCAAAAAGTTGTTTACATTTGAAATTTAAAATATTTTAAGTAGGTACAATTGCTCTTAAACCGAATTTAAACTTTGTATTAAAATGGTAAACGGGGTGTTGTCAGTAAAAATAAATGATAGGGTGCTCCATATTGTGAATCTCCACAAGTGGAGGAATTATATGCAGGTTTTTTTATATTCTTCCTTCTTTTGTATTAAACATGTAGGAGAATTGGATAACGTGTATTAAAAAAACTAGTACCTATAGAAAAAGAATATACTAGGTATAAAAAGAGGCAAAGAAATTTATTTACACCGGTAAAAGCATAGAAATTAAATATAAATAGGTAAAAACACATTTCAAAAATTATAGGTTATGAACAAGTAAACAAATGTCAAATGTTAGAAACCTAACCATGGTTATATGAATTAATTGTGACGTCATGACTTATTTAACCGTAGTATTATACATAGTATTTACGCGAAAAAACGACTAAAATATATATAGTCACGGCCAAATCTGTATGGGTGCACGTCATCAACGGCATATGACGTCAGCGTTAAGGTCTATTCATACGTGCCCAGACACAATCTAACGCTCGTGTATTGTTGACTGTTTATAGCGGTGGGGGCTGTTATTAAGATGGAATTATAACGTCCTTGTTATAATCTTCTGCACTAACTAATTAAAAGAGAAAACAAACGGAGTTTATTACATTTTTATTACATATGCACATAACAAAAAAATACTAAATTATCAGAAACACAAAAATAATAAATTACCAGTCGTCCTTGTCATCAGAGCAAACCAGGTCAGAATGGAACCTAGACCAAACCAGGTCTAGGTCTAGGGAATGGAAGTCTGATTATTTCCCCAAATTTATTATTAAGGGCGCAATCTCTTCGAAATCTAATAACGGCTAGTTGCCAACAAGCCTTATTTCATTGTTTGCACAATCCAGGGATAGAATCTTATAAACATAATGTATAATATTATTTATAATAATTTGCAACAAACGATGCTTTCGGACGAAATGTCACAATTACAAAAATACGTCAAATATAAAATGACAGCGACCCATCAATAATATTGAACGGTGCGCGCCAGCCTTAAGCTATTACCAACTGGCACACACAAAAATTACTAAGTGAATGGTTTTATTTTGATAATTTCGTGAAAAAACGTTTTAAAACAAGGAAATTGTTACAGTTCTTGATAAACAATACGCAAATGAATGATTTCTTTTTAATAACACATCAGAATTACGCCTTAAAAAAGCAAATTTAACGGCAGTAACTTTACAATTCAAAGTTGGTAATGCTGACGTCATTATATCTCATTGATGACGTGCACCCATATAGATTTGGCCGTGACTATATTTAACTTTGACATTTTGCTTTACGTCAATTGTGCCAACCTAGTAACAGGAATTAAACTTCTATTTTCAAAGATTTATTTAACTTTATTGATAAATTATGGTAGAATAGACAAAATAGTATGAAACTACAAGTCATATTTTTCATTGTGTCAAATATTTTAAACAATATTTATAAATCGGTTCTTATTTTACCTTATAGTCACTTTTACTAACTTTACTATTTAAGTACTTAAAATAGCATGGCAAATATCGCCTAGTGAAATAAATACATAAAAGCTGTTAAAAACAAAATAAACTTATTTAAAAACTAAAAAATTGTAAATCTCACCAAGAGTTTTTTTTAACAATTTTGTTTTCATTAAAGAAAATTTATAGAATTGTCAGTTTAATAACTACAATTTTTGTGTTAAACATTTTTTTAACAAAAATTTCAACCGATAAGGATAAAACTGTTTCTTATTTAAGATTTTATTTTCAAAAGGTCTTTGGAAAATAACACAAATTAAATTCAATTTTTAAACCTTACTTACTCAAAATAGTGCGTAATTTTTGGAAACTATAATCGAAATTACATTATTTGATTATTAATAAAATAATAAATAACAATTGTTTATTTAAATATATAAGTAATTAAGAAATTCGCCACCCGTAACGTAATATGTTTATCGCGCAGGTCTGACTCACCCTCTTTTTTGGTTGTTTTTGTTAATAAGAAATAATTATAATCCCTACAACGTAATCAAGCGTTCAGTTATAATTTGGCTTTGATGGAACGAACATGCTCATTTATTACTTTTATCTACATCAACAAATTGCTAGGTATACCTAATAATATATTATTAATATATATTATTCTAATTAGAATTCTATTAGGTTAAATAATACTACGAATATTTTTGATATTAAAAAAAAATTAAAAAACAAAAGTTGCAGTCCATAAATGGTCTAATTGTATTTTTTTTCCAGGTCCAACATGTTAAAGCCATGGCTATTAAGCCAATGAATATTAAGAAATAAGACAACCATATAAGGATAATGGGATTTAACCAGAACTCATCAATAAATTTGGCAAGTACCAATTTATTATTTTTAAATTTTTTGACTAAAATAAAAGTAGGTACCTAGGTATTTATTCGCTAATTTTTAAGTTTTTTTAACTAAATTTTTTCAAACTTGCTTAGTTTACTTTTATTTATAAAATCGCCTCTGATTTTTAATCTTTAGAAAATTTAAATAGTTTTTTGTTGTTTAAAATCAATATATATATATTAATATATATATATTAATTGTATGCTACGACACCCACATAACCGATGTACAATCAAACACCCACACTTATATACGTATAAAATAGAAGGATCACATGTTGCTGTATTAGCACCCATGTAAATCTTGTCTATGAGGCACCAAAATGTATGAACTTGTGATATTGCGTGTCAAACTGACACCCTACAGCGTTGCCAAGATATTTCACTGTTTTATACGTATAAAACAATATTGTCAAAATGGCACCCCCCTTAATATTGGTCCTAATGACACCAATATGTATGAACTTGTGATATAACAGGTCAAAGTGACACCTTACAGATATTCATAAACATAACATATTTTTGGAAAATAACGGTTTTATACATATGACACAAAATTGTCAAAATGGCACCCTCGTTAATCGTGGTCCGAATGACACCAATATCTATGACAGGTCAAAGTTATTCTTACACGAAATATTCCTTTCTTTCTTTTTAAATCTGCAATTTAAGCCAAAAAAAACCTGAATGCACGTAGTACACGAACGCCCTTATTGTGGATATATGGGCAACTAAATAAAAATATGTTTTAAGTACTCTTAGTTTAATAACATAAACATATTAAAAAATAATACAAAAACACATACGTAATTAAAAAAGGTACATTAATAAAAAAGTACTAAATAATTACAAAAATTATGTAAATAATAATTAAAATAAAACTTAAAATTACGGTAAATATTGTATTTTATTCCCAAATTTAACAAGGTCGGTAGTATTTTTTTATTTGCGTACATTAAAAACATATTTTTTTTAAACATTCAGATTCAACATCTAAAAATGTACGGGTCAATTTCAATTACTGTTACCTTTCATTGTTTTAAATTGTTAAAACGGTTTAAACCCTTAAAGTCAAAAGTACACCCCTGTTATTTAATTAGCGGATTACTAACATAACACATAATAATTTTAAATTGTTTGTTGCTGTTGCATGTAAACCAAATTAAAATTTTAAAAAATTAATAACACGCAAAAAAATAAAAATTAAAAAATTAAATTATAAAATCTAATTAAATTGTATGTTGCGATATTTTATTTATACCTACTTACCTGCCAATTCCCATGTAAAAAGTGTAAAGATTTGTCAAATTTAGATTATTTAAAAGAGCCCCACTCTTTTTGGCATTGCAAATTATAAAGTGATACGTTTTTACACTGCGCGTCAAAATTAACGCATAATAAGTAAAAAAAGTCTTAACTCTAAAACGCCTTTACTAATCTTTATGAAATTTTTTAAAAAATACTTCATCTTATACATGTTATAGGTATATGTTCGAGGGTTTTTCAAGAAAATATGTTTAAAGTCCTTTTATTTAATAATAAAAAAACGTTTGAAAAATAACTTTTAGGGATTTTTTTTAAGTAAATAAGAAATATGCTGTTAAAGACCGTATTTTTATTAGTATACCCTGAAAATTTTGTACATATCAAACGAACATTAACGAAGTGCTTCAAAGTCGTTAAAAATGACCCCTTTTTGATTATTTTGCTGAAAAGTGGTCATTTTTGATGACTTTAAAGCGCTGTATTTTCGTTACTATTCGTTTGATTTGTACAACATTTTTAGGGTATACTTACAAAAATAAGGTATTTCACAGCATATTTTTTATTTACTTAAAAAAATTCCCTATAAAAGTTTTTTTTTGAGCGTTTTTTATTATTAAATTAAAGGGCTTTAAGGATATTTTCTCAAAAAACCCTTGATAAACTGAGATATAAGTTAAAGTATTTTTATCCAAAATTTTATAAAGATTGGTGAAGGCGTTTTAGAGTTAGAATTTTTTTACTTATTATTATGCGCGCAGTGTATTTATCAAATACAGGG
The DNA here is from genome assembly GCA_921294245.1 of Brassicogethes aeneus. NCBI lineage: Eukaryota > Metazoa > Arthropoda > Insecta > Coleoptera > Nitidulidae > Brassicogethes > Brassicogethes aeneus. The sequence continues at coordinate 54,120,710 of OV121137.1, forward strand.
TGTTTCAATCTAAAGGTTCCACACCGGTTTTCACACGTCAATTTTTTATTTAGGGGCAACAATTTATTTTAATTTTTAACCCTACAACCTTAACGTCTAAGCGGCAAAAAGACCTATCAACTATCATCCCCACCTAGGAATCAAGATTGAGGGGTTGTAAATATTTAAAAAATGGTCCCCTTGAATAAAAAACGTGTCCGAACGCTTTTTGTATTTTTAACACCTTAGAAATAAATAAAAATTATTTTCTACATAATGGTTTAGAACATTAACTGACAATTACTCCATTAAAAAACAGGTGACCAGCGTTTGCAGACAACAATAATTAACCAATATCACGTGGATTGCCGAATCAAACACGAAATAAACCCAAACCGACCGACCGAAACTATTAGCGCGAAAGTTTTAAACTTTTAAATCTACAATAGTAGCTCAGCCCTTTTAAACATTTAACTAATAATAATAATAATAATATTAATAATAATAAACCGATTGTATGTAAAAATGCCCTTTTTGTTTTTAAATATTTTTTTTCAGGTTTTAATGATATTTTATTTAACTATCTATGTTTTATCGTAAGTAATATCATAAGGGCATCTAATTTTTCCGAAAAAAAATCGAAAAAACACGTTGCTAAGTAATATTTTAACAAGAAGCATGAGTGCTGGTGGCAACAAAAATCCGAGTCGAAGACGAGGATTTTTGCAATTGCACGAATGCATTTTGTTAAAAAATAGTACTTAGCATTGTGTTTTTTCCGATTTTTTTCACAGGAAAAATTAGATGCCCGAATGGTATTTGACAAGACTATTTCATGAGTAACAGTTAACAATTAAAATATAAATTGCAATTTTTGGTGACAACAGCTGTCAAGTTTTGCCGCGGGTAAACTGCTGACAGGTGCTGTCATATAGTTTTGCCGCGGGTAAACTGCTGACAGGTGCTTTTCACCTAGAAACCATTTTTAATTCAAAATTGCGCGTTTTGATTGGTGGAAATTAAGACAAGGGAAATAGTCAAACTTATATACTCATTATATTATATACGAACAAAACAAACTTTAAAAATAACAAGCAAGGGGGCATTCACTAATTACGTAAGATGTTTAGGGGGGGAGGGGGTCGAGCCAAACCTCACCCAATATCACTTGGGGGAAGGGTGGTCTCGGCAAATATCACGTAATTTTTTCTTTTCGAATGAAACAGTGTAAAATTGCGAGAAAACTGGGTTAAATTAAGTAAACAATTTTAACAATTGTTTTTTTTTAAATCTAATGGAATCAATCACAGATTAACTTATTTACATTAAAACCATGCATTTTAAAAAATCTTACGTGAGATTAAGGGAGGGGAAGGGTCGAATGAAACAATGTAAAATTGCGAGAAAACTGGGTTAAATTAAGTAAACAATTTTAACAATTGTTTTTTTTTAAATCTAATGGAATCAATCACAGATTAACTTATTTACATTAAAACCATGCATTTTAAAAAATCTCACGTGAGATTAAGGGAGGGGGAGGGGGGAGTCGAAAAATCGCCAAAATTGCCTCACGTAATTAATGAATGACCCCTAATAATAATCAAATAAAATGTTTAATATTTTAATAAAAATTCCCGAAATTTTTATTTATTTTAACAAAATATATTATATAATATTACCGATGGGTTTATTTTAAATAATTATTTATGTTATCTATTTTATCAAATAAAAGTTGTATTTTTATAGATAATTTTATATACTCACAGACAGACTAACGTTAAGAATTATTTATTTTTATTGTAAACTGCTCGTCATAAAAAACGACGCACCTAGTTTTTTGGAAAATATTTGAAAGCTCGTTATTGGAAAATTACTGAATCGATTTTGAAAATCTTTGAAAATTCTGAATAGCTGATTCTTTGACTCTTATGTCTAATTTTGGGAATACGATATTTTGCACATAGCATTATACTACAGGGTGTTAAACGAAGAGATGCATTTTTTTCGAAATTTCAAGTTATTCCCATTCATAGGGCAGTTGACTTTGATAGTCGTTATACCCCTCCCTGATATAAGTTGGGTAATCCCTCGGAACGTTTTCGAGATTTTGTGGATATCTTGGCTAACTACGATTATATGCAAATTTTTTGAAAATTGACCTTATTCCCCAGTTTAGTCCAAAAAATGAGCAATAGTGGATTCTTTGACTTACGTCTAATTTTGGGAATACGATATTGTGTACATGACATTATACTACAGGGTGTTAAAAAAAGAGATGTTTTTTTCAAAAATTTCAAATACACATTCACAGGGCAGTTGTGCTTGATAGTCGTAATACCCCTCCCTAGTAACAGTTAGGTAATCTCTCGGGACGTTTTCGAGATTTTGTGAATATCTTGGCTAACTACGATTATATGGCAATTTTTCGAAAATTGTCGTTATTCTCCATTTTAGTCCAAAAAATGAGCAATAGTTGATTCTTTTACTCTTATGTCTAATTTTGAGAATACGATATTGTGCACTTAGCTACATACTACAGGGTGTTAAAAAAAGGGATGTTTTTTTTTCCAAAATTCCAAATCCCCATTCACAGCGCAGTTGAGCTTGATAGTCGTAATACCCCTCCCTAATAACAGTTAGGTAATCCCTCGGGACGTTTTCGAGATTTTGTGGATATCTTGGCTAACTACGATTATATGGCAATTTTTTGAAAATTGTCGTTTTTCTCCATTTTAGTCCAAATAATGAGCAATAGTTGATTCTTTGACCCTTATGTCTAAGTTTGGGAATACAATATTGTGCACATAGCATGCTACTACAGGGTGTTAATAAAAGGGATGTTTTTTTCCAAAATTCCAAATCCCCATTCACAGGGCAGTTAAGCTTGATAGTCCTAATACCCCTAATAACAGTTAGATAATCCCTCGGAACGTTTTCGAAATTTTGTGGATATCTTGGCTAACTACGATTATATGGCAATTTTTCGAAAATTCACGTTATTCTCCTCTTAAGTCACAAAAATGAGCAAACTACGGTCAGTTTAATTTCACTTTGCATACCTTACATCCGTCATTTTATTTTTTTAATGTGTTTGAAAAATATTTTCATATTCGACGAAAAAAATGACAACAATAATTGAAGCTATGAAAGTCAAAACCAGATATGCACCATATTTTTTAAACTTTCATGGTCAACCGTTTGTAGAAAATTGCATGAATATAGCCTGCATAAGTTTACGAGAATAATGCTGTTTGGTTTGCGTTTTTATTTTGAATTTCACCAAAAAAAATTGCTTTCGTGTAAAAAATTTCAGATTTAATGAATCACGCAACGTACATAAACTGAAAGCACGTTACCTACCTTAAAACTCTGTGTTGATAACTTATAGATACCTTCCGTAGTTTGCTCATTTTTGTGACTTAAGAGGAGAATAACGTGAATTTTCCAAAAATTGCCATATAATCGTAGTTAGCCAAGATATCCACAAAATTTCGAAAACGTTCCGAGGGATTATCTAACTGTTATTAGGGAGGGGTATTAGGACTATCAAGCTTAACTGCCCTGTGAATGGGGATTTGGAAAAAAACATCCCTTTTATTAACACCCTGTAGTAGCATGCTATGTGCACAATATTGTATTCCCAAACTTAGACATAAAGGTCAAAGAATCAACTATTGCTCATTATTTGGACTAAAATTGAGAATAACGACAATTTTCAAAAAATTGCCATTTAATCGTAGTTAGCCAAGATATCCACAAAATCTCGAAAACGTCCCGAGGGATTACCTAACTGTTATTAGGGAGGGGTATTACGACTATCAAGCTCAACTGCGCTGTGAATGGGGATTTGGAATTTTGGAAAAAAAAACATCTTTTTTTTTAACACCCTGTAGTATGTAGCTAAGTGCACAATATCGTATTCCCAAAATTAGACATAAGAGTCAAAGAATCAATTATTGCTCATTTTTTTGGACTAAAATGGAGAATAACGACAATTTTCGAAAAATTGCCATATAATCGTAGTTAGCCAAGATATCCACAAAATCTCGAAAACGTCCCTAAGGATTACCTAACTGTTACTAGGGAGGGGTATTACGACTATCAAGCACAACTGTCCTGTGAATGTGTATTTGAAATTTTTGAAAAAAACATCTCTTTTTTTAACACCCTGTAGTATAATGTCATGTACACAATATCGTATTCCCAAAATTAGACGTAAGTCAAAGAATCCACTATTGCTCATTTTTTGGACTAAACTGGGGAATAAGGTCAATTTTCAAAAAATTGGCATATAATCGTAGTTAGCCAAGATATCCACAAAATCTCGAAAACGTTCCGACGGATTACCCAACTTATATCAGGGAGGGGTATAACGACTATCAAAGTAAACTGCCCTATGAATGGGAATAACTTGAAATTTCGAAAAAAATGCATCTCTTCGTTTAACACCCTGTAGTATAATGCTATGTGCAAAATATCGTATTCCCAAAATTAGACATAAGAGTCAAAGAATCAGCTATTCAGAATTTTCAAAGATTTTCAAAATCGATTCAGTAATTTTCCAATAACGAGCTTTCAAATATTTTCCAAAAAACTAGGTGCGTCGTTTTTTATGACGAGCAGTTTATTTAGTTTTTACAAAATATGTTATCAAAAACTGTTATAAATTAATAGATGGTGTCAATACAAAGTTTTCACTCATTTTACTCAGGTGTTACACAAAAAAGTTAAAAAAAAGTTTGCACACGTCAATTTTTTATTTTAGGCAGGCATTTAAAAAATATATTTTCTATCATTAAGGGGGGGTAAAAGTTACCCCAATATTTAGGCTTTTTAATTGCCTGCATTTTGGCATTTTTAAATCGGTTGGTTCGTTCTCGATATATTTAAGATTAAAATAAATTAAAAAATAAAGTTTTTCTCAAATATGTATCTCTAAAACAAACTGACCGTTTTTGATTGAGTGTACCTTATGTTTTTTAATATTTTTTATATTTTAAGTTTTATTTTAATAAAATATTTAGGATTTATAAAACAATAAATATAAACGATAAAAATGTTGTATAATTACATAAAATTTAATATATTTAATATATTTTACTATATATTATTTGTATCGTTTAAACTAAATTAATTGTTTTATTTTTATACCTTAGAAATATACATTAAAAATGGGATATTTTGTTTGACTTCTTGCCTACACAATAATATTTTAAAAATAAATAAATAAAACAGTAACAAATTTACTTATAACAAATGTTGTGTTGAGCATAATATGATATATTATATCAATAAAGGTATTTTGTTGCAATTCCGCACGCCAAGATGTATTCGCGCGCCAAACGAAGCGTTAAAAATAAGTTGACTTCTGAAAAAGAAAGCGGTGTTGCCAAATTTATGGTGCCAGAGAGCAAACATAATTGTATGGTGCCACTTTGCGTCTATTTACCAACTTGTATGCACCGCAGCGCCCCCATCGGAGGATGGTCGAACTAATCAGTATGTAAATTCAGAATTATGGTCAATCCGGCACCCAATCGAAATTTTGCCAGACGCTTCGTTATGCCCTTATATGAACATAGGGCTGACAAGCACTCAAAACGTAACGGCACCCAAAACCGGGTGCCACATGGTAAAATTGGGTGCCGTTTAGACAATTGTCACCTATAAATGGTGCCACTTTGACGAAATATATGTATATATATATATATATATATATATATATATATATATATACAGTGTGACCCATTTGTTTGCGACTCACCCCTGTGAAATCTTTATTTATTTTGCGATTTTAACCGGATTTGTCTTAAAGTGTAGATCTTGATAAACTGTATTTTTGGAGCAAAAGACGCCTTATTAGTTTAAAATGCAAGGCCTACTATGTCAGTTTTTTAGAGTTAATTTTTAAGAATTCATATTAGCGATTTTTTAAACAAAATTAGTTTAATTTTATTTCAATGTTTTTTTATGGCTAACTTGACAGAATAAAATTTTGTTGTTATTATTGTGCATTTTTCTACTTAAAATTTTTCAATAAAATTTAATATAGGGTCGTTTTGAGGGGTGGTGTATCCAGTGCCGAGCTTAGATTTTATTTAAAAAAATCGCCAATATGAATTTTTAAAAAATTACTCTTAAAATCTGACATGGTAGGCCTTGTGTTTTGTACAAATATGGCGTTTTTGCTCCAAAAATACAGTTTATCAAGATCTACACTTTAAAACAAATCCGGTTAAAATCGCACAATAAATAAAGATTTTACAGGGGTGAGTCGCAAACAAATGGGTCACACTGTATATATTTTTGTGTTAAATATTTTCAACAAAAATATCAACCAATAAGTATACGTATAAAAAGATTTCTTATTTATGTTTTTATTTTCAAATCGTCTTTAGAAAATAACACAAATAAAATTTTTAAACCCTAATAACTCAAAATGGTGCGTAATTTTTTGGGAAACTGTATAATCGAAATTAGATTATTTGAGTATTAATAAAATAATAAATAAAAATATATCTATAATTAAAATTTGTCACCCTTAACGTAATATGTTTATCGCGCAAGTCTGACTCACCCTTTTTTGTTTTTGCTGATATAAATAATTATAATCCCTACAACGTAATCAACCATTTAGTTGTAATTTGGCTTTGATACGACATACATGCTCAAACATTACTACGATTTTTTATATTTAAAAAAATAAAAACATAAAAGTTGCAGCCCTTAAATCGTCTAATTGTATTTTTTTCTAGGTTCAACATGTGATAGCATTAACCCATGGTTAATAAGAAATAATACAACCATATAAGGATAATACGATTTAACCAGAACTCATCAAGGAATTTGGCAAGTACCTACCAATTAATTATTTTTAATTTTTTTGACTAAAAATTTTTATTATCGAAATTTCTTTAAATATCTTTTCGTCGGGTCAAATATTGTTTAAGTTGGAGATGGAACTAATTCTTTATTTAAAGTTCAGTTCTTTTAGTTCGTGTTTGTTAGGGGTCGTAGGTCAAAATTTTGTGATTCTTTTTGTCAGATCAAAACATGTTTAAGTTGGATACGAAACATCCTTTACTTAAAGATTGGTTCTTTTTTGTTAAGGGGTCGTGCTTCAAAATTTCTTTTATTCTCAGGTCAAATTGTGTTTATTGGGATATGGATATGGAACTTATTCTTTTTTAAAGATCAGTTCTTTTTTTTGTCAGGGGTCGAAAATCAAAACTTTTTAGATTCTTTTTGTTAGGGCGAATCTTGTTTATGTTGGAGATGAAACTAATTCTTTATTTAAATATAAGTTCTTTTAGTTCGTTTTTGTTAGGGGTCGTTAGTCAAATTTTCATTAGTTTCTTTAAGTTGGATATGGAACTTATTCTTTTTTAAAGATGAGTTCTTTTTTTTTAGGGGTCGTAAGTCAAAACTTTTTTAGATTCTTTTTGTTAGGGCAAATCTTGTCTAAGTTGGAGATGGAAATAATTCTTTATTTAAAGATAAGTTCTGTTAGTTCGTTTTTGTTAAGGGTCGTAAGTCAAATTGTCATTATAATTAGTTTTTTTAAAGTTGGATATGGAACTTATTCTTTTTAAGATCAGTTCTTTTTTTTTGTTAGGGGTCGTAAATCAAAACTTTTTTAGATTCTTTTTGTTAGGGCAAATTTTGTTTAAGTTGGAGATTCTTTACTTAAAGATAAGTTCTTTTAGTTTGTTTTTGTTAGGCGTCGTAAGTCAAATTGTCATTGGTTTCTTTAAATTGGATATGGATCTTATTCTTTTTTAAAGATTAGTTCTTTTTTTTTGTTAGGGGCCGTAAATCAAAACTTTTTTGGATTCTTTTGTTAGGGCAAATCTTGTTTAAGTTGGAGATTCTTTATTTAAAGATCAGTTCTTTTAGTTCGTTTTTGTTAGGGGTTGTAAGTCAAATTGTCATTAGTTTTTTTTAAATTTAAATATGGAACTTATTCTTTTTTAAAGATCAGTTTTTTTTTGTCAGGGGTCGTAAATCAAAACTTTTTAGATTCTTTTTGTTAGGGCGAATCTTGTTTATATTGGAGATGAAACTAATTCTTTATTTAAATATAAGTTCTTTTAGTTCGTTTTTGTTAGGGGTCGTTAGTCAAATTTTCATTAGTTTTTTTTAAGTTGGATATGGAACTTATTCTTTTTTAAGGATCAGTTCTTTTTTTTGTCAGGGGACGTAAATCAAAACTTTTTTAGATTCCTTTTGATAGGGCAAATCTTGTTTAAGTTGGAGATGGAACTAATTCTTTATTTAGTTCTTTTAGTTTGTTATTGTTAGGGGTCGTAAGTCAAATTGTCATTAGTTTCTTTAAGTTGGATATGGAACTTATTCTTTTTTAAAGATCAACTGCAGTTCTTTTTTTTATTAGGGGTCGTAAGTCAAAACTTTTTGAGATTCTTTTTGTTAGGGCAAATCTTGTTTAAGTTGGATATGGAACTAATTGTTTATTTAAAGATAAGTTCTTTTAGTTCGTTTTTGTTAGGGGTCGTAGATAAAATTTTTATTAGATTCTTTAAGTTGGAGATGGAACTTATTCTTTCAGTTCTTTTTCTTTTTTTTTTTTGTTAGGGGTAGTAAGTCAAAACTTTTTTAGATTCTTTTTGTCAGTTAAAATCTTGTTCCTTGGTGATATGTTACCGAAACAAAACACAAAGTGCTTAAAGTACTTTTCACCAACAATGTTGGCATCTTCAGAAGCGAAGTGTAACTAAATCTAAATGCTAAATCTACCAAATTTATACTAATTATTATAGTTTACTAAACCCTGGGCCGTAATCGCTTCAGTGAACACGTAAAAAGAAACTAACAAACTCTAGTTGGGTACCGGTCCGTTATCGATATTTAAACATTTATTTCTATTATTATAGATGTATAAACTTTTATAACTATCTAGTAGGCGTAAGTTTAAGGTTTTTAAATTCTATTCTATGACCATCATCAAGTATACGTTGGAGAACAATCGATTTCTCTGTCCTATCAAATCTAGCACTTGGCCCATGCTAGATTTAGTAGGACAGAGAAATCGAATGTTGCTCAACATCAACTCCATTTTTCTGTGCTACAAAATCTAGCACTTGGCCAATGCTAGATTTGGTAGGACAGAGAAATCGAGTATCGCCCAACATATACTTGATGATGGTCATAGAATAGAATTTGACAACCTTAAACTTATTAAGGAAGTTAAGGAACCAAGTCTGCTAGATAGTTATGAAGGTTTATACGTCTATAAGAATAGAAATAAATCTTTGAATAGCGATAACGGACCGGTACCCTAGTCTAGTTTGTTTAAATTAGTTTGTTAGTTTCTCTTTACGTGTTCACTGAAGCGATTACGGTCCAGTGTCCGTTTACGGTTCAGACAACCTTAGCTTATAATTAGTATAAATATGGCAGATTTAGCATTTAGAATTAGTTACACTTCGCTTCTGAAGATGTCAACATCGTCGGCGGAAAGTACTTTAAGTAATTTGTGTTTTGTTTTGGTGTTGGGGAATATTTCTAATATTTGTTTAGGTCAAATTTTGGTTAAGTTGGAGAAGAAACTTATTCTTTATTTAAAGATTAGTTCCTTTACATCGTTTTTGTAGGTGACGTAGGTCAAAACTTTTTTAGATTCTTTTTGTCATGTCAAATCTTGTTTAAAGTTGGAGATGGAACTTATTCTTTATTTATAGATTAGTTCTTTTACTTCGTTTATGATAGGGGTCGTAAGTCCAATTGTTATTAGATTCTTTACGTTGGAGATGGAACTGATTCTTTTTTTAAAGATCAGTTATTTTGGTTCTTTTTGATAGACTATGCAATAAAAAGTTTATAGAGATATAGGTCCGAAAACTATCCTTAAAATTTTAGGCTTTACTCTTTATAGAAAGTATTAAACCAATCATAGCACGGCGTTCTCCACAGCACTTTAGTGTGGAAACAGAAACGGCCACGGGAACAGGGACGGAAAACAGAAACGGAAACGGAAACGAGAGGCGATTCCAGGATTACTAACGGGACAAACAAAAACAAGACAAAATGTTTTTTAAAAATTTTATAGGAACAACACATCTTCAAAAATTTTCATAAAACATTTTGGTTTTTTTTGCTTGTCCTGTTAGTAACCATGGAATCGCCCGAGAGATCAAGAGATTGAGGCCGATATAGATACAATGATACAGACACAGCCAACAGTCACAGAAAACAGAAACAACTGAGTGCTATGGAGAACGCCGTGCTATGATTGGTTTAATACTTTCTATAGAGATAATTTTCTATAGAAGGTAAAGTCTAAAATTTTAATGATAGTTTTCGGACCTATATCCCCATAAACTTTTTATTGCATAGTCCATCAAAACGAACCAAAATAACTGATCTTTAAAAAAAGAATCAGTTCCATCTCCAACGTAAAGAATCTAATAACAATTTGACCTACGACCCCTATTATAAACGAAGTAAAATAACTAATCTTTAAATAAAGAATAAGTTTCATCTCCAACTTTAAACAAGACTTGACCTGACAAAAAAAATTTAATAAAGTTTTGACCTACGTTCCCTACAAAAACGATGTAAAGGAACTAATCTTAAAATAAAGAATAAGTTCCATCTCCAGCTTTAGTAAGCGTAAGTCAAATTGTCATTAGGTTTTTTTAGTTGGATATGGAACTTATTCTTTTTTAAAGATCAGTTCTTTTTTTTCTTAGGGGTCGTAAATCAAAACTTTTTTAGATTCTTTTTGTTAGGGCAAATCTTGTTTAAGTTGGATATGGAACTAATTCTTTATTTAAAGATAAGTTCTTTTAGTTTGTTTTTGTTAGGGGTCCTAAGTCAAATTGCCGTTAGTTTTTTTAAGTTGGATATGGAACGTATTCTTTTTTAAAGATCAGTTCTTTTTTTGTTAGGGGTCGTAAATCAAAACTTTTTTAGATTCTTTTTGTTAGGGCAAATCTTGTTTAAGTTGGATATGAAACTAATTCTTTATTTAAAGATAAGTTCTTTTAGTTTTTTTTTGTTAGGGGTGGTACCTAAGTCAAATTGTCATTAGTTTTTTTAAGTTGGATATGGAACGTATTCTTTTTTAAAGATCAGTTCTTTTTTTTGTTAGGGGTCGTAAATCAAAACTTTTTTAGATTCTTTTTGTCAGGGCAAATCTTGTTTAAGTTGGATATGGAACTACCTAATTCTTTATTTAAAGATAAGTTATTTTAGTTCGTTTTTGTTAGGGGTCCTAAGTCAAATTGCCATTCGTTTTTTAAGTTGGATATGGAACGTATTCTTTTTTAAAAATCAGTTTTTTTTTGTTAGGGGTCGTAAGTCAAATTGTCATTAGTTTTTTTAAGTTGGATATGGAACGTATTCTTTTTTAAAGATCAGTTCTTTTTTTTGTTAGGGGTCGTAAATCAAAACTTTTTTAGATTCTTTTGGTTAGGGCAAATCTTGTTTAAGTTGGATATGGAACTACCTAATTCTTTATTTAAAGATAAGTTATTTTAGTTCGTTTTTGTTAGGGGTCCTAAGTCAAATTGCCATTCGTTTTTTAAGTTGGATATGGAACGTATTCTTTTTTAAAAATCAGTTTTTTTTTGTTTGGGGTCGTAAATCAAAACTTTTTTTAGATTCTTTTTGTCAGGGCAAATCTTGTTTAAGTTGGAGATAGAACTAATTCTTTATTTAAAGATAAGTTCTTTTAGTTTGTTTTTGTTAGGGGTCCTAAGTCAAATTGCCGTTAGTTTTTTTAAGTTGGAGATGGAACTAATTCTTTATTTAAAGATAAGTTCTTTTAGTTTGTTTCGTTAGGAGTCGTCAAATTGTCATTAGTTTTTTTTAAGTTGGATATGGAACTTATTCTTTAATAAAGATCAGTTCTTTTTTTTCTTAGGGATCGTAAATCAAAATTTTGTTAGCTTCTTTGTTTCGTTAGGAGTCGTCAAATTGTCATTAGTTTTTTTTAAGTTGGATATGGAACTTATTCTTTAATAAAGATCAGTTCTTTTTTTTCTTAGGGGTCGTAAATCAAAATTTTGTTAGCTTCTTTTTGTCAGCGCAAATCTTGTTTAAGTTGGAGATGGAACTAATTCTTTATTTAAAGATAAGTTCTTTTAGTTTGTTTTTGTTAGGGGTCGTAAGTCAAATTGTCATTAGTTTTTTTTTAAGTTAAATATGGAACTTATTCTTTTTTAAATATCAGGTTCTTTTTTTTTCTTAGGGGTCGTAAATCAAAATTTTTTTAGATTCTTTTTGTTAGGGCAAATCTTGTTTAAGTTAGATATGGAACTAATTATTTATTTAAAGTTAAGTTCTTTTAGTTTTTTTTTGTTCGCAAGTCAAATTGTCATTAGTTTTTTTAAGTTGGATATATATGAAACGTATTCTTTTTTAAAGATCAGTTCTTTTTTTTGTTAGGGGTCGTAAGTCAAAACTTTTTTAGATTCTTTTTGTTAGGGCAAATCTTGTTTAAGTTGGAGAGGGAACTAATTCTTTATTTAAAGATAAGTTCTTTTAGTTTGTTTTTGTTAGGGGTCGTAAGTCAAATTTTCATTAGTTTTTTTAACTTGGATATGGAAATTATTCTTTTTTAAAGATCAGTTCTTTTTTTCTTAGGGATAGTAAATCAACATTTTTTTAGATTCTTTTTGTCAGCGAAAATCTTGTTTAAGTTGGAGATGAATTCTTTATTTAAAAAAAAGTTCTTTTAGTTTGTTTTTGTTAGGGGTCGTAAGTCAAATTGTCATTAGTTTTTTTTTTAAGTTAAATATGGAACTTATTCTTTTTTAAAGATCAGGTTCTTTTTGTTTCTTAGAGGTCGTAAATCAAATTTTTTTTAGATTCTTTTTGTTAGGGCAAATCTTGTTTAAGTTGGATATGGAACTTATTCTTTATTTAAAGTTAAGTTCTTTTAGTTCGTTTTTGTTCGCAAGTCAAATTGTCATTAGTTTTTTTAAGTTGGATATATATGAAACGTATTCTTTTTTAAAGATCAGTTCTTTTTTTTTGTTAGGGGTCGTAAGTCAAAACTTTTTTAGATTCTTTTTGTTAGGGCAAATCTTGTTTAAGTTGGAGAGGGAACTAATTCTTTATTTAAAGTTTGTTTTTGTTAGGGGTCGTAAGTCAAATTGTCATTAGTATTTTTAAGTTAAATATGGAACTTATTCTTTTTTAAAGATCAGTTCTTTTTTTTTCTTAGGGGTCGTAAATCAAATTTTTTTTAAGTTAAGTTAAGTTATTTACGTTCGTTTTTCATTTTCGTTGTTAGGGGTCGTAAGTCAAATTGTTATTAGATTCTTTAAGTTGGATATGGAATCATGATATGCATAGGTCAAAATTTTGTTTAAATTCTTTTCGTCAGGTCAAATTTCAAGTTGGAGATGAAACCAATTCTTTATTTGTTCGCTTTTGGGTAGGTGAACATATTTTTTAAATTCTTTTCGTCGTTTTAGTCTGTTTTAGATAGTGATCATCCTATGGAACCAGGCGCCCAGGAGTTTCCTATAAAACCCTCCTTTTTATTCCTTCCATTTAGACCCATTTTAGTTCAATTTCACAATCTTCAGGTTGTGGAATTAAATTAAAATGGTAGATGGATCTTGAAAGTACTTTCTGGATTTGGTCTCGGAACATCGGTAATCCGTGCCAACCCGTTTTTAACGTGGAGCATGTTGTTGCGCACCGGCGCTAATCTATTTGTAACTTAATTATCTGTCGTTTTCCTTCTCTACCCTTCCTATTACCCTAATCCCTTCGATTGGACCTGACGTGGACATCTTGGACTTCTTGGAACTTCAGGGTGCGAGTGAATCTTATATGCGAGTATGTATACAACCAGTAAATTTGTTTTTTGCGTGTTTTTGTTTATTTAAATACTTTATCTGTTTTAGGAAATTTTAGGTACATAATATGATGAGGAGGGTGGAGGGTAACTCCGCCAGGTATTTTTAACCTGCCGGTCCCAAGCCCGGATAAAGGAGGAGGGCCCCCACTCTTTTCTATTTTTTTAGATTGTTTTAGTCGGGTTTTAGGTTGTAGATGGAACAGGTGGTTTTTGTCAGGTTGGAACTTTTTCTTTTTTAAAGATCAGTTCTTTTATTTCCTTTTAGTATAGACTTAAGGAATTCCTATTTAGCACCTTGTTTAGGTAGGTAATTGAACGTTTTCATATTTTAAATATCAGTTCTTTTGGTATGAACTTAATACTATAAAGTACATAAGTCAAATCTCTTTTAGGTTCTTTTTGTGTTGTTTGGGAGACTGTAAGGGCTGAAAACCATTAATGTAATTTTAACCTTTACTTTCTACAGAAATTATCTTTATGGAAAGCAATTAACCAACCAGAGTGCGGCATTCTCAACAGCACACTAATACAGAAACGGAAACAGTAATGATGCGCTTGACTTGCTTTTATTGTTGCCACTGTACGTTTTATCTTAATAGTTTCTTTTTATATATGTACGCAAATATTCATCTAACAATTGTTCCAAACAATTGTTTTAAAACAACAACACACGTGTGTTCTAGACTCATTATCGCTGACCAATTAGATCGGGTATTTTTAGAGAGGTAGAATTTTAATAAACTAAATAAATTTTCAGTAAATAATATTGTATATTTACTAAATATACCTAATTATTTTATTCTATCCTGTTACATTTTTATTTACTTAAATAAAAATCTTATATTAATTTAATTCATTATTTAAAACAGGGGAATGCGTTGGTAAATATAAAATATAACTAGTTTGTTTAGTATTTTGTAATTTTTGTTCGGGAACCTTTATGACATTAATCCGGCAACACTGTACATACCATAAAACAGCAGTTCGACTGTCGAACATATGCCTATGCGTTGCGAAGAATTGTTATAGATATTATACCTTATGTAATCAACATGTACAGTGTGATCCCCTATAATGTCGCCCCCCCTTAACTTTTTTATTTTAAGTCTCGCAAAAAATTTTACTACGGATAAAAAAAATGGAAAATCGATCAATATACAGGGAAAAACAAAAAGATTATTTTTTTTCAATGGATCACCCTATATAGTAAATTTAAAAGTAAACTACGTACACGTCATCAATAAAACAAAAATTTTACGCATTGGTACCAACACTAAATGACTAAATCGAAGTCTGTAATTGAATATTTGAATGCATTTTAACCAAATTAAGTTGGCAACAATTGTGATGTTGTCATGTTTACATTCAAATTTTTCATATTTAAATGACACATAAAAAAGAATTTGACGTTTTAGAATTTCGAAGCTGTCAGTTGTGTTTTTGAATATTTCGTTTAATTCGTGTATTATTTCGTGTATTTTGTTTGTTGTTTGTGTTATTTTATATCGTTTAAGTTTTCATTGCCGTTTTTGTGTTTGTTATATATCGTTTTTTTTGTGTTTCCTATATTTAAAATGCCGAAGCATTTAAATAGTCGGAGTCGAGAGTTGGTGTCATCCTTAATACGCTATTTTGAGGCAGAACGGGATAATAATGGACCTTTGTTACCTTTAACAGCTGTTAGAGAGGTAAATAGGATTATTATTAATTATATATTAGAATATTTAACAAAATATATGTTGGATACATGAAATAATAATATATATACCTGAGACTGACTTTAGATGGCAAAATTTTTGGGTTTTATATCAGAAAATGTCTTTAAAAATGGCTAAAAACCTACTTTTGGCATTTTGACATTTTGGTATTCCAAGGTCCCAAATCTAGGGACCCTGTGGTATTATTACCACTTTCACTTGATGCAATGATTTTAGCATCACATTGACAACCTTGCCCGAATGATGACGTGTACGTCGTTTCCTTTAAGATTTACTATAATTAGTAATAAATTAATTAGTAATTAATTTATTAATTTGTTCTCAAAAAATTTGATAATAGAGGTGATTTTGATTAATTTTAATTTTAATTTTAATTTTAATTTTAATTTTAATTTTAATTTTAATTTTAATTTTAATTTTAATTTTAATTTTAATTTTAATTTTAATTTTAATTTTAATTTTAATTTTAATTTTAATTTTAATTTTAATTTTAATTTTAATTTTAATTTTAATTTTAATTTTAATTTTAATTTTAATTTTAATTTTAATTTTAATTTTAATTTTAATTTTAATTTTAATTTTAATTTTAATTTTAATTTTAATTTTAATTTTAATTTTAATTTTAATTTTAATTTTAATTTTAATTTTAATTTTAATTTTAATTTTAATTTTAATTTTAATTTTAATTTTAATTTTAATTTTAATTTTAATTTTAATTTTAATTTTAATTTTAATTTTAATTTTAATTTTAATTTTAATTTTAATTTTAATTTTAATTTTAATTTTAATTTTAATTTTAATTTTAATTTTAATTTTAATTTTAATTTTAATTTTAATTTTAATTTTAATTTTAATTTTAATTTTAATTTTAATTTTAATTTTAATTTTAATTTTAATTTTAATTTTAATTTTAATTTTAATTTTAATTTTAATTTTAATTTTAATTTTAATTTTAATTTTAATTTTAATTTTAATTTTAATTTTAATTTTAATTTTAATTTTAATTTTAATTTTAATTTTAATTTTAATTTTAATTTTAATTTTAATTTTAATTTTAATTTTAATTTTAATTTTAATTTTAATTTTAATTTTAATTTTAATTTTAATTTTAATTTTAATTTTAATTTTAATTTTAATTTTAATTTTAATTTTAATTTTAATTTTAATTTTAATTTTAATTTTAATTTTAATTTTAATTTTAATTTTAATTTTAATTTTAATTTTAATTTTAATTTTAATTTTAATTTTAATTTTAATTTTAATTTTAATTTTAATTTTAATTTTAATTTTAATTTTAATTTTAATTTTAATTTTAATTTTAATTTTAATTTTAATTTTAATTTTAATTTTAATTTTAATTTTAATTTTAATTTTAATTTTAATTTTAATTTTAATTTTAATTTTAATTTTAATTTTAATTTTAATTTTAATTTTAATTTTAATTTTAATTTT
Source organism: Brassicogethes aeneus (assembly GCA_921294245.1). Lineage (NCBI taxonomy): Eukaryota > Metazoa > Arthropoda > Insecta > Coleoptera > Nitidulidae > Brassicogethes > Brassicogethes aeneus. Next base: position 54,137,693 of record OV121137.1, read on the forward strand.
AATTATTTGTTATTGTCGTCGTCATTGTTATTTTTATTGTCATGGGCATGGTCATTGCCGTATATTTTAAGTAAATTACATTATTTTAGTTTTTACTGTTTAAAACGTGTTTTTTTAAACTATTAATTTTTTAGGACTATTCCGGTTACAAAAAAATGTTGTTAAGACTATTAATAGTATATTTATGTATATTTTATCAAACATGTTGATTTTTTTATACAGTAATATAACTTAAATCTATAGGTCAAAGCAATCGAATCAAATATAAAATTTTAATAAAAATTAAAAGAAATAATTTAAATAACCATTTATGTAGGTGTTACAAAAATTGATTCTATCCTCCGTGAATCTGTTTTTGCTTTAAATTTTATGCAACGGATTAATCATTTTAAATAAGCAAAAACCTCTGACATTATAGATGCATGTGATTCCTGAATGTCAGTTAGAATTTATATGCAGATGAGAGTGTTGCTGTTTTATAATTCAAAAGTTTAAGTTCATTAATTTGCTATTTAAAAACCTATCCATATCTCAGTAAGTAGATTTTTTGTATAAATATTTTATGTACAATTGTATTTTTTAAAAATATTAAGGTGTCAAAAGATACAATAACTTATTTCAAATGTACAAAGGAATGTTAAAAAAAAACATACGAAATCCTAACCTCCGTGAAGCTATCTTCCGTGAAGCTATCTTCCGTGAAGCTCCAATATTCAAAATTTATGATTTCTTAAAATTCTTGCATTAGTGCAGAACCACTTATGTTATTACTAGACATGGTGGCTTCCCAAAAACCCCATTCTAGACTAACAGTAAAACAACCAAAAATAATTTATAATGTAAAATCATATGAAATTGTTTCCTATTATAATAATGTATTAAAAATATACACATTTATAGGTATATAATTTGTATTTGTCATTTCTCGTTACAGAGAACGGCGTGGAGATAATAAAATAAGGAAAAGAATTGATGGGAATTCCAATTTCGTGCATAATTATCAACAGCGTCGACCTCTTCATTCCGAATAAAAAATTTAGTTAAGCGATAATGTTGTTATAAAGTGTTTGTATTAGTTTATTATAGTGCTGGATAAAATGCCAACTAGCTATGGATTGCTTAGCACTCTTTTCATCTGTGTAGTTATAAGTCAGTTTTCCCCATAAATAAGTGTAAATGTGATAATTTATTTTTCTTGTTCATTTATAGGCAGTGAAGTGCAAGCAAACAGAAATTGGACGTCAACCAGAATAAAACGGCAAGCAGTTGGATGCGGGTAAATTTATTTTTGGAAATTTTGCTGATAAAGACTAATAAATAAATTATTTTTCATCAAAATAATAAACAATAATTTTCAAGGCCAAGACAATGTAAGTTACAGCGTCCAAGAATTTTAGGACCGGTTTTTGCTATGAAAATACCTTCATGATTATTTAAATGGCAGACTTAATAAAAACATTGTTTACGTTGCACTTAATTAACCTTTTGAACGTCAGCACGAATTTGCTTGTCTATTAAAATCATAGAAATATAACACGATATTTCTATGATTATTTTTTTTTGCAAACACTGTTAAAAGTTTACTTCTTAACGTTAGCGTCAGTGTCTAAATGTCATTTTATGAGAATGGGGTGAGAAAGATAGGGACAAACAACTTACAGACCAAAGGGTTGAAATTTTGACAGTGTCAGCAAATTCAGTAGTGTCAATCTAGTAAAAATAAAACGTTGTTTTTTAATTAACAAATTATTACTTTATTACAAATTTAATAATCAATAAAATCTAAAAATAACATAAAAAATAAATAAGTAACAAAATAAATTGGTAATTTGTTGTTATAATGTCAAAATTAAGGTTTTAAACTGTCATATTTTTGTTCCTTAACTTGGCAGCACGAACTTTGAAATGACAATTTCAAAAAGTGCTAATAAACATTTCCATAATAGTATATTAAAGAACTAAGGTCATAAGACGTCATATTGACAAAAGGTCTTATGACATGAGTTCTTTATGCTATTTTATCTATTTTTCAAAAATTCTATAAAAAAATAAATTTTACCTTAAATTTAATTTGGTCGAATTTTACTTTTGATAGTTGGTATCATTGGTTTGACAGTTAATGTCAAAATCGATTCGCCATGCCGTCCTTAATTTACTTATTTACAATAAGCGGCTGTAAGAAGAAAAAAAGGATTTTCTTTGGTGCTAAACAAAATTTATTGCCTCCTCTCGTAAGTAGGTAAATACTAGAAAAATCATAAAAATATTATAACCAATATGCAAAATAGTATACTGTTTAAAGTAGCCAACCTACTTGTAAATAATTTATATTTGTTATTTGTTATTTAAAAAAAATTAACTGCTACTAAAGTACCTGATATGAAATCCTGTATTCTTTTAAGGTTTAATAAATAAATAAAAAAAAATCAAAGTTTTTGGTGGGGTAAATAGCTCATAAGAGCACTCATTAGAGCGGTGTTACAATAAAGTCATGAACGCAAAATTATAAATATTATACTTTAATTAATTTTTATGCCATCATCATGATCCTCTTTGCTTGTTAATTTTTGAAAGAATATATAAAAAATAACACACGAGCAGAAGTGCTATTTCCCACAGATTATTTAATTCGTAAATAGGTTTAAAATTGATTATTTTGTTTATTTTTTATCTAAATGTCATGAGCAAGCTCGTGAGATACAAAATAAAAAAAATGGCGTATGAAAACAAATGTTAAATTTTAAAGACATTATGGATGTCCATATATATAGGTAGGTAAGTATACAAAGGCCCAATAATAACAGCGATAAAATTGTATAACAAGTTACCTAGTAATATTATAAAATTAAATAACTTTCGTAAATTTAAAAATGCTGTATCCTCGTATCTAAAAGAAAGAAGTTTTTATTCTATTGAAGAATATTTTGAACAATAACTACAATTTTATCCTGTTATGCTAATATATGTTTTTTTAACAATATGTAAATGTTTACAATTCTATATGTTTTTTATATTATATTTTAGACGTTTTCCTATACAATTTTGTGAATTGTCGTTTTTGGAAATAAATATTATTATTATTATTATTATTAGGTACAACCATAAGGATAGAAAATAGCTATAGTAAATTCCGTAAATGTATACACTGACTAGCTAATGCAAACAATAACTGATTTTGATAAGTAGTTAAAATTATTTAGAATAAGTTGCCTCCCGGCCCATTCGCCATTTTTGCAATAATTTGGAATATGGGTCATTTTCAAAATTCTTGTACATTTAAAGAAGGAAAAGTAAAAACAAAAACATAATCTACAAACCTGTTTTTTCCTAACATTGTTTATTTAGGGGTGTTATTTAACACCTAAAAGTGTCAGTTGGATTTTTTTAAATAAGCCCTTTATAAAGAAAAAAATGGTCCCCTATGGGAAAAATGCTTAATCATTTTGAAAATATATTTTTTGCTTGTTAATATTCCTTTCAAAGTTTTATTTACACTTAGATTTGTTTAAAAAAAGAACATAAATTTATTATTTATATAAAGTCGGAGACATATCCATTTTTAAAAGTAAGTTAAACATTAATTTGCAAAAAACAATTTGATAGCTTTTGAAAGCCGTATATGACATGTCATGATTCAACAAAACTGTCACTGTCATCCTCCAAAGCCTATGGATGGACCGCAGTGTTACCAGATTCTGTCAAAAAAAGACCGTACGTTTCGTTCGAATTTACCTTAATTACAAAAATGACTCAATGGACAATATTAAATAACGTCAACTTGACATAATTGCATTTATTTGCATTGTTTCATTGTGTCATTTTGTAATTAAGGTAAATTCGAACGAAACGTACGGTCCTTTTTTGACAGAATCTGGTAACACTGATGGACCGTAGCAACCTTATAAGGTGTGGAAAAAATGGATTTTTTTAAAAAACATTGCAATTTTCAATATAGTAACTATAGTTCTTTGTACAGAAAAAATATTGAAAATTGCAATGTTTTTTAAAAAAATCCATACTACAGTTCTTTGTACAGAAAAAATATTGAAAATTGCAATCTTTTTTAAAAAAATCCATATTTTCCACAAAAATAAATATATCGAGGTGAACCAAAAACAAAACTGTTAAGAATAGATGTAACTTTATAACTAAAACTTAATTTAAAACAATATACGGTTTAGCCACTCTACAGAGTGTCTTAAACTTATGATAAAAAACTTCTTTCTGTTTAAACCTGTATATTATAAACGTACATCTATTTTTTAGTAATTTTTTAAATCCGACATCAAATAAAAAAGTTATTTGCGATTGAAATTCATCAAAAATTTGTGTGGATCGATTATTTTGCCTGTGAGTGTATATAAAAAGGAGGATGTTATTTTACTCTAAGATGTTTAAATAGCATTAAGTAGTAAATATTATTGCGAGTGGGACAGCTACTAGTAGTTTATTTTTTTTATAGGGTTAAATTTAAAATTTATAATTTTGCTAAAAACACTTAAACCAATTGATTTTGCTCAGTAAAGTTCCAAATCGAGCTAAACTCAATTTTTTATAAAATAATAAAGTTGAGGGGCAGCAAATGTACAAAAATTTTAAAATTATTTTTTGTCAAAGGTTTCAATGCAAAAGTGACGGAGTATGCATAGACTCTGTACAGGAATGCAATGGAAAAGTTGACTGTGCTGATGGTAGTGACGAGACAGACCATTGCAAAGGCACATGGTAAGTCTAAAATAACAAAAAAATAATTCCAACGAGTGAGTTAAATTTGGCAATTGTAGGTGTCCAAAATATTTATATCGTTGCAACTATGGAGCCTGCATTTCCAAAGTTTCCGTATGCGATGGAAAACAGGACTGCAAAGATAACTCTGATGAAACCGGACCAAACTGCAGAGCTGCTCCAAAAAACGAAACTTGCGGGTAAAAAAGCACACTTAATTTTGCTTTAACTTTGACACATAACTTTGTATTGGTGAGTAATGTGGTTAACTTTTCATTTTAGTAACGATCAGTTTCACTGTACCTCAGGCGAGTGTATAGATCCCATATTTCAGTGCAATGGTAAAGCAGATTGTAGAGACAAATCTGATGAAACAGAAGACTGCAAGGACATTTGGTGTCCACATTTTGTCTATAGGTTTGAATTACACTAGTTTACAAAATCGAAAAAAAAATTCTGCCACCATATCCCATTATAATTTTCTCATGTATAGCTTGAAATCTAATTGATCGATATAGTATTTTGACGCTAGCGATTTTAATAACTTAAAAAAATCGTTTTTATGGCAAAAATTGAGGTCGAAAATTTACATATCGTCCTGGGAAGGGTTTAAATCAAACAGATAACTCCAGTTGGAATTTTTTTCGTGAAGCTGGCATTTTTACAAAATAATCAAGCTAATGTTGATAAAAATACATGGAAAAATGGCGAAGTTATGAATTTTTTAGTGGAAGACCAAAATTCAGCTTTTTTATTTAGTTAATAAAAAGTGTAAAATGAGTAAAAGAAGTAGAGAGTTCGAGTGCGTAAATAACCCGCACAATCTGGGCGACGCACTGTGGGCCCAATGCCCAAACTACGTTGCATTAATTCAATTTTTTTTCTATTTACTTAAAACTTTAAAAATAATTAAACTTTGAGACTAAGCAATGCTGGTAATTAATTATATAATTTATTTTTTCATTTTCCAGTGTTGCCACATTAGTATTTTTGGAAATTAATTTATAAAATACAGGGTTATCTTACACTAGTGTAACAAACCATACCAAAGTTATCTACGGATCAAAATAAGTCGATTTCACCCAAATTACCTATATACTAAGTTGCTTCGTTTAGTCGTTAGAGGTCTTTAAAGTTTTGAAAAATAACTATTTTTTTTAATATCTTAATAACGTATTAATGTATTTTTAATATTTTTGGAATATAAGTTTTAACTGCCAATTAACGTCGTTTGGTGCTACACTCAGTTATAATTAAAAATTAGAATAATCAGAAAAGCAAGGTTAGGTACTAATTTTCGCTTGTATTTTTTTTACTGTTGATATAATGGTTTACTAGGAAATAGAAAGCTTACTTTGTTTAAAAACTTTTTTGTCTCTTGTAAAAGTTCGATGAGCGGTTTAGTCAGAAAAAAATATTTTGTAATGTCTGCATACCTACTATCGATATATCGCGATAGTTACTATGTTTTATCCCGAAAATTGAACATTATAAATCTAGAGATTCCTTTTCTGAAAATAGGTCAATTTGACTCAACGCAGTTGCTTCGTTTAGCAGATAAAAAGTGAAATACAGAGTGTTGGTAATAGGTAAATGGTGTATAAAGAGGAAGGTTTTCACAAATTTTTTCAGTCACTTCCGGTTTCACCGGAAATGGGTCCAGGTTCAAAAAATTAAATAGAAACCCCTTTATATATTTACATTCTCGGATTCTTAACATAATTCTGGACTTAAATGTGATTTTTTAATGCCTTTTGAGCAATTTTTAACAATGCATCTAGGCCACCTTAATGTAATATTAAAAACGGATAAAAAGAAAAAGTAGGCGTAAACTGGCGTAAACACTTTTAACAAATATTAAACGCCATGTATATAATTTGCTCATTGTCCAAGCAATACATGCGATAAACAACTTAAGATTCATATTAATTGTTAATATTTTCTTTTCTCAGAGGTTTACATTTTTGGCTGGGATAAGTTTCGCGATTTTTTGCGATTTTTTTGGTTAACAGTTTTTAGTAGTCTACATATTTGTCTAATAAAAAATATATATTTTGGCTTGGCATTCGTTGGCCTTCCTATTTTTTTACTCTGCAAAACTATAAAATTAAATATTCATGTTAATTACCTTATCAGTTCTTGCCAAAAACAAAAAAAAACACGAATTTTCCATAATTTTATGTACCCAACACAACTAATTGACAGGTCTAATGTCAGTTATGAAATGTTTAAGGCGACTTTTGCTTTTCACGGCCCTCTAAGCTATAAAAAAAATCGCAAAAATCGTAGTTTTAATTAAAACGATTGCCTTAAAAATATACTTTCTTTTAAAGATCTGACATTGGGCATTTATAAAAAAGTCTTCGTAGAGTATTTTCAAAAAGCAATTATGTTTTTACAAGTTTGAATATGTTTTTAATAAAACAATAGTGGCAAATTATACATTTTCAATAATGACTTATTGCAACCTAGTTTGGGCATAGGGCCCACAGTGCGACGTAAGTGATGAGCACGGAGAACGTTTTCACCAGCAAATGAAGGCTAGGAGCGGCGGTATCACGGCTTCTGGGATGCAGCCATGATGGGTGATTACATTTGGTCCCTCATACGAGAAACGGAATACGAAAGCAACAAAAAACAAAGAAGGAGCCAGAGTTTTTTTAAACCTGTGATTATTAAAACAAAATAAAACTTTCAACTTCTTCAATGTTCAATATTTATTGTTCAATATTCAATATATAATTTAATTTCAATATTAATTGTTTAAAATAAAAATCAATGTTCAATATTAAATTTTATATAATTCAATAAAATAAAGAAAAAATGTAAAATTTCTCAAAAAACCGAATTTTGGTCTTCCACTGAAAAATAACTTCGCCATTTATCCATGGATTTTTATCAACTGCAGCTTATTTTTTTCCTTTAATTAAGTAAAATCTATACGTAAAATAAATCAAATTGGACTTATCTTTTCGATTTCTATATTTCCCAGAAAGATATGTAAATTTTCGACCTCGATTTTTGTAAAAAAAGGACTTTTTCAACTTCATAAAATCGCCAGCCTGATTTGATTCTAAGAATCTTCTAAGAAGATATGACTCGGAATAATGGAATATTCTTAGAACCTTCCCTTATTGCTAAGAATGTTCTTAGGGACTTTTAAAACATTCAATAGATACCCTTTTAATGATGCAATTAGATTATTAAAGCTTGAAGCTTCTTAAAACCTTCCTAAAAACAATCTAAGAACATTTTAAGAATACGTTTTTGGAATGTTCTTAGAAGGTTTCTTATGGAGCTTCTAGGAAGGTTTTGAGAATATTTCCAAATATGTCAGATACCCACGTTCTAATATGTTGGATTCTACATTCGTAAAATTCTTCAGGAGGCGACAAATACGCCTCACTGTCATAATATGACAGTGAAATGTTTTTGTCGTCCCCTTAAAAAAATTTGGGACATATTAATATATATTTATTTAAAAATATTAAATAAACAATTTGACCTCTGAACCATAAGTTGTATGACATTATTTCATAAAAAGTAAAATTGTAAAATTTTGTGGGACAAGTCAGATTAGATTGAAGTTGAAGATAGGATTATTATACATAAAAATGTTAATTCAGAAATAAAAAATCGGTATACAAATTAATAAATATTTATTTTTTACATAAAATAAAATATAAAAAAACAAAATATTTCCTTATAAAATAATTATTCATAAAAGAAAAATCCAAATAGTTCTTCATAAAAAAAAACATTTTTATTGTATTTAAGTTGGATAGAAGATTTTATGTAAAAGCCGGATAATTTAGATACTTATAGTAAAAGTATTTTTGTTATCGAATATTGTTTTAATTTGACAAATAACTATAAAAAAATATTTTGGGTTGTGTTTATTACTTAGTATTTAATACTAAGTATATGTACCTTTATACGTATATTATGGTATATTTTACTATTATATAGGTACCTAACTGAACTGAATATGCTTAACAGAATGTTCCAGGAATATTCCTAAATGAACTTTCTATAGCAATTACTTTCTCAACATTCTAAGCATATGTTTAGAGTGGATTAATTTTTACCACTAAACTTTGCACCTTCTAAGAACCTGCCTATAGGCCAGTGAGAATATTCTTAGGATTATGCTATATTTCTTTTAAGCATGTTTTTTAGAAGAAATATAGCATGATCCTAAGAATATTCTCACTGGAAGGTTTAAAAAACATTCTTAGAATAAACTGTGCTATCAGGGCAGTATCGAACTACTGAGTCGATACCAAAACAATACAAGAGAAAGTTGTAGAGGGCTCAATTACCTTTGATTTGAGTGCTTGTTTAGTCAAATTGATCAATTAGAACTCGAAATCTTAAACCAAAAACTCATAATTTATTAAAGGTGCGATTATGGTGCGTGCGTGAATGGAGACGCAGAATGCAATGGTAACGTTGATTGTCTGGATGGCTCGGACGAATCGGTATCGAAATGCGGAAAAACTCCAGCCCCTCCAGTGAAGATCACCACCACGGAAGGGCCACCAACGCCTCGACCTACACCACCACCAACACCTGCACCCATTCCAAAACCAGTCACAGATGTTGCTATTGGGTAATAAACAATCTTTGATTTAGAATTATAAATGAAAGTATACGCTCATATCACAGCAAACGAAAAAATATAGAAGTTTATTGGATGATGCCACGTTTGAATACAGTTTTCTAAACCCTCGCCACGGTATAGAGTTTTATTCGTCAGTCGAGCGTTTCAATACTCTCCACAGTATAGAGGTCGTAATTTGACTTTTCAACTAGTATTAATATGAAAATTATTTTATGCTTGAAAAAAAAACTATAGGTACACGACATGATTGTGATTTTTTTCATTTTATTAATTAATTAAGCTGTGTTGAATATTTTTACTAAAGGAATAATTGCCAATGGGCCATTAATTCATTTGTTCATAGATGCTACAATAACCTGCACTGGTGTGTACTTTTTGATCAACCAGATTTAAATATTGCTGAACTAACATATACCAGTGGAGATAGTGCAGGGTCGACCAACAGACCTCATTACTAAATTATTAAAGTTTAATAGCATATCGATCGTTTTTTCAACATAACCTCTGAAATTTTTAAAACAAATATATAATACATAAATATACTTTACATCATATCCTCTGTGCCTTACATACCTGACTTGTTACGGTAAACAAAAATCAGACAAAGTAACCAAAGAAAGAAACTGTTTTCAACAAAATCATATGCAGAAATGAGAATATTCAAAATACTTGCATCCATCAAAAGATCAAAACTTCTTGCAATATTGAATTACACCCTCTTTTTATGCTCTCAGAAATATCGACTAAAACAGTATTAGAGAGACTCCAGTTTCTATAACTTGGTAGAGTAAAGAGAAGTCGAAACCGTTGCGATATTGCATTGCGCTGTTTTTTATAATTCTCGGGGACATTAACGAAAATCATTGCCAGTAAAATTCGAAAATCTTGAGTTTCCATGCCTTTGAAGAGAATAGGAATCCGAAGTTGCTGCACCATTGGACTGAACCCTTTTTTAATAATTTCTAGAGACATAAATGACTGCACCATTCGACAGGGTCGAGTTTCTACATCTCTGTTGAATATAGAAAATCAAAATAATGTACCTTGTAAGACACCATTGAGTTTGACTTTAACTATAGTCGTGCATAGGTATAGAGGCGAAAAATAAAAAAACAAAGAACGATTCAATACAGTTCTGATAAAACTCTAAGATTAAGTATTCAAACGGGTCATCCTATACACTTCCATATTTTTCCGTTTGCTGTGTATATAAAGCTGTTAATTTTTTTTCTAGCGGTTCTTGCGTTCTACCGGATTATCCTGACAATGGCCGGTGGCAGTTGTTGCAAGGTAAAAAATATCCGGGACAGAGCGTGGAGCCTGGGACTGTAATAGTAGCGAAATGTGACTCAGGCTACACTTTAGAAAGCGACAGCAGCTACTCAATTTGCGTGGGTGGAGGAGTATGGAATTTGGCGTTCAATTGCAAACGTAAGTAAAAGTTGATGAAACGATGCATTTCATAAAAAAAAATAATAATTTATACATGCCGTTGTTTTAAAGATTTTAGTTTTTTTCTTATAAATATATAAAAACCCTGATAGCAAAATTTGATTCTAAGAACCTTCTAAGAAGATATGACCCGGAATAATGGAATATTCTTAGAACCTTCCCTTATTGCTAAGAATGTTCTTGGGGACTTTTAAAACATTCAATAGATACCCTTTTAATTAGATTCTTAGAAGCTTCTTAAAACCTTCCTAAAAAGCTTTCTAAGAACTTTTTAAGAATACGTTTTTGGAATGTTCTTAGAAGGTTTCTTATGGAGCTTCTAGAAAGCTTTTGAGAATATTTCCAAATATGTCAGATACCCACGTTCTAATATGTTGGATTCTACATTCGTAAAATTCTTCAGGAGGCGACAAATACGCCTCACTGTTATAATATGACAGTGATATGTATTTGTCGTTTGCGACATATTAATATATTTTTATTTATAAATATTAAATAAACAATTTGACCTCTAAACCATAAGTTGTATGACATTATTTCATAAAAAGTAAAATTGGAAAATTTTGTGGGATAAGTCAGATTAGATTGAAGTTGAAGATAGTTAGGATTATTATACATAAAAATGTTAATTCGGAAATAAAAATTCGGTATACAAATTAATAAATATTTATTTTTAACATAAAATAAAATATAAAAAAACAAAATATTTCCTTATAAAATAATTCTTCATAAAAGAAAAAACCAAATAGTTCTTCATTAAGTTGGATAGAAGATTTTATGTAAAAGCCGGATAATTTAGATACCTATAGTAAAAGTATTTTTGTTATCGAATATTGTTTTAATTTGACAAATAACTATAAAAAAATATTTTGTGTTGTGTTTAATACTAAGTATAGGTACCTTTATACGTAGATAATGGTATATTTTACTATTATATAGGTACCTAACTGAACTGAATATGCTTAAAAGAATGTTCCAGGAATATTCCTAAATGAACTTTCTATAGCAATTACTTTCTCAACATTCTAAGCATATGTTTAGAGTGGATTAATTTTTATCACTAAACTTTGCACCTTTTAAGAACCTGCCTATAGGCAGTGAGAATATTCTTAGGATTATGCTATATTTCTTTTAAGCATGGTCTTTAGAAGAAATATAGCATGATCCTAAGAATACTCCCACTGGAAGGTTTAAAAAACATTCTTAGAATAAACTATTTATAGAACTCTTGTTTTTACAGTACTAATGTTAATTGCCCAATAACTATTAAGTGCCGATAATTGTCTTCTTTACCCCGAGTTTATAATTTCAGTTCAATGTCCGGCTTACACCTCCACTAACACCACCTTCATCACTTGCACTCTAAACAACGAATACAGGGACTGCGCAAGAGCAGTGGACGGCACCTATATGGAAATTAATTGTGCTCCGTTCTTTGAAAATCTCAGTTCTGGCAAATACAGATATTGCAAGGATGGAACCTGGGACAACGCAAAGCCTCAATGCTCCCCAGGTCAGCCAGTTGTACTTAATCTAACCCTCAATTTAAACCTACACATTCATGTTTCCCCCTCAAAGCTGACTCAGGTATTGAATAATACGAATAAAACCTTGAACGTTTTCAGTGTCATAGATAAGGACGCTATAGTGTTTCCGGATGATTAAAATTTAATATTAATGCGACAAAAATTACTTTAAATGATACCCACACAGCAAAAATATAGAAGTGTACAGGATGACCCGTTTGAATACTACATCTTAAAGTTTTATCAGAACTGTATTGAATCGCGCTTTGTTTTAATATTTTTCGCCTCTATACCTATGCACGACTATAGTAAAGTCAAACTCAATGGTGTCTTACAAGATACATTATTTTGATTTTCTATATTCAACAGAGATGTTGAAACCCGATCCTGTCGAATTGCTTAGTCATTTATTTCTCTGGAAATTATTGAAAAAGGGGGCAGTCCAATGGTGCAGCAACTTCGGATTCTTATTCTCTTCAAAGACATAGGAACTCGAGCTTTTCGAATTTTACTGGCAATGATTTTCGTTAATGTCCCCGAGAATTATAAAAAACAGCGCAATGCAATATCGCAACGGTTTCGACTTCTCTTTACTCTCCCTATTAAAAATGCCATATAGAAACACAAAATAAAAGTCTATCTGGTTCAATATAGGAATTTGAAACAGGCATTGCACTATTGAACCAGATAGAATTCCATACCTGGAAAACCATATAGAAAAGTGATTTGTATATGGATATAGGTTCATATTGCTCTATCTGGCCCAATATGGTTTGGGTGTGAAAAAAATATTACCATATAGATTCATATTTAACCATATAGGGGAATCTATATGGTTTAATATGCAATTTTCGTTTAAATATATATACATTTTAAAATGGAATTATTCCATATTCAACCATATAGGAAAACCTATATGGAAAGACACATAAAACAGAAACCAGATAAATCCATATAAAAATCCCTAAGTTGTACATTTTAAAATGAAATTCCATATTAAACCCTATAGATTCCAAAGTGTAAACCAGGTCGTTCCATATAGGACATATAGAACCATATAAATCCATATTAGTTTCCTTATCTGGACCAATATGGGTTCTATAGGGCATTTTTAATAGGGCTACCAAGTTATAGAAACTGGAGTCTCTCTAATACTGTTCCAGTCAATATTTCTGAGAGCATAAAAAGAGGGTGTAATTCAATATTGCAAGAAGTTTTGATATTTTGATGGATGCAAGTATTTCGAATATCCTCATTTCTGCATATGATTTTGTTGAAAACAGTTCCTTCCTTTGGTTCCTTGTCTGATTTTTATTTACCGTAACAACTCAGTTATGTAAAGCACAGAGGATACGATGTAAAGTATATTTACGTATTATATAAAGTATCTATATTTGTATTAAAAATTTCAGAGGTTATGTTAAAAAAACGATCGATATGCTATTAAACTTTATTAATTTAGTAATGAGGTCTGTTGGTAGACCCTGCACTATCTCCACTGGTATAGTTAGTACAGCAATATTTAAATCTGGTTGATCAAAAAGCACACCAGTGCAAGTTATTGTAGCATCTACGAACAAATGAATTAATGGCCCATTGGCAATTATTCCTTTAGGAAAAATATTCAACACAGCTTAATTAATTAATAAAATGAAAAAAATCACAATCATGTCGTATATAGTATTTTTTTCAAGCATAAAATAATTTTCATATTAATACTAGTTCAAAAGTCAAATTACGACCTCTATACTGTGGAGAGTATTGAAACGCTCGACTGACGAATACAACTATACCTTGGCGAGGGTTTAGAAAACTGTATTCAAACGTGACGTCATCCAATACACTTCTATATTTTTCCTAGAGATATTTTTAATTCATTTTATAATTTATTTAAAATGTTGTCGCTTAGTTATGCCAAAGAAATTCAGTATTTTTGATAATATATTATAATTAGATTAATAAAATAATTATTTTCTTTTCTTACACAATATTTTTCATAGTAATATATCCCTTTATCAGTTCCTGACCTGGGTATTTATAGTAATAGTAATTTATTAGTATTTGTAGGTGTTAAAAAATTTAATAAAATTAAATATTTACCGATGTTGTAATATTGTTTACCCCAAAATTACATGCAATAGAATTTTATTTCAGAAATATGTTCGATAAGGTAAATGCAAGAAGACTAAATAAAGTAGGAGTAACGATCTTGACCACAATTACCTTTTAAGGCATAATATGTTACTCGAAATGCTGTACGTTTTTTGGTGTGCCCCCACCTTGCAAGTTACTCCTTCTATATTTAGTCTTCTTGGGTAAATAAAATGGATTTATAAAATATGTTCTTAACAAACCTAATCATTTTTTGAAGTTTTAATATTTTAAAGTATCAAAGATTGTAAAGATTAATTAAAATAGTAACGGGCAACGTTAATGGTGAAAATTACGTCAAAAATGTTTATTGAGATGGTTACTTTATTTTCGTATAGATGTCGCTTTATAAAAATATTTAATTTAAATAATTTTTTAGATAATTTAGAGGTGTAATACTTATTTAAAAAATCTAATAAAATTAACATAAAATTGACATGAAAAAAGTATTGCTATTCAAATTTTTATAACATCTAAAAAAATAATAAATTCAAAATAAAATTGAATTGTTTTTTTTGCATGGCGTAAATAACAATAAAATAGATATTGAATTCTTGCTGAATGTTTTTTTAGCTTGTGGAATGAAGAGAGTTCGTACAGCTGCGCTTTCAGTTGGGGGTGTTCCAGTGGAAAAAGGAGATTATCCATGGCAAGTGGCCATTTTCAAGAAGATTGGAGATGAGTTTTCTCCCATATGCGGAGGATCTATGCTCAATACGAAAATTATTTTAACAGGTAGGTGTCCCAAGGCAATAATAATAATAATAATGATAAAAATAATAATAATATTATTATTATTATATATTATTATCATCATTATCATATGATAATGATGATAATAATAATAAAATAATAATGGTACCCATAAACTTTTTTTTAGCTGCTCATTGTATGGTGGATGAAAATAAGGACGGGACCATTTCTATCACGCCTGGAAACTTTGAGGTGGCAGTTGGTAAATTTTACAGACAGTACCGGCATCCAGAAGACAAAGATGCTCAATATTCACCGGTAAATACTTTCAATAATAAAAAGCAGAGTGTTAGTATGGCTATGCTTTTAATGCTTTAAATTTTAAACATTTTTAAAATTTTGAATTTTTTTTAATATTTTTAAAAATTATGAAAATTTTTCTAAACCACATAGTTATTGGACACTTAAGGAATATTATTTATTTAAAGTTTATATATGTCGTTGTTATAATAAGAATATTTGAATTTTTAATAATAGTTTTATAAAAACAAGCAAAAAAGTATAGTAATTGGACATTTTATATAGTAATTGGACACATGGGCCATAGTTATTGGACATACAATTTTTATATAAACATAACAACTTTACATCAAATAACATAATTTGTTGAATATTTTTTAAAGATAAATTGCTGTTTTAGGTAATTTTTTTATTTCGTTTTTGTAAATATCATATAATTCATATATTTCTTTCTTGGATTCCTCATCCCTTTTCTGGTTTCTGAAGGTAACTACTAATTCCTGGGTCTGACTTCTGAAATAGTTTGTTGCAAATATCATTAGGTGTGGAATCTCTAGTTTCTGAAGCATTTATAATGTTTAGGCCGGAACAGGATGATTTATATATATATCTAATATTTTTTCGGGTGGTATGTTAAAAGAATTAATTAATTTTGTTGCCATTAGTTTTTATGTTCTCTATCATTCACTGTATTTAAATCACTGTTATTCTGAAAGATGTCCTGGGACGAAGAAATTACTATATTACTTACTCTCTAAAAATGAATTAGTCAAAAATGTCATAGCGAAAAAGCAGCCACTAATAATTCTCGTCAACAGTAATTTGTATCCAGGACATTTAGCAGTCAATTCCTATGAAATATCATACGCTGAATCCGAAAATGTCGTCAAAAGTTATAAAAGTAGAACAGTTTTTGAAATATAATCAAATTTTACATGTAATATGGAATTGACTATATCTCAAAAACCGCTCAACTTTTATAGTTTTTGACGGTCTTTTCGGATTCAGGGGACAATTTTACATAAGAATTGGCTGGTGAATGTCCGGGATACAAATAAAGTATGATATTGGACATATGTCCAATAATAGAAATTTACATTTTTTACCAAGTAATTGGACACTGGCCATTTTACTGTTTGTTTTCATAATTAAAATTAAAACGCATTAAAGTGACAATTTTTAAACCATGAGGAACACATTTATACCACTCACTGATCTGTACATTTTTTAGAAATATTTTTTATTGTAATTTAAACGCAGGCCTGCTCTTAACCAAAAAACAAAAATCTTACCACCAAAGTAACGTATAAAATAAATTCCATCGTAATTTCTGCATTAACCAGCACAGCTTTAATACTAGTTTATAAAAAACTAATTAATGGTTATTTATCCAAACATGTAGGTGAAGGAAATATTACCTTCGGGAGACTACAGAGGATCTTTTGGAAGCTACACGTCCGATATCGCGCTATTGGTCGTAAAAATCGAGTTCAAACCCTCAAAAATGGTGCAGCCAGTGTGCAGAGATAATTCTAATATTATTCATTTGACAGCTGGACAATTGGGTGTTGTAAGTATACTGTATACAGGGTGTTATGTAATTAATGTAATATATTAAAATACTGAATACCTTTTGACATAAGGTGTAACGGAAAAATATTTAAAAAAATATTTTCCCAAAGATAAAGAAAAATTTTTTTAATATGCATTAGAAGTTTTTATATTTTTTGTGATACGCCACTGGTTACACACTTGTGTTCTGTGAGTACATAGTTACCAACCAACAAAGTAGCTGCGCATTGCCAGTTGCAAAAAAATGCCCTTAAAGCTCTAATACCCTTCTGTATTTATTTACTCATCCAGCTATTAGCTTAAGCAATGATTAGAAAATTTAGTACCTATTTTAAAAAATCCATAACCACAAAATTATTTTTTTCATCGGTTTTTTTCTTTCTGTTTATTCATTTGAAATTAGGACAAGTTCACAGGTTAAACTTTAAACATTCAATTTGTTTAAATAAATCCAAAAGCACTTCCCTTAGTTAAGATATTTACAATTTGAGCCAATAACCTAAAATTTGAAAGGAATGCACTAGATTCTGTCAAAAAAGTTGCCAGATTTTGTTTGAACCCAGAAAACACACTAGTCCGGCCATGCAAGGGCACATAAATGGGCCATTGCATTATGTAATGGCCCAGTAATGCGCCGTTGCATGGCCGGAATAGTGTGCTTGCTGGGAATTTACCTTCATTACAAAAATGACATAATTAACAATTCATAAAGACGCCAAATTAAAAATTTGCATTGTTGATTTTGTCATTTTTGTAATTCAGCTAAATTTAAACAAAATCTGTCAACTTTTTTGACAGAATCTGGAAACGCTGGTTGTTACCAACCATATCAAGTTCCTAAGTCGTTTTTTCGCGTAAATACCATGAAATACTATGGTCATTAAACTTAACCTTGGTTAATAGTTAAGGCATTTTTGCGTTTAGAGTGCGTTCAAAAATCCTAACTATGACGTCACAAATACCAGACCATAAAACTATATCGCTGAGCTAGTTATTCAACGTGGTTAATAGTCTTTCTCTTTTTAATATATATATTTAATATGTTTATGTAGGAATAATGTTGTGTGCTAAACATATCTTCTCCAAAACATACCGCCAACCTTCGTCTTTTTCTTTGGGGTTCCATTCTAAATTTTGAGTTTCACAATAATAATTTTCGTATAAACGTTAAACACTGTTGGATTTTAGTTATGGTAAAAAACAGTGAAGAACTCTTTATATATAAAAAGAGGTATAGAAAAGGTAGGTATAAGAACTAGGGTTCATAGAAAAAGAATATACAAGGTAAAAGAAGAGGCAAAGAAATTTATTTACTCCGGTAAAAGCATAGAAATTAAATATAAATAGGTAAAAACACATTTCAAAAATTATAGGTTATGAACAAGTAAACAAATGTCAAATGTTAGAAACCTAACCATGGTTATATGAATTAACTGTGACGTCATGACTTATTTAACCGTAGTATTTCATAGTATTTACGCGAAAAAAACGACTCTAGTCGATCAGTGGCGTACTGTTTGGTAGTATAAAGGTTATTATAAATTATTTTTAGTCTTTAGAATTTAGAAAAAAAAGTTTCAGGTGCTCTTTTTTGGACTTTAAGAAACTACCCATTTTAATATATTACAAAACAAAATATTTTTTTAGGTCACCGGTTGGGGTTACACAAAACATGGCGGCGAAGCTTCCAATGAACTTAGAGAGTTGGTGGTACCATTTGAAGAGGACTCAATTTGTAGGTCAAAATTGCCGCTTGAATATGTTCATAGATATTATTCAAATGACAAGCTTTGTGCAGGCTTCCACAACAACAGTAAGGAATTATGAATTTTTAATAATAATAATTATAAAATATTTTTTCTACTCCCACCTTTAAAACACCCAATAGACTAGTTTACAAAATCGAAAAAAAATTCTGCCCACCATATCCCATTATAATTTTCCCATGTATAGCTTGAAATCTAATTGATCGATTGGGTCAAACAAGCCCTTAAATTGAAGGTATTTGAGCCCTCTAAAAATTTCTTTTACATACTTTTGATATCGGATAAGTATTTTGACGCTAGCGATTTTAATAACTTTAATAAAATTCGTTTTTATGGCAAAAATTGAGGTCGAAAATTTACATATCGTCCTGGGAAAGGTTTAAATCAAACAGATAACTCCAGTTTGAATTTTTTCTCGTCAAGCTGATATTTTTACTAAAAGAACAAGCTAATGTTGATAAAAATACAAGGAAAAATGGCGAAGTTATGAATTTTTTAGTGGAAGACCAAAATTCAGCTTTTTGACGATTTTTATTTTATTTTTTTCTTCTATTTTGTAATATGTTTATTCTTTCATGAAAATCTAAATAAAGTGCATGATTGTAATTTTTTGAGTTTTTTACGTAGTTCTTTCACCGAAAACTTTATTCAAAATTTAAACTTGTCATGACTCCGCAAACGTGAATTCTTTTGTTTCTCGTGTTGGCATAGTGACATTTTACTGATATTTTTTGATATTTCAACAAGGTATTTTCCACAGACCACCAAACCTGTATGTGCCTTACAAAGGTGACATTTTCTACCTAAAAATAATAGTTTTTATTGGCATATTATACATCATTCGAAAGGTAATACATTAAGAAAGTTTTTTAAACAATTTGCACGCAAAGTGTATAGTGAAATTAAAAAAAAAATCCTGATGAACTTAACAAGTCTTCCAAATTCGCGAATAAAATTTTATTTTATACTGTTGTTCTGAAGTTTCATATGGTTTTTTTGGAAAAACTATTACTATGTGGCATGTACCAATATATGGGCTAACTACTAAAAAAATAATCGTTTAATTAACTTTAATTCTTATCGAGAAATTTTAAAAAATGTAATCCTGGACACGATTTTTTACCAAAATCACAAAAAATCAAATAACTCCAAAACTAATAACTTTTGGATAAGGCAATATGGGGTTCAAACCTCCTTAAATTAATGCACCTACTTCTGACTCACCGTGTATATCAAATGATGTGAACAGTATTAAAAAGTTTTCTTTAAGTCTCCCTAATAATATAGGTACTCTAATTTTATAAAAATCGGTGTACAAATGTGTACTCTGTCAAAGAGTTTGAAATAAACAAAAATTTAAAAAAAAATCATGAATTTTGAAAAAATTTCGCAGCTAGGATTTTGGTAAATATCATTTTTAAGTCACCAAAGGGTTCCGAACAAGGAACTGCAATCAGTTTTTGGCGGCATTTTTATGTGACTTAAACTTCGTTCAGGCACACCGTGTTAAAAAAAACAATTTTCTTGACTACCTTTAACATTTTTTCAGGCAAGTCTGTGTGTGAAGGTGATAGTGGTGGAGGATTGGTTTTCGAGCAAAACCAAAGATACTACATAAGAGGAATTGTGAGCATATCGCCTAGACAGGATGGTAGTTGCGATATACAACAGTATACCCTGTATACAAACGTCAATAAATTCAATTCTTTCATCGATAAGACTATTGTAAAATACTCGTAATAATTATTGAAATAAAACTGCATTTGAATTGGTGTTTATATATTTTTTAAGAGTATATACGTATAATATAGTCTTTTTTCCTACAGTAGAGAAATACATAGCTTGTAAATAAACCTAATTTTTTTAAACGACATATGATTGTATATGTTTTTCAACTTACAGTATCACAGAAACATTTATATTTACAAAAGATCATGTGCACAGAACACAAAAAACATATGGAAAACAATGATGCCGAATTAATTTAATATAATTTCAGTCTCCTTTTATCTACGTAATGCAAAGTGTATTTAAAATAGTTGATTGGTAAATTTATAGGGGAATTTTGTACTTAATTACCATTTTAAATTTGCCTACAGTATATCCTTATTTTATTACTCAACTTCCCATTAATTGTTTTCATAATCGTTTTCCAAATATTTTTATTATTTATATATTTCTGCTTTATATACATACTATATATCACACTATATATACATTTGTGTATGGTGTTAAATTATACATTTTTTATCAGGTCACAATGAAGAAATAGGTATAACGGCCATTTCAAGCGGATGGACGGGACATATCACAAAACTGCTTTTATAAAAAAATTTGTAGGTAATTTATTATATATTATTTTTGCATCAAAATTGTCAAATATATTCTTCTATTATTAGACTATACATTAAATAAAAAAAATCGCAAAAAATATTTTATAAAAGTAGAGATAATTTCAATAATTGACAGGGGATGGACGGGACAAAATAAATCTTTTTTTGTCCCGTCCACACCTTTCAATTATTAAAATTATATCTACTTTTATAAAATATTTCTTGCGTTTTTTTTTTATTTAATGTATAACCTAATAAAAGAAGAATATTTTTGACAATTTTGATGCCAAAATATTATATATAATATTTTGGCATCAAAATTGTCAAAAATATTCTTCTTTTATTAGGTTATACATTAAATAAAAAAAAAACGCAAGAAATATTTTATAAAAGTAGATATAATTTTAATAATTGAAAGGTGTGGACGGGACAAAAAAAGATTTATCTTGTCCCGTCCATCCCCTGTCAATTATTGAAATTATCTCTACTTTTATAAAATATTTTTTGCGATTTTTTTTATTTAATGTATAGTCTAATAATAGAAGAATATATTTGACAATTTTGATGCAAAAATAATATATAATAAATTACCTACAAATTTTTTTATAAAAGCAGTTTTGTGATATGTATAATAAATAATCTACAATTTTTTTTATAAAAACAGTTTTGTAATTCGTGCGTTTCGCGCGCTTGAAATGGCCGATAAGGCAAAAATATAAATAATTTTTGTTAACAAAATTAAAACTCTATTTATGACGAATTTAAATAAATAATTGCGTTAAATTTTTTTAAATATATCTGTATATGCAGAAAGGTTAGTTAAGATTTGTCGGGACAATAATTTGACTTCGTGGTTTATTTGACATTTTATCTGACAACTGTCAAGTGGTTTTAACCTCACTTATCAGAAATTTGACATCTGTCAAATATGTCAAATATCTCAGGATGCATTTTACGAAAAAATGTTTGAAATAAAAATTAAATGATTGGAGGGGGGAAATCAATCAGTACTAAAATTGGTCCTCAAGTGAGGTTAAAACCACTTGACAGATAAAATTTCAAATATAATATGATTTTTTTTACAGACATGGCCTTGAGTTCTCAAAATCGAACATCGCTATTGGTATCATTTAATTCTTATTTTAAACATTTTTTCGTAAAATGCCTCACCCTGTATATTGTGCCAATAAATTAAAACAATCCTGCCTGCATATGTAGTGCATATAACACTAACACCAAATTTAATTGTTAGCGTAATATTTTTGAAAAAAACTTTTTAATCAAAAACAGTTTTTTATTTTGGATGTAAAATATAAGAAATCACAGTTGGCAATCTTGCTTTTTCACAAAGTTGCTTTCTTTATAATGGAATAAAAAGCTACATCAACATTAAGAAAGCTACAGTGCGATAGGAAAGTATCTATTAATCTACCTGTCCACACTTACAATGTTAAATTTTTATTTTTAGTTCGTAAGTATTTCTCATAAAAAAATATTAAATATTTACTATAGATTCGTTGACTAGTTTAATATTGCTATTTAAACAATGTAACTCTCAACCCTTAGAAATCTGTGTTATGTAAAAATATAGGTAGATTTATAAATTTTTACTAACGAAAATAGTTCACCACTCAAAAGTTTTACGATTTATTTACGTTTTAAATCATTCCATATGGTTTTAGATTTTTATGAATTTTTTTTTGGATTTTATAATTTTATATCGTTTATTGTTGATAATTATTAATACAGATTAATAAAAAAATGAGGATGATCTTTTTAATTTTTTGTTTTTTTTACTTTCGCCTTTATTTTTTTAGAAAAGAAGTTGTAGCTCAACAATAAACGATATAAAATTATAAAATCCAAAAAAAATTCATAAAAATAATTATGTGTATCTCTTTTTGTTCTGTTTATATGAAGCCATTTTAACTAAATATTTCTTAGACCAAAATAAGTTGATTTAAAACTCACCTTAGTACAAAGTTGCTTAGTTTGGACGATATATGTTTTTTTATTACATCTGATAGTAGATATCATGGTTAGAGATGTAAAAAAACCGTTTTTTTTTTTCAGATGTGAAAAAGAACATGAAAAAAAACCTAGAAAAAAAGGGTTTTTTTTTGTTTTTTTTTCAAAATGAAATTTTGAGTAAAATATATATTAACAATAAAGTGAAATGTAGAATATATTAAATTTTTCATCATTGAAAATTTTGACCGAGACTAAAAAATCTGATTTCTTATTATTTGGTAGTTTCCACATTAGAAACCAGTAGCAATGTAACTGTAAAAATTGTTTTGCGATTCTTCGGATAGCTGTATCTTTGTTAAAAATGGTCGTATTGGAGCCGTAAAAAAAGCAATTTGAAGCTTGAAGTTTCTAGTTTTGAGATTTTTAGATGAAAAATGTGCAACGCTCAATCCTAACAAATACCTTAATAAAAAATCGATTTTTTTTGGCTTTCTGGTCCACGGAATGTTCTGACTTTACCACCAATGAATAAATGTTCTACAAGAATTTGCTATGGTTTTTTTGAAAAAAAAAAAAATTCCATACTCTACATGAATTTTAAAAATCATGAAAAAAGTGCTTTTGGTAGCTATTTGAAAAATCAAGCGCTGAATCAAAAATATTATATGTAGTTACTTTTTTTAGGACCAAATCAAAACAAGCGCGGCCCTTATTGGTCAATTCGGTGGTGGTGGCGCGTGCATAGCGCGAGACTGTATTTACATTTACTAATTGTCATTTAGTGGCTAATTTTAGTCCATGAAACCTAAAAAATTAGGCAAATGGGACTAGTCTTGAAAAAAAAACCTAAAATGTGAAAAAAAACCATTTGAAAAAAAACAATGTAAAAAAACCTGAAAAAAAAAACAAAAAAACGGACCGTTTTTTTTCAAGTCGCATCTCCAATCATGGTACAAGTAAACCATGGCACCAACCAAAAGTGTAAGATACAGTAAATAAAAAAATAGTAAAAATTTTGGTCGTGCAACTATTTTTGTATTATACTTTCAAATGGTGTGCCAGTTGTGTAGAATCTGGCCCAGCTTGTTGGTTGAATGATGAGTTAAATTATAAAAAATGGTCTCCCCCCCGGCCAGAAGGGCCCCCCATTCGCCGAACGTACCATAATCGATGATGGAGTGATTGCAGGCCCCCAAGACCGCCAGATCCAAAGCCGGGCTGTTTTTGTGGTGCTGGTTTGTGATGTACAAGTTCTTTTTCCACGCGAAATTTTTCGCACACCACGTAGGATCGTCGCTGACCATTACGAACATGACGTAGATGTATTTTTCTTCGAAATAGTTCATTGCCAGTCGGTAGAAGCTCGCGTTTGCTGCGTCCACCGAATGCTTTCTTCTTAGATACCTTAAAAAATAAGCATAATTAAAATGGGGAACATACGAGGTGTGTTCAGAAAATAACGGGAATTGTTAAATTTCGCTGGTTCGAAGGGTCCGGTTGTCATAAAATTTTCTTTATTATGTTGGTATACATGCCCCCGAAGTATGATAAAAACTTTAGCTGTTTTCATTGTTTACTTTGTCTGTGGCAGCCGCTAAGGTTAGACGTGTTTTATGAGCTCGGCGATTTTTCGTTCGTTAAAAGAAATGGATCAAAGAAATTTTATCCAATTTTGCTTAAAAAAATGAAATAAATTCTGAAAAGTTAACAAAGGCCTATATTGAGTCTGCTATAAGTAAAACAAGAGTTTACAAGTGGTATAAGAGTTTCCAAGATGGCCGTGAAGACGTTGAAGATGACGAACGCCCCGAACGCACAAGCACATTAAAAACCGATAAAAACATGGAAAAAAATGGAAGAAATGGTTATAAACCATCAGAGAAGTCGCTGATGATGTTGGTATATCGATTGGCTCATCCCATTAAATTTTTTCGAATGTTTTGGGTATAAAACGCGTGGCAGCAAAATTTGTTCTAAAATTGTTAAATTTTGAACAAAATTTTTGGCCAAAAACAATACTGTAATGATGCCCCAGCTTCCATATTCGCCAGACATGCCTCTGTCTGACTTTTTCCTATTTCCAAAAATAAAGAGAACCTTAAAGGCCGTCGTTTTGCAAGCATAGATGACATTAAAAGCGCATCGCTGAAAGAACTAAAGGCTATCCCAAAGATCGAGTTTTAGAAGTGTTTCGAGTATTGGAAGAAGAGCTGGCACATGTGCATAATATCCAATGGGGACTATTTTGAAGGCGACAACATTGATGTAGACGAATAAATAAATATTTGTTTCAAAAAACGAAAATTCCCGATATTTTCTGAACACACCTCGTAGTATGGTTTTGGTATTTACCCGATATAGTCCGTTCTGCGAACATGCACCCCCACAAAGACATGCTCCCTAGTGGAGTTCTTGGCGGCTTGCATGAGGATCTGCTGGCTTTTGTCTGAAAATTTCTTCTTGAACGAAAATTCCTGAATGATGTCTTGGACCCACGTTAAGACCAGCTCTGGCTGAATGGAATATCGAGGTAGGATGATGCTTTGGTTGGTCGAGTTCCAGGCTTCCGACGACCTAAAAGTGCTATCCAGAATTAAAATCTTTCTTTCAAGAGTTTAATCGATAGTACTTTACCTGACGAATTTGCTCAGTGGTACTGTGCAATGCGAGATTTCTTCGAAGGTGGGCACCGAAAGCGATTCGAATATTTGGTCGAGTTTCGCCCGGATGCAGCGCGGGACGTACGGCTCCAGTCCGGTCCTGCGCGCCAGGGCCCACACTGATGCGTATTCCCACATTTGATTGCCTGAAAAATGTACAGGCACTGATAATGAAACCAATTTTGTAAGCGATTAATAAAATAATATTATTTAACTTAAATTTAAAATTGTAATGGCGTGGCGTGGTGTCTTATTGGGACAAAAACCTACGATTTGTCAAAGTAATGAGATTTTTTTATTTACAGAATAAACTTTTTTTACTGTTAATAAAATTCTCATTTACTATAATGAAGCAGCAATGTTGAGCTTCTATAAAAAAATGTTCAACCAACAAAGTAATAGTTGTTATCATATATTTGTCTTTTTTAAATTACTATCGTTGTAATTCAAATTAATTGTATTTCAGTTAGGAAATCTTTGTAATAGCTTACGTTAAGAACAATTACAAACATATTTCCCTTAAAAAGAGGGGGGAAAAGCCAGCGATATGAACATAACTTTATAATCCACACTCTGTGTTATAATCTTATTGATTTCACTTGTGCGAGTGAAGTGTGGTTAAATCTAGCATGATAAAAATATCAAAAAGATCATTAAGAAAATTAAAATTTCGTCGTTTTCTAAAAAAAATATTTAAGGTCTATGCCATAAACAAAGCAGACTTGTTGTTTAAAAAGTGAGTTCATATTTTTTTATTTTGTACATCATATATCTAATATGAGTAATTTGTTTGTTATAATAAATAATTTGTTTTAATGCCTTGCATTTATTTAAAAAAACTACCCAACACCCAACAGTAGGTTAAAAATGTGACCATTGTTACAATGAAAATAGTTTATTAAATTAACAATTAATTTGTTGTTAAATTTACATAAATTTTATTAATATTATAAAAAAAGTTTTATTTTAAACGAAAAGGGATTTGTAAAATTTACAAAATTTCTATGAATAATACCATTAGGTTTCATTAATACTACAAAACGTTTTTGTAAACGGTCTAGAACTGTTTTTTTGGACAAATAATAACTATATATAAATATATTTATCAATGCGTTTCTGCATCTGGAAGAGTGTTATTTTTATCAACATAACGTAAATTTACTCAATAATTAATGCAAATGCTATTACTGAAAGCAGCGTTTGTGGATAAATAATTTTTATAAAAATTATATTTTGCTGTAACAAAAGCAATTGTTGGACGAATAGAGATCTTTACTTTATTAAGACAAACTACTTTTTTTGTTATATTTATTAAAAAATGAGTGTACTGTTTTTTCCAATGGATATCACTGACCCATCCTATATATGATAGTTACGTGCCCCTGTATATTAGGGCACATATGCATTTATCGTCTGTGCAGCAGCCTAGAAAAAGCTGACTAAGAATATTAGGTTATATATACCACTTCAATCTAATTGTGAACTTAGTTTAGCGTAATAAACACTGTTGTCTAGTTCGAGTAAATTTGTGTGTTACTACCTACCATCATCCCTTGTAACTAAAATAAACTTTTTAAAAACGTTTTATTACAAACGAAAAACGTAATTGGCGCAGTCGTAACGGATTTTTTCGGAGTTAATTTTGTGAAAAATAACGTTCGTTCCAACGATTTACCGGAAAAAAAGGACATACAAGTTACGCGCTTCGAAGAAGACACCTTCGAGGAAGAGCAAGACAACACCAGCAATCCTGAGGGCAACCTTGCAGACAACGCCGGATTTCAATAAATCTGTGGACCTGGAATTACTACGTAAACTCAAGAGCTTTTTGGTCGATACCATCAATGCTGCGACGCCGGATCATCCCTATGTTCCTGAACGTCATAATTTCGTAAGTTATCAAAGATTTTAATAATATTTTATAATTATTTTATCGCGAAACTAAAAGTTATTCGCATAAGTTAATAGGAATATCCTATTTACCCTATATCATATATAAATGGTTTTGTTCTGTGTATCAAGCAGCTAAACTTTATATAATTTTAATACCTTAATAAATAATTTTACTCAAGTATAGTCTGAGTTCAATTATCGAAGAAAACTATTAAACTATTAATTAAGTATTTTAATAAAATCATTTTAAATAGTGAAAACTGGAGGAATTAGTTTCTTCTTTAAGTCAATTAAATCTTGTTAACGAAAACGAAACAATGCCACCTCCAGATTTCAATATTCAGCATATGAAATGCGTCCCCGAATTTGACGGCGACACACAATCATTATCTAGATTTTTATCTTGTTGTAAATTAATTGTTGATCAGTATTATTCTGCACCCCCAGAAAATACCTTCCAGAATAAATTAATCGTAAACTGCCTTGTTCAAAAATTAACAGGAAATGCTAAAATTATTGCTAGTACATGCCAAATTAATACTTGGACTACATTCAAAGATGTCCTTGTAAGGAATTTTGCAGACTCGAGAAATGAAGAAAATTTACTCATTGACCTCACTAATATGCGACAAAAACAAAATGAAACGGCACAATCGTTCTATGAACGTTGCCTTACACAATTAGGAGAAATGAACACGCACGCTGATATTCACGAAGCGAACGCGGCCGATAAAAATTTAAAATATAATCAATATAAAAAATTAACTTTATCAATTTATTTAAATGGACTTTTCGAACCATTGAGGACAAATGTCCTAAATATGCGACCAACTTCATTAGCCGAAGCATATCAGTTTATTAATGAACGGGAAAATAACGACCGAGTTTTTAATAGAAACAGACAAGTACAAAATAATCAAAACTCTCATAAAAAACCGCAAAATAACAATAATTATAACAGACAATCACCTGTACAAAGATATCCACAAAATATCCAACAATATTCCTTCCCAAGACCAAATAATTTTAATAACTTCCCGTCAACATCTAATTACCAACATAACCCAAATTTTACACCCAATGCTTATTATCAACCACCTAGGTTTTTCCAACAACCTAATAAACCTCCGACTAATGTGTTTGCACCCAAAAATACCCCTACTCAATTTTTACCTAAACCAACCCCTATGAGCGTTTCAACTCGTAACACGAATAAACCTAAAAATCAATTATATAATGCAGAAATGGCGGAAACAAATGAAAATCCACAGCTTGTAGATTTTTCAGATGAATCCGAATACACGGAAAATTTTGAATATTATAATTCCTCAATTGAAGATGATAATTCTCAAAATTTTCAAGAATCTTTGGAAATAGACAATCCGGAATAAATTATGTTTATAATAACACAAATTCAATTATTCATAATCGTTTACCATATATTACAATTCCCCCACATAATTTCAACCTCCTTATAGATACAGGATCCTCAAATTCATTTATCAGTAATAAAATTGCTAAAAAATACTACAAAGATTTTATTGTTGACGATAATACAGAAATTTACGGTTTAAATTCAAAAACACATTTAACACATAGTATTATAATTCCAATTTTCTCTATTTTTGATGTCCCTTACCCCCTTGACGTAAAATTTAATATATTAGATTTTCATCCCTTTTTTGATGGAATAATAGGTATAAATATTCTCAAAGCTTTAAAATCAAAATTAAATTTTATTTTACATCGCTTAGAAACACCATACAGTTGTATAAGTTTAAATTATAAAACAAAATTACCCCCAACAATTACTACTATTACTATTCCAGCGCGATCAAAATCAGTTGCAAATATCCCTGTCACATTAGAAAATGGCGAAGCTTTAATCCCCTATACAAAAATTAATAATTGCGAAATACCTGAATGCTGGGTTTCAGCAAAAAACTATTATGCCATAACTACCATATTAAACCCTAGTTCGAAACCTGTAACAGTTAATTTTTATAAAGCAATACGAACTCAAAAACTTAAAGAAACCGATTTTTTAGAATCCTATTCCACACAAGAAAAAATTTGTAAAAGTAAACATAATTTAAATAAACAAAAAATTGATTTTTCAAAATTTAGAACATCCCATTTAAATGAAGAAGAAAAATCTTCTTTATTTAAGGTACTAATAGAATACAGTGACATTTTCTACACTGAAAACCAAAATTTAACTTTTACTAATCAAATCAAACATAAAATTAGAACCACAGACGAACAACCAATTTACACTAAATCATATCGTTACCCATTTGTTCACAAAGAAGAAGTTAGACAACAAATTCAAAAAATGCTTAACCAAAAAATAATTCAACCCTCAATTTCTCCTTGGTCCTCTCCCATATGGATAGTACCTAAAAAACTTGACGCAAGCGGTGAACAAAAATGGCGAATCGTTATTGATTACCGCAAGCTTAACGAAAAAACTATTAACGATAAATACCCCCTGCCCAATATTTCGGATATACTGGACAAACTAGGTAAGGCCCAGTATTTCACCACGCTTGATTTAGCTTCTGGGTTTCACCAGATAGAAATCGAAGCGGAGGACCGAGAAAAGACCGCTTTTAATACCGAAAATGGCCATTATGAGTTCCTCAGAATGCCTTTCGGACTTAAAAATGCTCCAGCGACCTTCCAGAGGGTCATGGACAATGTCTTACGCGGCCTTCATGACGAGACTTGCCTCGTTTACCTCGATGACATAATTATCTATTCAACTTCCCTTCATGAACACATGGTTAAACTAAGAAAAGTTTTCGACAGACTAAGACAAACAAATTTTAAGGTACAACTTGACAAATCGGAATTTCTACAACGCGAAACAAACTACTTAGGACATGTAATTACAGAAAAAGGTATCAAACCAAATCCTGATAAAGTATCTGCTATAAAAAAATTCCCTATACCAAAAACTACCAAAGAAATAAAATCATTTTTAGGCCTTTTAGGTTATTATAGAAAATTCATTAAAGATTTCGCAAAAATTACCAAGCCAATGACCCTTTGCTTAAAGAAAGGTAGTAAAATTATACACAATAAAGAGTTTATCGAATGCTTCGAGACTTGCAAGAGTCTTTTGATTAACGACCCAATATTAAATTACCCTGATTTCTCTAAACCCTTTATCTTGACTACTGACGCGAGTGACGTCGCCATCGGTGCAGTTTTGTCGCAGGGCAATGTACCGAACGATTTACCCGTGGCATTCGCCTCCAGAACTTTAAATAAATCCGAATCTAAATACAGTACAACAGAGAAAGAATTGTTGGCCATAGTTTGGGCAACTAAATATTTTAGACCCTATCTATATGGACGAAAATTCTTTATCTATACTGATCACAAGCCCCTTCAGTGGCTTATGTCATTGAAAGAGCCTGGCTCTAAATTGGTTAGATGGAGACTAAAGCTCGAAGAATTCGATTACGAGGTTATCTATAAAAAAGGTTCTTTAAATGTAGTAGCAGATTCCTTATCTAGAATCCAAATTTACACAAATGAAATCGATATAGAATCAATGATTGCAAATATGGGAAACGACGAAATTGCGGAAACTCTTCGCGAAATAGAAAAAGAATTAGACCAACAAACCCCTAATGATCCCCCTGACAAATTATCACAAACACAACATACTAATAGTAGTGAAAATCCAATTGTTGAAGTTCCAATTTCCGAAACTCCTCTAAATTATTTTTGTAATCAAATTATTATTTCCAAATCCCTATTACCCGTTAAAAGCCCTAAAATTGAAAAACCCTTTAAAGGAAAATTACGCTTAAGAATTGGTTTTACAGAATATAATTTTAAAGAAGAACTTATTCATTTTATCAAGCAATATATAGCACCTAATGTTAAATATGGAATATATTTTAAGGACGATTCTTTATATGCCCCTTTTTGTAACATAACTAGAGAAATATTTAAATACCCTTCTTTTAAATTTATAAAATGTATTAATATTTTGGCAGATATAACCGATGAAAATAGTCAAAAAGAAATTATACAAAATCATCACGATAATAAAAATCATAGAGGCATTAACGAAACGAAATTAAATATTCGACGATTTTATTATTGGCCAAATTTAGACAGAACTATTACTGAATACATAAATAACTGTGAGATTTGTAAACAAACTAAATATCAAAGAAATCCCCTTAAAATAGAATTTAATATAACACCAACTCCTACAAAACCTTTTAAAATATTACATATGGATACTTTTCAAATTTCTAATACTAAATTTTTAACTATAATTGATAAATTTTCCAAATTAGCACAAGCCTATCCACTGAATTCTTTAAATGCCCCAGACGTTGCAGAATCACTCCTAAATTATTTCAATCACTATGGTATCCCTGATTTAATAATCACAGATCAAGGAACCGAATTTAAAAATACAGTTCTCTCAGACCTTTTTAAACTTCATAAAATAAATATCCAATTTGGTTCATCAGGTCATTCAGAATCAAATTCACCAATAGAAAGGTTTCATTCGACAATTATAGAACACCTACGTATATTAAATACAACTAAAAATTATCTTAATATAAAACAACTAATGCAATATGCACTTCTCGCTTATAATAACAGTATACACTCAGCTACAAAACATAAACCAATTGAAATAATTACTGGAAATTTTGATAAGAATTCTATTTTAAATCTTGATATTGAATCTCGTTTATATACCGATTATATACAAAATCGCAAAGAAATCTTAAAAATAATTTATGATAAAATTTATAATGATTCTTTAGAACATAAAACTAAAATAATTCATAATTTAAATAAACAAAGGGAACAATTCGAACCAGATGAAAATACTAAAGTTTTCATAAAAGGAAAACAAAGACAACCTAAATTATCCAATCCATATTCCCCTCAAATAATTCAAAACTTTGATCCTATCCACAAGACAGTGACTATAGATAAAAACATTAAAAAACATATAGGTGACATTAGACGACCGACTAAACTTCAACCCTTGTTGCAGGGTACTGATACCAACTACACTGACATCGACGACAGGCCAGGACCATCAAATAAGATTTAAAAATCTAGAAAATAACGCTAAAATACTACCATATTTTATCGGAAATTCATATATTATCAATTACTATGAAAAATTAATATTTTATAAAGATTTAAAGCCTTTAGTAGACGAAGTAGATAAAATACAAAATCATATTTTACACCTTGAACAAAATCTTAAAATAATTACGGATCCAGATTTTTATAAAGACTTAATAGAATACAAAAATCTTTTAATTTTTAATATTAAACATTTAAAGTCACAAATTACAACTATTCTTCCTAAAAGATACAAAAGAGGTTTAATTGACGGATTGGGTTCCGTGTTTAAATTAATTTCGGGCAATTTAGACGCTAACGACGGAAAAATATATGACAATGCAATAAATATATTACAAAACCAAAATAAAGAAATTCGTTCAACAGTTAATAAACAAATTTCAATTTCCTTAAAACTTATAAATAAATTTAACAATACTTTAAATACCGTTATGCATAATGAAGAATTAATTAATACAAAATTAAATAATTTTCCTATTGAGACCTTTGAACAGTTTTTGCATATTAAAATGATTTTGGATCATTTAATTAATTTAACAAATAACCTTAAATTTATAATTTCTGATATTTTAAATTCTATTACTTTTGCACAACTAAAAACTTTACATTCTTCGATCATTGAACCTACTGATTTATTAAGTGAACTTAAAAATATCAGCTTACATGCTAAACTACCTTTAACGCCTACTATTGAAAATATTGTATTATTCGAAGAATTAATTAAGGTTAGCTGTTACATATCTAATTATAAATTAACATTTATTTTAGATGTGCCTCTTATACGAAATGAAACTTTTGAAACTTTCCACCTATACCCGATTCCTATTATGCATAATAACTTTTTCGAAACTGTAATGCCGAAAAGTAAATTTCTTTTAAAAAATAAATCAACTTATATTTTTGATAACATATTGAAATGTCAAACGTTGGCCAATCGCAACTATCTATGCCAATACACCATTGAAGACGAATCTACCAGACCTTCATGTGCTACACAAATTATCGACGGACTTCCCCTTTCTTCCTGTAAAAGCCTTTCCCTCAACATAGAAACAACTTATATTCAACGTATCGATGATACAAATAACTGGATAGTAATTTTTCCCAAAACAACAAAAGTCATCATGTCAAATGGAATTATCGACAAACCCACTCCTATTAAAGGAACCTATCTTTTGTTTATTCCTAATGGAGGACATGTTTCAATAGACAATAAAATATTACAACCCCTGCGAGTCACTAAAGAGTCTTTCCCAATTTACTTCAATAATTTCCAATATGATGTTTTAAAACCCTCTCATCCAAATTTTACGGTTAAATTAGAAAAAATTAACCTTGACGACCTCCACAATCTGAGACACTTAATGGAAGCATCTCACATAAATACGTTCGAATCCGTTTGGAAATACCATGGCTGGAACTTCGGATTTTTTATCCTTATATTAATATGTTCTAGCCTATATATTACGTGGAGATACCGAAAGAGCTGCCCCTTCAATCGCAGCGAACCTCCACAAGACACGCCTTTGTCCACCCTACCGGAAGACCATGAGTCCTTCAGCCCTGGACTTCACTTTTAAGGAGGGAGGAGTTACGTGCCCCTGTATATTAGGGCACATATGCATTTATCGTCTGTGCAGCAGCCTAGAAAAAGCTGACTAAGAATATTAGGTTATATATACCACTTCAATCTAATTGTGAACTTAGTTTAGCGTAATAAACACTGTTGTCTAGTTCGAGTAAATTTGTGTGTTACTACCTACCATCATCCCTTGTAACTAAAATAAACTTTTTAAAAACGTTTTATTACAAACGAAAAACGTAATTTGATCATTGTTTTTATCTCTAAAACAATGTATTATTCATCCAAGCAAAAAAGAAACAGGTATGCGCACATTGTATTATGTAATATCAAGCAACTTTTTAAACTTATTCAAAATCGGTTAGTAGGTACTTTGTTATCATTGATTACTGACAGTTCGATTGTTATGGTGGTTTGTCTGGGGCTTCATACACAATTTAAAAAGTTAAAATTCCTTTAAAAAAAGTCAATTACCTACATTAATTAAAAAACTAAAAATCAATTCCAAACTTAAAAACGGCAATAATTTTCATGTTTTAAAAATGGCGAATGCGCCGGGATTAATTATATTTTTTAAATAAAGATATACGGGGTGTCCCGAAGACGGCGCACTAACGAGTCGTCACGCTGTATTACGAGTCACGCGGTACACTGTTCAAAATTTCATGACCATTTTAACACCAAATTAACACCATAAGTGGTCTATATCGATACAAACCAAAATGGTGTTAAATAAGGTTCGTTGGTCCGGTGTAAATTCAAATACTAAAATGGTGTAAATTTAACTTTCACACAGTGTTAAAATAAATTTTACCTGGTGTAAGTTGAACACCTTTTCAGTGTTAAATATAATGTGTTTTTGGTCAAATTAAATCATACTACACAGAAAAAAGGAAACAGGAAGTTCCTTGACACATTACAAGTATATTACCAGTGGTATTATTCCAGAAAATTGAACCTTCAACTCGCTAGAGATAATGTTTTTAGTGCGTTCCACCAACTTAACATACTTCAAGTATCGACAGCTGTTTCCACCTATTTAAGGTCTCTTTAGTATCGAGCAACTTGTAGTGTCACACCAAAGCAAAGAACTACCTGAGCTTATATACACCGTCTTTGCCGCGATCGGTACACACTATGTAACCAGGAATGCACGGCAAATTGTTTTAATCGTTTTAACAGAGTGCTTTAGGTTGAAGTAACTCTTATTTTACAAACAATACATTTAGTAAAGTGAACCATACAGCGGGTTGGTTTCACTAAAGTTTTCTGGGTTAATTTAACCAATTTAAAAAAATAACTATCTGGTTTAGTACCGTCAAACTAATCTTAGTTTATATTAATCTTCCCATAGTTGATTTAAATAAATACTTATGGGTCAACTAAATTAATATAGTTAAATGAACTAACTATTCCTTTTTTTCTGTGTAGGTGCACTTCTCAAATATTTTTATACAAACACCGTTTTGGTGTTTGCTGTATAAAACATTTTTAAGCATAATTCATGGTGTTATATTAACACCACTTGGTGTGGGATTTTGACACCATTTTGGGATTACTTTTTACACCACAGATATTTTAAACAGTGTATTGTAAGTATATGTATACAAAATTACAACAAAAATCGCTAGGTCTTTTATAATTATTAAATTTTTTTTCTATAATTTTTGAGACAATTTTGTTATACAAAACCATAAAAAACAAAATAAAAAGTTAAACTTAAACTTAATAAACTCGACAAAGCTGTGTATGATTCTTGTCAACTTTTTTAATATAAAATTAATCAATAAGTCAAATCATTAGATGAAGCTGTATACAATTATAACCATCTCAGTCGGTAATAATATAGAACTACTTTATTTTGGGTCCAATCTAGGACAAAAAAGTTCGCACGTTACTTTGGTGGTAAGATTTTTGTTTTTTTTGTCAAGAGCAGGGCTGTGTTTAAATTACAATAAAAAATATTTCTAAAAAGTGTACAGATGAGTGTGTGGTATAAATGTGTTTCTATTGGTTTAAACATTGTCACTTTAATGCGTTTTAATTTTAATTCTGAAAACAAACAGTAAAATGGCCAGTGTCCATTTACTGGTTGGTAAAAAATGTAAATTTCTATTATTGGACATATGTCCAATATCATATTCTATTTGTATCCCGGACATTTACCAGCCAATTCTTATGAAAATTGTCCCCTCAATCCGAAAAGATCGTCAAAAACCCTAAAAGTTAAGCAGTTTTTAAGATAAAGTCAATTCCATATTATATGTAAAATTGATAAGGTATATTTCAAAAACTGTTTTATTTTTATAACATTTTCGGATTCAGCGAATAATATTTTAAAGGAATTGACTGCTCAATGTCCTGGATACAAATTGCTGTTGACGAGAATTATTAGTGGCTGCTTTTTCGCTATGACATTTTTGACTAATTCATTTTTAGAGAGTAAGTAATATAGTGATTTTTGTCAAAGGACATCTTGCAAAATAACAGTGATTTAAATACAGTGCATGATAGAGAACATAAAAAACTAATGGCAACAAAATTAATAAATTTGAAAAAAAATTTAAACATGCCACCCGAAAAAATATTAGATATATATAAATCATTCTGTTCCGGCCTAAACATTGTAAATGCTTCACAAACTTAATGATATTTGCAACAAACTATTTCAGAAGTAAGACCAAGAAATTTGTATTTACCTTCAGAATCCAGAAAAGGGACGAGGAATCCGAGAAAGAAATATATAATTTATATGATATTTGCACAAACGAAATAAAAAAAAATTACCTAAAACAGCAATTTATTTTTTAAAAATATTTAACAATTTACGTTATTTGATGTAAAGTTGTTGTGTTTATATAAAAATTCTTGTTCTTATAAATCTATTATTAAAAATTCAAATATTCTTATTTTTAAGTAAACGTAAATAAAGTTTAAACAAACAAACTATCCTTTTTATTTATTTATAAGAAAAAAACTAAAATCTTTAAAAAAACGGCATATATAATTTTTAAAGTGTCCAATATCTATGTGGTTTACCCAAATTGTTAAGTGTTGTTCACGAAACATATTGATACGTATATTCAAAAGTTGTTCTCAACATTTCTTTATGAGACAAACTCTTGTCTCACTTTTTAAGTGGGGTTAAATTAAGATACCTTTTATTAAAAGTTCTTATTGTTCTTTCTAAAACTTCTACAAATAAAAATATAGCGTTTTTTTCACATTTTTTGTAAAATCTTTGTAAATATTCATTTAAGGTATAGGGAGTGTTGCTGTATTTCAATAGAAAACATTGTTTTGTGTCGAATGATGTGAAAATGGTATGGTAGTTTCATTTGAAATAAGAAAGTTATTGGTATTTAAAGTGACAAAAAAGTCAACGTAAATACCAAACACCCAGTATAAATTTTTTAAATAATATTAATAGCTTTCGATAGAGTGCTTCTTAGTTAAGTGGTACACCAAAAATAAATCTTTTAACATTACAATTAGTGGTAATATAGCCATATTAGCAAGGCATGAACAACTGGTGGTTCTGCAAAAAGCCACTACCTAGTCTCCCCCCTTGCACGATGGTTACAATGCCATACTGCGGACACGCAGACTTCTTCAGCACCCTCTGGTGCCTCAGGTTGCTGATGCAGAGGCTCTGCTCGAAGTCCTGGTAAGTCTTCAGGTTGGCCTTGGAGGCGCCCAGATCGTACAGCGGAAACAAAAATACGTGGACAAACGAAATGACGCACAACGCGAGCACTATCGCCTTAAATAAAAGGTTGTGGTTTGTGGTTAGCATGTTGTTGAGTGTGGTTGGGGCTTGGCGGGGTTTCGGCTATTTTTGGCGACCTAAAGCACTCTCACTACATCTAAAACGAAGCATTTTACGGGGTGTTTTGCCTGCGCCAGTCGCGGCCGGAGACTGGACGCTCTACGCTTCACGCTCTGGCATCGGAAGCATCTCTGCCTCTATTGATTTTCATCACGCGACTCTAAGCTTCCACGTGCAACAAATGATCTCATTGCTCTATTTTTAAATTAAAAAAAAATCTGCCCACCATATCACATTATAATTTTCCCATGTATTTTGACTCTACAGCCATTCCACGCTACTCGGGAATTTTTGTAGCGTCCGTTACAATCAAAAATTGTGAGTAAAAGCTACCGTAATTAAATTAAATACTACACAGTAAAAAAGTTTGCCCGTGAAATTTTTAGTGTAGGGGTAAAAATATTAGAGTTGATTTGTAAGTGTAAAAGTTACACTACAAAATACACTAGGTAGCATTTAGTGCTTATTAACTTTATAAAACACATTTAAAGAATATGAACATTATTCATTGGTACATTCACACCAGTGGCGGCTCGTGGGTGTACAGGAGGGTGAGGCTACATAAGGTTAATTTTGTCTAAATACGAATAAATTTCCACGTCACCCGGGAGGTATTATTCTGCGACGCGTTGACCTTTTTTAAAATGGAGCCGATAGCACTACTAAACCAAAAAATAAACTCTAAAAAACAAAACAAACAAAATATCACATCAAAGACTAGTTTTAATCTTAAACTTAAAATATAGTCTTAAAAAAGTTAAAAATAAATAAATTAATCGACCTACTAAGTATTAAAAAATATAAAATACTATACGTCTATCTTTTAAGATTGAAAATTTATCTATTATTTGGTCGTAAAATTGTGGGTCTGCAGTGAGATTTAAAAGTAATTCTAAATTTTCAAACCGCGTCTCTAATTGAAGAATTATGCAATCTATTATTTCAAAATATAAAATTTGCTTAATAAAAACTTCTAAATCTACCTTAGTGTGTTCCCTACAATAATTAAATAAGAAATTTTACTAATCGAGACAAAAACTATAAAAGATCAGCCAAAAGTTTTAAATAATTTAATCTGAATCAAAACAATAACGTGCTCTACAAACGCTAAGAGAAGACTGGCAACCTTCTTTGTCTCCGCTGGCATCCCACCATAAACAGACCACCAATCAGAACAAACCAAGCCAACTAAATTTCGCCTCATCTACGGTGTTTATTCGCGAACTTACGGCGATATTTTTGTTGGTGAGTCATTTTCGCTTTCAAGAGGTAAATGGGAGCTTCCGAGGCTGTGAAAATTTCGCCTCTGTCCAAGCGACTCAACGATGCACGTTAACTTGACGCGCTTTGCGCCTGGATTTTTATTTACGCTTAATATGATTGATTGGTTTTTTACTTTTTATTGGGTAGAACTGTTGTAAAAATATACTTGTAATAGGCAAAAATATAAATACAAAAAGTCGTTCGTTCCTTTATTTTAAGGGTGAGGCGCGGCCTCAAAGGCCTACCCTGACGAGCCGCCACTGATTCACACTATTTATTATTAAAATAAATCAAAAGAGTGGAAAAACTTAATGCGAGTGTTTATTACCCCTTAATGTGTTAAATAGTGACAAAATGTACACTACTAGTGCACATTGTATCACAATTAAAGTTAAATTACACCAATAATGGCAAAATAGACTGAAAAAACTGGTAATAACCAAAATGCGTTTTAAAATGTTTGGTTGGTACCTATCGACCTACGCAGTGTATATCCGGAGATACCGCGTTGTGGAAGTGTGGCATTTTTGTTCAGTTAGCCTGACGCCTCTCTACCAATAGGATCACCCATTTTTTAAAACAGAAAAATGGATTACTGATGATTCTCAAGATTGACAGCCAGTAAAACATTGCATTGATCTAACACTTTTACGTTTTAAGAAACCATTTTGCTTAAGCCAGTCATACGACTCAAATATAAAATTATATTTTAAAAGGCACCGATTTTGATAATTCTCATAGATTTTTGTACCAAATAAATGTTTCTCTTTATTTACCTTTTCGTTTTATTCACTACCACCAATAGGTTTTACTCAAATAATAGTGTTAATTTACACTAAAAGAGTAAAAGTACCTTTCTAAAATTAGAGCTTTTCCAAAGTAGTGTTAATTTACACTGAACAAAAGTGTGATTTTACCCAGGAAGTGTAGAAGTACACGATTTTTGGTAAATTAACACTTTTTAATACAGTGTAAAATTACTTTATCCTCAGTGGTATAGTGTTAAATCATACTTGGTTACTTGGGGAAAATTACACTACAAATTAACTCTAATTGTAGTGTTATAAAACAACACTATTTAGTGTGGACCTGTGTGAACTCTAATTAGTGTTGCTTAGAGTTGATTTTTTTTTACTGTGTATTACAATAGTTACTATTGCAAACATGTTTATTATGCTTGTAATAATTAGACTTAAGTTTATAAGCATCATAATTACTGTACTTTTACTCACAATTTTTAATTGT
Organism: Brassicogethes aeneus; assembly: GCA_921294245.1. Lineage (NCBI taxonomy): Eukaryota > Metazoa > Arthropoda > Insecta > Coleoptera > Nitidulidae > Brassicogethes > Brassicogethes aeneus. The sequence goes on from OV121137.1 coordinate 54,178,417, forward strand.
AACGGACGCTACAAAAATTAACGAGTAAGGTGGAATGGCTGTCTAACGATTTTATTAACTTAAAAAATTCGTTTTTATGTCAAAAATTGAGGTCGAAAATTTACATATCGTCCTGGGAAATGTTTTAATCAGACAGATAACTCCAGTCGTAAAGCTGACATTTTTACAAAAAAAAACAAGCTTTTTGACGATATTTATTTAATTTTTTTTATTTTATTTTGTAATATGTTTATTCTTTAATGAAAACCTAAATAAAGTGCATGATTGGAATTTTTTGAGTTTTTTACGTACTTTTTTCACCGAAAACATTATTTAAAATTTAAATTTGACATGACTCCGCAAACGTGAATTATTTTGTTTCTCGTGTTGGCATAGTGACATTTTACTGGTATTTTTTGATATTTCAACAAGGTATTTTTATAATGGTTTTATTTAGTCAATAAAAAGTGCAAAATAAGTAAAAGAAGTAGGGAGTTCGAGTGCGTAAATAACCCGCACAATCTGGGCGACGTAAGTGATGAGCACGGAGAACGTTTTCACCAGCAAATGAAGGCTATGGAGCGGCGGTATCACGGCTTCTGGGATGCAGCCATGATGGGTGATTACATTTGGTCCCTCATAAAGAAACGGAATACGAAAGCAACAAAAAACAAAGAAGGAGCCAGAATTTTGTTAAACCTATGCTTATTACAACAAAATAAAACTTTCAATAGCTTCAATGTCCAATATTTATTGTTCAATATTCAATATATAGTTTAATTTCAATATTTAAAATAAAAATCAGTATTCAATATGAAATTTTATATAATTCAATAAAATTAAGAAAAAACGTAAAAATTCTCGAAAAACTGAATTTTGCTCTTCCACTGAAAAATTCATAACTTCGCCATTTATCCATGGATTTTTATAAACAGCAGCTTATTTTTTTCCTTTAATCTATACGTAAAATAAATCAAACTAGAATTATCTTTTCGATTTCTAAGATATGTAAATTTTCGACCTCGATTTTTGTAAAAAAAAAAGGACTTTTTCAACTTCATAAAATCGCCAGTATCGAACTACTGAGCCGATATCAAAACTATACAAGACAAAGTTATAGAGGGCTCAATTTCCTTTGATTTAAGCGCTTGTTTGGTCAAATCGATCAATTAGAACTCGAGGTATACTCTAAAACGTCAAAACACCTCAGAAAATAAAAAAAAACAATTGAAAATCCATATTTCGAAAACGCTTTCATGAAAAAAATTTAAGTGTGAATTTGCGTTTAGTGAGCCAAACTACACAAGAAAATTATAGTGAGACATGGTGGGCAATATTGTGTTTTTGGGCACAATTTGATCATTGTTGGCCATCGCAATTGCACAAAAATCATAGAAATATTAAGTCCTATATTGTACATTTATTGGTAAAACTTTTCCAAAGGTAAAAGGGTAATTCTTGGCCAATTTTAAAACATACGAAACAAGTTTTTTCTTTCTTTTTTTTTTATATGGCGGATGCGCCGGGATTAATATTTTTTCCATTAACCTCGTTTGATGAGGTACATTTATTGTTTAAATTATTTTTTATTAATGTTTATATATTAATAAATTAGCATTCACTTCAGGTAAAAAGTACCCAAATAATCTTTATCAGAAGTTTGCAAAAATAACAACTGGTTAGTTGTCTAATGAGTCACCTTTCTTTGAAAATTAATTTACATTATTTATTTTGTTTTATTCTTAAGAGACAGAGGTAAATCCTTATTTTAAATATGAAACTACATTGTTGGAAAGTTTTAAATATTTGTCACAGCAAATCTACTGTAATTAAGTAATGAAGGATGGATCTAAACTCTAGGACTGCATTCTACACATCAAAATAATAAAAAAAACTCAACTGTTCTTATCCGATTCTTATTTGTTTTCAAGTTATAGCGAAATTAAAAAAAAAAATTTAAAAATAAATTATTATCTAATGTTCTTTGAAAAACTATGGAAACAAAGTTTTTGTTTCCATAGTTATATTGTTTACATTTAAAAGGCTTAACTGTCAGCGTCAGTGGTATTTTTGTAATTTTCCGGTTTAATTTTTTCTTAAATGCCAAAAGTTTATTCAAATTTAGAGTATTCTAATATGGTTTTTGTTTATGGCTTTTTTAATGGCAATGCCACAGCTGCTGTAGAAGAATATCGGCGACGTTTTCCACGTAAAGGGCTCCTGACAAAAACGTGTTTATTCGAGTTTTTAACAAACTTTGCGAGACTGGAACTCTTCCAAGTGCTAAAATAACATCTGAAAAAGCCGATCGATAAACTTTAAAAGAAGTGGAAAATATTTTGGATCTAGTGGAAGAAGATGCAACGACCAGCACCAAAAGAATCGCTACTCAATTGGACATTTCACAAAAACGGGTAATACACACACTTCACGAGCAAGGCTTATACCCATACCATTTACAAAGAGTACAGTTTCTACACCCGGAAGATTATGCTAAATTTTGTCGGTGGGTAACTAACAATCGTAGAGTTGTATCGCGTATACTTTTTACTGATGAAGCAACATTTACCCGTGACGGCATTAATAATACGCACAACTCTCACGTATGGTCTTACGAAAATCCCCATGCTATAGTCGAAACCAATTTTCAGCACAGGTTTTCAGTAAATGTGTGGTGTGCTAGGATTGCTGGGTATTTCATTGGCCCTTTTATCATGGAGAATCGCCTTACAGGGAAACACTAACTTAATTTTTTAATAAATGAGTTACCAGGATTACTAGAGAATGTCCCTTTAAACGTAAGAAGGCGAATGTACTATCAGCATAATGGAGCCCCTGCACATTTCGCTCGTGAGGTCAAGCAACACTTGGATGAAATGTTTCCAGAGCGTTGGATTGGTCGCGGAGGTCCAATTAGTTGGCCTCCAAGAAGTCCAGATCTAACACCACTAGATTTTTGTTTATGGGGTTGGTTTAAAACAGAAGTTTACAAAGTTAAAGTGAATAATCGAGAGGCACTAATTCAACGAATAATTAATACTGGCGCAGTTCTTAAAGAAAAACAAGAGTTAATAATAGGACAAGCAACAGGCGCTGTTCTCAGACGTAGCAGAGCATGTTTAGAACTCAATGGGGGTATTTTTGAACACCTTATAAAAAGTCATAACTATTAAACAAATGTTACCGTTTCATTTTATTTATTTTTTAATTACGCTATAACTTCAAACAAATGAGAATCGAATAAGAACATTTGAGTTTTTTTTTTTAATTGTTGGTAGTTCAACGAAACAATGTTTATATTGACTTTTTATTATTATTTTATTAATATTACTAATTGTAGATTATGTTTTTCACTTTTTCTTCTTTAAATGAAAAAATAAAAAACTAAATTATCTTTTGTTACGTTCCAACACACCTAATTAATTTAATAAAAAAGCGCAACATTTCTTTACCGTATTACTCTCTACAATAAATTTAATTTAACAACCTAATTTCTTTTCCTTTCAAAAATATGATTAAATTTTTTACCATGCCTTTAACACAAAACAACCTTTTATATCATTTAAAATAAATACTTACTTTTGCAATGCATTATATTAAAAACATTTTTGAAAATGAAGACCCCAATGATTAGTAGTTGCAGAATACCGCCTAGACAAAGGACTTATTTTATCCCATCTCCTGTTGGCGTCTACTTGTCGCCGATCAGCTGATTGTTGTGGCGAAATCGACGGCGACGCATCTTCCGACGCCTTTCAAACAATACGCAATAAACTGTCGCCAAGAATTAGGCCGCTATCTACATCTATGCTCGTGACTTATAAGTTATAGGGTAAACCACAAAGCTATTGGACACTTAAGGAATATTATTTATTTAAAATTTTACATCAAAAAACATAAATTGTTAAATATTTTTAAAGATAAATTGCTGTTTTAGTTAATTTTTTTTATTTCGTTTTTGTAAATATCATATAATTCATATATTTCTTTCTCGGATTCCCCATCCCTTTTCTGGATTCTGAAGGTAACTACTAATTCCTTGGTCGGACTTCTGAAATGGTTTGTTGCAAATATCATTAAGTGTGGTATCTCTAGTTTGTGAAGCATTTATAATGCCGGAAATAGGCCGGAACAGGATGATTTATATTTATCTAATATTTTTTCGGGTGGTATGTTAAAAGTATTTTCCGAATTTATTAATTTTGTTGCCATGCACTGTACTCTGCAAGATGTCCTGTGAAGAAGAAATCACTATATTACTTACTCTCTAAAAATGAATTAGTCAAAAATGTCATAGCAAAAAGCAGTCAATTCCTATGAAATATTATTCGCTGAATTCGAAAATATCGTCAAAAGTCATAAAAGTTTTGAAATATAATCAATTTTACTTATAATATGGAATTGAGTATATCTCAAAAACTGCTTAACTTTCTATAAAAATATCACTTTTTTTAATAATAACACAGTGCAACAGTGCAAAAGGGAATGGGATGAAACCAAAAGCAAATGAAAGGTAATAGCTTCTACAAAAAAACCCTATGAGGTTTTTTTTAGATCACGTCTCAGTTTTTTATTACACGCATTTAAAGTTGGTAGATTTTTGGACACCCTATAATAGGAAAAAAAATAAGTAAAACAATTTTAATTTTTTAAAATTATTCTGGCAATATAGTCGAGGAATCCATTCCAAGTAAAGAGCATTTTTACTAGAAAATTGGGCATTTTTATAAATATTCTCTTTAATGCTTTAATCAAAACACAATACTTGTATACAAAAACTACATTTTTTGTGGTAATATATTGTAATATATCGATGGTATTTTTGCAAAAGGGCGAATATGCCATTTTCCTGTTTTGATAAAAACAAAAAAAAAGTATTTCGGCGTATTCGCCCTTTTGAAAAAATATTATTACTACAAAAAATTGCAGTTTTTGTAGCAAAAACGAGGTTGTTTAAAGGTAAAATTGATTTGTTTACTTAAAAACACATAATATTATGTACTATATAGTAAATCAGTGACAGCAACATAAAACGTTTTTCTTAATTAATATATTTAATTAAATTATTTTTTTTATTTAAAGGACAATATAATATAAAACAAAACTTAGTTCCAAAATATAAAAATGTAAAAAATTGTACCTACAATATTACGGTATACATATAATTCAATATGTTGAAAAGTTTGCAGAACTTGTAATAACAATTTAATGATCACAAAAGAAAAAGAAGTCAATGAAATTTGGTGTTCCAATGTTGTGGTATAATTCAGGTATTTTTTTTATTTTTATACTAAAACATGGTATTTTTGATTATATTAATTATATTTTGCATTTTTATCAATTTTTGGATGAACAGCTGGAACTTCTGGTACTTAAACTCGTGTTACTGCCGGTTACAGCAGTGATAGTTTTTAAATAAAAATAAAATAGCGAATTTAATAATGTTTAGTTAAGAAGTAAAAATGCTATTTTTTCTTAAAAAAATAAGTTTTCTATACTAATAAATCCAAAATATTAAAAATTGCTTTCGAATATCACCTAGGGTATATTTTACAACAAACGGATGACAAAAATGGATTTCTTACCTTCAAAAATAGTAAAAATTAGTAACAATTTTTTGAAAGCGTCCTCTTCTGAGGGTCTTTGGTAAAAATTAACATCACAAATGGATTCCTCGATCAAATTGACAAAATTATTTTGAATAATTAACATAGTATTAGTTATGTTTTTCCTATAGGGTGTCAAAAAATTTACCGTATTTAAATGCGTACAAAAAAAAAAACTGAGACGTGATATAAAAAACCCTGATAGGGTTTTCTTGTGGAAAGTATTAACTTTCATTTGCTTTTGGTTTTATTCCATTCCCTTACAGTGTAATTATCTTATTAAATTAAATCTGATTTTTAAGTACCCACGATTTTAACTAATATTTAAGTTTCCTTTGGTTTAAGTTTTATACATTATTTCATTCGGTGATAATTATCAATTTCGCACCATGGTCACTTTTTACCTGCCAGCATTAAATCCTTTAATTTAAAGGATTATTGTACTATTTTTAATAAAAATACCTCATTTAAGGTAAAAAAACATTATTTTGTCAATTAACTAATTTAATCCTAATTGAGGTATAAAAATGATATTTAGTTATAAATAATATATAAATAATTTATACATAGTTTGGCATTATTTAATCAATTTAGTTCGAAGATTAATTTGCAAACAAAAAGACCTCCTTTCGTTAAGCATTGTTCATAATGGATTTTTTAACAGTGGAACAAAAAATGGAAATGATTTTGATTTATTAGGAAGCAGGCAGGAATCTTGATGATGCTGTTAATATCTACGCTCAGCGTTTTCCGGAAAAAATTCGATCGCGTACTTCATTTCACCGTACAGTCAAGCAGTTTACTACAAACGGGAGTGTTAACCGAAAAAAAGAGTTCGTCGAGCAACAGTCACAGGTGGAATTAATGAAATTAATGTATTAGCAGCAACGGCCGCTAATCCTCATGCAAGCACACGAGAATTATCTAAAACGAAAACGAAATAAATAAATAAATTTAAAAAATAAATAAAATAAAATGACTCACCCTGTATGTCACACACGTCCAACTGTTTAACAAAATAATATTAATTTTAACATATATTTTTTGGTAAAAGCCCTTTGGAAATATTTTCGAACAAAGGAATACAATAATAACAAAATATCTTAAATAAACATCGCTTTGTTGTTCTGATTGTGTTTTTACAAGAAATTGTTGTGTGTAGTGTGATAAATTCTTAACGGTTTAAACAATGAAGACTTTATCAGACACTAACATTTTGGGGTTTATATTAAAAATTTGCGCCTTCATGGGTTTGGTGCCTTTTTTCAATATCAAAAAAAGAAAAATTATTGATAGTAAACTGGCACTTTTCTGGAAAATTTGTTGTTTTGTGTTTTACCTTTACCAATGCATTAGTTTTACTATGAATTTTTATTACACCTACGAAGACACTGGACCCATCAGAAATGTGTTAAGTTTAATTTTTTACTCTTCGTTCTCCCTAATTCCTATAATGGTGAATGTGAATTTATTAACTCGAACCAATACGGAATGGAGAAAATTTTTGAAGTCGCTTCTTTTCGTGAAAGAAAATTTACAAGAAGTGAAAAAAAGGAATATGCGTAACTTTGTAGTGCTATTTATTTGTCTACATGTACTTTTTGCCACCAGTTTTATGTTCTTTATGTGTGCACATTTGTATGCATACACTGAAAGAAATATATACTAAAGTTAAATAAAAAAATAATTAGGGCAAATATATTTTATGTTTCATATTTGGACTACCACATACATTGCTAAAACAAATATATTCGTTTGGTTAGCAGCCTATTGCTGCCCTAGCAATATAAATGTGTTTCTAGCAATATTTTTTTGCTGTAATTCACTTATAGTTTACATTTTATAGTAAGGGTAAGTTTATTTTTATTTAGATCTAACATATCTTCTTTACAATAAATGTATTACAAAATTTAACATACATTTATAATAAACAGTAGTATAAATGTGTAAAGCACTAGTATAAAATTTTTAGTATAAATTTGTGTTTACTTTTAGCAACAAATTTCTTTCAGTGTATAATCCGCAACTAAATTTTTTGGAAATATTTGAAAATTATAGCGTTTTTAGCTACATTTTATTGGCAAGTTGGATAGCAATTTTTTTGAAAAACTGTTACAGCGATTTGCATTCTTCGCTAAACAAAAGTATAAATCAATATTTACAAATTAACGTATTTGATGATAGTAAAAAAACTATAACGGAAATACGAAAAATTGGAAAAATATATTTCAGCCTCGGCTATATGGTCATAAAATTCAACATATTATTTGGATGGCAAATAATATTTTATATGATATTTAGTATAGTCGAGATCTTAATGATTATTTACACCATGGTGATTGTGGGGAATGACTTTAAACAGGAACATCATTTTATTTTTATCGTGCAAATGCTCAACAATAGCATTTTATATTTGGTATAAATAAATTACAAATCTTATATATTTTCTTGCAGGGTAAACCACATAGTTATTGGACACTTAAGAAATATTATTTATTTAAAATTTATAAATGCCTTTTTTTAAGATTTTACTTTTTGTTTTCGTTTAAACTTTATACTTAAAAATAAGAATATTTGAATTTTTAATATTAGTATTAAAAAAACATGCAAAAAAGTATAGTATTTGGACATTTTACCATAGTTATTGGACATACAATTTTTATATAAACATAACAACTTTACATCAAATAACATAAATTGTTAAATATTTTTTAAAGATAAATTGCTGTTTTAGGTAATTTTTTTATTTAGTTTTTGTAAATATCATTAAATTCATATATTTCTTTCTCGGATTCCTCATCCCTTTCCTGGATTCTGAAGGTAACTAATACCTTGGTCTGACTTCTGAAATAGTTTGTTGCAAATATCATTAAGTGTGGTATCTCTAGTTTGTGAAGCATTTATAATGTTTAAGCCGGAACAGGATGATTTATATTTATATCTAATATTTTTTCAGGTGGTATGTTAATTTACGATATAAGTGGGATAAGAGCTTTATTAACGTACGCATGCGAAATTTGCCCAACGAGTGCGTAGCACGAGTTGGGCAATCGCAAAAGCACGTAAATAAAGCGTTATCACACGTATATTGTGCAAATTTTTATCTACGCCTCTAAATGAAAAAATAATCGGTAATTATTTTTGTCTAAGACTTAATTTAGGGTTATTTTGACATTTTGACTTTTTTATTTGATTGGTTAAAAGCAGAGAAAAACGCGTGCGTTAATGAACTTCTTATCTCACTCAAAATGAGTGGGATAAGAAGTTCTTATCTCACTGGCGTAGATAAAAGTATTTTCCGAATTTATTAATTTTGTTGCCATTAGTTTTATATGTTCTCTGTCATGCACTGTTTTTCTACAAGATGTCCTGTGACGAAGAAATCACTATATTACTTACTCTCCAAAAATGAATTACTCAAAAATGTCATAGCGAAAAAGTATCCACTAATAATTCTCGTCAACAGCAATTTGTATTCAGGTCATTTAGCAGTCAATTCCTATGAAATATTTTCGCTGAATCCGAAAATGTCGTCAAAAGTTATAAAAGTATGACAGTTTTTTAAATATAATCAATTTTACATATAATATGGAATTGACTATATAACTTAACTTTTATAGTTTTTGACGGTCTTTTCGGATTCAGGGGACAATTTTACATAAGAATTGGCTGGTAAATGTCCGGTATACAAATAGAGTAGGATATTGGACATATGTCCAATAATAGAAATTTACATTTTTTACCAGCCAGTAATTGGACACTGGCCATTTTAGTGTTAGTTTTCAGAATTAAAATTAAAACGCATTAAAGTGACAATGTTTAAACCATGAGGAACACATTTTTACCACACACTGATCTGTACACTTCTTAGAAATATTTGTTATTGCAATTTAAACGCAGCCCTGCTCTTAACAAAAAAACAAAAATCTTACCACCAAAGTAACGTGCGAACTTTTTGGTCCTATATTGGACCCAAAATAAAGTAGTTCTATATTATTACCGACTGAGGTACCCAAGCAACACAAAATCGTCTAATAGACGTTTAATATTTGTCTATACCAATGGTATATCATTGGTTTATTGTCTACCTCTAATATAGGTTAAAATGTCCGCCTAATATAGGTTGATGCATATTATAGCAATATCCATATTTTAAACGTCTACACTATACGTTTATTTATAATACAAACTTGACAATTAAATATCTGTTTTTTATAAAGGTTACATTTTAATATATAATATACCAAAATTAAACGTTTATCAAAAACTTCTAAAAGCCATAAACGATATACGTTAATATTGAATATTATTTTAAGGTGAAATTTTTTACATAACATTATTGTTTAGGCCGCGGCTCTGCTAATCTGGAAAAAGAAAATAAAAACAAAAGTTTTTACATTTGAATGATTTTTTAATATTTTTAGAGCTCTCTAATAATTCCATTTTCATTAAATTAAAATCGTAAAACCATGCATGGTTTTACGGTTATCAATGCATTGATAATTAAAATTACAGTAAAATTTACTATATTTATTCTTTGCATTTAATTTAAGTGAGGCATATTCTTTCCAGATTTGCAAAAACTTACCTGTGTAAGTGTAGTAGTAACTCCAAGGTAAAAAAAAAAGTTTAAAAAGAAACTGCAGATGACAAACGAATATATTTTCATAAATAATTATTTATTATTTATTATTTTAAAATAACTAATTAAACAAATGTTAAGTTTTAACATCATTGAATCATTGCTTTGATAATTTGAGCCAATCTTGACAGGTCCTATGGCTTTGTCAGTTATTTCCCTGGACTTGATCTTTTCCTTGAAAGGACAGTTTTACTGCCTCTGTAAAACAGTAAAAAACAATGTTACTAAAATGTACGACTGTTTACATATATTTTAAATAACTTTTAACTTTTTATTCTGTGGTAAAATAAAAATATAATAAATAAGTGGTTATAATGTACGTTTATAAATAGTATACCATAAACCAATAATAGATCTTTAAAAAAATAAAAAATATTGATTATTTTAAAAATTCTAAAGTGATGTTAACCTAATCCAAAAATAAACCATCTAATTTAATGCAAAACGAATATGTCGCATGGTTAAAACTTCTGCAAAGGTTACGGATTTTTGCCGGCTTCGTCAAATAAAAACACCAATTACCTATTAGTTATTTGGTGCAAATTAAGTAATCTGAAATTTCAATTAAAGTAGGTATATACTTACTTTATTAGCTGTATTTCCACCAAAGAATACAATAAATTAATCGCTATCCACTCACAGTAAACAGTAAACATAACTTATACGGCAGCCATTATCAACACAGGACACATGTGACCGGTAACGGCAAAACGAAGCGTCTAGAAGGAATGATCACGTGACACGCGCCTATTGGTTTAAACAATCGTCTTAGTTACGAGTAATACCGAAACAGTGCGAACCATGAACATATGTATACAAGTATTATGAAAACTGAAGTTCAGTTACTGAACCACGTAGAAAATTATTGGTACCTATAAGTAACGTTTATTTTTAGGAAAACGATAGACAACTTTATTTTTATTTAGGTAAAAAATCAAATATCCAGCTAATATATGACATAAACATTGTTTCTATCGCTAACAAATTTGTTAGCGGTGATAAATACATTTAAATATTACTTGGCTTACAACAACAAAATTTATAGACGTAGATTTCTCGTATTTTTAGACGTTGAGCTTACATAAAAATATATATATAAAAAAAACGTTTACAAAACACTTGAATGTAAACAAATTTGATAAGAGTAAATAATTCCAATTTCATAAACATGCTTTATAGTTGTTTTTATAATATATATATAGATTGGGTGATTAATATAAATTTATATATTAAATTGATAATTTTATGATTTTAAAATAGTATATCAAGTACGTAGAATATACGACTAAAATATGTACGTTTATAAAAAACGCTTAATATATGTTAAATAATTATACCAAAACCAAAAATATACGATTAAATGGTTTATTATACGTTTATTAAACGATTATGCAAATGAGTGTGTTGCTTGGGTAGGTAACTTTTTATTGAAGTCTTGTTTTTACAGTATTAATGTTAATTGTCCAATAACTATAAAGTGTCCGATAACTGTCTACTTTACCCTAATGTTCACTTTTAATTATAGTTTATTTTAGATTTCAACTATACTTACAATTATTTCTTGCGATAGTGCATCAAATGAAGGATACCAAATGTTAGTGCTATGTTTCAAATTGCAAGAAAAATTACCTATTGAGTCTCGCGAACGAAAAGAACTTTTGATATTGGCCGATCAAGTGAAAACGCTTTTGCCAGTTTTCTCGGCTGCAGGATTTTTTGACATCAACAGAACAACACTAAGTTTGCTAATCGGCACTGTAACCACCTATTTAATTGTAATCATTCAATTTATGAATTTAAAATAAATAAAAAGTACACTGAAAGAAATGTTTCTATAAACCAGTGTTGCTAAGACGAGTTTTATAAAGACAATAAGAGGATGCTCAGTTAGAATCCTATTTTAATTTATAATTTATACTGTTAAATAGCCGTCTTTATACTCTATGGTAGAAGCGATTACGCACATGCGCATGGTGCATTGTTTTGGCGGGATCACTATAGGGGAGATGCGAACTGACCGCGAGGAATAAGCGTCTGTGGCTGTAGTGTTTTGTTTATTTGTTGCGACATCTGCTGGCTCTAATAGCTGGCAATTGTTAAGGGTAAGTTTTTGTAATAATTATACATCATGGTACGAGCATAAGCCTTAGTTTAATAAAGGTATATACCTTGATCTTGGAACAGCACAATGAGCTGAGCACGTGGACGCCAATGCAGGTACACGAAAACTGTTTTTATTGATTCCCATTATAATAATTTATTAATTTTCATTATATAATATACGTAAATTTACAGGGTGAACTACGATAGCACATTTTATTCTAAGAATGTTTTTTAAACCTTCCAGTCAGAATATTCTTAGGATCATGCTATATTTCTTTTAAAGAACATGCTAAAAAGACATATAGCATGATCCTGAGAATATTCTTACTGGCCTATAGGCAGGTTCTTAGATGGTGCAAAGTTTTAGTGGTAAAAATTAGTCTACTCTGAACATATGCTTAGAATGTTAAGAAAGTAATTACTATGGAAAGTTCATTTAGGAATATTCTTGTTAAGCATATTTAGTTCAGTTACCTATATAATAGTAAAATATACCATAAACTACGTATAAAGGTATATACCTAAACTTAAGTACCTAATTAGTAATTAGTATTAAATACTACTAAGTAAAAAACAAAATCCAAAACATTTTTTTATAGTTATTTGTAATTAAAACAATATTCTTCTTGTGACGTTTAAAACACTTGCCACGTGATACTGTGAACGTCCATCCTGGATTAAATTAATTGCTCTGGCAACATCAGTCGGGGACATATCCATTTTTTAAAGTAAGAAGACACCTCAAAATTTAAACATTATTTTGCAAAAAACAATTTGATAGCTTTTGAAAGCCGTGTATGACATGTCCAAGTATGGGATAATTCAATAAAACTGCCACTGTCATTCTCCATAGCATATGGATGGACCATAGCAACCTTAGTTCTCTAGAAAAATTTTGGAAATTGCAATGTTTTTTTTTTTAAATCCATATTTTCCACAAAAATAAATATATCGAGGTGAACCAAAAACAAAACTGTTAAGAATAGATGTGACTTGATAAATAAAACTTAATTCAGAACAATATACGGTTTTGCCACTCCACAGAGTGTCTTAAACAAAAAACAACTTTTTGTTTAAACCTGTATATTATTGTAGCGAGTACGGCTCTGGATCTCGATGAGTCATCGCCGGTGTGTCATCGCTGGTGAGTCAGCGCTCGAATAATCGAGAGTGTGGAGCTCGCTGGAATGTTCCAGAAGACGTATGCGCTGAATATATAAGGAACGACGCATCATGGAGAGTCAGTCCGGCTTTGGTACTCGCGTCGAAATAAATAAATATAAGTGCAAATAAATAGACTCTTGAACAGTAGTGAAATATAAATAATTAGTAGTTAAGTGTTTAGTTAGTTTTATAGTGTTTTAAGTGTAGTTAAGTTATTAAATAAATAGTTTTTTCGTTAATAAACCAGTGCGTGTTTTTATTCACACTACGAACAGTTAAAAACGTTACATTATAAACGTACGTCTATTTTTAGTAATTTTTTAAAATGTGAGCGATTGTCCATTAATTTATCTACAATATTCCTTAATATTCGTTTAAATCCGACATCAAATAAAAAAGATATTTGAGATTGAAATTCATCGAAAATTTGTGTGAATCGATTATTTTGCCTGTGAGTGTATAATATCGATATAAAAAGGTAACTATGCCAAAAATAATATCAGATTCTAAAGTAAAAGAACTTTTCGATGAAGTTATGTCAAATGCCTCAATGGCAGAAAAAGTTCATCGCCTTATGGACATTTTTGGAGTAAAAAAGTAACGTTTTTGATTTTACAAATATTAAATCACACATTATTTTCAGCCAAGCAGATCAAAAATTTTTGAAATTTTAAAAAATAAGGAGGAAATAATAAAACAAAAATAAATTTTATTTGCTGTTAGGTTTAACCTTTTTGTGAAAAATCTGGTAGTTAATTTTTCTGTCTTTGAAAGTAGCATCCATTTGGTTTGAAAAAGATAAGCAATAATCACGAACCTTTTTCTTCTTTCAATTTGCAAGTTACTGATCATTAATAGTCGTGGACAATATATACATTATAATTATTATTAAGCCACTACAAGTATTAACGTCCAGTGGCTTTAACAAAGTCCAGTGGCTTTAACAAAATACCCATTCACCAACATTACGTGTGTTCACATAAAATTTTAATTTCTTTTATATAAATTCTTTTCAAAGCGAAGATTATTATCCGCTAGGCCGTAGTCACCCATATTTAACTACTTTGATTTTACTCATCTACATCTACATCTCTAGACCGAAATAGTTTAGTTTAGTGTTTAACAAGGTGGTATGAGTAAGTAAGTAAATATTATTTTTTTAAAGTAATAATAAAAACTTGTTTATTCTATCTTTAATTTTTATTGTAACATAATACTTTACGCATTAGAAAAATATTTATTTTCACGACAATACATTATACATTGTTTTTCACATGAGTCATGTTATTTACAAAATGAACAAATTAAATTTGCTTTTTAACATAAAAACACAAACATAAAAATAATGGCTGATAATGTACATTGAAAGTTTGAAATATCTCAGTTAGTATGCATTTAACGAAAAAATGTTTAAAATAAAAATTAAATGATTCGAGGGGGGAAATCAATCAGTACTAAAATTGGCCCTCATACTCTCCTCCTTATAGGGGGAACAGGGGGTAACTTTAAAATTTACAATGGAACACCCTATTTTTTATTGCAGATTCAGATCATTCGACTAAAAATAGGTAGATTGTGTCTAAAACATTTTTTCATATTTGTAATAGATGGCGCTATAATGAATACAAATCAATTTTGTTCGTTTTTTCTTCTTATACGATTCTGCAACAATTTTTCTATAAAAATATCACTTTTTTTGGTAATAATTATCTTATTAAATTAAATCTGATTTTTAAGTACCCACGATTTTAACTAATATTTAAGTTTCCTTTGGTTTAAGTTTTAAACATTATTTCATTCGGTGATAATTATGAATTTCGCACCATGGTCACTTTTTACCTGCCAGCATTAAATCCTTTAATTTAAAAGATTATTGTACTATTTTTAATAAAAATACCCCATTTAAGGTAAAAAAACATTATTTTGTCAATTAATTAATTTAATCATAATTGAGGTATAAAAAATGATATTTAGTTATAAATAATATATAAATAATTTATACATAGTTTGGCATTATTTAATCAATTTAGTTCGAAGATTAATTTGCAAACAAAAAGACCTCCTTTCGTTAAGCATTGTTCATAATGGATTTTTTAACAGTGGAACAAAAAATGGAAATGATTTTGATTTATTAGGAAGCAGGCAGGAATCTTGATGATGCTGTTAATATCTACGCTCAGCGTTTTCCGGAAAAAATTCGATCGCGTACTTCATTTCACCGTACAGTCAAGCAGTTTACTACAAACGGGAGTGTTAACCGAAAAAAAAAAAAATTCGTCGAGCAACAGTCACAGGTGGAAATAATGAATAATGTATTAGCAGCAACGGCCGCTAATCCTCATGCAAGCACACGAGAATTATCTAAAACGAAAACGAAATAAATAAATAAATTTAAAAAATAAATAAAATAAAATGACTCACCCTGTATGTCACACACGTCCAACTGTTTAACAAAATAATATTAATTTTAACATATATTTTTTGGTAAAAGCCCTTTGGAAATATTTTCGAACAAAGGAATACAATAATAACAAAATGTCTTAAATAAACATCGCTTTGTTGTTCTGATTGTGTTTTTACAAGAAATTGTTGTGTTTAGTGTGTTAACATTCTTAACGGTTTAAACAATGAAGACTTTATCAGATACTGGCATTTTGGGGTTTATATTAAAAATTTGCGCCTTCATGGGGTTAGTGCCTTTTTTCAATATCAAAAAAAGAAAAATTATTGATAGTAAACTGGAACTTTTCTGGAAAATTTGTTGTTTTGTGTTTTACCTTTACCAATGCATTCGTTTTAGTATGAGTTTTTATTACACCTACGAAGACACTGCACCAATCGGAACAGTATTAAGTTTAATTTTTTACTCGTCTTTCGCTTTAATTCCTATAATGGTAAATGTGAATTTATTAACTCGAACCAATACGGAATGGAGAAAATTTTTGAAGTTGCTTCTTTTTGTGAAAGAAAATTTACCAGAAGTGAAAAAACGGAATAGGCGTAACTGTTTATTGCTATTTATTTTTCTGCATATACTTTTTGCCACCAGTTTCATGTTATTTATGTCTGAAAATGTGTATACACATAATGCTTCTGTAAAATTTTTGGAAATATTTGAAAATTACAGCATTTTTAGCTACATTTTATTGGCAAGTTGGATAGCAATTTTTTTGAAAAACTGTTACAGCGATTTGCATTCTTCGCTAAACAAAAGTATAAATCAATATTTACAAATTCACGTATTTGATGATAGTAAAAAAACTATAACGGAAATACGAAAAATTGGAAAAATATATTTTAGCCTTGGCTATATGGTCATAAAATTCAACATATTATTTGGATGGCAAATAATATTATATATGATAGTTTGTATAGTTGAGATCTTAATGATTATTTACACCATGTTGATAGTAGGGAATGGCTTTAAACAGGAACATCATTTTATTTTTATCGTGCAAATGCTCAACAATAGCATTTTATATTTGGTATGAATAAATTACAAATCTTTTATATTTTCTTGTATACGAGGTGTGTTAAGAAAATAACGGGAATTGTTAAATTTCGCGGGTTCAGAAGGTCCGGTTGTCATAAAATTCTTTATTATGATGGTATACATGCCCCCGAAGTATGATAAAAACTTTTGCTGTTTTCATTGTTTACTTTGTCTGTGGCAGCCGCTAAGGTTAGACGTGTTTTATGAGCTCGGCGATTTTCGTTCGTTAAAAGAAATGGATCAAAGAATTTGCATCCAATTTTGCTTAAAAAATTAAATACATTCTGTGAAATGTTAACAAAGGCCTATAGTGAGTCTGCTATAAGTAAAACAAGAGTTTACAAGTGGTATAAGAGTTTCCAAGATGGCCGTGAAGACGTTGGACAAGAAGCACATTAACAACCGATAAAAACATGGAAAAAGTGGAAGAAATGGTTATAAACCATCAGAGAAGTCGCTGATGATGTTGGTATATCGATTCGAATGTTTTGGGTATAAAACGCGTGGCAGCAAAATTTGTTCTAAAATTGTTAAATTTTGAACAACATTTTTGGCCAAAAACAATACTGTAATGATACCCCAGCCTCCATATTCGCCAGACATGCCTCTGTTTGAATTTTTTCTATTCCCAAAAATAAAGAGAACCTTAAAGGGCCGTCGTTTTGCAAGCATAGATGACATTAAAAGCGCATCGCTGAAAGAACTAAAGGCTATCCCAAAGATCGAGTTTTAGAAGTGTTTCGAGTATTGGAAGAAGAGCTGGCACATGTGCATAATATCCAATGGGGACTATTTTGAAGGAGACAACATTAATGTAGACGAATAAATAAATATTTGTTTCAAAAAACGAAAATTCCCGATATTTTCTGAACACACCTCGTAGTTATTGGACACTTAAAAAAAATTTATATATGCCGTTGTTTTAAAGATTTTAGTTTATTTCTTATAAATATATAAAAAGGATAGTTTGTTTGTTTAAACTTTATTTACGTTTCCTTAAAAATAAAATTATTTGAATTTTAAAATATTAATTTTATAAAAACATGCAAAAAGTATAGTAATTGGACACATGTAACACATTGTAAATATCATATAATTCATATATTTCTTTCTCGGATTCCTCATCCCTTTTCTGGATTCTGAAGGTAACTACTAATTCCTTGGTCTGACTTCTGAAATAGTTTCTTGCAAATATCATTAAGTGTGGTATCTCTAGTTTGTGAAGCATTTATAATGTTTATACATCTAATATTTTTTCGGGTGGTATTTTCCGAATTTATTTGTTTTGTTGCCATTAGTTTTTTATGTTCTCTATCATGCATTGTATTAAATCACTGTTATTTTGCAAGATGTCCTGTGACGAAGAAATCACTATATTACTTACTCTCTAAAAATGAATTGGTCAAAAATGTCATTACGAAAAAGCAGCCACTAATAATTCACGTCAACAGCAATTTGTATCCAGGACATTTAGCAGTCAATTCCTATGAAATATTATTCGCTGAATCCGAAAATGTCGTCAAAAGTTATAAAAATAGAACAGTTTTTGAAAAATAATTAATTTTACAAAAAATATGGAATTGTCTATATCCCAAAAACTACTAAACTTTTATAGTTTTTGACGGTCTTTTCGGATTCAGGGGACAATTTTACATAAGAATTGGCTGGTAAATGTCCGGGATATAAATAGAGTATGATATTGGACACATGTCCAATAATAGAAATTTACATTTTTTACCAACCAGTAATTGGACACTGGCCATTTTACTGTTTGTTTTCAGAATTAAAATTAAAACGCATTAAAGTGACAATGTTTAAATCATGAGGAACACATTTATACCACACACTGATGTGTACACTTTTTAGAAATATTTGTTATTCTAATTTAAACACAGCCCTGCTCTTAACAAAAAAACAAAAATCTTACCACCAAAGTAACGTGCGAACTTTTTGGTCCTATATTGGACCCAAAATAAAGTAGTTCTATATTATTACCGACTGAGGTAGGTAACTTTTTATAGAAGTCTTGTTTTTACAGTATTAATGTTAATTGTCCAATAACTATAAAGTGTCCGATAACTGTCTACTTTACCCTAATGTTCACTTTTATTTATAGTTTATTTTATTTCAACTATACTTACAATAATTTCTTGCGATAGTGCATCAAATGAAGGATACCAAATGTTAATTCTGTGTTTCAAATTGCAAGAAAAATTACCGATTGAGTCTCGCGAACGAAAAGAACTTTTGATATTGGCCGATCAAGTGAAAACTCTTTTGCCGTTTTTTTCGGCAGCAGGATTTTTTGACATCAACAGAACAACACTAAGTTTGCTAATCGGCACTGTAACCACCTATTTAATTGTAATCATTCAATTTATGAATTTAAAATAAATAAAAAGTACACTGAAAGAAATGTTTCAATAAACCAGCTGGTTAAGACGAGTTTTATAAAGACAATAGGAGCTTGCTCAGTTAGAATCATATTTTAATTTATAATTTATACTGTTACCTATATTTAAATAAATTAAAAATGTTAATATAATATTAAAAATATACTACCTACATAATTTTTTGTTCTCTACGCATTTTTTTTTGGACAGTAGTTTCTGAGATAAGTATATGGGTCCCCTTTCTTGGTTCACCCTGTACCTACCTACATATATCTAATACCTATATTCCCCAATAATGTATTTATGGCACGCCGTTTTAGCATTTATTGGATAATAGTTTAAAGATAGGTATACCTAAACTATAGTTTAGTACTTAAAGCTTTGTTTTAACAGAAATTTATAAATTTGAGATTTTAATTTAATTAGTTGATTAAAATTAACGATTTAAATCATGATAAAAATTAATTAAAAAATAGCCCCAAAAACAAAAACAAACGATTTTACTAAAAATTAAAAGAATATTTTCCAAATAATAATTTTAAAAAATTGCAGTGACACGCTGTGGGGTTTTTGTAAGTAGGAATATTTTTACGCTTGTTTTATTTTCTCCCTTGGCATTCTTTGTAAGTTTCGACATGCAAAATTTTGATTTACTTCTGTACTATGGTATACCTAATTATGTTTATTTATGTTTTATTTATTTCTTGTACCTGTTTTTTTTATAATAAAAGTATAAAATTTATAAAAGTTGATCTTTTTATATAACGACCCTTATCCTGTCAGCAAGTAAGTATAGTAATTCTTATGAAAAATGCATAATTTCGTCTATAAGACATATTTTATTAAAGTAACTAAATTGCTTATAAAGAGAATAAACAGAGTTTGTAAAAAGTATTAGCCACTACATTAAATTAATAAGAATTTTCAAATACACATAGCAATCTGAAGTTATACTGGCTAAAAACATTTAATACTCGATATAAAGCGGGTTTATAGTATTTAAGATTTTGATCATTTTATGGTGGCAGCATATCGATTTTATAAGAGATAATAGAATGTCTAATAACTGTTATAAGATGTTTTAACAAAACCGAGTTCATACTGTCTATGAACTAGTTGGCTGTCCTAATACTAATGTAGAAATCTTATAAGGAGTATTATATTTTTCTTAACAGGTATTAGATTTTTCCCTCAGTGTCAATATTTTATTTGTGAAGTCGGTTTTCCAGTGGGACATTAAAGTTTTTTTTCATTGTTTTTATGCGTTGAATATCCCTCACCATGTATGTATTGTAAAAGAAAAAGAAGAAAACACAATATTTTAATTTTTTTATTTTGCTTATGCTTACAATTCAATGTTACTTTGGCTTATTAGGAAACTTAAAAATAAGATACAATTGCTTTTTCATATTTAAGGATGCTGCTTATCATCAGAATTAATACAAACGCATATATGTTTTTCTTCGAACATTTCGCATCTTCCAGTCCAAATTTCGTTTAAATTTTTGCAGTTGCTATCGCAGCTCTCATTTCCTTTGCAGTGGTTTAAGTACTTGGCAACTAAAAAATAATGTTAAATGAGAAACTCGCCTTGACCTGGGTTTTAAATTGGAAGAAGCCTTCTCAGAAGGCGACTATAATAACATTTAAAATTGGTAAAAAGTGAGGTTATCCATTTGACAGATGTCAGATTTTATTTAAAATTGGTAAAAAAAAAGTTATCCATTATTAAAATGTTAACATTTAAAATTGGTAAAAAGTGAGGTTATCCATTTGACGGATGTCAGATTTTATTTATTTATTTTTGAAAGTAATTTAATTATTCACTTATTGGAGTAGATAAAGTATAGTATTACACTCGAAATTATGCGCATTATCTCTCGTATAAATACATATATATATATATACTAATATTAGGAAAAAATTAAAATTTCTTAGTGGTAATTTTTGTAATATTTTATAGATAGTTATAGTTATGATAAGGAAAATCATATATATTAAATATTTGTTATTTTTTTGCCTTTCAATTTTTTTTCATAAAATAAGATTATGTACATATTATGTAGGTATGTAAAAATCTCATACATTTACTTAAATTTGAAAAAAATCAAATAAAATAAATATACAGGGTGAGTCATTTAACTTGAAACTTTGAAATATCTCAGTTAGTATGAATTTTACGAAAAAAATTGTTTTGTTCGATTTTTCTTCTGTATACGATTCTGCAATAATTTTTGAATAAAATACTTGGTTTTATTTTTAAAATTTTAATTTTCAGTGCATTTATTAATTCGCATTTCGTTTTAATATTCTGCTCTGGGATATTTCCAAATCTCTTGATGTTGCTCGACGAACTCTTTTTTTCGGTTGAACACTCCCGTTTCTAGTAAACTGCTCGACTGTACGGTGAAATGAAGTACGTGATCGAATTTTGTCCTGAAAACGCTGAGCGTAGATATTAACAGCATCATCAAGATTCCTGCCTGCTTCTCCATAAATCAAAATCTTTTTTTTTTCCACTGTTAAAAAATCCATTATGAATTACTGCTTAAGGAAAGGAGGTCTTTTTGTTTGCAAATTAATCTTCGAACTAGATTGATTAAATAATGCTAAACATAAATAGTTTCTTTATACCTGAATAATAATTATTATTTATAACTAAATACCATTTTTTATACCTCAATTAGGATTAAATTAATTAATTGACAAAATAATGTTTTTTTTAACCTTAAATGAGGTATTTTTATTAAAAATAGTACAATTATCTTTTAAATTAAAGGATTTAATGCTGGCAGGTAAAAAGTGACCATGGTGCGAAATTGATAATTATCACCGAATGAAATAATGTATAAAACTTAAACCAAAGGAAACTTAAATATTAGTTAAAAAATCGTGGGTACTTAAAAAAATCAGATTTAATTTAATAAGATAATTATTACCAAAAAAAGTGATATTTTTATAGACCAATTTTAGTACTGATTGATTCCCCCCCCCCTCGAATCATTTAATTTTTATTTTAAACATTTTTTCGTAAAACGCATACTAACTGAAATATTTCAAAGTTTCAAATTAAATGACTCACCCTGTACATATTTACTGTTGGTGTAACACTTAAAATTTTGGTACTAACGTTTTAAATAGTAAAGTTTGTTTAATATTCAATGTGAATTTTAAATATTGATTTTTTTACTTATGTTTGTATATCAAAATGTAAACATAAACATAGATACCTACTATAGTATAGTAAAATTTTGCTTCATATCCCAAAAATTTAATATAAAGAGGATTTTTATGACACACTTTTTTGCTTTCGAAAGTTAAATATTGGTAAAGAACTATTTTGTTAATTTTTATAAAAAAGTTATATTCTATTATTGACAGGACAACAACTAACAGTAATAATTCTTCTGTATTAATTTATCATTATTTTTATTGTTTGCATATAAAAACATAAAATTTAAATAAAAAATGCTTACTATATTCACTAGGACCTCCTAAAACCCGACTAAAAACTCCACCACAAAGAAACATTAAAACAAAGAAAACACCGAATAACTTCATATTCGTAAATTTTTTTTATTATTAATTTATATTAACTCAATACTATACGAGCGAAGAACAACAACTGAATATTTAAAAAACTGCCGGACGCATACATAAAACGACGAAGGTTATTACTGTTAATACGGTTGTGTTTCTGGAATAAGTAAGAAAATATATTTATATAGTCGGATGAATAACAAAAAATTGATAAAAGGTGCAGGAAACCATGCACAGTGGGATGATACCGGGATTTACAAATTCCGATGTTATTTGTACAGTGTGTTCTGAAAACAACAATTATGTTTTTTTATTTTTTTATTTATTTTTTATTCAATATGGGGTTTAGTAATAACTAGGGATGGGATATTTAGGTACTAAAAACTGAAAAATAGGTAACTAAAAAGGTACTAAAAAAAGCATTTTAGGTTAAAAAACAGCATTTTAGGTAAAAAAACATTGAAAGTTCAAGGTTCTTTTATAATTTTGTTTAGCCGCATACCCAAACACAAAAAATACCCACAATAAACTATTTCTTTGCAATAAACTGTGTTTC
This sequence comes from Brassicogethes aeneus, assembly GCA_921294245.1. Taxonomy (NCBI): domain Eukaryota; kingdom Metazoa; phylum Arthropoda; class Insecta; order Coleoptera; family Nitidulidae; genus Brassicogethes; species Brassicogethes aeneus. The sequence continues at coordinate 54,201,893 of OV121137.1, forward strand.
ACTGAGTGACACTCACTACACAGAAATTCTATGACAGAACATAAGCTCAATACAAAGAAATACATTAAAGAAAGTTACTGTTACAGTCTGCGACCCATAGAAATAATTTAGAATAATAGAATAATTTCTATGCTGTGACCATAAGAAAAAATTCTATACCGTTGAGTTGCACGCCCTGGATAAAATATTGGCGGACAATTTAAAAAGAACACAAAAAAATAAAATAAGTAAAAATACGTAAAAATAGATTACAAATAAGTGAAAATAAACTGACAAATTAAAAAATATGTAACAAAAGTATAAAAAGGTAGTTTAAAGCAAAAACTTCCAAAAAAGGTAAAAAAGGTGAAAACAAGTTTTAAAACACATTTTGGCATTATTGGTTTTCAAATAGTTACATCGGTTGAAAAAAGGTAAAATAACTAAAATCCCATCCCTAGTAATAACATAACATAAGTGGTTCTGCACTAATGCGAGAATTTTAAGAAATCATACATTTTGAATATTAGAGCTTCAGGTTAGGTTAGGATTTTGTATGTTTTTTTAAAACATCCCTTAGTATATTTGAAATAAGTTATTGTATCTTTTGACACCTTAATATTAAAAAAAATACAATTGTAGATACATAAAATATTTATAAAAAAAATCTACGTACTGAGATATTACAATTCACGGTGGATAGGTTTTTAAATAGCAAATTAATGAACTTAAACTTTTGAATTATAAAACAGCAACACTCTCATCTGCATATAAATTCTAACTGACCTTCAGGAATCACATGCATCTATAATGTCGTAAACAGAGGTTTTTGCTTATTTAAAATGATTAATGCGCCATCCGTTGCATAAAATTTAAAGCAAAAACAGATTCACGGAGGATAGAATCAATTTTTGTAACACCTACAAAATGGTTATAAAAATTATTTCTTTTAATTTTTAATAATATTTAATATTTGATTCGATTGCTTTGGATGTGTTTAATTTACTTAGTGAACTGATATTTTTAGTATGCTTTTACTACCTCAGATATTTGAAAACATATAGATTAACCTAGAAAGAGTAACGGAGGATAGGTTTTAGACTCTTAAAACATTGTAAAAAATAATTAATTGCGATTAAAAATCTGGAAACTGAGCTGTAATATCTACTTAATTATGAAAGATAAAAACGCAATAAAAGTGTAGGTCAAACTCATTTAGTTTTATTAAATATCACGGGGTAACACCATCGGGGGACATTTCGTGAGATTCACCCATATTTATCTGTTTAAAAAATCTTACATATTCTAGTGAAATCATACATTATATTGCCTACAAAACTGTTCTATTAATAATTATAACATAAAAAGTCAGAAGGGCTATAATTTGAGAATCAATAAAAAACTCCAAAATAATATTAATTTTTCTAATCATAGTAAAGAATTTGTGTATTATTTATTTATAAGTTTTTAAGTGAGAAAGTGGGTCAGTCTATAACTGTGGAGAAAATTGATCTTTCTTCACAGCTTACTTTCCAATGAGACGAGAAGATTTTTTAATTTTTATATAAAATAAAATTGATTTTTTTAGCCAAAATATATACTAGGTATCTACTCTTTTACCCTTTGATTCGTGTTTTTATTTTAAGGGCAAGAAATTTAGAAATTAAAAAAAGGAAGAAAAATCCAATAGTTTTTGAAAACATAATTTTTTATTCTGTATTATTTATAACGAGGTAGAAATGACATTGAAGAGAAAGCTTTTAAAACAAACTATACATACATAGTTATAACACTCAAACGGTTGATCCATACACCTACTTATACTTTTCAATTTCCCAACGAGTTGTTATTGTAAATACCTGATGAATTTCGTATACTCGAAGAAAACTAGTTTACTAAGAATGTAATTCATAAACTTGATATCAATATTATACAATAATTAATTAATTGCTGATCCTATTATATAATATGGTATCCCAGATAGCACACTGACCTCTACTGACATTTAAATGACGTCTGCTGACATTTAAATGACGTCTGCTGACATTTAAATGACGTTAGCAACTTGATTTAAACGTCAGCTGACGTCAGTGTTCTCCATGGGATACCTATATCTACGCTAAAGAAGTATCGGGTGGTATCTGGTGGACTTCGATAGCATTCCGTGAATTTAAGAATTGTCAACAATACATTTAAAGCATACGAACTGTACATCATTTTTAAATAAAAAGGTAGTATTTTCACAAAAGAGAGGAAGGCAGAAGTCTTACCCTGATAGCACACTTTATTCTAATCTAAAGAATATGCTTAAAAGACATAGCATGATCCTAAGAATATTCTTACTGACCTATAGGCAGGTTCTTAGAAGGTGCAAAGTTTTATTGGTAAAAATTAGTCTACTCCAAACATATGCTTAGAATGTTAAGAAAGTATACTTTCTTAACATTCTAAGCATATGTTTGGAGTAGACTAATTATAATTGTTATAAAAAGTTCATTTAGGAATACTGCCGTGTTTAATGAAAACGCCGTAACCAACAATTTTGCGATTTTTGGTTTACGGCATTTTCTACTATAGAACAATTCATCCTGCGTCTATCCCCGGTAATAAAAAAACCGTATATATATAGATACGGTTTTTTGAGTACCGGGGATAGACGCAGGATGAATTGTTCTAGTAGAAAATGCCGTAAACCAAAAATCGCAAAATTGTTGGTTACGGCGTTTTCATTAAGCACAGCAGAATATTCCTGTTAAGCATATTTAGTTCAGTTACCTATATGTATAATAGTAAAATATGGTATACCATACACTACGTATAAAGGTATATACCTATACTTAATTACCTAATTAGTAATTAGTATTAAATACTAAGTAAAAAACATAATCCAAAATATTTTTTTATAGTTATTAATATAATGGTATTTTACCGTTGAGTAGGTACGCTTTTAATAATGCTAAATGCTGTTTAAATTTAGACGACTTATTTGTTTGACGATTTTTACTGAATTGAAATGTTTACACTTTTCACGTTAATCATTTTAGTCTAAAATGTATATTTATTGTATATTTATGTATATTTATTGTATCTAATAGGTACAATTTATATTTACAGGGACTGTATACAATTTATTCTTCATTCAGATTAACACTGTTTATTGGAAAACCGGTAAAAACTCAACCCAGGATTTCCTCTCGAAATACACCCAACAACACAACAAATCGTGCCACGGTTTTTTTTTCGATATTTTTTAACATTTTCCGGCTTTACTCTCAAAAACACTCTTTTGTAACATAAGCGTTTGACAGCTGATTATTAAAAGTTGTACTTTAGTTACGATGATAACAGCCGAGTGGTGGCGCTACTAGCGATACTTCTTTAGCTTATAGGCTTCGTAAGTCTAATATCCACATAGGTTTTAATTATAATTATTAAAAAATGTTTAACAAAATGTTAATTTTGATCAAATAATTCCACATCTACAACAATTGTTTTCTAAGCGTTAATAATTATATGTTCAACTGCGAAACAATGCATTTTAACCATGGTTAAAATGCATGCTTTGGACTTTAGGCATTATATAAAATATGGTACAATATACTTACTTTAGGCTTGGCAAATGTTTTAATTTTTTAAGGATAGTCAAATTGTTTTTCACAGCATTCATATGCATAACATTTTATTGCAGTTTTTTTTTTAGATTTTATTTTTTGCAATAGTCAAGGGTTAATATATTAATGTAATGAGGTACTTTACCCCACCCAAAATTTTGATTTTATAGGTTGACTATACTTTAAACAGCATAATATTTTGCGTATTGGTTATAATATTTTTATGATTTTTCAAGTACTTACGAGACTTTTCTGGCAATAAATTTTGTTTAACACCAAAGAAAATCCTTTTTTTCTTCTTTAACATTAACAGCCGCTTATTGTAAATAAGTAAATTAAGGACGGCATGGCGAATCGATTTTGACATTAACCCTTCAAACCAATGACTGATACCAACTATCTATAGATCTATACTTTATAAAGTAAAATTCGACCAAATTAAATATAAGGTATAAAATTAATTTTTTTATATAGAATTTTTGCAAAAATTATATGCATATCTAACAATTCAAAGTATGACTTTTAACCGTGTTTATTAAGAATCACATTATTATATTTTATTTAAATTTGAAACATGACGCTCCCTAAAAATCAAAGAAAGAAGCAAAGGGAGTGAATATTCACATAACGTAATATTTAAATGCATGTAAAACAAGTTATTCATCAATATTTATAAAGACTGTCACTTTCGTTTTAGTGTAAGTGAAAATTGTAATTTTTGTAAATTTATAATCACAAAGAGTGGTAAAATAAGTTTATTTTATAATTCGACCTTCTCCATTAATGAATTAAATTTATACATTGTTTAGATTTAATTAAAATCCAATAGAAATGTATTTTAAGTAAAAAGATAGTTTTTGTTTGACAAGATAAATTAAAATAGTATAAAATGTCGCATAACCCAAAAGTTAAGGGTGATTTTAGTAAAACTATGGCACGCCGTTTTAACATTAATTAAATAATTTTTTAATTTAAAATTTAAATTGAAATGTTAAAAAATATCGAAAAAAAAACCGTGGCACGATTTGTTTTGTTGTTGGGTGTATCCCTGATAGCAAAATTTGATTCTAAGAATCTTCTAAGAAGATATGACCCGGAATAATGGAATATTCTTAGAACCTTCCCTTATTGCTAAGAATGTTCTTAGGGACTTTTAAAACATTTAATAGATACCCTTTTAATGATGCAATTAGATTCTTAAAAGCTTCTTAAAACCTTCCTAAAAAGCATTCTAAGAACATTTTAAGAATACGTTTTTGGAATGATTTCAGAAGGTTTCTTATGGAGCTTCTAGGAAGCTTTTGAGAATATTTCCAAATATGTCAGATACCCACGTTCTAATATGTTGGATTCTACATTCGTAAAATTCTTCAGGAGACGACAAATACGCCTTACTGTCATAATATGACAGTGAAATGTATTTGTCGTCCCCTTAAACAATTTTGCGACATATTAATATATATTTATTTAAAAATATTAAATAAACAATTTGACCTCTAAACCATAAGTTGTATGACATTATTTCATAAAAAGTAAAATTGGAAAATTTTGTGGGATAAGTCAGATTAGATTGAAGTTGAAGATAGTTAGGATTATTATACATAAAAATGTTAATTTAGAAATAAAAAATCGGTATACAAATTAAAAAATATTTATTTTTAACATAAAATAAAATATAAAAAAACAAAATATTTCCTTATAAAATAATTCTTCATAAAAGAAAAAACCAAATAGTTCTTCATAAAAAAACATGTTTCATTGTATTTAAGTTGGATAGAAGGTTTTATGTAAAAGCCGGATAATTTAGATACCTATATTAAAAGTATTTTTTTATCGAATATTGTTTTAATTTCACAAATAACTATAAAAAAATATTTTGGGATGTGTTTTTTACTTAGTATTTAATACTAAGTATAGGTACCTTTATACGTAGATTATGGTATATTTTACTATTATATACATAGGTACCTAACTGAACTGAATATGCTTAACAGAATGTTCCTGGAATATTCCTAAATGAACTTTCTATAGCAATTACTTTCTCAACATTCTAAGCATATGTTTAGAGTGGATTAATTTTTACCACTAAACTTTGCACCTTCTAAGAACCTGCCTATAGGTCTTAGGATTATGCTATATTTCTTTTAAGCATGTTCTTTAGAAGAAATATAGCATGATCCTAAAAATATTCTCACTGGAAGGTTTAAAAAACATTCTTAGAATAAACTGTGCTATCAGGGATACTTCTTTAGCGTATAACGATTTTTGGTTTTAGGTTTTCAGTTTTTTTAAGTTATTTGAGAACCTCTGATTTTGGTTCCAATTGTTTAATCATTTGATACCATATGCCGGGCCATACTCCAGTATCAATACTTCATCGATTGTCTTGCGTCGTGAAAGTACCAGCACCATGGCTGTGGTACTTGGGCTTGGTACCCGGTGTACAATGCGTACCCAAGAGGGGCGAGGTACCTATAAAACGTCGACCAAGACCTCATTGTCACATTTAATTGACATGCTATAAACTGGACCACAGTGTTTATGTGTTCTTTTATATTCTAGACATTTTTTCCATCGAAATGACGTGGTGCGTCGCTAGTTTGTTTTTTGTGGTAAGTAGCCATCTGTGAAAGTGATTTGTGGTTTTGTGATTAGTGGTCAAAAATGTTTTTGTTTCATAAATACAATCACTTTAAGGTGATTAATTTTTCTAAACCAACTGTTAATGCATATGTGGTTTAGGTATGTGGTGAATGTTTTATTTATTTTGACTTTAATTATGAATTAAGAATTATGAATTTATTTTAAACTAGTTTCCAAAAACATATTATAAAAATATAAACCTACTTAAAGATAATAATTATCTTAGATTTCTTGATCGTAATGTACATACGGTCTATTAAGTTTATATGCATATTTTAATGGGTATAATAATTTCTGATTAAAAACACTATACTTTACATTAAAAATTCCCACCTTGAATTTGAATACTTACAAATAATTGAGGTTATCTATCTCCAGATGTCTAACATTAGCATTAGCATCTACCTAAATTATTTTTTTTTCGACCCAAATCATACATAAGTTTTATAATAGAACTTTTATTATAATTAATTTGTTCGATATAGGGTAAAGTAGACACTTTATAGTTATTGGACAATTAACATTATTACTGTAAAAACAATGAGTTCTATATATAAATAGTTACCTTAAAGTCAAATCATTAGATGACGCTGTATACAATTTTAATTATCTCAGTCGGTAATAATGTAGAACTACTTTATTTTGGGTCCAATATAGGACAAAAAAGTTCGCACGTTACTTTGGTGGTAAGATTTTTGTTTTTTGTTAAGAGCAGGGCTGTGTTTAAATTACAATAAAAAATATTTCTAAAAAGTGTACAGATCAGTGTGTGGTATAAATGTGTTCCTCATGGTTTAAACATTGTCACTTTAATTCGTTTTAATTTTAATTCTGAAAACAAACAGTAGAATGGCCAGTGTCCAATTACTGTTGGTAAAAAATGTAAATTTCTATTATTGGACATATTATGTCCAATATCATACTCTATTTGTATCCCGGACATTTACCAGCCAATTCTTATGTAAAATTGTCCCTGAATCCGAAAAGACCGTCAAAAACTATAAAAGTTAAGCAGTTTTTAAGATATAGTCAATTCCATATTATATGTAAAATTGATTATATTTTAAAAACTGTTCTACTTTTATAACTTTTGACATTTTCGGATTCAGCGAATAATATTTCATAGGAATTGACTGCTAAATGTCCTGGCTGCTTTGTCGCTATGACATTTTTGACTAATTCATTTTTAGAGAGTAAGTAATATAGTGATTTCTTCGTCACAGGACATCTTGATGTGATTTAAATACAGTGCATGATAGAGAACGTAAAACAGTAATGGCAACAAAATTAATAAATTCGGAAAATACTTGCCACCCGAAAAAATATTAGATATATATAAATCATCCTGTTCCGGCCTAAACATTATAAATGCTTCACAAACTAGAGATACCACACTTAATGATACTTGCAACAAACTATTTCAGAAGTCAGACCAAGGAATTAGTAGTTACCTTCAGAATCCAGAAAAGGCATGAGGAATCCGAGAAAGAAATATATGAATTATATTATATTTACAAAAACGAAATAAAAAAAATTACCTAAAACAGCAATTTATCTTTAAAAAATATTTAACAATTTTGTTATTTGATGTAAAGTTGTTTTGTTTATATAAAAATTGTATGTCCAATAACTATGTTCCATGTGTCCAATTACTAGGTATATAAAATGTCCAATAACTATATTTTTTGTATGTTTTTATAAAACTATTATTAAAAATTCAAATATTCTTATTTTTAAGTAAACGTAAACAAAGTTTAAACAAACTAATCTAATCATTTTCATTAATAATATTTTTTAAACCCACTTTTGCTGAAGTGAACTGAATGCCATTTTTAAGGAAATCTGTGAATACATTTATAAATATTTACCCTGGGTTATGAACCCTTTGTTACACATTACTAAATTAAATTAGTTGCCAACAATATTTTTTGCAGTAAATATTTCTTATTTTTACAGCTAATATTTTTAATTCTCTATTTTGTTATAAATCTTTTTTTTACTTCAAATACTGTATGTGTTTACATTACACAAAAATTATACTTAAATAATAATTTTAATTTTCTTTAAGCAAAACAAATATTTTGTTTTTTGTTAATAAAACAACAGATTTGTATTTATCTTATATTAAATATATGTTGCAAACAAATCTTGACCTATTGGTTTGACGATTATACTTTGCTTTAGAATCACAACCTAAAAACACCACTTGATATACAGGGTGTTTTACATTCGTGGTCCATTGAAAGTTTCTGGGCAACGGAAAAATATATGGATTTGAAATTTACAATGATATCAACTTTGTTATTTCAAATATATATATTTGGGTGTTATAACACCCCAAATATTTTTACATTTTTAAATTCTACATACAATCCAATTACAATGTGAATATTTTTCAAATTATTAATTTTTTTCGTTAAAACTTGATAAATGCGCGTCAATCAAAAATAGGTTTACGGAAATTGAGGTGAAATTTTTGGAATCTTAAAACATTGTTTAAAAGATTCCATGTCAATTCTTTAACATTTTTCAACCAATTACCCGAGAAAATCCAGGAGAAATTGGGCTAACTTGAAACGTTAATAACTTTTTTATTTTAAATGTAACACCAGGTATGTTTTTACCTTAATTAACAAGTGAAATAATAATTAACCTTTAAAACGTTAAGAAATATGTAAAAAAAAATTAGTGCATAAATGATGTAGAAGTATAATTCCATTAATGGGCAATATTAATTTATTGTTAGCTTAGAATCTATAGTTAACATAGTTATTAAGGTTAGTTACCTTTTTTATTATATTACACCTATTTTATGATAGTAATTTCAATCTGCTGACCTTGCTACTACTTATAATATTGTCATTTTTACCACAAGAAATTCCAATCCAATCGGATAAATTCATTTATCCAGTTAAAAATTCCGTAAGCTTGAATGCAGATTACTTACGTAATGTTGTAGTAGGAAATTAATATTAGATACTTAATTACTTCATATATTTTTTTTACACCGGAAAATTATTTTATCTATTTTGCGTTCATAATGACTTCATTATAACACCGCTTTCGGTGCTGCAATGAGATACTTCCCTGATAGTAAAATTTGATTCTAAGAATCTTCTAAGAAGATATGACCCAGATTAATGGAATATTCTTAGAACCTTCCCTTATTGCTATAAAATTCAATAGATACCCTTTTAATGATGCAATTAGATTTTTAGAAGCTTCTTAAAACCTTCCTAAAAAGCATTCTAAGAACATTTTAAGAATACGTTTTTGGAATGTTCTTCTAGGAAGCTTTTAAGAATATTTCCAAATATGTCAGATACCCACGTTCTAATATGTTGGATTCTACATTCGTAAAATTCTTCAGGAGGCGACAAATACGCCTCACTGTCATAATATGACAGTGAAATGTATTTGTCGTCCCCTTAAAAAATTTTGCGACATATTAATATATATTTATTTAAAAATATTAAATAAACAATTTGACCTCTAAACCATAAGTTGTATGACATTATTTCATAAAAAGTAAAATTGGAAAATTTTGTGGGATAAGTCAGATTAGATTGAAGTTGAAGATAGTTAAGATTATTATACATAAAAATGTTAATTCAGATCGGTATACAAATTAATAAATATTTATTTTTAACATAAAATAAAATATAAAAAAACAAAATATTTCCTTATAAAATAATTCTTCATAAAAGAAAAAACCAAATAGTTCTTCATAAAAAAAACATTTTTCATTGTATTTAAGTTGGATAGAAGATTTTATGTAAAAGCCGGATAATTTAGATACCTATAGTAAAAGTATTTTTGTTATCGAATATTGTTTTAATTTGACAAATAACTATAAAAAAAATATTTTGGGTTGTGTTTTTACTTAGTATTTAATACTAAGTATAGGTACCTTTATACGTAGATTATGGTATATTTTACTATTATATAGGTACCTAACTGAACTGAATATGCTTAACAGAATGTTCAAGGAATATTACTAAATGAACTTTCTATAGCAATTACTTTCTCAACATTCTAAGCATATGTTTAGAGTGGATTAATTTTTACCACTAAACTTTGCACCTTCTAAGAACCTGCCTATAGGCTTTAGGATTATGTTATATTTCTTTTAAGCATGTTCTTTAGAAGAAATATAGCATGATCCTAAGAATATTCTCACTGGAAGGTTTAAAAAACATTCTTAGAATAAACTGTGCTATCAGGGTAGATGATAGGGCATATTCCTGGAATATTTTCGACTTAATGACTTATGAGTCTTAGTTAAAAATAATATTAACATATATTTAAAAACCAACGCCAAAGTAGAAAATTTATTACGTGATTTGATCAATCTGTATTTATAAACCTTGTGTCAAAAAACTTACTTTAACGATTTTATATGTACCGAAATTCCTTTAGTCTTATTACTCCTTTTGGCTATTACACAAACCTTGTTTTTCCACTTTATTACGAGCATATTAGTTGCGCAATCCATTTATTATTTTAATTTCAATTTCTGTTCCACTTTCTTCGTACGAGTCGCGGTCAATTTGGTGTTTTATAACACTTTAGATCAGTTTCGTTGGCATATAACTGAATATGTAAATTGGTATGTTATAAAAGGTTTTTTATTCCGGAAACAGGAATTTACATAAAGGAAACTCAAAATTTTTGTTTATTAGTTAATTAAAAATTGGGTAATTTTTAAAATCCATATAAAAGCATAATTTCTTTTTCTTCTCAGATATTTATTAGTTATTCAAATGCTCAAGTACCTCCAAGACTTTCAATACCAGGAGCTGTATTAGTGAGTAACATTCCACAGCAAAGACCTCAACCCAACCAACAGTTTAGACAAGCTAGAATTTTAGATTCTGCACCACCTCTACCACCAATTACCAGGTAAATATTTACCTATATAAAACAATTATAATTAAAAAACATAAAATGTTGCATTAATTAAAAGAAAAGAAATTGGTTTATTTTACATGAAAAAAAAATTAAATACTGCAAATTCTAAGCGAGTATTCGATACTAGCGATTTTATTAAGTTGAAAAAGTCCTTTTTTACAAAAATCGATGTCGAAAATTGACTTATCTTTCTGGGAAAGACAGAAATCGAAAAGTTAACTCCAGTTTGATTTATTTTACATAGATTCTACTTAAAGGAAAAAAATAAGCTGCTGTTGATAAAAATCCATGGATAAAGTTATGAAATTTTCAGTGGAAGACTAAAATTTAGTTTTTCGATCATTTTTACGTTTTTTCTTTATTTTATTGAATTATAAAATTTAATATTAAGCATTCATTTTCGCGCAAAATAACAATAGCGATGAATCTATTTCCATATTAGCTGTCTTAATTTATTATTTTTTTAAATAAAAAATGTTAGGGACAACTGACAAATGGCAGAGAGCCTTAATGGTATAATCACAGATTAATAACCTCTATATAATATACAGGGTGAGTCATTTAACTTAAAACTTTAAAATAACTCAGTTAGTATGCATTTTACGAAAAAATGTTTAAAATAAAAATTAAATGATTCGAGGGGGAAATCAATCAGTACTAAAAATGGTCCTCATACTCTCCTCCTAATAGGGGGAACAGGGGGTAACTTAAAATTTCCAATGGAACACCCTATTTTTTATTGCAGATTCGGATCATTCTACTAAAAATATGTAGATTTTGTCTAAAACATTTTTTCATATTTGTAATAGATGGGGCAGTAATGAAAAAAATCAATTTTGTTCGATTTTTCTTCTGTAATAATTTTTCCAAAAGAATATCACTTTTTTGGTAATAATTATCTTATTAAATTAAATCTGATTTTTAAGTACCCACGATTTTTTAACTAATATTTAAGTTTCCTTTGGTTTAAGTTTTATACATTATTTCATTCGGTGATAATTATCAATTGCGCACCATGGTAAATTTTTACCTGCCAGCATTAAATCCTTTAATTTAAAGGATTATTGTACTATTTTTAATAAAAATACCCCATTTAAGGTTAAAAAAAACATTATTTTGTCAATTAATTAATTTAATTCTGATTGAGGTATAAAAAAATGGTATTATTACTAATTAGTCATAAATAATAAATATTATTGAGGTATAAAGAAACTATAGTTTAGCATTATTTAATCAATTTAGTTCGAACATTAATTTGCAAACAAAAAGACCTGTTTCGTCATAATGGATTTTTAACAGTGGAAGAAAAAATAGAAATGATTTTGATATATGGAGAAGCAGGCAGGAATATTGATGATGCTGTTAATATCTACGCTCAGCGTTTTCCGGATAAAATTCGATCACGTACTTCATTTCACCGTACAGTCGAGCAGTTTACTACAAACGGGAGTGTTCAACCGAAAAAAAGAGTTCGTCAAGCAACAGTCACAGGTGGAAATAATGAAATTAATGTATTAGCAGCAACGGCCGCTAATCCTCATGCAAGCACACGAGAATTATCTAGAGATTTGGGCATATTCCAGAGCTGAGATATTTTAAAGTTGACTCACCCTGTATATATATATAATAGTATAATGACACATACTATATGAAATCTACGTACCTACAACGTTTTAAAATATTTACCTTTTAACAGCAAAAATAGTTTATGTACCTACAAATTTTTCTAACTTAAATTAAAATTTTTGTTTCAGGTTACGTCGTCCTCAACAAATTCCAAACGCTGTACCACTACCCATAAGGGAGATCAGACCTGTGGTGGAAGAACCAGAAGATAATCAAACACCAGTTGGAAATTTTGATGACGAAGTAAACAAATTAGGTAGGTCCGTGATTTAAAAAAATTGAGAAAGAAGGGGGTACAATTTAAAAAATTGCCGATTACTTCCCCTGATAGCAAAGTTTGATTTTAAGAATCTTCTAAAAAGATATAACCCGGAATAATTTAATATTCTTAGAACCTTCTTATTGCTAAGAATGTTCTTAGGGACTTTTAAAACATTCAATAGATACCCTTTTAATGATGCATTTAGATTCTTAAAAGCTTCTTAAAACCTTCCTAAAAAACATTTTAAGAATACGTTTTTGGAATGTTCTTAGAAGGTTTCTTATGGAGCTTCTAGGAAGCTTTTGAGAATGTTTCCAAATATGTCAGATACCCACGTTCTAATATGTTGTATTCTACATTCGTAAAATTCTTCAGGAGGCGACAAATACGCCTCACTGTCATAATATGACAGTGAAATGTATTTGTCGTCCCCTTAAATATATATATTTATTTAAAAATATTAAATAAACAATTTGACCTCTAAACCATAAGTTTTATGACATTATTTCATAAAAAGTAAAATTGGAAAATTTTGTGGGATAAGTCAGATTAGATTGAAGTAGAAGATAGTTAGGATTATATACATAAAAATGTTAATTCAGAAATAAAAAATCGGTATACAAATTAATAAATATTTATTTTTAACATAAAATAAAATACCTATAGTAAAAGTATTTTTTTTATCAAATATTATTTTAATTTGACAAATAACTATAAAAAATATTTTGGATTGTGTTTTTTACTTAGTATTTAATACTAATTACTAATTACCTTTATACGTAGTTTATGGTATATTTTACTATTATATAGGTAACTGAACTAAATATGCTTAACAGGAATATTCCTAAATGAACTTTCTATAGCAATTACTTTCTTAACATTCTAAGCATATGTTTAAAGTAGACTAATTTTTACCACTAAGACTTTGCACCTTCTAAGAACCTGCCTATAGGCCAGTTAGAATATTCTTAGGATCATGCTATATCCCTGATAGCACAGTTTATTCTAAGAATGTTTTTTAAACCTTCCAGTGAGAATATTCTTAGGATCATGCTATATTTTTTCTAGTCATGTTCTAAGAATGTTTTTTAAACCTTCCAGTGAGAATATTCTTAGGATCATTATTATTATTATTAATATTATTAGGATTATTCTAAGAATGTTTTTTAAACCTTCCAGTGGGAATATTCTTAGGATCATGCTATATTTCTTCTAGTCATGTTCTAAGAATGTTTTTTAAACCTTCCAGTGAGAATATTCTTAGGATCATGCTATATTTCTTCTAGTCATGTTCTAAAAATGTTTTATAAACCTTCCAGTGAGAATATTCTTAGGATCATGCTATATTTCTTCTAAAGAACATGATTAAAAGAAATATAGCATAATCCTAAGAATATTCTCACTGGTCTATAGGCAGGTTCTTAGAAGATGCAAAGTTTAGTGGTAAAAATTAATCCACTCTAAACATATGCTTAGAATGTTGAGAAAGTAATTGCTATAGAAAGTTCAATTAGGAATATTCCTGGAACATTCTGTTAAGCATATTCAGTTCAGTTAGGTTCCTATATAATAGTGAAATATACCATAATCTACGTATAAAGGTACCTATACTTAGTATTAAATACTAAGTAAAAAACACAACCCAAAATATTTTTTTATAGTTATTTGTCAAATTAAAACAATATTTGATAACAAAAATACTTTTACTATAGGTATCTAAATTATCCGGCTTTTACATAAAATCTTCTATCCAACTTAAATACAATGAAAAATGTTTTTTCTTTTATGAAGAATTATTTTATAAGGAAATATTTTGTTTTTTTTTTTATATTTTATTTTATGATAAAAATAAATATTTATTAATTTGTATACCGATTTTTTATTTCTGAATTAACATTTTTATGTATAATGATCCCAACTATCTTCAATTTCAATCTAATCTGACTTATCCCACAAAATTTCCAATTTTACTTTTTATGAAATAATGTCATACAACTTATGGTTTAGAGGTAAAATTGTTTATTTAATATTTTTAAATAAATATATATTAATATGTCGCAAAATTTTTTAAGGGGACGACAAGTACAAATCACTGTCATATTATGACAGTGAGGCGTATTTGTTGTCTCTTGAAGATTTTTACGAATGTAGAACGTGGGTATCTGACATATTTGTAAATATTCTCAAAAGCTTACTAGAAGCTCCATAAGAAACCTTCTAAGAACCTTCCAAAAACGTATTCTTAAAATGTTCTAGGATGCTTTTAGGAAGGTTTTAAGAAGCTTTTAAGAATCTAATTGCATCGTTAAAAGGGTATCTATTGAATGTTTTAAAAGTCCCTAAGAACATTATTAGCAATAAAGGAAGGTTCTAAGAATATTCCATTATTCCGGGTCATATCTTCTTAGAAGATTCTTAAAATCAAATTTTGCTATCATGGGTATAGCTGGATTAGCATAAAACAATAACATTTTTATTAGGTCTTTCCGTTCTTCAATCTGCTCTTCGCGACGCTGTTTCCGAAGAAGAAGTGGAACAAGAACAACCAGCGCCATTGCCTTTCAGGCCCCAGAGACCGATTCCGATCCTGAGGGAAAATATTCGGGAGCATCCCAGACCCATTGCCCGACCCGCTCCGGTACAGAAACCGATTCAAAGACCGGAACCGATACAACCCGCCCAAAGGGGCCCGATTTTCAGAGGCGACGTTCCTCAAAGAGCCCAGAAGCAACAGGAATACAGGGAAGAGCAGCCCGTTCAACAGCCAATCAGACAAGTCGTCAGACAGCCAGTAAGTGAAACCTTGTGTGTAGGGTTGGGAAATTTCACTTTTTGCTTGGACTTGAAATTTTCACGACATTTATGAAATTTATTAAAATTTCCTAAATGTCTGAAATTTCATGATATTTATGAAATTTATTAAAACTTTCAATAAATTTCAATCACTTTAAGTGTAATATATTAATATTGAAATAAGCCCACTCGGGGACCATGGCAAATTGCCTCTCTTACCTCCTACCCCTCTGTGGGCCCCTGCACCAATAATATAAATAGTAAATACCTAGGTTTACCACAAATTTCTTGAGATTTCCTTTTAAAATATTTTTAAAATTACTAAAACTAAGAGAGATATAGCACTTTTTGGTAAGCTAATGAGATTGTGCCACTTTCATTGTTTTATATTTATATATATTTATTATTTTTAAATATTTTGCTGAAATTTTACAAAAATTGAAGAAACTTCATCAAAATTTTATTAGCCAAAGGCATTTTTTTATCCGTTTTCCGATGCAATTATAGCAAAAGTAAAAGTTTAAATTAATCATGACTTTAAAAAAAATTGAAGTCTGATTTAATTTACAAATTAAATTGGTAACTGCATTAAATTATTTAAATTAATTTATGCATATAAGTAACAATAATTACTTATAGTGTATTCAAATCCAAGCCGAACTAAACAAAAACGCCCAGACGCTTGATAACTCGTTCTTATTGGTCGATTCGAAATCTGTTGTAAATTATTATTAAAGGTCCCAGGGGAGGCCGCATGTGAAATTTATGCGAAATTTTCAGTAAATTGCGAAACTTTCAATGAAATGTTGAAATTTTCGAATTGAAAATTTCATTTGAAATTTTTAAAAATTTCACTTTTCCAACTAAATTAAATATTTCAAGTTTGAAACTTTCAAAGTTAAAATTTTCATTTGAAAATTTCAACTGTCCCAACCCTACTTGTGTGGGATCTTTAGTTTTTTGTTATATGGTAAAGTAGACAGTTATCGGACACTTTATAGTTATTGGACAATCATTAGATGGCGCTGTATACAATTATATCTCAATCGGTAATAATATAGAACTGCTTTATTTTGGGTCCAATATAGGACAAAAAAGTTCGCACGTTACTTTGGTGGTAAGATTTTTGTTTTTTTGTTAAGAGCAGGGCTGTGTTTAAATAACAATAAAAAATATTTCTAAAAAGTGTACAGATCAGTGTGTGGTATAAATGTGTTCCTCATGGTTTAAACATTGTCACTTTAATGCGTTTTAATTTTAATTCTAAAAACAAACACTAAAATGGCCAGTGCCCAATTACTGGTTGGTAAAAATGTAAATTTCTATTATTGGACATATGTCCAATATCATACTCTATTTGTATCCCGGACATTTACCAGCCAATTCTTATGTAAAATTGTCCCCTGAATCCGAAAAGACCGTCAAAAACTATAAAAAGTTAAGCAGTTTTTGAGATATAGTCAATTCCATATTATATGTAAAATTGATTATATTTCAAAAACTGTTCTATAAATGTCCTGGATACAAATTGCTGTTGACGAGAATTATTAGTGGCTGCTTTTTCGCTATGACATTTTTAAATAATTAATTTTTAGAGAGTAAGTAATATAGTGATTTCTTCGTCACAGGACATCTTGAAGAGAACATAAAAAACTAATGGCAAAATTAATAATTCGGAAAATACTTTTAACATACCACCCGAAAAAATATTACATATATATGTATATAAATCATCGTGTTCCGGCCTAAACATCATAAATGCTTCACAAACTAGAGATACCACACTTGATATTTGCAACAAACTATTTCAGAAGTCAGACCAAGGAATTAGTAGTTACCTTCAGAATCCAGAAAAGGGATGAGGAATCCGAGAAAGAAATATATGAATTATATCATATTTACAAAAACAAAATAAAAAAAATTACCTAAAACAGCAATTTATCTTTAAAAAATATTTTACAATTTATGTTATTTTATGAAAAGTTGTTATAACATGTTTATATAAAAATTGTATGTCCAATAACTATGGTCCATGTGTCCAATTACTATACTTTTTTGGATGTTTTTATAAAACTATTATTAAAAATTCAAATATTCTTATTTTTGAGTAAACGTAAATAATCATTTCCATATATTTATAAGAAAAAAACTAAAATCTTTAATTTTCCATCCAATTTTGTTATTTTAAATAGAACACCCCATATATTTTTACATTTTTAAATTCTACATAAAATTCTTAGTAAAATTACTGTTTTTTTAGTTAAAATTTGAAAAATGCGCGTCAATCAAAAATACCCTATAACTTTTTTGCCATTCGGTTTGCGGAAATAGGGGTGGAATTTTTGGAATCTTAAAACATTGTTTAAAAGATTCCATGTCAATTCTTTAACTTTTTTTTTTAACAAATTACCCAATTACAAATTAGGCTAACTTGGAACGTTAATAACGTTAATATTTTTTTATGGAAGCGTTTTTGATATATGAATTTTCAATTATTTTTTCAATTTTCGGAGGTGTTTTGACGTTTTTGAGTATAGCTTGAAATCTAATTGATCGATTTTGTCAAACAAGCCCTTAAATTAAAGGTATTTGAGCCCTCTAAAACTTTATTTTACATACTTTTGATATCGGATAAGTATTTTGACGCTAGCGATTTTAATAACTTAAAATTCGTTTTTATGGTAAAAATTGAGGTCGAAAATTTACATATCGTCCTGGGAAAGATTTAAATCAAACAGATAACTCCAGTTTGATTTTTTTTCGTGAAGCTAACATTTTTACAAAAAAAAAGCTAATGTTTATAAAAATACATGGAAAAATGGTGAAGTTATGAATTTTTTAGTGGAAGATCAAAATTCATCTTTTTGACGTTTTTTATTTTATTTTTTTCTTTTATTTTGGAACATGTTTATTCTCTAATGAAAACCTAATTAAAGTGCATGATTGGAATTTTATGAGTTTTTTACGTACTTTTTTCACCGAAAACATTATTCAAAATTTAAATTTGACATGACTCCGCAAACGTGAATTCTTTTGTTTCTCGTGTTGTCATATTAACATTTTACTGCTATTTTTTTATATTTCAACATGGAATTTTTATCACGGTTTTATTTAGTTATTAAAAAGTGTAAAATGAGTAAAAGAAGTAGAGAGTTCGAGTGCGTAAATAACCCGCACAATCTGGGCGACGTAAGTGATGAGCACGGAGAACGTTTTCACCAGCAAATGAAGGCTATGGAGCGGCGGTATCACGGCTTCTGGGATGCAGCCATGATGGGTGATTACATTTGGTCCCTCATACGAGAAACGGAATACCAAAGCAACAAAAAACAAAGAAGGAGCTAGAATTCTTTTAAACCTATGCTTATTACAACAAAATAAAACTTTCAATATCTTCAAAAATAAATCAAACTTCGATTTATATCTTTCCTAGAAAGATATGTAAATTTTCGACCTCGATTTTTGTAAAAAAAAGGACTTTTTCAACAACTTCATAAAACAAGAATTTTTTTTATTGAAGGTCAGGCAACAGCAACCTCAACAACAGCCTGTCCAAACGCGTAGACCTGCATCTCGTCCAACCTATGATAGCGAAGCTGAAGCTGACAGAAGGAAAAAGCCAGTGGTGCAAATTTTAAGCAAATTTAGAACCGACAATCCCGATGGCAGTATTTCCTGGGGATTTGAAAACGAGGATGGTACCTTTAAAGAAGAAACCTTGGGAATAGATTGCATCACAAGAGGTAACTAGATCTGTTTGTCGACCTTGGGGGTTACCAAAAAAAATTTGCACACCACAAATCAATAAAATTAAAAAAATAGTTATTTATGTCATTAGGTTAAGAAGTAAGGCTTTTTGTGCTAAGCACTTCTTGGCCGAATGGCATACAACATTTTATCTTCAAAGCACTTTATATAGGTCATTTTAATTCAACATCAAAGCGGCCTAACCTCACTTTTTTAGAATATCATTTATTTATTAGCTAAAGATTACATTAAATGTACAATAATTATTATTGCTTTTGGAAGCAGTAATAGTTTGACAATACAATTCATTAATATTAGAACCAATAAAATGCCAGTATTCCATAGTGACGTATTTTATCACAGCGGCAATAATTTTTATCATCTTGTTTACACGTTACTATGAATTTTGACGTTTTTTTGATTTGACATTTGTTGTCATTTAAATTCTGTTTTTGATATATATCAATAAAATAATGAATTATAAAAGATCGATGGGTTGGTGTAAACGATAATGAAATTAAGGTAAGTTTGAATAAATAAGGTTTATTAAAGTCTTTTTATAAAGGGTGGGCCATCTATAAGTTGAATTTTAAACTACGTGCTATTAATGAAACTTTCAACTTAAGCGCCATGAATTGTTGACAGTGGTTTAGTTTTAACCTTCCGATTACAAAATATGCACCGAATAAATTTGGATCAACGTTTCTAAATACTCAAAACTTACTTTGAATGTGACTGTGATCGCAGAGACGGCAAGAAAATTGCGTTTGGAAGAAATGAGGCGCCGTCAAACCAAAGTATTACAAATTTGATCAAAAAATTGCCCAGAAATGGAATGCTGGTGGACATAAAACATGTTTCGCATGCTCGTCCTAGACGTACACCTGTAGCAATCGCTGCTGTGGCCGAAAATGTACGCATGAACGCGTCAACATCAACTCGGCGCAGATGTCAACAACTCGGCCTTTCCCGTACCACTCTGAAGATGATTCTGCACAAAGACCTCGGTATGTTTCCGTACAAAGTCCAGCTTGTTCAGGAGTTAAAGCAAGTTGACCATCCACAACGTTTTCGCTTTGCTGAGTGGGCTTTAAACCAGTTGAACGATGACCCTAATTTTGCAAGAAAAATCATCTTCTCGGTAAGGCGCATTTTTACCTCGGAGGTTATGTCAACAAGCAAAACTGTAGGATTTGGGCCACGGAAAATCCACACGTCGCCGTAACAAAGCCTATTCACTATTTAAAACAAAACATTCAAGCTCAAATTGCCCAAATAGAGCAGCAAACTTTTGACAAAGTGCTCGAAAATTGGTGTTCCAGGATGGGCTACTGCTGAGCCAGCTGAGGTGGCCACTTAAATAAAATCATTTTCCATACTTAATCGGAAGAAACATTGTATCAAATAAAGCAAAATTCGTTGAAAAAAAATCAGTTTTTCTTGTTCTCATTGCTATTTTATAATTCAACATAAACATGGCCCACCCTTTATTTTAAAGCACATTTTAATTTCAAATGTCAAACTAAAAATTCGTTAAATCCTAAAATTCATTATATTTTCTCACTAAATATAACTCGTGGTATGATTAATTATCGATGATATTTACTCATTAAAACCGAAGCAGCACATTTCACTCGTCCTGCGGACTCGTGAAATCTGCAGCTCTGTTTCAATTTGAAAATATCATCGATGATAATCATACCACTTGTTATATTATGGGTGACAATACCTAGCAACATGATTTAAGTAGAAATGGATTTTTGCTATTACATTGAATTCAATTAATTGTTTAATAAATAGGTAGGTATCTAATTTCAATTTGTTTGGATTTTTATTTAAAAAATAGGTAGTTTGGAATGTTTAAGCTGTGTTTAACATTTAATTTCACTGAAAACTTAAAATCGTTGAAAAAGAATCGTGCGTTTTCTTGGTTGCCTAGCCTCACTTTTTGTTTTATTATTCATATTTAATTTTACAATAATTTAATGAAAAATAATAAACATTAACAGTAAAACAAACAATTTAGTGCTTATTATAAATAAATTAAACCAGTTTAGTACGTTAATTTCTTAAAAAAGGATTAATTTGACAAAACAATACCCCTAGCGAGAAAAAATCGAACTAATTACTTGCCTCATAAAATTTTTTATCGGCCTAGGCCATAACAAGGTATTTCTTTATCGAATGTTGACAACAATAAAGTTTAAATTATAGACCGCGTGGAGATAAAATTCATTTACTTTTAGGTAAATATGGATACATTGACCCAGACGGTGTTAAACGCGAGTACAATTACGAGACCGGTCTGAAATGCGACCAACCGGAACAAGAAGAAGAAGAAGAGTTGGCACCACAAAGAAAAACGGTTCAAGCCCCTCAATCCAGAAAAAACTTGCCGCCACAATTTAGGCCGCAACCGGGGTTACAGCTAATTTAATTTTAAAAATGTAATGCCATAAAATTATTGTTAATAAATATTATTTAAAATTAATGGTTTTTGCGTTTTAAAATAACAAATTATGTCATAAAATCATGATTTTTTTCATTTTATTAATTAATTAAGCTGTGTTGAATATTTTTCCTAAAGGATTAATTGCCAATGGGCAATTAATTCATTTGTTCTTAGATGCTACAATAACCTGCACTGGTGTGTACTTTTTGATCAACCAGATTTAAATATTGCTGTATAGTGATAGTGCAGGGTCTACCAACAGACCTCATTACTAAATTATTAATTTTAATAGCATATCGATCGTTTTTTCAACATAACCTCTGAAACTTTTAATACAAATATAGGTACTTTATATAATACATAAATATACTTTACATCATATCTTCTGTGCTTTACATACCTGAGTTGTTGAGATAAATAAAAATCAGACAAAGGAACCAAAGAAAGGAACTGTTTTCAACAAAATCATATGCAGAAATGAGAATATTCAAAATATTTGCATCCATCAAAAGGTCAAAACTTCTTGCAATATTGAATTACACACTCTTTTTATGCTCTCAGAAATATTGACTAGAACAGTATTAGAGAGACTGCAGTTTCTATAACTTGGTAGAGTAAAGAGAAGTCGAAACCGTTGCGATATTGCATTGCGCTGTTTTTTATAATTCTCGGGGACATTAACGAAAATCATTGCCAGTAAAATTCGAAAAGCTTGAGTTTCTATGTCTCTGAAGAGAATAAAAATCCGAAGTTGCTGCACCATTGGACTACCCCCTTTTTCAATAATTTCTAGAGACATAAATGACTGCGCCATTCGACAGGGTCGAGTTTCTACCTCTCTGTTGAATATAGAAAATCAAAATAATGTATCTTGAAAGACACCACTGAGTTTGACTTTAAATATAGTCGTGCATAGGAATAGAGGCGAAAAATATAAAAACAAATCACGATTCAATACAGTTGTTTACAATAAAAAAAATTAATAAAAAACAACAATAAATTTTAAAAATGTTTTAATAAAATGTATAACAAGGGTACATTAAAAAAGGTAAAACTAACAAAATGATAAGTAAATAAAATTATTTAACACAAATAAATAATAATACTATGGTTGTTGAATTGGTCTATGGGCAAATTAATTTAAAGCTTTGATGTTTGTTTAACACCTCTGTCTCTAAGTACTCTTCTTAGTATTTTTCCCGTTGGATTCCTGGGAATTTCATCTAAAAATATTACCCCACCACGTAGTCTTTTGGTGTGGGATACATTGTCTGAAAAATAAAAAACGATCACATCAAAATGGTCCACTTGAATTGAGGTTAGGTATCTGAGTTTAAAAACAATAATAAGCTTACCTTCAACAAATTTCTCGATTTCTCGTTCAGTGATATTTTTTCCTGACTTTTTAACGACGAAAGCTAAAGGTAACTCCCCAGCGTCTTCATTCGGAATACCAATAACAGCGGCATCCTCCACACAAGGATGAGTGACTAGAAGTGCTTCCAATTCTGCCGGTGCTACCTAAAATATATCACATAAATATACAGGAGTTATAGACTAGTTTACAAAATCGAAAAAAAATTCTGCCCACCATATCCCATTATAATTTTTCCATGTATTTTCACCCACTTAACACGAAAATCACACTTAATTTTTTTTTATGGAAGCGTTTTTAAAATATGAATTTTCAATTTTCTGAGGTGTTTTGACGTTTATGAGTATATCTTGAAATCTAATTGATCGATTTGGTCAAACAAGCCCTTAAATTGAAGGTACTTGAGCCCTCTAAAACTTTTTTTTACATGCTTTTGATATCGGTTAAGTATATTGACCCTAGCGATTTTAATAACTTACAAAATTCGTTTTTATGGCAAAAATTGAGGTCGAAAATTTACATATCGTCCTGCCTGGGAAAGGTTTAAATCAAACAGATAACTCCAGTTTGAATTTTTTTCGTGAAGCTTTTTACAAAAAAACAAGCTAATGTTGATAAAAATACATAGAAAAATGGCGAAGTTATGAATTTTTTAGTGGAAGACCAAAATTCAGCTTTTTGACGATTTTTATTTTATTTTGTTCTTTTATTTTGTAATATGTATGTTTATTCTTTAATAAAAACCTAAGTAAAGTGCATAATTGGAATTTTTTGAGTTTTTTACATACTTTTTCACCGAACACATTCAAAATTTAAATTTGACATGACTCCGCTAACGTGAGTTCTTTTGTTTCTCGTGTTGGCCTAGTGACATTTTACTGCTATTTTTTGATATTTCAACAAGGCATTAAATAACCCGCACAATCTGGGCGACGTAAGTGATGAGCACGGAGAACGTTTTCACCAGCAAAGAAGGCTATGGAACGGCGGTATCATGGCTTCTGGGATGCAGCCATGATGGCTGATTACATTTGCTCCCTCATACCAAAAACCGAATACGAAAGCAACAAAAAACAAAGAAGAAGCCAGAACTTTTTTTAAACCTATGCTTATTACAACAAAATATACTTTTAATATCTTTAATGTTCAATATTTATTGTTCAATATTCAATATATAATTTAATTTCAATATTTAATGTTTAAAATAAAAATCAGCGTTCAAAATAATTATATAATTCAATAAAATGAAGAAAAAACGTAAAAATTCTCGGAAAACTGAATTTTGTTCTTCCACTGAAAAATTCATAACTTCGCCATTTATCCACGGATTTTTATCTACAGCAGCATATTTTTTCCTTTAAGTACAATTTATACGTAAAATAAATCAAACTGGACTTATCTTTTCGATTTCTATCTTTCCCAGAAAGATATGTAAATTTTCAACCTTGATTTTTTCAACTTCGCCAATATCGAAGTACTGAGCCGATACCAAAACTATACAAGAGAAAGTTGTAGAGGGCTCAATTACCTTTGATTTAAGAGCTTGTTTGGTAAAATCGATCAATTAGAAAATTGGAACTCGAAGTATACTTTAAAACGTCAAAACACCTCAGAAAATTAAAAAAAAAAAGTGTGATTTTATCATGGTGAGACATGGTGGGCAAAATAGCTGTAAACTAGTGTAATTTATTATAAACGTGCCTTTAATGAACTAAAGGCTAACTCAACAGAACTGGCTAACTCTAATGGAACTGAACATATTATGTCGCGTTTTCCTTTAATGGACATGTAACGACAGACAATAAAGGCACCTACAAGAACCATTACATTTTTTGATATTTAAGATTAAAGGTACAAATGTGGCAAGCTAAAGTTGCTGATATATTGCTGTATTAAAGATTCTATAGTGGTTATTTAAATAATTTTTAATGGATAAGTGTAGTATCTATTATGGTGGATTAAATGTGGTAGGTAGATATTTATTAGATAAGGATATTCCACGATAATCAGAAATTGTTATCCCTACCGTCACAATACAATTTCTGACGTTCAGGATAAAAATTTCCGATTATCGTGGAATATCCGACCCAATAAATGAGACCTATCATAGCAAAACCGACAATCTCCACTTTTGTTCAAAAATTAGATTTTTGGCGGAGACTGTACTTTAACTAATTATCTATAAGATGATAAAGATTATGTGCTGCAAAAGGAGCTAAATCCTGCCCAAAATCCTATTTTAAAAATGACATTCAATTTACTCAGTTTTAGTCTGACGGAAGATTGTTGACTTTGCTCTGACAAGCCTCAAATATAAACAAGTAAACCATAATATTTGAATATATAAAAAAATCCTTAAACTAAACAGAAAATACTCTTAGCTTTCAAACATACGAATTTTTGAATTAAAAAAATAATCCTGGTATAGATTCTTTGGGAAATTTTATGCTCTACAAGAATCCGCGACGTAAAAAATTTTATCTCAAACGGTTCAAAAGTTATAGTCTTTTTAATGAAAAAAGATTTTTTTACGTGTTATTTCAATGGAAAACTTAGAATGCTCACCGACACCTTTTAAAATTGAGCAAAAAATTTTGCCTTGCAGGGAAATTTTTTGCTCGGTATGTAGGTTCATTTTAACCCATAAATCCGATAGGTTAGTTTTTTTGGCTCACCCTAATGTATATCTTTTATTCGCATTTGTCCCAATTTTGACCTTATCAATTAAACCTTTCAACTAAATTCTTTGCGGGTATTTTGTCTGTACTTAATAAGAGTTTTAAAATTTGTAAAAATGCATCTACTTACTAATTTAAATTTAACAACCATTATGTGGTATAACACACATTAAAATTGGTCATAAAGTAGTGGTCTCGTTAAATTAAACAACCCTGCAGTACATGTTTACTTACTTGGAATCCTTTGTACTTGATGAGTTCCTTAAGGCGATCGACCACGTAAAAATATCCTTCTTCGTCGTAGTAGGCTACGTCGCCGGTATGCAACCATCCATCTTCATCGATGGTGGCAGCCGTCGATGCCAAATCTCCGACGTAGCCTTTCATGATCAACGGACCTTTAAAGCACATCTCGCCCTCTTGGTTCGGACCGAGAGCTTTACCGCTTTCGTCTATTACCTAAAATGTCGATCGAGTCTTCTTGTCATACCGAATTTGATATTATTTTGAATGGGAGCACGGTACTCTGCTCCAAACCTCAAAGTCCCACCACGTGACACCGTACGGAACGCAGTCTTTTGAAACTTTGGCATTTAAGGCTTTTCAGGTTATGTATCTGTCAAAGTATAGTCAACAAAAGAAATAATATTTATAGTGTTACCGCTTATGTTTAAGCGTTAAAAGTTAATAAATCTTTATAGTATCACAATAACAATGGTTGGTTTAAGAATTTAGGAATATAAATACTGCATTTAATGAAATTCCAAAGTGTAAGGTGCAATATAAGTGATATTTTTGTGCATTGGGTCTACATTTTTCCATAAAATAGTTTTAACTAAACAGCATTTATTAAAAAAAATCTAACTTCTTTATTATGAAATAAGAATATCTGTATCAAAGGTAGGTTAATGTATTAGAAAAAAAAATATCATCTAATTTTGTATTTTAAGGTTAGAAAAATCTATTTTGACCAAAATAAATAAGTGGATTATTTAAAAGAGTGTGTTAATATGGTCATAAATAAATATAGGTATACTAAATAATTGTTGAATATGGTTCAAATTAAATTGAAGCTTTTATACTTCTAATGACAAAACTTGTGCATACCTCTTGGCATACCTAACTTTAAGTTAGATTATAAGAAAACAAACAATTTTTAGAGAAACTTGCAATGTGAAAATATTTAATACTCCATGACATGTGATTTATTAAAATTTTTAAAGTTATAATGATTTTTCGATGTAGATCAAGTTCAGTTGAAGCTTTTTAACTATTTGCATTGACAAAACTTTATGTAGGTACACTTTAAGCTGGATAAGAAAAACTACCACATTTTTAATTCCATATTATACAGTCTTTTAAATAATCCAAAATACTTATTTATTTTGGTCAAAATAAATTTTTCTAACCTTAAAATTACAAAATTAGATGATATTTTTGTTATAATATATTAACCTACCTTTAAAACAGATATTCTTATTCCGTAATAGAGAAGCTAGATTTTTTTTTAATAAATGCTGTTAGTTAAAATTATTGTATGGAGAAAACCAGATATTTGGACCAAATGCACAAAAATATTACTTATTTGGCACCATAGACTTTAGAATTTCATTAAATGCAGTATGTATATTCTTATATTCTTAAATTCTTAAACCATCCATTTTTATTGTAATGTTGTAAAGATTTATACATTTGTAACGCCTAAACATAATATTATTTCTTTCGTTGACTATACTTTGACAGATACATAACCTGGAAAGCCTTAAATGCCAAATTTTCAAAAGACTGCGTTCCGTACGTGATCACGTGGTGGGACTTTGAGGTGTGGAGCATAGTACCAAGATACATACACCTTAAGATAGGATGGTGCGCAATTGCCGCCTAATTAAATACGTCACTTGATGAGTGTTTTTAAATCTTGAACGTGTTTTTTAATTATCGGCTGCTAAAATTCTTGTTTTTGCGATGCTGTTTTTGTTTAACTTGTTGTTTTTGCGTTCGGTAAGGTTCGAATTACTTTTCAGTGTTTGTTTATTATTGTTTTTGTGTTGCGTTAACTTGTTTAGTTTGTGTTTTAGTTTGTGTCGTGCCATTTGCATTTATTAAAATGCGGTGTGGCATATTTGGGTGCAATTCGGACAACCAGTCCAAGAAAAACCCTTTAAATAAAAACATTAAATTTAATCGATTCCCGAAAAACTTTGATTTGTGGAAACAGTGGTTAAATGCCACAAAAAGAATAGACAATATTAACGTTAAGACCGCTTTTGTTTCCACTAAGCATTTTCTGGACAGTAAGTTTAATTTAAAACACCAACGCTTAAACTACAGCCCTAAATGTTATCAAGGACTGAAAGCATCTATTATCCCTATGATAACACTTTTTTCAATAATAAGTTTAATAAAAACGCACTATGTCCAGATTTTTCTCTATTTTCTTT
The DNA here is from genome assembly GCA_921294245.1 of Brassicogethes aeneus. Lineage (NCBI taxonomy): Eukaryota > Metazoa > Arthropoda > Insecta > Coleoptera > Nitidulidae > Brassicogethes > Brassicogethes aeneus. The sequence goes on from OV121137.1 coordinate 54,230,411, forward strand.
TATAATATTATTATTATTCGTGTATTCGCGCTACTACTCATCAAGTGACGTCATGCGCGGCACGAACCAAAACTCGTACACGGGAGCATCCAGCCCTGGCATGGTACAAGAAAGCAAGGTATGTTCTTGCGCTTCTGTTTCCACCACTCCATCAGATTGGAGTGTTTTTTTAAAGATATTTTAAAGTTTTGCAAGTGTAAAAAATGTCTACCTGCCAAGTGAAAATCTGTAAAAACAATGCCGAAAGAAAAAAACCTGGAAATCCAAAACATTTCCTTAGTATGGGCTTGAAAAAATTGATGTTAGGATAGTAAGTAGATTTATTTTAAAAACAATTAAATAGCAGTATTTTTTTCCTTTTTTATACACAGATTATCTGTACAGATATATGGGTTATTTTCAAATTTCTTGTACATTTGCTGTCCCTTAACTATAATATTTCAAAAATCATCTTACAGTAAAATAACATCCTCATTTTTTATATAGTTGAGAATATATTCAAAATATTACAGAAAAAGCCCATTTGCGGTAATATTTAAAAATACAAGTGGTTAAAATAACCCCTCAAGTTTGTCCCTTAATTTTGGTCCCCTAGGTCACGTCTCCTGGGTCACAGCTTTTATAAATGACCTTTTGAATTGAGCGCACATTTTTTGGTGCTGCCCCCTTGCGGCAATGTATTTGGTGACGGATTTTAGTGGGAAATGGTGTTTTGAACTATCTTGAAGCCACAACACGTTTTTTTGTATTTTTTTATAACAGCGTGACAAAACTGTGCATTCTCCTGTGTCATAGTAATAAAAAGTAGTAAAGGTACTGGTTGGACTTTGTTTGATTCTCAAAAGTAAGTATCCTAGTAACGGTTTTAAGGGCAAAAATACAAATTTTTATCTTTAAAACAGTATAGAGGATATGTTCTAAAAACATAGATTTTTTCCCCTGGGTCACACGTCTCCTGGATTACATATTGTGACAATTCCAAAGAAATAAATTATAATATATTTTTGAAATAATAATGAACTTATAGGAAAGTTTTTAAAACATTTTTTTTTTCGACATTTCACCTTTTCTATTTCTGACAGTACGTAGCCAATTTAAAATAATGTCCTCCACCTATTTAATAGTAATTGTCCTAGTCAATGTATTTTGCCTCAAAGCTGGAAAAAATGTTTTGGTAGTTCAACGAAACAATGTTTATATCGATTTTATTAATATTACTAATAACTAAAACTTTTTATTAATTTATTGCTCGTTAAATTGGACAAGCTGGGCCCAGATAAAAATCGAGGAAAAACGTTTTTAATACGCATTAAAAACTCACTTTTTTTAATGGACATTTTTTAAATACATAATAGTTATTTACGTGTCAAGCTTTGTAAATGAATCTTTACGGGCGAGCTGAAAGTTTGTGGGGTGAGCGACGCAGGAGCGAACCCCATAATACAGTGAGCCTAGTAAAGATTAATTGCAAAGCTTGACACGTACAAACTTTTATTTTCACCTTTAGATAAAGAATTTCAAATTTAAAATTTTAATTAATATGTCAAATGTGACATTTCATTTGATAAATTGCTTTTCTACAAGCCTGTAAAACTTTACAGGTCTTTTATACAAGCCCGTAAAATATTACAGGTCTGTTCCCATAATGTATCTTTTACTTGGATACAAAAACAACAAAATTAACCTATAAAATGTCATTTACTAAGAAGGTGGAAATAAAATATATTAAAAATACTTATGTATGTAAGAAAGTTGAGAAATAGAACATAGTTTTTGCTTTTACTTAGTTTTTTTAAACAAATCCTAGTGTAAATAAAGCCTTAAAAGGATTATTAACAAGCAAAAAAATATATTTTCAAAATGATTAAGCATTTTTATATAAGTTTTTTTAATATGTTAGTAAATTTGTTACCCAGGGGACCATTTTTCTCTTTCTCTTTTTCAAGAGTTTATTTAAAAAAATCCAACGGCCGTTTTCCGAACTAAATATATAAACATAAAATTATCACTAACCTTAACTGCACATCCGGGCACAATTTTTCCCGAAGATCCAACCTTAGATTTCCCGTACGGCGTCATCAGGATTCCCAACGTGGTTTCCGTCATGCCGTAGCTTTGTGAGACCTGCTTCACCCGAAATCGCTCTTTCAGCTCGCGCTCCATGTCTTTGCCCAGCGGTGCGGCCCCACTTCTGATTTCCTTGATTACGGACAAATCGTAGTTCTTTGTTAGGGGATGCTTTAGCAATACCATGAGTACCGGTGGAGGTACAATCATTCTGGCCACCTAGAAATAATATTAATGCTCTTTCATTTGATACCCACATCAAGCGGAAAATGCTCCATATACAGGGTTTGTTTAAAATAAAAATTAAAATAGGTAGATTTTGTCTAAAACATTTTTTCATATTTGTAATAAAAAAAACAATTTTGTTAGATTTTTCTTCTGTATGAGTCAATCCATATGAAAACGCCGAAACTCGTTGCTCGACCATCTTGGATTTTGATCAAATTTTATAGAAATATTCATTAGGGTCCCAAAGGACAAAATCCACCCTTAATTTTTCGCATGTGTCAAATCCGGCCTATTCGAATTAACACTTTTTCATGCTTTAATAATTTAAGCTGTAATATTTTTTCTATTAAAGATATTTTAAATTTTAAGATGTCATTTTAAAGCTAAAATATAGTAGTTTAGAAAAATATATATAAATTCACTCAATCAATATTTCTAAATAATTACACGGTGCTAAAAAAACGTGTATTTTACTAATTTTTCGTGTTTTTTAAATGCGTCTCATGTCTCGGCTGTTTAATATTAACAGCTAATTTTTTTTATATATAAAGTTTACTTTACACCAAAGACAAAATAAAACAATTGGCCTGTTTGGCATACGGTTTCCAAACAAAAAAATTGCTTGAAATTTTGAAATTCTAGAAAATTGCATTATTTAGGACGTTATATGAGGATGTTGACTTCCAAATAGAATTATGAAATTTACAGGATAATTAATCCCTACCTTGATGTTCAAATGCCTGGTAGTTTGGTTTTGTTATTTTCATCTTTAAAGCTTATACAGTAGCTTTAAAAGGAGAAAGATATTGAAATATTAAAAAGTCGCATTATTTCATCCATTTTATAAGTAAGTTTACTTCAATATAGAAATATGAAATTACCAGGATATTTAGTCCTTACCTTGAAGTTTAAATGCCTATTTAAATTGTTTTGATATTTGCATCCATTTTGCTTTTACATGGACTTTAAAAGGAGCAAACATATTGAAATTTAAAAAACGATTATTGTTAAATTTTCTATTCTAAGAATGTGTTGACTTCAAGATAGAAACATGAAACTTACAGGATATTTAGTCCTTACTATGATGTTTGGCTTATGCATGCCTATGTATATTTATGTAGGTACTTTATGCAAATAACTTATGCGATTTTTTTAAATTTTATTATTTTTTTGCTGCTTTTAAAGCATTTGTACAATCACAAAAAAATAAAAAAAAAGCCAAATGAGCTATACAAGCTTTTAAACTTTGTGATAAGGACTAAATTTTCTGTAAGTTTTATATTTCTATTTAGAAGTTAACATTTATATGATTTAAGGATAAAATGAATCGTTTTTTAATTTTCCATGTGTTAGCCTTTTTTAAAGCCCATGTATAAGCAAAATGAATGAAAATATCAAAACAAGTCATCAAACAGACATTTCATTTTCAAGGTAAGGATAAAACATCCTGTTAATGTCATATTTCTATATTAAAGTCAACATACTTATACAGTGTGTATTAAAACGAATAGATACACTTAAATAAAACAAGTGCCAAACCCCGCCCACTGTGGTAGGGATTGAGAATTTATAGGTTTTATTTTTATCGAATTCGTTTGTTTTGTTTTAATGCATTTCTGCAAATAAAAACTAAGTATTGTATAAAATTCATTAAATTCCAGTTAATGGCGAAAATGTATATCTTAAAAACCATATACCTATAAAAACCTATAGGTATTTGTTAAAAACTATACACATTTCCCTACGACTGCGTCGGAAATACTGAACAAACACAGTAGATCAAACTGCATGCCGCGCTGTTGCCATATGCTATTATTGTTTCCTAAAAGGGTTGTTTTTCTTATTTTTTAATATTAAAAGTAAGAAAATTAACTAAATCAAATTATTTTTGACATATGATTAATTTTTTTGTTATTTTTAAAGTTTCAAACAATTAAAATTGAACTATTTATTAAATAATTATAATCGTTCTCTTCTGATTTAAAACAACCTGGCAACTATGGTTCGTAATTACGAATGGCTTGGTTTAAACCACGCCCAATTAAAGTTTGTTTCTTTTTCTCTGATCAGAATATAATTTGTCATCCTTGTCTCCAGCCTTACTTACTTGATTCTATACAATCTGTATAATGGATGAAATAATGCGATTATTTCAATATTTTTCTCCATTTAAAGCTATTGTATAACCTTTAAAGATGAAAATACCAAAACCAAACTACCAGACATTTGAACATTAAGATAGGGGCTAATTATCCTGTAAATTTCATAATTCTATTTGGAAGTCAACATCTTTATATAATGGCCTAAATAATAAGATTTTCTAGAATTTTAAAATTTCAAGCAATTTTTTTGTTTGGAAATCGTATGCCAAACTGGTCAATTGTAAGTTTTATTTTGTCTTTGGTATGTAAACTTTATAGGTATATAAAAAAAAATAGCTGTTTATATTAAACAGCCGAGACATGGGACGTATTTAAAAAACACGAAAATTATTTATATATATATAATTATTTAGAAATATTGATTGAGCGAATTTATACTTTTTTTATAAAAACTACTATTTTTAGCTTTAAAATGACATCTTAAAATTTAAAATATCTTTAATAGAGAAAAAATTACAGCTTAAATTATTAAAGCATAAAAATGACGTTTTTAAAAAGTTTTAATTCGATTAGGCCGGAGTTGACACATGCGAAAACATAAATAAGGGTGGATTTTGTCCTTTGGGACCCTAATGAATATTTTTATAAAATTTTATGAAAATCCAAGATGGCCGAGCAACGAGTTTCGTCGTTTTCATATGGATTGACTCGTAAACGATTCTGCAAAAATTTTTCTATAAATATACCACTTTTTTTGGTAATAATTATCTTATTAAATTAAATCTGATTTTTTAAGTACCCACGATTTTTTAACTAATATTTAAGTTTCCTTTGGTTTAAGTTTTATACATTATTTCATTCGGTGATAATTATCAATTGCGCACCATGGTCACTTTTTACCTGCCAGCATTAAATCCTTTAATTTAAAGGATTATTGTACGATTTTTAATAGAAATACCTCATTTAAGGTAAAAAAACATTATTTTTTCAATTAATTAATTTAATCCTAATTGAGGTATAAAAAAATGGTATTTGGTTATAAATAATAATTATTATTGAGGTATAAAGAAACTATTTATAGTTTAGAATTATTTAATCAATTTAGTTCGAAGATTAATTTGCAAACAAAAGACCTCCTTTCGTTAAGCAGTTATTCATAATGGATTTTTTAATAGTGGAATAAAAAATATAAATATTTTGATTTATGGAGAAGCAGGCAGGAATCTTGACGATGCTGTTAATATCTACGCTCAGCGTTTTCCGGATAAAATTCGATCACGTACTTCATTCCACCGTACAGTCAAGCAGTTTACTACAAACGGGAGTGTTCAACCGAAAAAAAGAGTTCGTCGAGCAACAGTCACAGGTAGAAATAATGAAATTAATGTATTAGCAGCAACGGCCGCTAATCCTCATGCAAGCACACGAGAATTATCTAGAGATTTGGGAATATCCCAGAGCAGTGATAGTAGAATATTAAAACGAAATGCGAATTAATAATTTAATAAAGGTTCCTGCATAGTTCAAAAAATCTTTTTTTTTGCAGGTAATTAAATTGAAGTTAAACAAATTGTTTTAAATTCGTAACCTTGTTAAATGACAATTTCCTGTGAGTAATATTTGCAATGTTTGAAATACGTAATAAACTTTTTTTGTTATGTCTACACATTTACTAACCTTGTAATTAATTACAGCGTCTAGAAAGACCTTTGGTTTAAATTTGCTAATGACCACCATCAGTTTTCCTCTTATAACGTTCAAAAACATAAGCATAAATCCAAATGAATGGAAGAACGGTACAAGTCCCATCATTGCGTCAGATGGATCGTCACTGTCTATAATTTCGGTTACGATTGCTCTAAAAAAGTCAATTAGATTTAAATTAAAACTTTTAATGTCACTTGGCCACTTCAGGCATAATTTTTAAACGATAATTTCGATATTTTACCTACCAAATTAGCTTTATAAAACTATACGCTAAAGAACAATACATTTGAGGCCTGTCATAGCAAAACCGACAATCTCCACTTTTGGTCAAAAAATAGATTTTTGGCGGAGACTGTACTTCAACTAATTATCTATAAGTTGATAAAGTTTATGTGCTGCAAAAGGAGCTAAATCCTGCCTAAAATCCTATTTTAAAAATGACATTTAGTGCAAAGTCGACAATCTCCACTGATAGATTTGCAGCAAAGTATACAATCTCCAATTCCACCATTAGAAATTAGTAATTTATGTCACCTGATATCCTAACATTTGATGTTATAACGTATTTTAGAGATTTAATTTTGTGTTTTTTTTACTGGTACATACTCTTTTAAGTTCTATTGCAGTAAATTGCACTTAAAAATATATTTAAAATAGGTATATATACGTTTTATCGTTTTAAGAATTATAAAAAAGTTATCTTGTTTATTTTGTGCTATTATACCATAATAAGACGTAAAGGTAAATCAAGAAAAGGCTGATAATGTCAAAACATTGCAAGTAAAACATTACGGAGTAAAGTGGGAAGAAGATGATGAGTTGTTGTACCATAAAAACTTTTTTTACGAGGCAACCTGGTCCCAGATTTACAAGAAACTCCAGATTTATGTGGTCCAGTTCAGAATTTTCCGACAATGATTGTATAGTTAAATTTTATAACCATTAAAGGAATATACAATTATTTTTTTGTTTATTTTTCTAAATCTCCTTAAACGTTTACAACAAAATGAGCAATCTCCAGCAATTCATATCAAAGTCAGCAATCTCCAATTTATAATTAGATTTCACCTATAATATGCATCCTGGAGACCTTGTAGTTGGCTTCTAGACTAACAACAACAATATTTCAATATAATATATATAAAAAATTACAAATCTAGAATTTAAAAAACCAAAATCAATTATCTCAATTTACTCAGTTTTAGTCTGACGGGAGATTGTTGATTTTGCTCTGACAGGCCTCACATAATATAATGGTATTTTACCGTTAAGTAGAGACTTTCTTAATCAACGCTTTTAATAATTCTAAATGCTGTTTAAATTTAGACGACTTATTTGTTTGACGATTTTTACTGAATTGAAATGTTTACACTTTTCACGTTAATCACTACTTAAATGTGTATTTATTGTATCTAATGGGTATAATTTATATTTACAGAGACTGTATGCAATTTATTTCTTTATTCAGATTAACACTGTTTATTGGAAAACCGGTAAAAACTCAACCCAGGATTTCCTCTCGAAATACACCCAACAACACAACAAATCGAGCCACGGTTTTTTTCCGATGTTTTTTAACATTTTTGACAGCTGATTATCAAAAGTGGTACTTTTGTTACGATGATAACAGCCGAGTGGTGGCGCTACTAGCGATACTTCTTTAGCGTATAGTTTATTTTTTATACAAAATGAAGAGTTGGGAACCCACCTGGCTATGTCAATGTAAGCAGTCATACTGTCATGAGTACACATGACCCCTTTTGGCATTCCGGTGGTACCGGAAGAACACAAAATGGTCGCCACGGTTTCTTTGGGGTCATAGGGGGTAACTTCGAATTCTTCGTCGATATTTTCTGGGTCTGCATCTAAAATATCCCTTGGTAAATATTTAAATTACCAAAATTTAGTTTATTTTACCCTTAATAAGTTCCTCAAACAAAATGACCGAATTATTCGGTTTGGTTTCATTACCCAACAAAATTATTTTTTTCAGGTATGGGTGATCCGGTTGGCACTTAATAATTTTGTCGATTGTAGTTGATGAGCAGAATATTGCTTTTGGTTTTGACAGGCCGAGAACATGTTTTAATTCGCCTAGCAAAACAAAATAGAGTTCAGATAAAAATTGAGGATAAAACAGAATGATAATAAAGATGATGCTAAGCCAAAACACCATACATGTATGTACTTAGAACATTTAATTTTTATTTTTTTAACAATGAAAAATTTTTGTTTAATACGCCGCTTTAACATTTATTAAACTATTTTTTAATTTAAATTTTTATTGGTTTTAAATTTTCCTAACTAAAAATTTTAGGTTTACATTTATAAATTTTAAATATTTTCAACTATCATTTAATAAAAGACAAAATTTACTAACAGCTTACTTCTGTATTAAACAATATTATTTCCAATCAATTTTAGCAAAAAATTTTATCATTTTTTAATAAAAATAATTTCTTAAGACTTGTATAATTTATTTATGAAGAATTTTGTAAATCTTTAATAAAATTATTTAGATTAAATTGGCAAAGTTAAATTTTTAAATTACAATAAAAAATATTTCCAAAAAGTGTACAGATCAGTGTGAGGTATAAATGTGTTCCTCATGGTTAAAACATTGTCACTTTAATGCGTTTTAATTTTAATTCTGAAATCAAACAGTAAAATGGCCAGTGTCCAATTACTGGTTGGTAAAAAATGTAATTTCTATTATTGGACGGACATAATATGTCCAATATCATACTCTATTTAAATCCCGGGCATTTACCAGCCAATTCGTATGTAAAATTGTCCCCTGAATCCGAAAAGACCGTCAAAAACTATATAAGTTAAGCAGATTTTGAGATATAGTCAATTCCATATTATATGTAAAATTAATTATATTTCAAAAACTGGTTTACTTTTATAACTTTTGACGACATTTTCGGATTCAGCGAATAATATTTCATAGGAATTGACTGCTAAATGTCCTGGATACAAATTGCTGTTGACGAGAATTATTAGTGGCTGCTTTTTCGCTATCACATTTTTGACTAATTCATTTTTAGAGAGTAAGTAATATAGTGATTTCTTCATCACAGGACATCTTGCAGAATAACAGTGATTTAAATACAGTGCATGATAGAGAACATAAAAAACTAATGGCAACAAAATTAATAAATACTTTTAACATACCACCCGAAAAAATATTAGATATATATAAATCATCCTGTTCCGGCCTAAGCATTATAAATGCTTCACAAAATAGAGATACCAGACTTAATGACATTTGCAACAAACTATCCAGAAAATGGATGAGGAATCCGAGAAAGAAATATATGAATTATATATTTAAATAAAAAAATTACTTAAAACAGCAATTTATCTTTAAAAAATATTTAACAATTTATGTTATTAAAGTTGTTATGTTTATATAAAAATTATATGTCCAATAACTATGGTCCATATGTACAATTACTATATAAAATGTCCAATTACTATACTTTTTTGAATGTTAAAACTATTATTAAAAATTCAAATACTCTTATTTTTAAGTAAACGTAAATAAACTATATTTTTATATATTTATAAATTTTAAATAAATAATATTCCCTAAGTGTCCAATAACTATGTGGTTTATTCTACAAAATTATTGGTTTAAATTTGTAAAGAGTCATTTAAATGATAGTCAATAAATTTTTAACACAAAAATTCTCACATTACATTTAAATGTTAGTTTTAAATTTTAAAGTGGTAATTTGACTATTATATTGTTTTGAGTTTAAAAAAATTTAACTCCGTAAATTTCTGTTAAAATATCATTAAAGTGCTAAACTTTTATCTAATAAATGCTAAAACGGCGTGCCATACATTTGGCTTTACATGTTTTTTTAAACTATGTATTTTTTAATATTCCATTCTCTTTAATGCAACATTTTTATAGTTAGCTGCAATTATTTTTTAATTATTTAATAATAATCTTAACAGTCACAATTTATTTTCACTAATATTAACCAAAAAGTCAAAGTAAAAAATATACAAGGAAAATGGCAAAAAAGTCCAAAAATATATTATTTTTAAGAAAAGAAAATAAATAATCACAAAATTCCATAAAAAATATTACTTGCGTTTTTTACAACTTTTTATGAAATTGTTTTATTTTAAAAAACTTAATAAAGTCAAGATATTTTTCGTTTGTCTTAAGAATTATGTAATTTTTACATTTTAGTACCTAAACAGGTGTTTTTTTTACATATTATATTTATAATAAAATACATAAATCAATAAAATTATTAGCTATTATAGATAGATTAAGAGACATTTCAATGACATGATAATAGGTACAACTATGAAGTTCAATGTATAAGCAATGATTTTATTCACAAACAAATATTGACTTATAACCTTTGCTCAGATCATAATGATTAATTATAATCCATATGGCTAAAATTGATTTTAATGAGGTACCAAACAATAAAGTAAAAAATTATGAATAAAAGTAAAGTACCTTTAATAAAAAAAACAGTACCTACTACTTTATCAAACAATAGGCCAATCAATAATTTTTATATTAGCAACAGTAAATTGTTATTTAGGTAATTATTTACATTATTACATTAAATTATAGAAACCACTTAAATGCTTACACATAGCAAAATATATGTATTTATCATGGAATTACTCACCACAGTTTTAAATAAAATTTCTTTAAAAAGGAAAGTATATTTAATCTTTAAAGTGTTACTTTGTAATTAAATATACAAAAAATATGCTTGTACTAAGCATAATTTTTCTCAAATTAGGTAGCAACAAACACGTTTAAGTTAATAGGCTATTTATTTAGGATAAGAATTTGAAATTATTAGGAAAGATTTTTTTAATTGCGTTTAAAAATAAAAAGTTATAAATTGTTTTTAATAAAAATCATTTTAAAATCATTTTAAAAAATGTTATGATTTTTAAAGTTCTGATTAACTGTTAAAAAATTCATCTCACAACCATGTCAGGTTATTAACCATACAGCATTGTCAAGTTTTTTAAAATGAAATATTAAACATGAATAATTCAAAATCCAATAGGTCAGAATTTTTTGTACAATTAAAATAATAATAATAGCGTGACAAGAAACAAAATATTTGTAAGCAACATTTTTTTACTTATTTTCTCATATCAATGATCTTTCTTAATTTTTTTTACAAAATAATAAAGAGAATACCTACTGATTAGTTACTATATAATATATAATACCAAGTTATTATTTATTTAAATTGAAAATAAATTGATAAAACCTTAATTGTAATTACACAATATTGAAAATTAAAACAGAATATGATAACAACTTTAAATTGAAAAACTTACGTGGTATGTAATCAGGATTGATTGGGGCAAAGGTAGCCCCCACAAAAAAGGCTGCAATTGGTATTATGCAAAATTCCAGCCGGTTTTCGCAACTAACAGTTACACTATCACCAACACCTATTCCATTTTGTTTAAACCATTTGGCTATGCAAATAGCCCTTGACAGGAGTTCATTTGCTCTTAATTTTTTATTTGTGTTAGCATCAACCTATAGATTTATGTAAATTAGTTTAATACCTACTTATAGTTTTCTTATAGGTATCATATTTTATATTTTATTTAATTTATCTACAAGTATTTGGATTTATTATATTTTTAATAATTATTATTACCTGTATTAGATTGTCTTCGGCACTTTTAAGCATAAGAATTGCAAGATCACCCAGCGAACCTTCAATGGTTCTCTCCAATTCAGGTCCATAAAGAATATTTTCCTCTTTCATTTTTACAATTTATTTATAATAATACTATTTATATCGACACTATACCGCCTATCAAATAAAACTAATTTAAAATTGATGTTTGAAGGTTTTATTTATCAATTCCCCTTCCTATAAAACTAACCTTTTAAATTAATAAAATTCACCGGTTCACCCAATCCACACTAATACTTAATTAGAAATAATATATAATAAAGCTTTAAATTAACTAATTCCACTTTGACTAGATTTAATTTTTGAACTGTTATCTTAAAAATTTAACTTATCTTTTGCAAAATATCGATAACACAATCACCTCATTTTGCCGGTGAGAACTTAAGGTACGTTCACACAGACGCACGTCATGTGCGGCACATGCAACCGTTGTTCAGCCTTTAGTAAAGGCCCTTTACTAACCACTGGTTAGTAATCAGTGCATTATATCGATTGCTTTAACTTTTTTTAGCAATTTAATGAGGTAAAAATCTACGTCAATCAATATTTTACGAGATAATCCAGAAAAACTGTTTAACCTGACCTATGCTGCACAATTTCCACTTTCTCCCAGTGCGGCAAACAGAGCTTAAGTTGAGTTTACATAAGCCAAACGCAAAAAATGTCAATTCCAGTTTGACACATACTTTGACACACTTCAAACTAACAAATATTAAGTAAATAGTATTTACTAAATTACAAAATTTACAGTGAAACAGCATAACAAGAACATGATTATTTTAAAGAACCATTGTTTAACTGGCGCATTTGGAAAAGAACTAAACAAAATAATACAATATTTAGGCGATAACTTATGTGAAGCACTAGAAAAGTTCAGTAATTTTATTGAAAGAAATCTTTTGCCAATCGTCATGTTCTTTAAAAAGCGTTTTTTGCAGAAATATTTTCCTCCTGATATAAAATGCAAACACAACGCAGATTTAAATGATTTTGTGATAGTTAGGTTTATAGATTGCCAATGAACGAAATAAAAACCATAGGTTTTTTATGATAAAAACATTAATCTAATCTTATAATATTCTAATTTTATATTTTAACTTATAATACTTATGTAACCTAGCAAAATATAAGTACCTTAATAAATTTCACTGTATTCTTATTATAATGTACACAATTAAATTAATTGGGTTTTTAATTAATTAACCAAGGAAAGATTGAACTTCGTGTATAGTTGTTTAGTTTCTTTGTAGTCTCAAAAATGGCGCTTTTTGTTGTAGTTCAATAACTACGTGTAGAGGGCGGTAACCGTATAATTTTGCGTTATGTTTTTGAGTGAAAGATTTATGTTAGTGAACTTGAATTAAAAAAGTATCCGGCTTCTCTAATTTTATTGGAAAGTCTACAAAATAACACAACTGAAAACCAAATGAAAGGAACTGAAAATGGCTGATGAACAGGTGGGATAAAAAACAATTTTACCACATATACAGCTACAATTATTTGCCCTTTTGTAGTGATTAAAAACATGTAAATGAACGTTTTATATGTAGTTTTAATTGCTCAAATCATCACATATTCGTTTAAAATTACTTCTTAAGCCGGTGGTAAAATAATGGTTATGTTTACTGTATTTTATCTTCTATACCTAGTTAAAACCAAATGTATCGTGTATCTATCCACATTTTTTATAAATAAATAAATAAGGGTATTGCATGTTTTGGTACAATATTATAAATTAAAACGCATATAACCTTTTTTTAAGTATCCAAAAATGATTTTAATAATAAAATTACTAGGCTAGAAATATCTCTTATAAATGTTAACTTAACTAGGTCCTTAGTTTTAGGATATATTTTTCTTAAGAATGCCAAGTATAGAAAGATATAAATATTGAAAATGTAAGCTAGATATTACTGTCTTTAGATTGTTAAATTAAGCTAGATGTAACTGCCTTAAGAGTTTCTACTTAAACTGTTTTAAGAATGTTAAGCTATATATCAATTATATAAAAATTGCTTCAATTGAACAAATATACCAATTTTGTTTTGACTGTATGACCATTATTGATTATAAACCAATTTTTTTGCAGGAGATTCGGCAATTGGAATTACTTTGTAAGCAATTGTATGAATCCCAAGATACAATAATTCGAGGCGATGCAGAAAAGTCCCTTGTGGTATTTCAAGACGGTCCTGATGCTCTTACGAAATGTCAAGTTCTTTTGGACAGAGGCGACTCGTGCTACGCACAACTTTTAGCCGCTACCACCTTGACCAAGCTGGTCTCGAGAAGTGCTCAGGCTTTGAGTTTGCAGCAAAGGGTCGATATTCGAAATTACATACTAAATTATCTAGCTACAAGACCAAAACTACCAAATTTTGTTGTTCAGGCCCTAGTCACTTTATTTGCAAGAATAACAAAACTAGGATGGTGCGACACTCACAAGGACGATTATGTTTTCAGAAATGTTGTTTCCCACATTGGAAAGTTCCTACAGGTAAGAAAATTATCCAAAAACTAAGCAAAAATTTTATTTAAAATTGTTTTTTTATCTTAAAGTCAGTTTTTCTGATATCTTAAATCGACGAAATTTTTTTTACAGTTTCTCTACCAAAATTGATGAGACGCGTATTTTTTTTGCTTAAATTTGTTTTGTTTAACTAGGAAATTTTTACGAGTGACATTTTTTCTTGAAAATGCGATAACTTTGCCAAAAATGTTTCAATTGTTACAATTTTTTTTAAATTGTAGGTAAATTACATTTACTAAATGATGTGAAGTGAATTCACTAAATTTTTTTAAAATTGTTACTCTAAAAAGGCAAAAAAAAAATTGTTTTTTTGTTTTAAGTTGCTATATCATCCAAATTATAAAACCTAAATTTCTTAATTTGGTTACAGAAATATTTATATCACTCTTATATACCTCTTAAAGAGCTTTTTTGGGGAGTTTATGAAGGTATAAAGTAGTGAATTTTTTACCTTGGTTTGGTCAATTAAGTTGGTTTTGTAATACAATTCAATTACCATTTATTTTATGTAAAAACAATCATTCAGAAAAGAATGTATCAACCTTGAGCCCTTTTATATTGCTCATGGTAATTTTATATAACCTAAGGTACTAGTTCAGTTTTATAGGACTATCTAAGTTACTTAAAGTGTTATTTTATAATTTTGAAATACATATACAGCTACAATTATTTGCCCTTTTGTACAGTTACATTGTAGTTACTGTCATTACTTACAAGTGATGTTATAAAACTTTTGATAGGCAACCATCTAACTGCTCAGGTTGGTGTTGTCAGGTTTGCCATTTTTGCGTGCAGTATTAATGGTTTTAACGTAATTAAACCAATTTATTTCACCAAACATTCGATTTAATCCCTTTTTAAAATATTTATGTTAATAATATTATATTCCATGCTAAATATTTTCCTTTCAATCAATTTTTAATTAAAATTATAAAAAAGCATTGCGTCGAAAGCTATGCTTAATTTCTGTTTCAATTACTAAACATTTTTGGTTTATTAAGCACATAAATAATTAATAACTCACATTTTTATTTAAAAAAATTTAAGACACAATAGTTTTATAAAAGAAGTAACCGCAAATTTTATAAAACTTCTTCATAAACCTACTGGTAACGGTAACTAAAGGTTATATAAAATGTTTGTAGAATTATATACCTAGAAATTACAGTAACCTTATATGACCATTATAAAACTAGTAAACTAAATGGCGATTTTATAAAACCTTGTTAAACTCTTATATAACACAAGTTTAAAAAATCGAAAAAAATTTTGCTTACTATATCCCATTATAATTTTCCCATGTATTTTGACCCACTAAACAAGAAAATCACACTCAATTTTTGGAGGTGTTTTGACGTTTTTGAGTATAGCTTGAAATCTAATTGATTGATTTTGTCTATGCTATGCTTTTTACATATTTCAATTCCAAATAAAATTCTTCTTATAGGTCACCTCAGTTTCATGACCCTATATAAAAAAACAATGAATTTACTAGAAAATGGCATTTTCATTAAAATAATAATAATTCCGAAATGATGAATTTAGCCCACAATTTTGATCTCATTTTGTTTGCCCTTTTTAGAAAAATCTATAAAAAAATTGAGTGAATTTTCTTAATTTTTTTATATTATTTTGTATGTAGTAAACATTTACCTACAATTAAAAAAAAATTGTAACGAAATATTTGCCTGGTCGATTTGAGATGTAAAGACCCCAATAAAATGTAATTTTTTTAGACCTTAAACAAGAAAATTTATGTGTTATACAATGTGAGTCATTTAACTTGAAACTTTGAAATATCTCAGTTACAGTAGTATGCATTTTACGAAAAAATGTTTAAAATAAAAATTAAATGATTCGAGGGGGGAAATCAATCAGTACTAAAATTGGTCCTTCTTATAGGGGGAACATGGGACACCCTATTTTTTTATTGCAGATTCGGATCATTTGACTAAAAATAGGTAGATTTTGTCTTAAAACATTTTTTCATATTTGTAATAGATGGCGCTGTAATGAAAAAAAATCAATTTTGTTCGATTTTTCTTCTGTATACGATTCTCCAATAATTTTTGAATAAATTACTTGGTTTTATTTTTTAAATTTATTATCGAAAATCGAACAAAATTGATTTTTTTTCATTACAGCGCCATCTATTACAAATATGAAAAAATCAACATTCTTTCGTAAAATGCATACTAACTGGGATATTTCAAAGTTTCAAGTTAAATGACTCACCCTGTATACTTTATAACACTGTGCAACACAAAAAATGAACTGGGATCAAATCTGAAAAAATCGAATCTAGGCAACTCCCAAAACAAATCCTTTAAGGGGTTTTACCAGTTTAGCTCGAATAATGGAGATATATAAAAGCCCCTAGAACTTAAAAAATATGAAT
Organism: Brassicogethes aeneus; assembly: GCA_921294245.1. Classification (NCBI taxonomy): domain Eukaryota; kingdom Metazoa; phylum Arthropoda; class Insecta; order Coleoptera; family Nitidulidae; genus Brassicogethes; species Brassicogethes aeneus. The sequence goes on from OV121137.1 coordinate 54,247,157, forward strand.
TTTATAGAAAAATGCTCGGACACGTCGATTTTTATTTTATATGACGCAATTTTCAGTTGATTTTGAAATTTTTATTTTTTCACAGATTCACCCCCAGCCACCCCACTTTTTTTTTTAAAGAAAACCGACCCTTTGTTATACCTTAAATAACAGGTAATGTACTCTCTAAAAATGAATTAGTCAAAAGTAACTAATTTAATAGTTAACCATGGAATACCATGGTATCCCAAAATTTAACAGCCAATTCTTATGTAAAATTTTCTCCTGAATCCGAAAAAGTCGTCAAAAGTTAAAAAAATTGAACAGTTTTTGAGATATAGTCAATTTTCCATTTAATATGGAATTGACTATATCTCAAAAACTGTTCTACTTTTTTAAATTTTGACGGTATTTTCTGATTCAGGGGAAAATTTTACATAAGAATTGGCTGTTAAATTTTGGGATACCATGGTATTCCATGGTTAACCATGGCACAAGTAAAAAAGCAGCCACTATTAACTATTAAATTAGTTACTTTTGACTAATTCATTTACATACATTACCTGTTATTTAAGGTATAACAAAGGGTCGGTTTTCTTTAAAAAAAAAAAGTGGGGTGGCTGGGGGTGAATCTGTGAAAAAATAAAAATTTCAAAATCAACTGAAAATTGCGTCATATAAAATAAAAATCGACGTGTCCGAGCATTTTTCTATAAAATTCATATATTTTTTAAGTTCTAGGGGCTTTTATATATCTCCATTATTCGAGCTAAACTAGCAAAACCCCTTTAAAGATTAGTTTTGGGGGTTGCATAGATTCGATTTTTCCACATTTCATCCCAGTTCAAATTGTAAGGTCAAAATTTGCCGCACAGTGTAATTAGCAGCCCGATGGTCTTGTTGTTTTAGGGTTCGGTCGAGCACTGCATGATAGGCGTGCAGCTGCTGTCTCAGCTGACCTGCGAAATGAATCAAATCTCGGAAGTCGAAGCCAACCGATCGTTGACGAAGCATCGAAAGATCGCGTCGTCGTTCCGCGACATGCAACTGTTCGAGATTTTCCGTTTGTCCTGCACCCTGCTGGGGAACGCCCGCGAAAACTGCAAAAACCTCAACTTCAGCGACGAAAGTCAACACGGTTTGATGACGCAGTTGCTTAGGCTCGCCCAAAATTGCCTCACGTTCGACTTCATAGGTACGCAATTTTTTGGAAAATAGTTATTTTTTTCTTATGTCGCACTTCCTCGATTTCTTGTCTCGTTTTTTATTTTTTTAATTAATGAATTATATAATATTTAATTTACTATTACTATTTACTCTTAATATTGTTTACTAATATGATTCGCACACAAATGTAAATTTAGGCGAATCACCTATTATTATTTTGTAAAAAACTAAAAATGTTATAACAAATAAAGATTTGATTTGATTTGATCAAGACAATAATACATTTTTTATCACGAATGTGGAAATTATTTGCAGAGGCGAAAGCCGAGGCAAATAACCACGTGAGTGATAAAAAATGCGACTTTAATGCCGAGGTGCATATTAAATTTTATCCGAAATCACATTTAATAATACTAATGAATTAATATTGATGATCAAATCAAATGTCATTTGAATGTAGGAAGTGTCTACGTATACTGTTTGTTGCGACGGTTATGATATATTTGCCCGCCGCGGCGGTTTTTTAATCTAATTAATAAAATTAACTTATTATTTTTATTAAACAACATTTTATGAAAGGGTCCTTTTTTAAAAATATTTAGTTGCTGCTGAGTAGCAGTAGACACATATTAAAATGTATAATGGGTTGCATACAATACTCGTATTAAAGTAGAACTTTACTGCCGATTTCGGATAAAATAAGTTTTTCAATTTCAAAAATACATTCTACAGGGTAGGTTTGGGTATTTTATTTGAAGAGCTACAACACAAGGTCGGTTTTATTAAACAAAAGTTGCATTATTACAAGTCTATTAAAATAGGAAAAAAATCAAAATACTCACAGCCAGAATAATCGATCCACGCAAATTTTCGATGAATTTCAATCGCAAATAACTTTTTTATTTGATGTCGGATTTAAACGAATATTAAAGAATATTGTAGATAAATTAATGGACAATCGCTCACATTTGAAAAAAATACTTAAAAATAGACGTACGTTTATAATATACAGGTTTAAACAAAAATATGTTTTTTATCATAAGTTTAAGACACTCTGTAGAGTGGCAAAACCCTATATTGTTCTAAATTGAGTTTTATTTATCAAGTCACATCTATTCTTAACAGTTTTGTTTTTGGTTTACCTAGATATATTTATTTTTGTGGAAAATATGGATTTTTTAAAAAAACATTGCAATTTCCAGTTGTTTGCAAGAGTACATTGTTTTATAACTGAAACCGCCATTTAAATTAGAAAATATTATTCAAAGCTTGTGTTGAAATAATAATTTATTGTTTTTATTAATTAAATAATTTATTTATTTATTTATATTTATTATAAGTTTGATTTTAAGTTTTATTTTAAGAGAATTGATTTATTTATTTTAATTTTTAAAGAGAATTTTTTATGTTTAAACGTTTTATTATGAGAAAACACTTTTAGTTAAATGCAAAACAAATAATGATTTTAGGCCATTTGATTAATAATTTACTGTTAAATTACGTTATATTTTAAGTATCTAATTCATTTTAAAAAGTAAATTAACTTAATAATACGCAATTCGTATTATTAATCCATAGCAAACTTCGACTATAACCTAACGCCGGTGAAGGGTCAACTGATGAATTACTAAAACTCTCTCTCGGAGTCTCCCAATCTTAAAAATTATCCTCCCACTCTTAAAAAACGAATGCAGACTGTCTACATGTAAAATGAAAATAATTGAGCTACACAAATTTTCGATGAGTTTCAATCGCAAATAACTTTTTTATTTGATTTTGGATTTAAACAAATATTAAAGAATATTGTAGATAAATTAATGGACAATCGCTCACATTTTAAAAAATTACTTAAAAATAGACGTACGTTTATAATATACAGGTTTAAACAAAAAGATGTTTTTTACCATTCTGTAGAGTGGCAAAACCCTATATTGTTCTAAATTAAGTTTTATTTATCAAGTCACATCTATTCTTAACAGTTTTGTTTTTGGTTCACCTTGATATATTTATTTTTGTGAAAAATATGGATTTTTTTTAAAAAACATTGCAATTTTCAATATTTTTCCTGTATGAAGAACTAAGGTTGTTATGGTCCATTCATAGCCTACGTAGGATGACAGTGACAGTTTTGTTGAATCATCCCATACTTGGACATGTCATATACAGTTTTCAAAAGCTATCAAATTGTTTTTTGTAAATTAATGTGTTAATTTTGAGGTGTCTTCTTACTTTTAAAAATGTCTCCGACTGATGTTGCCCTTTGTACTTTACTTCTTGTGAAGTTTAAAACATTTGCCACGTAATACTGTGACCGTCCATCCTGGATTAAATTAATGGATCTGGCAACATCAGTCGGGGACATATCCATTTTTTAAAGTGAGAAGACACCTCAAAATTTAAAAATTAATTTGCAAAAAACAATTTGATAGCTTTTGAAAGCCGTGTTGACATGTCCAAGTATGGGATGATTCAACAAAACTGTCACTGTCATTCTCCATAGCCTATGGATGGACCATAGCAACCTTAGTTGTTCATACAGAAAAATATTGGAAATTGCAATGTTTTTTAAAAAATCTATATTTTCCACAAAAATAAGTATATTGAGGTGAACCAAAAACAAAACTGTTAAGAATAGATGTGACTTGATAAATAAAACTTAATTTAGAACAATATACGGTTTTGCCACTCTACAGAGTGTCATAAACTTATGGTAAAAAACATATTTTTGTTTAAACCTGTATATTATAAACGAACGTCTATTTTTTAGTAATTTTTTAAAATGTGAGCGATTGTCCATTAATTTATCAACAATATTCTTTAATATTCGTTTAAATCCGACATCAAATAAAAAAGTTATTTGCGATTGAAATTCATCGAAAATTTGTGTGGATCGATTATTTTGCCTGCGAGTGTATTATTATTAACGCGTTCTGCAGGTACCTCGACGGACGAATCGTCCGACGACTTGTGCACCGTGCAAATCCCGACCAGCTGGCGCCCGGCCTTCCTCGACTTCACCACCCTCGAGCTCTTCTTCGATCTCTACCACTCGCTACCCAACACCCTGTCTTCGCTGGCGCTCTCTTGCCTGGTGCAGATCGCGTCGGTGAGGCGCAGCCTGTTCAGCAACGCGGAGCGCGCCAAGTTCCTCACGCACCTCGTCAACGGCGTCAAGCACATCCTGCAGAACCCGCAGGGTCTGAGCGACCCGGCCAACTACCACGAGTTCTGCCGGCTGCTCGCGCGGCTCAAGAGCAACTACCAGCTCGGCGAGCTGGTCGTCGTCGACAACTACCCCGAGACGATACAGGTGCTGGCCAAGTTCACCGTTCAAAGTTTACAAGTAAGTCGATGTATATTTTGCGATTAACTTTATTTTATTGAATCAATTTAATTTTTTTTAGTTTTAGGTCTTTTTTTCCGTAATAAAGTATACAGGGCGAGTTTTAAGTTGACGCGTTCCTTTTAACAAATAAATTCTTTAAGTAACTTTTTTATCAAAACTCAAAAATAAAAGAGTTATAGCCCATCAAAGTTTAATTAAATTTTAAGCCGGTCCTGGCTATTGTTAACGAAAAACATAACCATAAAAATATTAAAATAAACAATGCATAATGTCATATTTGACAACAAACATAACCATTTAAATCAAATTGACATTTTGCAATAAAAAATGTCATTATTTACTTAAGTTGCAGCATTTGCATTTTGACGACACTCTCCATAAATTAGTAACATTTCCACTAATTCATTATTGCTATAATTATGAACTATTTTTAACAATAATTGAGGCACAAAAAACTGACATTTTTCATTGCTAAATGTCATTTTGATTTAAATGGTTATGTTTGTTGTCATAGATGACATGTTGCATTGTTTATTTTGTTATTTTTATTTTTATGGTTATGTTTTTTGTTAACAATAGCCAGGACCGGCTCAAAATTTAATTAAACTTGGAAGGCCCATAACTCTTTTATATTTGAGTTTTGACAAAAAAGTTACTTAAAATATTTATTTGTTTATCTAATTTCTACACGCTGTTAAAAGGAACGCGTCAACTTAAAACTCACCCTGTATTTTTTTATTGAAAAGGCATTATTAAAATTTTATTTTAATTATTTTTCATTATATATAAATTTGTACCTATTTTTGCTTTTTTTATGAAAATAGAAATAATATTAAAAGTTTTTTACATTCTAAAAAAAAATTCTTTCAATTTTTTTAAAATTTTCTTTAAAATTATATAATTATATTATAACACTAGTTTACAAAATCAAAAAAAAATTCTGCCATATCTTTTTATAATTTTCCCATATATTTTGACCCAGTAAACACGAAAATCATACTTAATTTTTTTATGGAAGCGTTTTTGAAATATGAATTTTCAATTGTTTTTTTTTTCAATTTTGGGAGGTGTTTTGACGTTTTTTAGTATAGCTTGAAAGGTATTTGAGCTCTCTAAAACTTTATTTTACATACTTTTGATATCCGATAAGTATTTTGACGCTAGCGATTTTAATAACTTAAAAATAGTATATTACACTACGAGGGCAGAAAGTGTGAGATTCCTGCACTGCGCGCCATGATGCCCGAGGCGAAGCCGAGGGCATCATGGCGCGCAGTTCAGGGCTCTCACACTTTCTGCCCGTGTAGTGTATACTATTTTTCTTGCTACCCCCGCAGAAAATACGGAAAAAAATTAAATGTATATAAAAAAACTTGTGTCAAAATTAAAATCTGACGTTTAATTTAATTCTGACGTTTACATTCAAAATCAATCAAACTGTAGCGTTGTCATGGTAATTCAGCGGTGCCAATACAGTAAAAATAAAAGGTTGTATTTTAATTAACAAATTACTACTTTATAACAAATAAAAGTACCATTAAACACTTAAAACAACATAAAAAGTAAAAAAGTAAAAACATAAATTGTTTATTTGTTGTTATAATTGCAAAATTATGGTTTAAAACTGTCATATTTTTGTGTTTCTCATGTTGGCAGTACGAAATTTGAATGTTAAGCACACGACTAAAAAATTTTTACTCCCGCTATTAGAGTGTGCGCATATAGCTTGACCAATGCAAGAAACGTAAACTTTCTGCCGTGAAATCGGGGACGAAACAACGTATTTTGAGTCGAGGTAGTAAGAAAATTCTTTTTCTTACTACCTCGACTCAAAATACGTTGTTTCGTCCCAGATTTTACGGCAGAAAGTTTACGTTTCTTGCATTGGTCAAGCTATACGCGCACACTCTATAATAGCGGGAGTAATAGTATATTACACTACAAGGGCAGAAAATGTGAGATGGCGCGCAGTGCAGGAATCTCACACTTTCTGCCCTTGTAGTGTAATATACTATTCTATGGCAAAAATTGTGGTAGAAAATTTACATATTGTCCTGGGAAAGGTTTAAATCAAACAGATAACTCCAGTTTAATTTTTTTGTATGCATTTATAATAGATAGTATGTTTTATAAGCTATGTGTATGCAGAATAACTGTTACTCATGAAATAGTCTTGTCAAATACCATTCGGGCATCTAATTTTCCCGTGAAAAAATCGAAAAAACACAATGCTAAGTAATATTTTTTAACAAAATGCATTCGTGCAGGTGCAAAAATCCTCATCTTTGACTCGGATTTTTGTTGCCACCAGCACTAATGCTTCTTGTTAAAATATTACTTTTTCGATTTTTTTTTCGGAAAAATTAAATGCCCTCACAATCCACACAACAAGGTCTGTTCTATCTCGTACTAAAAATACAAAAAATCACTGCAACACTACACAGTTTAACGGCGGCCGTTTTTGTTGTTTACAATTTTTGTGCTTTGGGTTTGTGCTCTGTTTATACAGATTAATAATCGTTTTAAACGTTGTGTTTCTCATAGTAAGCCTTAAAAGAGTCCTTAAAGTGCTAAGAACAACCATTTTACTCCTCTATTGTAAAAAATAAACTTTATTCTATCAGGGCTGTCATAAAACTGTCAAATGTCAATTTTAAGGTTAAATTATAACCCACAAATTAACCTTCAAATTGTCATTTGACAGCCCTGATAGAATAAGATATATTTATTATAAAAGAGGAGTAAAATGGTTGTCCTTAGCACTTAAAGGCCTTATTTGAGGCTTACAAGTGCCAACGTTTAAAACAATTATTAAACAGCACAAACCCAAAGCACAAGAATTGTAAACAACAAAAATGGCCGCCGTTAAACTCTGTACAGTGTTGCAGTGATTTTTAGTATGAGATAGAACAGACCTTGTTGTGTGGATTGTGGATGCCCTTATGATATTACTTACGACAATTTCCAATTTTTCGGAAAAAACTGTTTTTTTCCGCCGGCTCAATTTTTCCGGAAATTTTAAAATCAGTCAGACTAAAGCTTGAAGACGACGCCGTTTGTTGCAGCAGATGTGGCAGTTCGCGCCCAACAGCGTGCACTACCTGCTGTCGCTGTGGCAGCGCATGGTGGCCTCGGTTCCCTACGTGAAGGCCACCGAGCCGCACCTGCTCGAGACGTACACGCCCGAGGTGACGAACGCCTACATCACCTCTCGGCTCGAGAGCGTCACGATGGTGGTGCGCGACGGCATGGAGGACCCGCTCGACGACCTCGGCATGGTGCAGCAGCAGCTCGAGCAGATGTCCGTCATCGGCCGCTGCGAGTACCAGAAGACGTGCACGCTGCTCGTGCAGCTGTTCGACCGGACGGCCGGCGGATACACGGAGCTGATGGCCGCCGGCGCCGCCTCCCCCATCGAGGTCACCATACACGAAGGTATTTATCAATATGCGTGATTTTTTCCATTTTTTTTTATAGGAAACCCAGGTAGCACACTGACGTCTGCTGACGTTTAAATGACGTTGAAATGACATTATTTAAACGTCAGCAGACGTCAGTATGCTACCTGGGAAGCGACCATTAAAATACTCACACAGTTTTTGTTTTAATTGTTTTTTTTTTCAAATGGTTTTTTCCCTGATATTTTAGCTTTTTACTGGGAGTATATAGACAAGTAATAAGTATAATTAGAGGGTATGCGTAAAAAAATAAAAAAAAAGGGACACCCTAGTGGGGCATAGTAAAAGAAATTTGAAAGTAACCCAGTTACTTTCTTCAGGTCAGCTGACGTGGCTGGTGTACATAATCGGCTCGGCGATCGGCGGCCGCGTCTCGTTCAACAGCAACGAGGACCACGACGCGATGGACGGCGAGCTGCTCTGCAGGGTGCTGCAGCTGATGAACCTGACGGACGCGCGGCTCGCGCAAGGCGGCTGCGAGAAGCTCGAGCTCTCGATGCTCAGCTTCTTCGAGCAGTTCCGCAAGATCTACGTCGGCGACCAGGTGCAGAAGAACTCGAAGGTGTACCGAAGGCTGAGCGAGGTTCTCGGGCTCAACGACGAGCCCACGGTACTGAGCGTCTTCATCAGGAAAATGTGAGTACCTAGTGAATATTTTTATCTAGATTACACCAGAGAAGAAGTAAAGAACAAGTTCAATTAAACGCAAATTCTAAAAAAAATGGTAAGAAAAACTATAACTTGGAAAGAAAACAAGGTATGTTTTCAGTAGGGCGAATTTTTATAAAATTATTCGATTTTTAGATTATATAAATTATCGAATAATTTGAAGATCACACGTAAAAAACAATCTAAGTCACAATATTAACATTTCAAGAAAATATTATTAATGAAAAAAAATATTTAAGTTTTAACGCACCACAATATAATAAATAAATAATAATAGTAAATTTACTACACGATTCATTACAACTCAATTTGGGAAAATTACAGAACGTTTGTTGAAATTCACTAAGCATTTATTAAAAACTTGTTCAGTAACATTACTATACAGGTATTGTAATTTTGCTAAAAAAAAATACTAAATATGTTTAGTAATTTTAAAATGGTGTATTGTAATTATACTATACATTCATTTCAACTCAGTTTAATAAAATTACAAAATATATTCTACAATTTTACTGAACTGAAAAATTATTGCTATAATTGGACGCCTTTCTGCAGAAAGGAACCAACCCACAAAACCAGATATTTAGCCTATGAACTAATTAAGTATGTATAATTTATCTGCAAAATAGGTCATAGCCAAAATGCAAGTGTAGTGAAATCTATTAATCATTGAACCAACCAACATTCAATAATAGTGTGGATTACTAATCCAGAATTAGAATCTGTAGAATATCTGCAAGTAGGTTGGATCTTTTTTGTAAAAAAGCAGGCTGGTAGACCCACTACCAAAGTCTTTAAAGATTTCCTGCTTCTGCAAAATATAAAGTCTTGATGCATTTTTTTGGTAGCTTACAAGATGAGGTGGGGTTGGAAGATGATGTGGACGAATTTCAAATAGAATCAAAATTAATTCATATTACCATTATAATAGTAATATCAGTTGTATTTTGTTTGGAAATAAATAATTGTCGCTTTTCTTTAAATACAAACATACATCAGATAGTAGTTTTCATAAATTGCAGAAAGGAACCAACCAACAAAAGCCCATTTTTTTCGTCACCCTTACACATAACATCACAAAATCCACCTGATGAAATTATTAAATTATATCCCTTAAACCTCCGTAAGTCCAAAATCGGCATAAAATTAACAGGTAATTTTAAAATTATTAAAATCTTTGATAGCTTTTTTCTCAGTTTCATCATGGTGTGGGTTGGTCCCATTCTGCAGAAAGCCGTCCAATTATGTACCATTTTTAACAATAATTGAGGCACAAAAAACTGACATTTTTCATTGCTAAATGTCATTTTGATTTAAATGGTTATGTTTGTTGTCATAGATGACATTTTGCATTGTTTATTTTGTTATTTTTATGGTTATGTTTTTTGTTAACAATAGCCAGGACCGGTTCAAAATTTAATTGAACTTGGAAGGCCTAAAACTCTCTTATTTTGAGTTTTGATAAGAAAGTTACTTAAAATATTTATTTGTTTATCTGATTTCTACACGCTGTTAAAAGGAACGCGTCAACTTAAAACTCACCCTGTATAAAAAAGGAGGGTGTTATTTTACTTTAAGATGTTTAAATAGTGAATAGTAAAGTTATCGTTCAAATTTTAGTATCACGAATTTGAAGTACTGGGGTCGCAGCGAGCCGGTGATAAGCAAAACGTTGCAGCTGCTCAACGATCTTTCGGTAGGCTACAGCTGCGTGCGCAAGCTGGTGAAGCTGGACGAAGTGCAGTTCATGCTCAACAACCACACCAGCGAGCATTTTCCGTTCCTGGGAAATTCGGTTCCCGTCACGGAAATGCGGCTGCGATCCATGTTTTACACTTCGCTGGGACGACTTCTTATGGTCGATTTAGGCGAGGACGAGGACCGATTTCACACTTTCATGTTGCCATTGACAGGTACGTTGGTTGTAAAAGTATTAGTTGCACAGTACGACAAAATTTTATTTTTCCCCTCCCATGAAAAATTCCTGCAGATTTTGAAAATATACTTAAAAAAAATGGCGTTTTCAGTCATATGTGTGTGTTGGAAAATAATTTACACAATCTGTAAATACTTCTTTAAATTTTAGTTTTTAGGTAACTCGTTAAAATAAAACATGTTATAATAAAGGGGTTTATTTAGAATATTTTTTGGTTTTTGCCTATTTTTAACAATTTAAAACTTCTCAGAACTTGAATATTTTCTATGAGAAAGAGGTACAAAATTGTGATATGTTCTTGCATATTTAATTGCAATTAAATTCATGAATCTCGAACACTTGGTCATTTATTACACTTGCAAACTTTCAAACTTTTTGAAATCACAATTTAAATACGCACAAATAATATTTATGAAATATTTTTGACAGTTCTGACATTTCTCTACCAAACATGAATTGACTAAGTCAAAGCCATCTAAATTTTAAATTATATATAAAAGTAACAATATCGCTTCTTAACTGCATTAAAAAAATTATTATATCTTTTACATGGATAAAAATAACAAAACAAGACTAACTAGACTAAAAAGATAAAGGTGGGGACTACATTTCCTGAAAGTTTCAGATTTTTATTTTTTCCTCAACATAATGATTTCTGAGGGCAAAATTGGCCAATTTTGAAAATGATCAAGTTTCAATAATTTTTTTAATAAAGAAAATGATAGTCTAGAAACTTTTTTTTTTTTTTAATTTATTTATTTCCCAAAAAGATTACAACAAATCCATCACAGGAATGCATTACATAAGCAGATATAACAAATAACTATAAGTATAAACATAAATACAAGATTAACTATAATATATATATAAAGTGGATAAATATGGTAGGTATATTTTAATCTATATCACATTTAAATATCACAATAGTTGTTTTCTATTGTATAAGTACTTGATACCTGAAAAAAGCAACTTTCTAGATTTAGCAGAATAGGCACAGGAGCCAGACAAAAATCACAAAAATTGGCAAATTATTACAAATCTTTAGTGGTTCACCATTCTTTTATGAGATGAACTAATTAGATAATAATAATTAATATTGATAACATACTTACTAGGCAGTAAAATAAAATTACAATCATTTCAATAATTGCCACAGAAAGAAGTTTTAGCCTCTTATAAGAGAGTAAGAAAATGACACGATTTCAGGTTTCTAAAGGGTGCCGATTAAAAATAAAGCAACTAAAAATTAAAACGGCAACGGTTTTTCATATATGATACCTAAAAGATCATCCTCAAATTTTTTCATTAAAATAAAAATCATGCAGCGCACTTTTAAATTCATTTTTGGTGTTTTCATTTGGATTGACTCTCTACGCTTTTACTTAAAATGCTGCTTGGGATAGGACATGGTATTGTAATTTTAATCAGAATTTTATATACAGGGTGAGTTTTAAGTTGACGCGTTCCTTTTAACAGTGTGTAGAAATCGGCTAGACAAATAAATATTTTAAGTAACTTTTTATCAAAACTCAAAAATAAAATAGTTATAGCCCATCAAAGTTTAATTAAATTTTAACCAGTCCTGGCTATTGTTAACGAAAAACATAACCATAAAAATATCAAAATAAACAATGCAAAATGTCATATTTGACAACAAACATAACCATTTAAAACAAATTGACATTTTGCAATAAAAAATGTCATTATTTACTTAAGTTGCAGCATTTGCATTTTGACGACACTCTCCATAAATTAGTAACATTTCCACTAATTCATTATTGCTATAATTATGAACCATTTTTAACAATAATTGAGGCACAAAAAAACTGACATTTTTCATTGCTAAATGTCATTTTGATTTAAATGGTTATGTTTGTTGTCATAGATGACATTTTGCATTGTTAATTTTATTTTTATGGTTATGTTTTTTGTTAACAATAGCCAGGACCGGCTTAAAATTTAATTAAACTTGGAAGGCATGTAACTCTCTTATTTTTGAGTTTTGATAAAAAAGTTACTTAAAATATTTATTTGTTTATCTGATTTCTACACGCTGTTAAAATGAAACGCGTCAACTTAAAACTCACCCTGTATAATTTAAAAATGTAAAAATATGTATCTATTTGAAATAACATAATTGATGTCACATCAGGTCAAACCGGAAGTGGCATTTTGTTCAAAATATTTAAAAAAAATAGACCTAAAAGGTTTATAAATGCTTTTAAATTTCAAATCGATATCTTTGTTATAAATATTTAAAAAAAACAAATATTTTTTTTTACTTTTTAAAATTAAAATTTTGTAAAAACATAAAATATTTAAAGAAAAAAAAATATTCATGGGAGGTAAATCGTGTTGGACTGTGTTATTAAAAGGTCACAACGTTTGGTATTTCTCTAGCCGCATTTGAAAGCATAGGAACGGCCCTGGCGGCGGCGGACAGCCCCCTATTCGCCAGCGAAGAAACTAAAAAGGCTCTGATTGGCTTAGCCAGGGATCTGAGGGGTCTGGCTTTCTCGTTCAACATGAAAACATCGTACATGATGCTCTTCGATTGGGTGTATCCGAACTACACGCCCATACTTCTTCGAGCGGTGGAGCTCTGGTACCACGACCCCCACGTGACCACGCCCATACTCAGACTGTTCGCCGAGCTGGTGCAAAACAGGTCGCAACGGTTGCAGTTCGACGTGTCCTCGCCCAACGGAATTTTACTTTTCAGGGAGGCTAGCAAAATACTTAGCAGTTACGGTAAGCGTCTTTCAAATCTCAAATCGACCCGGCAACATTTTTTTTACAGTTTCTCCAGCGAAATGCTCAAATTTGTTTTGTTCGCCCCACAGTGTTTCAATTCTCGAAATTTTCGGCAAATATCAAGGAGGATTCTCCTAAAAATCCCTATATAGAGATTTTTGGGGTCGCTGATAACGAATCTGGAATCAGAATTCCAAAATTCAAAATGGTAGGCCTCAAATGACATTTTTATCAAATAATGTCGAAATTAATTAAAAATCCCTAAGAGGTTCTTTTTAAAATGTAATAAAACAATTTAGTTTATTATAATTACATTTATATGATATTATTTAATACCTACATACATATTAAACAATCTCCGTCACTGGATTCGCTCGTTGTGTCATTACCAGAGCATGGGAAACCATCAGAAGATAGCAACAATTTTATTGCTTCGCGGGACAAAGATTTGCTCTTTTTCGAAGCAAAATTTCTGAAGCTAGAAATATACGGATCGGAAGATGCCATAAGCCAATGGAAAACATCTTCCATCGTTTTCTCCCGAGAAACTTTAAATTTATTTATAAAATTTAAATATAATAGATTTTATAATAAGTATTTTAAATTTGTGTTATTTCTTTTACTTAATATTTTAGCAACGATTTCTTAATTCGCTAAAAAAATTGTCAACACAAATAACCACAATTCAAATTTGACATTAACACACTACAATGCGCATGCGGAGTTGTTTTAACGCACCTACAAGAGGAGGGTTAAATATGTTAAATATCTTAGTAGTCACGAACGATTTACGCAAGTGAAAGTCTAGACATCGCTTTTGTAATAAACGTTTTGAGTTAAATCCGAGTGAATCGAGCAAACGTCATGAACGCAACCCAAAAATAAAAAAAATCTTATATTTTGTGAAGCTAAAACACAGAAACGCGCTCGACATGGGCTTAAAATCGCGAGGTTTTTACCACAACCGTGCCTGAGCGCCCAAGAACATGTAGTTTTAAAGAGCCGGGGGCAAGTTGGGGCAGCTAATTTGATAGACAAAACTCTAAGCTATTCAACGGATCTTGAACTGATGCCTTACAATTCATTACAATTTTTGTAGCTCCATTGTTCTAAAAGCTCGATTCAAAGTTTGCGATTTTAACAGACCGATCTTGTCGGTTACAATAACCCGTTGTACAAGCAAAATCTACGAAAAACAAATACATATCTAAATTTTAGATACCTTGGAGATCACCCTTCACCAAACCGCATAACAATCGGACACGCCAAACACAAGTTATTCACTTTTAAGCAACAAACAATTTTCCGCAGCGATCGCGTGTAAAGTACCTTCAACTGAAAGCGTCAAGTTTAAACTGATGTACAAGACAAAATATACGTATTTTATATAATTTTTTTTCAATACAGGATGGAGATAGGTATAAACTACCCATCTAACTCAAAATTTCCCTGAAAAAAAATGTCAATTTTTGAGGTTTTGCCGATATTTTCCGGAATTGAAACACTGTGCGCCCGCAGGATCTTTTGAAAAATAGACAGAAACGTCGTTTTTTTTACGGGTGACATTTTTTTTTTGAACGATCGAAATGTTTTTGGCCAAGTTATCGCATTTTGAAGAAAAATTGCCACTCGTAAAAAGAGAAAAATCGAAGTTTATGTCCAATTTTCAAAAATTCCTACGGGCGAACAAAACAAATTTAAGCAAAAAGAAAAAATACGGATTTCATCGATTTCAATACAGAAACTGTAACAAAAAAATTCGTTAAAAAATAACGACCTACCCCTCTTTGCCTGGTCGATTTGAGATGCAAGAAAAATGCACAATTTTTTTTGTTAAACTCGACGAACGTTTCGTGTTCGTAGGCAGTAGAATATTGAATGTGGAGGTGGCAAAGGAGCAAACTTACCCAATGAAACTGAAGGGCATCTCGATATGCTTCTCCATGCTGAAAGCAGCGCTGTGCGGCAGTTACGTGAACTTCGGAGTTTTTAGACTGTACGGAGATGAAGCTTTAGATAACGCGCTGAACATTTTTGTGAAGCTGCTTTTATCGATTCCACAACCCGATTTACTGGTAAGTAACAGTTTATGTTATTTTGTTTAAGGTTTTTTAAGTCAACTTACCAATTTTAAAATTGAAAGGTTTTCCTATAAGTTTAAAACGGCTTATGTGATTTTGCTTAAACTTTGAACATTCAATTGGTGTAAATAAATCCAAAAGCACTTCCCTTAGTTAAGATATATACAATTTGACCACATAACCTAAAATTTGAAAGAAATGCTCTAGATTTTGTCATAAAAGTTGCTAAATGACATAATAAAAAATTAATAAAAACGCCAAATTAAAAATTTGCATTGTTTTTGTCATTTTTGTAATCAGGCTAACTTTAAACAACATTTGGCCACTGTTTTGACAGAATCTAAAAACGCCTGTGTTACCAACCATAACATAATAAAATAAATTAGGCAACCAGATTAGCCTGAAGTTCCTAGTCAATCAGTGGCGTACTTTTTGGTGGGATAAAGGTTATTATAAATTATTTTTAATCTTTAGAATTTAGAAAAAACTTTCAGGTGCTTATTTATGGAATTAATTACATAACACCCTGTATTTTTCCCAAGGCCTGAAAAAAAAACATGTTTCCCCCCAATATTTTCGACACTTTTAAACCCTAATGGTAACTTAAAACATAGTAGCAAAGAAAACTTTGTTTCAAAATTCCCAGGAATAAATAACAGTGTTATAACAATTTTTGGCTTTGATTATTTCCCTCATTATAATATGAACCAATCAAAAGCCTTGAATAAATTTCGTTTAAATAAGCGATTAAATCACTAGAACTATTTAACAACGATTAAATTTTAGCTTCCATATTGGATTTTTGTTTACGATTTTATGGTGTTATTTACAAGTTTTAACAAACATTTTTTAAAAAACAATAAAAAATAAGTTATCTAGTTTACGAAATATCAATTATTACTTATTACATACCTTAAATTATTGGAATTTTCTTTAAAAAAATATTTATAAATTTTGACACATACGTCAGATTTTATGAACTGTCAAATAGTTTCCTTTAATTCGAGAAATAATCTAGACGTATATCACTCAACCCATAAATTTAATCTGTCAAACTATAAGTAAGTATTTTATTTGATTTTTTTTTGGAAAATAGTTTCATGCAAAATAATTAAAAATAAAACCCCTCGACCGCTACGCGGTCTCGTGATTTTATTAAATTATTTTGCATTCAACATTTTTCAGCAAACTACTGAGCCTAGTTTAACCAATTAAATTCATTGTTCTCGTGATATAATATATGAATATTTTTAGATTTTTTCAAAAATTTTAAGAACAGCTTTTTTCCAATTTATAAATTTCATGTGAATAGGCACAAAAACAAATTTACGACTATGAATTGACATGAATTTTTGTCTACCATAAAACTATGTCAACATAACAAATTTTAGCAAAAATTGTATAAGCTGTTTTAAATTAATAGCAAAAGAACGATGTAATCTCTTAAAAATTTGATAAAATTTGTTCTCTAAGTTACCCACACCTCCTAAAATTTGGCTTAAATCTTAAAAACTCCTAATATTCTCCTAATCTCCTAAAACTCCTAAATTTTTTTTATAAATAGGCCTACTTGACTACGTTTAATTAAGGTAGTTGTGCTAAAAAAATCTTTTTTTAAGAAGTAATTAAAAAAATATATGTTTTTAGGTTCTAGTTTATTAAATTCTTTTTAAAATTATATATCACAACCTACATTTTCCATGTAGTAGCTCCTAGACTTCTAAAAAATTGTCAATTTTAGCCATATTTCGTTTGTTTTATCTCAGTTAGTAGCCATTGGAAATTTTAAAGTTACCCCTGTTCCCCCTATAAGGATAAGGATCATTTAATTTTTATTTTAAACACTTTTTCGTAAAATGCATAGTGAGATTTTTCAAAGTTTCAAGTTAAATGAATCACCCTGTATACAAAATTAGTAATTTTACCTCACTTTTAATTTTATAAAAAAAAACTATTTGAGGGATTTGGCTAAAAAACTGGTCAATGTAACCTATTTGTACAAAAGAAGTGAAATTTATTTATATTTTTTTTGAAAATAATCATTTATTTAATTACATAAATTCATTTGAATACTTTATTTCTCCTAAAATTCTCCAAAAAACCTCCTAAATTCCCAAATAAAATTTGTAATTTAGCCGTATTAACCCTGCCAATTTCATTACTTACGACGTATTGAGAACAATATTTACAGTATTGTATAAATTAATGTGGACAAGTCAGTGATTTTGCCGGTTATAACTAATTTACACTAGGACAAAAAGGTAACCCTTCTAGACTCACTCACTATTGAGAATTTGTGGGCTATATGCAAGGACAGGTTGCTAAAAATGAATTCTGCAACAAAAACTAATTTGATTAAGGCAGTCATTCAGGTATGGTTTAATATGACAAAATAAAGAAAAATTGGTTAATTCTGTGCCTTTAATAAAGGACATATTCCCTAATAAAAAATACTAAAGTTTGTATTTTCTTTCAATAAATAATATTTAACTTAAATCTATTTTTGTTCACATTAACTCGCACAATACTGTAGGTTCCATGTTTTTTGCAGGACTACCCGAAGCTTTCGGTGTCGTATTACGCGCTTCTTGAGTGCCTTGCGCAAGACCACATGGCTTATCTGTCGACGCTGGAGCCTCGCGTGTTCCTCTACATCCTGGCCTCGATATCGGAAGGGCTGACAGCGCTAGGTGGGCAACTCAATCACTATACAGGTCCGTGCAGTTCAGGGACAGGCGGCCGCAACACCGCTAACACCCCGAAACACGCGCGTTCGGTCGGGTTTCGAGTCGCATTGCGCACGCGCAGACCTCTATCGTCTCACTTTCTTTGAAAAAAAATTGGGGCGTATCGATTTATCGTGCTCCTCTGCTACGGGTTTAGTAGCATGATGCATGGATGGATTTATATCTCAGTACGACAAAATTTGATTTTGAAAATAGACTTAAAAATGGGGTAGTTAAATTTTTTCTGACACATACTTTTTATGGTTTCATTCAAGGCATTTTGTAATATTAAAAATTTCTGTTAAATCAGATTTTCAAATGAGTTTACCGTTTTCGAGATATTTACAAAAAATATAAATTTTTATGACGTCACAAACCTCGCCATGTGACCAACATTCTAAGATTTCTATTGGTTGAAAATTACCCTGTTGTCAAGTTGTCTTGTTAATGATTTCATTCGGTTATGTCAGAAAATACCCGAAGAGGCTATGTACAAATACTGTCACTGTCAGTTGAGTGAAAGATGGTCACCAAGAATATAAAGAACTAGGCATTATACTAATGAAATGCATTTACGACAAAATATGATTATAATTATAGGTACTTACTTTATTTGTTTAAAAGCTCCAATGTTCAATGTAACCAACCATTCCACAAGATTCCTCTGCTTTGGAGTCCGTTATTAATAAATCACTTATCCAATATCAATTACAAATAACATAACAATAACATTGATTTTCAATAATCTAAATTAAAAAAAAAACATAACCCGAAAAAAAGAAACGTCAAAAATCAATTCTTCTTCTTCTCAATTAAAATTATAGATCAAGTGGTTTTAAAACTAAAATATTATAACGTGGCGCCATCTATCGTAAGAATCTTAAACTAAACACACTGGCAACCATAGAAAAAGTTGGCAACGTTGTCAATAGCCTAGTGACGTAATTAGGAGATTTTTTTTTGTAAATATCTCGAAAACGGTAAACTCAATTGAAATTCCGATTTCACAGAAATGTTTAAAATTACAAAACGCCTTGAATAAAACCATAAAAAGTATGGGTCAGAAAAAAATTAACTACCCCATTATACCCTTGTCTCGTCATTTTTTTAAAGTGCGATCCAATAAAATATTATCCACGGTATTCGGCACATAATATAACACATGGTGGTCAAAACTAAAGTATAGGACGAACAAAAATGCCAACCAAAACTGATAGCATATAATCTGATTATAGACTCTTTTGGTAACACAAAAATGTATTTATCAAAATCCCAGCTGATCCTTTATTAAAGTTTTTGCATATTTTCTTAGTATTTTAAAATTGCTTATGCCATTTCCATAAATACTCTAGTACCATTATCAAATGTTTTTAAAAATTTGGCAGATACATGACTGAAATATAGATAAATTACATTATAAATACAAAATAATGTAAAATACAGTTTGCAATATCTTATTTATTGTTTTAAGGTACCTAATACAAAACTAATAAATAACTAAAGATTCTTTGAAGCAAAATCGATTACTGCTTGCCTTAAATTTTCAGTAAATCTTTTTCTTGGGTTTTACATGGAATTGTTTTAACATGGAAACAGTATTTTTAAATTCTTCAGTCTCTGTACAAACATGCTTCTTACATCTAGCGATATCCCCTAGAAAGGAAGAGCATATCAAAACTTTAGTTCGTTCGTCCGTCCTCTTCCCTTAACAATTTTGTATGCCCTTTATATCTTGCCATTTTGCAGATAAAGCACATACATTCTTGGCTGCCGCGAAATTCTCTAGCAATTTCTAAATTTTGAAAATTTGGCAATTGTGGCTATGCAAAAATACCGTTTTTACCATATTGCAGTAGGTAATTTTGAATCACTTAAGTTAAAGTGTTCGTTTGAAAAAGTCTGCAGTAATTTTTATATTTTCTCAGAAACCCTTAACTCTGAATTTTTCGATTACCAAAAACAATTTTGTCTCCACAGCCAGCACATGTCTTCTTTCGATTTTCTTCATGGCTTAACTAGAATTTCGGTTTAATTTTCATTTTAAAATATTATTTTTAACTTTATAAAGTATACATTAAATAAACAACTAAAGCAAAATGTCGCTTGCGTTATAACGGATAGCAATTTTTTTCATAACCACCTTAATTATTGTTTTACAAAATTTGCAAGTTGTAATTATTTCATAGACAAACTTCCAGTATTTTTTGTTATAAAAAATATTTAAGATATAAATCTTCGTTTTTTTTTTGTTATGTTTTGTTTTGAGTGGTAAAAAATAATAGGTGACTCAATTAATTAATACTGGGGAGTAAAGTAATTTAATTTTATTAAAATTGTGCAGAGGTAGTTTTAGTACAATAGTTCCAAATAATATATAGAAATAGAAAAACAAAAAAGTTTGCAAAACTTTAAAATAGGGTCAGCTGGGATTTTGATAAATACATGTTAGTGTTACCAAAAGGGTCTATAATCAAAACATACTATCAGTTTTGATTGGCATTTTTGTTCGTCCTATACCTTAAATTTTGACCACCGTTGCATACTTAAAGTGAATAGTTTTCGAGTTATTAATTTTTTTCGTTAAAATTTGACAAATGCGCGTCAATCAAAAATAGCCTATAACTTTTTTGCTATTAAATTTGCGGAAATGGGGGTGGCATTTTTGGAATCTTAAAACACATATCAGAGTGCGTTTTTGGAATCTTAAAACATTGTTTAAAAGATTTCACGTAAATTCTTTAACATTTTTTAACAAATTACCCAAGAAAAACCAGGACAAATTGGGCTGACTTGAAACGTTAATAACTTTATTATTTTAAATGAAACACAGTGTTTGTTTAACATAATCAAATAGAAAATTACAAAACATTTCGATTGATTAAATTATTCCCTATAAATAAATTTAATAATTTTAGAGATATTTAACAATTTCTAATATAAGAAAAAATTTAAAAATGCCTAAATGTTAATGGAGGTAATAAAAATATTGTTGGCTTATTAAATTGTTACATTTACGCATTATTTTTGTTATTAAAATATTTGTATTACTTTTAAATGTTAAAGAATTGACATGAAATCATTTAAACAATGTTTTAAGATTCAAAAAATTTCACCCCCACAACCGTAAACCTAATAGCAAACAAGTTTTAGGCTATTTTTGATTGACGCACTTTTGTCAAATTTTAACGTAAAAAATTAATAACCCAAAAACTATTCACTTTAGGTATAATAATTTTAATCAGAATTTTATGTATAATTTAAAAATGTAAAATTATATGGGGTATTCTATTTGAAATAACATTGTTTAAAATATTTAAAAAAATAGACTTTAAATTTCAAATCGATATCTTGTTTTAAATATTTAAAAAAATCAAAAATTAAAACCAGAAATATTTTTTTTACTTAAAAAAAAATAAAATTATTATTTTCGTTGAGTATAATTTTTGTATTATGTAAAAACATACAATATTTGAAGAAAAAAAATGATTTATAGCAAAATAAAGAATTAAAAATCTCTATAGGTCAAAATAATAAAAATAAAGGTATAAAAAATTTAAATGACGTGATTTCGTGAAACGTTAAGACAAGGGTATATTTTTTTAACATTTATTTTTAAAATCTGTTAAAATTTTTCAAGGGAGGAAAATCGTGTTGAACTGAGTATTAAACTTTTAAATTGAGAAACACTAGACACATACACAATATAAGATGGTGCTAAAATCGGTTTATGTTAAAAAATTATGTAGACCAGTGTATTTATCCAAATAAAAAACTTGGTCTAAAGTTTTAGCGCCAACTTGTTTTATTTTCTTTTTTAATAACCAAATTTTGTGAAATCCTTTAAAAGCTAAATAAATCTTAGTTTGCTATTTTTATAATGCATATTTTTGTTTTTTGCTCAGTAATGTTTGACGAAAGCGGTCTGCAGTATTTTTGTCTCTGACTGTACAAGTAAGTTCCATTTTGCATGCACCTTGCCTTAAAGATTTTATAATTATTAACTGTTTTGAATATTCTCACTAACATTGTTAGGTAAGTGTTTTTAACTGGCATTAATAAATCTAATTCATGTAATATTCAAATTTAACATTGTTTTTTAAATATCTCTTTCAGATACTATGATTTGTACTGGCTGTTGCACTACTTTGGATCACATTGTTACCTTTATTTTTAAACAGTTAACACAAAAGGGTAAGTTAATTTTAATACTAAATACATTTCATTTTTTTTTTGGACTCGGTTTTTTTATTAAGTTGGTAGCTTATGCCAGTTTGATGTAGTATTTTTAGTATTTAAAAATGGTACTTTTGCTGAAGACCTTTATTAAATACTTTGACACTGTCAAATTGACAGTAATATTCATTATTGATAATTTACTTGTTAATTATTATATAATATCAATATAAAAAGATAACTATGCCAAAAATAATATCAGATTCTAAAGTAAACGAACTTTAAGTGCAAAACTTAATTTTGATGAAGTTATGCCAAATGTCTCAATGGCAGAAAAAGAAAATTGCCTATGGACATTTTTGGAGTAAAAAAGTAACGTTTTTGGTTTTACAAATATTAAATCACACATTATTTTCAGCTTAATTTTCCTGTCTTTGAAAATAGCATCCATTTGGTTTGAAAAAGATAAGCAATAATCACGAAACTTTTTCTTCTTTCAATTTGAAAGTTACTGATCATTAATAGTCCTGGAAAAAATAAACATTATAATTATTATTAAGCCACTATAAGTATTAACGTCCAGTGGCTTTAACAAAATACCCATTCACCATTGAAGTCCAATGATTGGACAACATTCACGTGTGTTCACATTAAATTTTAATTTCTTTTATATAAATTCTTTTCAAAGCGAAGATTATTATCCGCTAGGAATACTTTGTCTCTCCTGGGCCGTGGTCACCTACATTTAACTACTTTTTTATATGATTTTACTCATCCACGCACCACCAAAGCCAAATTAATTGCATTTTTTAACTACGAATGCTGACAACTCAACTTGACTTAACTTGACTCAAAAAAATAACTTTATTTACATGTAAAACTTACTTTGTTTCAAAATTCCCAGGAATAACAAAATTATAAGGGCGTTTCCTCTGTAAACTGGGCAACTTGAAGTAAGAAATTGTCTAGGCAAGTTTTTTTGTTATATTTTTGTTGTATTTAATAAATGTTATTCGAGGAATAAATATCAGTCTATTTATTAGTATACGGCAGATGAACCAAAAATATTCCTATTACTTTGGAAAACATTGAGCATTTTCTGAAAAATCTATACAGGGGACTGTTTATAAAATCCGGAGACAAAGTTTAGATGACTTATAATATATATTATAAAAAATAAATAAGTCACAGTAACAAGCAAACAATATTGGTTGAATAATTAAACAATTAGGTTGATTCCAATAGTTACTGTCTTTAATTAATTTAGTCTGAAGTGACCATTTTGCTTTGGTGACACGTCGGGGGACTGGTTTTTAAGGACTATAAAAACGTTTTTGATACATTAAAGTTTATTTTATTGGATTTTAAACGTCGAGCATAGGTAGATTAGGTTATTATCTTTTGAAGTTATCTACGAAATATTTATGATCTGTTATTTTTCTAAACAATATTAGCTTGAGACAATGAGTTGCCCAGTTTTACAGAGAAACGCCCATAACGATTTTTGGTTTTGAAAGGTTTTTAGTTTTTTTTTTAATATTTTGAGAACTGCTGCTAAATTTTTTCCAAATTTTTCCAATGGTTCAGAAAAAAAAGTTTTTTTACTTTTTTAGAACCGTTAAATCTTTAGTCCCTTTTAACATGACCTTCCCATATACATTTCAGACATGACAGAACAACGACAAAAAATCGGCTAATAACAGCAGATACGTACTTTTTGAACACACCTTGTATGAATGTTTTTTACTAAAGAGGGGAAAATTCCCATGTGACGAAAATTCCCGGAAACTTTCCATCGAAAATTCCCGGAAGTTTCAAAAAAAATTGTTTTATTGCGGAAATGAGTTTTTTGTGCCCGGAGGATGCAAAAATAAACAATATTGAACAATATTAAAAAGTAAAAGATTCTAAAATTAGTATTACAGTTCTAACAAATAAAATATGAAAAAAAAAGTACAGGCAAAATAAAATAAAACATTTTTGAGTGGGCCTGAGTAGGGTAAACCACATAGCTATTGGACACTTAAGGAATATTATTTATTTAAAATATATATATGTCGTTGTTTTAAAGATTTTAGTTTTTTTCTTATAAAAATATAAAAAGGATAGTTTGTTTGTTTAAACTTTATTTACATTTACTTAAAAAATAAGAATATTTGAATTTTTAATAATAGTTTTTATAAAAACATGCAAAAAAGTAGGTATAGTAACACATATCAGAGTGCGTAGTTATTGGACATACAATTTTTATATAAACACAACTTTACATCAAATAAATTGTTAAATATATTTTAAAGATAAATTGCCGTTTTAGGTAATTTTATTATTTCGTTATTGTAAATATCATATAATGCATATATTTCTTTCTCGGATTCCTCATCCCTTTTCTGGATTCTGAAGGTAACTACTAATTCCTTGGTCTGACTTCTGAAATAGTTTGTTGCAAATATCATCAAGTGTGGTATCTCTAGTTTGTGAAGCATTTATAATGTTATAATTTAGTGTAAAAGTATTTTCCGAATTTATAAATTTTGTTGCCATTCGTTTTTTATGTGTATTTAAATCACTGTTATTCTGCAAGATGTCCTGTGACGAAGAAATCACTATATTACTTACTCTCTAAAAATGAATTAGTCAAAAATGTCATAGCGAAAAAGCAGCCACTAATAATTCACGTCAACAGCAATTTGTATCCAGGACATTTAGCAGTCAATTCGTATGAAATATTATTCGCCAAATCCGAAAATGTCATCAAAAGTTATAAAAGTATAACAGTTTTTGAAATATAGTCAATTTTACATATAATATGAAATTTAATAAATCTCAAAAACTGCTAAACTTTTATGGTTTTTGACGGTCTTTTCAGATTCAGGGGACAATTTTACATAAGAATTGGCTGGATAATGCCCAAGATACATATAGAGTATGGTATTGGACATTAGTTATAAATTGTTTTCATAGCCGACTATTGTTATTAATGTTAATTTTTGTTTTTCAAACGTTTCAAATAATACATTTTACAAGAAAACTAATTTTTCTTAAATTTTGAATTACAGCGCCATCTGTTGGTGAATTGAAAAAAGTTTTAAATAAAAGTTATTTATTTTTTTATGTACTACCAAACTCTGTGAAAAAAATCGGGTCATTCCATTTGACTTTCCAAAGTTACCCCCCGTTTCACCCTTAAGGAGGGGTAGGGGGTGGCTAGCGGTAGCACCAAATAATGTCCCCTTTAGTCACATTAACCTTTTATTTAAGACATTTTTCCGTGAAATGCGTATTTCTCGAGATATTGAGCTGTCTCAAGTTAAAAGAAACACCCTGTATATCTCCATTATTCGAGCTAAACTGGTAAAACCCCTTAAAGGATTTGTTTTGGGGGTTGCCTAGATTCGATTTTTTCAGATTTGATCCCAGTTCATTTTTTGTGTTGCACAGTGTAATAGAAATTTACATTTTTTTACTAAACAGTAATTGGACACTGGCCATTTGACTGTTTGTTTTCAGAATTAAAATTAAAACGCATTAAAGCGACAATATTTAAACCATGAGGAACACATTTATACCACACAGTGATCTGTACATTTTTTATAAATATTTTTTGTTATTTAAACACAGCCCTGCTCTTGATAAAAAACAAAAATCTTGCCACCAAAGTGACGTGCGAACTTTTTTTTCCTATATTGTACCCAAAATAAAGTAGTTCTATCAGGGCTCCCACACCTCCTAAAACTCATAAAATTCTTAAAATTTTGCTTAAATCTTGAAAACTCCTAAAATTCTCCTAAAATTGCATTCAATCTCCTAAAACTCCTAAAAATTAAATTTAAATAGGCCAACCCTGACTGCGTTTAATTAAGGTAGTGCTAAAAAAGTAATTTAAAAAATTATATTTTTAGGTTCTATTTTATTAAATTCTTTTTAAAATGATATAATGTCACAACCAAAATTTTTCTTAAAAAAAACAACAAAAAAAAACTTCTACAAAAATGTATTTTTTAGCCATATTTCGTTTGTTTTAGACAAAAATATACAGTGTTATATATCAAACAAAAGGATTTTTAATTTTCTTGTAAATGACAGCTAAAATAGTAAACAATCTAAAGAATGTTTTGCTGTATTTTGAAAACTTCATATTTTGTTATGAAATTTTTAAGTATTAAGATCCACATTACAATTGAATCGGTGAGAATAAGAACAGTACAAGTCCAAAAATTTAATTTTGACATTTTATTTTCTAAAATCAATTTTAAAGTTTAAAATACATTTTTGAGAGAAAATATCAATTATTTTAGTTTTGGACTTGTACCGATTTAATTACATTATTTATTAAATATAACATCATTTGATTTTGGCATAGTTTTTTAACTAAATCTATCGACGCATTTTTTAAATAAAATTAAATGTTTGGTGAAATTTATTACTTGTAGGTATATGTTCCTGAGATATACATTTAATTTTATTAAAAAAAAAAACTCGTCGAACTAATTTTTACAAAAGAAGTATTAATTTTTTCCTATTTTTTAAGTAGTAAAGAGTTGTTTTTATTTAATTAAAGAAATTCATTTCCTTACTTTATTTCTCCTAAAATTTTACAAAAAACCTCCTAAATTCCTAAATAAAATCGATGTGGCTCCCGTCCTGAGGCGGGACTTAACTTCGATCCCGACAGACGTCACACACTGTAAACCCGTTTTTATTCCCCGAGCTTTTATAATTGGTGTCAAGCTGGATGGCTTAGATGGTAGGGCGGTCGCTTGGCATGCGAGAGGTACCGGGTTCGATTCTACTAGAAGTTGTCAAACTTTTTTTATTTTTTTTATTTTATAAATTTGTTGTTTCTTTGTTAAAAAGTGTTTTATTTTTATCGTAACATAAATTTGCCCATTTTAGTTGGGTTTTTTGCTCAATGGGGCGGGGTCGGTTGGGTTGTGTTGTTGAGTTTGGGTTGGTTTGGTTTTATGACGTAACTAACGTGCCCTTAACATGTATACAGGTACAATTTATTATTATTATTATTTTATTATAACATAACAAATCTTAAAATTATGACGTCAATCGGGACTGAACTTAAGTCCCGCCTCGGGACGGGAGCCACAGCGAAATAAAATTTGTAATTTAGCCCTGGGAGCCCTGTTCTATATTATTACCGACTGAGATAGTTAAATTTTTTCTGACCTATACTTTTTATGGTTTTATTCAAGGCGTTTTGTAATATTAAACATTTCTGTGAAATCAGAATTTCAATTGAGTTTACCGTTTTCGAGATATTTACAAAAAATATAAATTTTTATGACGTCACAAACCTCGCCATGTGACCAACATTCTAAGATTTCTATTGGTTGAAAATTACCCTGTTGTCAAGTTGTCTTGTTAATGATTTCATTCGGTTATGTCAGAAAATACCCGAAGAGGTTATGTACAAATACTGTCACTGTCAGTTGAGTGAAAGATGGTCACCAAATTCATTAAGTACCTATCTTCCTTATTACGAGGTATCATATTACTGTTTGATATTTTAGAGTCCAAGATATATCTAAAAGAATATAAAGAACTAGGCATTATACTAATGAAATGCATTTACGACAAAATATGATTATAATTATAGGTACTTACTTTATTTGTTTAAAAGCTCCAATGTTCAATGTAACCAACCATTCCACAAGATTCCTCTGCTTTGGAGTCCGTTATTAATAAATCACTTAACTAATATCAATTACAAATAACATAACAATAACATTGATTTTTAATAATCTAAATTTAAAAAAAACATAACCCGAAAAAAAGAAACGTCAAAAAATCAATTCTTCTTCTTCTTCTCAACTAAAATTATAGATCAAGTGGTTTTAAAACTAAAATATTATAACGTGGCGCCATCTATCGTAAGAATCTTAAACTAAACACACTGGCAACCATAGAAAAAGCTGGCAACGTTGTCAATAGCCTAGAGACGTAATTAGGAGATTTTTTTGTAAATATCTCGAAAACTGTAAACTCAATTGAAATTCCGATTTCACAGAAACGTTTAAAATTACAAAACGCCTTGAATAAAACCATAAACAGTATAGGTCAGAAAAAATTTAACTACCCCATTACTAAGTGAGCGTTTGTTGTGTTCCGTTCAGTTTACCCGGGCAAAGAGCAACGCGCAGGGGTGCCGCCGAGCAGCGACATGTTCCTGAAGGTGCTCGAGATGCACCCGGAGATCCTGCAGCAGATCCTCAGCACCGTGTTGAACGTGATCATGTTCGAGGACTGCCGCAACCAGTGGTCGATGTCGCGGCCCCTGCTCGGGCTCATCCTTCTCAACGAGGACTACTTCGGGCGCATGCGCGAGAGCATAGTGGCCGGCCAGCCGCCCGACAAGCAGGCCGCGATGGCGCAGTGGTTCGAGAACCTGATGGACGGCATCGAGAGGAACCTGCTCACCAAAAATCGCGACAGGTCGGTACAAAACTTTGTTTTTAATCTGCAAACCTGTTTTTTTCCAAATTTTGTTTATTGAGGGGTGTTATTTAACACCTACAAGTGGGCAGTTGGATTTTTTTTAAATAAGCCCTTGAAAAAGAAAAAAGAAAAAAATGGTCCCCTGTGTCACAGGAGACGTGACCTAGGGGACCAAAATTAAGGGACAAACTTTGGGGTTATTTTAACCACTTGTATTTTTCAGGGCTCCCACACCTCCTAAAACTCATAAAATTCCTAAAATTTTGCTTAAATCTTCAAAACTCCTAAAATTCTTCTAAAATTGCCTTCAATCTCCTAAAACTCCTAAAATCCTAAAAAATAAATTTAAAAAGGCCAACCTGACTGCATTTAATTAAGGTAGTTGTGCTGTAAAAATTCTGTTTTAAAAAGTAATTTAAAAAAAATATATTTATAGGTTCTAGTTTATTAAATTCTTTTTAAAATAATATAATATCACAACTAAAATTTTTCTTAAAAAACAACATAAAAACTTCTACAAAATTGTCATTTTTAGCGATATTTCGTTTTTTAGTCAAAAATATACCGTGTTATATACCAAACAAAAGATTTTTTAATTTTCTTTTAAATGACAGCTAAAATAGTAAACAATCTAAAAAATGTTTTGCTGTATTTTGCAAACTTCATATTTTGTTATGAGATTTTTAAATATTAAGATCCACATTACAATTGAATTGGTGAGAATAAGAACAGTACAAGTCCAAAAATTTAATTTTGACAATTTATTTTAAAATCAATTTTAAAGTTTAAAATACATTTTTGTTAAAAGATTTAAATTATTTTACAGAAAATGAATATTATATTTCATAAAATAGTTAAAATATTCTAACAAAAATGCATTTAGAACTATAAAACTGATTTTTTGAAATATTTTATCAAAAAATTTACTTTTGGACTTGTACTATTCTTAACCTTATCGATTTAATTACTGTTAGTTATTAACTAAACGGTTAACAGGTTTTTTCTTAAAATATAAAGATAACATCATTTGATTTTGGCATTAACCAAATCTATCGACGCATTTTTTAAATAAAATTAAAAGTGTGGTGAAATTTATACTTGTATATATATGTACCTCAGATATATACAAAAGTAGTAATTTTACCTCACTTTTAATTTTATTTAAAAAAAAACTCGTCGAGCGATTTGGCTAAAAAACTAGTCAATATAACTTATTGCTACAAAAGAAGTATTAATTTTTTTTTATTTTTTAAGTAGTAAAGAGATGTTTTTATTTAATTAAAGAAGTTCATTTCCATACTTTATTTCTCCTAAAATTTTACAAAAAACCTCCTAAATTCCTAAATAAAATTTGTAATTTAGCCGTGGGAGCCCTGATTTTTAAATTTTACCACAAATGGGGTTTTTCTGTAATATTTAGAATATATTTTTAACCATATAATAAAAGGAGGGTGTTATTTTACTCTAAGGTGTTTAAATAGCATTAAGTAGTGAATATTATTGCAAGTGGGACAGCTACTTTTCTGTACTGTTGGGTAAAGTTTAATTTTGTTGATAGGGTTAAATTTAAAATTTTACAATTTTGCTAAAAACACTTAAACCAATTGATTTCGCTTAGTAAAGTTCCAAATGGCTTTAAACTGAATTTTTTATAAAATATTAAAGTTGAGGGACAGCAAATGTACAAGAAACTTCTGTATTAAACAATATTATTTCCAATCAATTTTTGCAAAAATTTCTAACCATCATTTTTTAATAAAAATAATTAAGTATTTGGTCAGAATTTTGTAAATCCTAAATAATTTTTTTATAAAATTATTTAGATTAAATTGGTAAAGTTAAATTTTTTTTGTATTTAAAAAAAAGTGTCAAGACATTTAAAATAAAAACAAATATGTATAGAACATTTTCAACTAAAAAAGTATTGATAATTAAAAAATATGTTTAATATAAAATGCAAATGTAAAAGTTTAAGTTTAAAATATTGGTTTTTAAAAACGCCGTGACTAGAAGTACACCGGGAGTACGGGCATTAAACCCATACCAGCTGATGGTAAAATTTCGGATTTATTAAGAGATTAAGATTAAAAGATTAAATTGGTACACTAAGGCCCAGTTGTATAACACTTGGTAAACAGCTGGTTAACTCTTGATATTAATTATGTAATTATTAAGCTAACTTTCAAGTTGTATAAACATTGATTAAAATTTAATTAAGTGATTGAAATACAATTAACAACTAAATTAATGAAATGTCAGTATGAATTACCCAAACCAACCCAAACTCAACAACCCAACCCAACCGACCCCGCCCCATTGGGCCCCCCGCCCCATTGAGCGCGAAATTGAGCGACCATTAAATGGCATTTAATATTATACAATTGACAAATATGTTAAATAAGGATTTTTTTCCAACCGGTGTACGTTTAATAGCGGTACTCCCGGTGTACTTCTAGTCACTTTGTTTTAAAAATTGTTTAAAACATTTTATTCTACAAAATTATTGGTTTAAATTTGTAAAGAGTCATTTAAATGATAGTCGATAAATTTTTAATACAAAAATTCTCAAATTACATTTAAATGTTAGTTTTACATTTTAAAGTGGTAATTTTTGGGTTAAAAATTTATCGACTCTTGAGAAATTTAAACCAATAATTTTTATGTTTAACAAATTTAAATTGATACATTTTTAACACAAACATATTCTCATTACATTTAAATGTAAATCTTAATTTATTATGCGATTTTAACCGGATTTGTTTTAAAGTGTAGACCTTGATAAACTGTATTTTTGGAGCAACTATTTACAAAAATTTATTATGTCAAGTTATCCAAGATAAAAATATTGAAATAAAATTAAGCTAATACGCTAAAGAAGTATCGGGTTTTCCCAACGCGCGCGCCATCTGGTGGACTTCAAAAGCATTGCGTGAATTTAAGAATTGTCAACAATACATTTAAATCATACGAACTGTACATCATTTTTTAAATAAATAGGTAGTTTTTTCACAAAAGAGAGGAAGGCAGAAGTCTTACTCGACAAATTTTGTTCAATTGCACAGCTAAACCGCGCACGTTATTTGTGTTTTACGTTGCAAGGAAAAACATAAAAAACTGGTTTAGTACTCGATTTCTATTGATTATTCTTTATATCATCGATTAAGAAACTCAACGCTTAAATGATTGCATAGTTACGTTAGTGTGTGTATTTTATCTAACGGATCATGGTGAATTATTGCGTTTTTAATTGTAAATAAAATTCAAGAACTAAATCGTTGCATTATCATGTTTTGCCAAAGGATCCAATTCGGTAAGAACATTTGTTGGTGCAGAATTAACTAATGATAACTTTACCTTCTATAATTTATATTTAAGTTTGGACATTTTTAAGAAATTAGTAAAAAATAATTTTTGCACAAACATAACCTTAAAATCAACCATTTTTATAATTAAGTTCTCCAAACAAACGCCGACAACTGCATTTTAAACAACAAAATATACCTACGAATTCATGGCAACATAATATTATATATAATACATAATATAATGGTATTTTACCGTTGAGTGAAGACTTTCTTCAACGCTTTAAATAATGCTAAATGCTGTTTAAATTTAGACGACTTATTTGTTTGACGATTTTTACTGAATTGAAATGTTTGCACTCACGTTAATCACTACTAAAATGTGTATTTATTGTATCTAATAGGTACAATTTGTATTTACAGAGACTGTATGCAATTTATTTCTTCATTCAGATTAACACTGTTTATTGGAAAACCGATAAAAACTCAACCCAGGATTTCCTCTCGAAATACACCCAACAACAAATCAAAGCATGTTATTTTTTTCGATATTTTTTAACATTTTCCGGCTTTATTCTCAAAAACACTCGTTTGTAACATAAGCGTTTGACAGCTGATTATTTAAAGTTATACTTTTCTTAGGATGATAACAGCCGAGTGGTGGCGCTACTAGCGATACTTCTTTAGCGTTATTATTGTGCATTTTTAATTTAGCTATAAAATCGTTTCTACTTAAAATTAGTTTTAGGGTCGTTTTGAAGGATAGTGAATCCAGTGCTGTGCATAGATTTGTATTTAAAAAATCGCTAATATGAATTCATAAAAATGTACTTGTAAAAATATGGTGTTTGTCAAGATCTACTGTGATTATAGCGTAAATGAATTTTTAACGTAAATCCTAAATAAAATGTATACTTTTTATACTCTGTATTTGTTAATAATAATTAAGCAAGTGTTAATTTAATATTATATCTACATATAGGTTTATGTTTTTTATATTTTGTTTTGTTTTGACGTGTTCTCTGTTGTTGTTATACAATCTTTTTTGAACTAATAAAGATATTTCTATTTCTAAAACAAATCCTGTTAAAATCGCACAGTAAATAAAGATTTTATAAGAAAAAATAAAGATCCTCTTTAAGTTAAATAAATTTACTTACTATTGTGTTATTTGTAGATTCACGCAAAACTTGTCGATGTTCAGGAGAGACATAAACGATTCACTTAAAGGACCCAATGTAAATACATCAACTGTTAGTGATATGATGACGTCATAGTGATCAAATAAATGTATAAAACGAGAGTAAAGAACAGGTTTTTTTTGTGAAATAAAAGTTGGTTGTTAATTGTTTAGGTAGACATTGCATTTATTTTTGGGACAATTAAGAGAAAATGTGTTTGTAATTGAGCGGTCTGACTGGATATTTTGTGTGTTGCAAAAATTTATTTAAAAAATGATGAACAAATAAATGCATTGGTTATCTATGTATATTTTAAAATAGACGTGCTGGTCAATTTATTTCAGTTCAACTGAGTATTTAAAAGAAGAACCGGTGTCAATAATGACAAATAAATATTTAATAAATAACATCAGGTGTTTTCTTTACCTAATTACATTTTACTATTATTATTTAAAAATTCCGTATTTGTTTTAAAAGTTACCCAAGTATTCTTTTTATGATTTGTATTTTATTTCAAAAGGGATTTTACAGTTCATAAATAGGATTTTTTATAAAAAATCTATGAAATAATAAAAAAAAATTTCTTGTTTTTGTTATCATTCAAACTAAATGAGTCAAACTGCCTTGTATATTTTTTGTTTACTTCTGACACTTCTATATATATATATATATATATACAGGCGATTTTGTTCGATTTTTCTTCTGTATAAGATTTTTCAATAATTTTTCTATAAAAAATCACTTTTGGAAATAATTATCTTATTAAATTAAATCTGGTTTTTTAAGTACCCACGATTTTTTAACTAATATTTAAGTTTCCTTTGGTTTAAGTTTTATATATTATTTCATTCGGTGATAATTATCAATTGCGCACTATGGTCACTTTTTACCTGCCAGCATTAAATCCTTTAATTTAAAGGATTATTGTACTATTTTTAACAAAAATACCTCATTTAAGGTAAAAAAACATAATTTTGTCAATTAATTAATTTAATGCTAATTGAGGTATAAAGAAACTATTTATAATTTAGCATTATTTAATCAATTTAGTTCGAAGATTAATTTGCAAGCAAAAAGACCTCCTTTCGTTGAGCAGTTATTCATAATGGATTTTTTAACAGTGGAAGAAAAAAAAATAGAAATGATTTTGATATATGGAGAAGCAGGCAGGAATCTTGATGATGCTGTTAATATCTACGCTCAGCGTTTTCCGGATAAAATTCGATCGCGTACTTTATTTCACCGTACAGTCAAGCAGTTTACTACAAACGGGAGTGTTTAACCGAAAAAAAGAGTTCGTCGAGCAACAGTCACAGGTGGAAATAATGAAATTGATGTATTAGCAGCCATGGCCGCTAATCCTCATGCGAGCACAAGAGAATTATCTAGAGATTTGGGAATATCCCAGAGCAGTGTTAGCAGAATATTCTGCTAACATTGCTCTGGGATATTCCCAAATCTCTAGATAATATATTTTAAAACGAAATGCGAATAAATTAGTTTATAATATGGTACAAGTACCATGGTATATCATACATTTATATAGGTAACAAAAATAAAAAAATATCGGGTTCTTTTGCTTTATTTTTTAACACTTATATACACAAAAATTAAATAAATAAAATTATAACATTAAAACATTCCTAAACTAAAAAATAAATAATAATGTAATGTAATAAATGAATGTTCAATGGTACAAATGGAAAAAGAGGACTGCATTTAAATGTTAAAATTAATAAATATAGTGAGCATTCATTTGGCACTAACATTAGCTTGTACCACTTTTTCCACTTTAATTTAAATTAAAGTTAAATTGCACATTTGTTAGGGTCTAGTCTATTCTGGATTATGTCAGGGAAATAAGGATAATAAAAAATGACATGGTGAAAATTATTGTAGTGTAAAACTGAGTATAATGATAAACAAGAAATTAGGGAATAAATGAATATAAAAACGTTTTCTCTCATATAAAGTGCATTATCAACAGCAATTTATTGGTGTACTTAATTGGGTTTATACAATTTCTTTAATTATGTTCAAAAATCACCCACGAGTTTTTTGCTCAATACTTTAGACATGGTCACATGAATAATAAATTTATTTAGTTAAAAATATTTGGAAAGGTTGATTCAACCAATTTAAACTTTAAATTACACTAGTTTACAGCCATTTTGCCCACCATGTCTCACTATGATTTTCTTGTGTAGTTTGGCTCACTACACGCGAAAATCACACTTAAAATTTTTTCATGAAAGCATTTAAATTTCGAAATTTCGAGATATGAATTTTCAATTGTTTTTTTTTTAATTTTCTGAGGTGTTTTGACATTTTAGAGTATACTTCGAATTCTAATTGATCGATTTGACCAAAAAAGCACTTAAATCAAAGGTAATTGAGCCCTCTACAACTTTTTCTTGTATAGTTTTGGTATCGGCTCAGTAGTTCGATACTGGCGATTTTATGAAGTTGAAAAAGTCCATTTGTTTTACAAAAATCAAGGTCGAAAATTTACATATCTTTCTGGGAAAGATAGAAATCGAAAAGATAAGTTCAGTTTGATTTATTTTACGTATAGATTATACTTAAAGGAAAAAAATACGCTGCTGTTGATAAAAATCCATGGATAAATGGCGAAGTTATGAATTTTTCAGTGGAAGACCAAAATTCAGTTTTTCGAGAATTTTTACGTTTTTTCTTAATTTTACTGAATTATATAAAATTTAATATTGAACATTCATTTTTATTTTAAACATTAAATATTGAAATTAAATTATATATTGAATATTAAACAATAAATATTGAACATTGAAGACATGGAAAGTTTTATTCTGTTTAAATAAGCATAGGTTTAAAAAAATTCTGGCTCATTCTTTGTTTATTGTTGCTTTCGTATTCCGTTTCTCGTATGAGGGACCAAATGTAATCACTCATCATGGCTGCATCCCAGAAGCCGTGATACCGCCGCTCCATAGCCTTCATTTGCTGGTGAAAACGTTCTCCGTGCTCATCACTTACGTCGCCCAGATTGTGCGGGTTATTTACGCACTCGAACTCTCTACTTCTTTTACTCATTTTACACTTTTTATTTACTAAATAAAACAAAGATAAAAATACCTTGTTGAAATATCAAAAAATAGCAGTAAAATGTCACTATGCCAACACGAGAAACAAAAGAATTCACGTTTGCGGAGTCATGTCAAATTTAAATTTTGAATAATGTTTTCGGTGAAAAAAGTACGTAAAACACTCAAAAAATTCCAATCATGCACTTTACTTAGGTTTTCATTAAAGAATAAACAAATAACAAAATAAAATAAAAATCGTCAAAAAGCTGAATTTTGGCCTTCACTAAAAAATTCATAACTTCGCCATTTTTTCATGTATTTTTATCAACATTAGCTTGTTTCTTTTGTAAGAATGACAGCTTCACGAAAAAAAATTCAAACTGGAGTTATCTGTTTCATTTACACCCTTCCCAGAATGATATGTAAATTTTTGACCTTAATTTTTGCCATAAAAACGAATTTTTTAAGTTATTAAAAACGCTTGCATAAAAAAAATTGAGTGTGATTTTCATGTTCAGTGGGTTAAAATACATGGGAAAATTATATTGGGATATGGTGGGCAGAATTTTTTTTCGATTTTGTAAACTGGTGTTTATTAACCATTTAGATGCATTTAATGGCCTAGGTTTATAATTTTACCAAAACAGCAAATTATGTAATGCTTCCAAGTCAGCTTCTCTCTCTTTAGCTCGAGCTTTCTCCTTGCGATATGTTTCGTAATGCTCATCGTCTGTTGTAAGCTCAAATCGACATAACGGGCAGGAATTTGTCTAAAAAGTTATTTTTATTATTTAATAGCTAATATCCTAATAATGTACCCTTTGCAACCAGCAAACAATGCATTCAGAATGGAATATGTGATTGCATGGAAGAATAAGAGCGTTTTCTCCCTTATCGTAATGTTTTAAACAAACAGGACATTGAGTACCTACAAAAAATTCTATAAAAGGTCATTTCTTAAAATTCAACCATGACATTCTTGATCATAATCTGTGGAGAATGCCATGTTCTGATTGGATAGTGGTTTTCTAAAGAAATAATATGAGTACCTTAGATGCAAAACTCGGTTTTTGCAAATTTAAAAAAAAAAAAATTGGCTTTAAATTCTGTTTGGTGTTCGTCCTAGATAAATGGCGTTTATAAAACTTGATACATAATAATATATATAATATAATATTATTATGTATCAAGTTTTATGAACGCCATTTATCTAGGACGAACACTAAACAGAATTTAAAGCCAATTTTATTTTATTTTTTAATTTGCAAAAACCGAGTTTTGCATCTAAGGTACTCATATAGAAAGAAATAATATAGAAAGAATATATTACATATATATTATATACACACCATTCTCTAGAACTGTAACAGAGGGCAAATTGGCAACAACTTCCTTGGAGGCAGGTGGGGCCAACTTATGGTTATTCAGCCACTCGAACATGGAAAAATCCTCAAAAATATTTAAATTTTCGAGAAGTCTCGCCAAATGATCGGGACGTTCATTTTCCGCGATGGGCGTCCACCCCAACTCCTGGAAATAGACTGTCATCATCGGCGAAATTTTGAAAATTGAAAAAAGCAAGTTTTGCAGAGATAAACAAACTTTCTGTCAAAAGCAACTTTTAGGTTATGATAGACAGGAAAACAGCTGTCAGACCTGGACAACGGTGTTGCCAGATTTTGAAGCGCTTGTCATGATGCAGATGGACATGGAGACTACTCAAGGAGGCCGAACTTAATAGGGGAAATTGACTAAACCTGCCGTCTTTTGTATCCCCCTAAGAACTTCGTCTCCCTAAAACTCCCCCTAAACTTAAAAAAAACCTAAATTATTATAGACACCTTGGGTTATCTCTGGTATTATTTCTATGCTTCTCCATAGTCTCTGACTCCTTCTTTATTTAGTCTTCTTGAACCACAGAACGTAGTGTTGCAAACGTCAACGATTTTAACTGTCAAAAATTGTGTTTTTCGGTAGTTTCCAAATAGTGCATAATTTGTAAAACACAATACAACTGGATTTCTTCTGTAAGTAATATTTGGTTGGGCATTTTATCATATTAAAAACTTAATAGGTTATTTTAGATTTTTTATGATGAAGTAAAACCAAATTAAAGATGTATTTCTTGCAAGTGGCTAGTATAATTTGTATTATACTGATAAGTTTGGTTTATTCTGTGCCTATTAAATTTTATGAACAAATAAAGTTAAGCTGTCCTCAATTAAACAGTGAATTTCAAAAGCAACAATTTTTCATAGAATGCACAGACACTTCAAGAATTCTTAGTGTTAAAGAACTTTCAGCAAAAACACTTAATGATGTTTTATGCCTAACCTATTACAATAGTCTTGTAAAATTTTGCAATAACACTCAAAATTCGACCAAAGATCTTATGCCAACATTGAATGAAAAAGATGTTTGCTCTAACTTTCCTGAAATAGCAAATCTTTCAAATAACCTAATTACTAGTGAAAACTGTAATAAAACATGCGAAACCTTTCCATTTTCAAAGAAAGTGTGCTCAACGGCTTTTTACTATTCAAGTCGAAGAATCGAGTCAAAATTATCAGTACCTAAACCAAAGCAGGAAATTGTAACCACTGAAAATGCAATGCTTTTAAACAACAAAATAAATGAGGAAGCAATAGTAAATACATCAACTAAGAAATTAACTGAAACACCAGAAACTGATATGAGAAACCTAAAAGGTGAAGCAAACAATGAGAATATTGCACCTGAAGTAAAACAAGAAAAATTAATCCCAACTGTTAATAACACAAATATTACTAAAGCCACATTACCAGAAGTTAAAGAGGTTATCACTCCAAATCGGAAAGTTAAAACTCCTGAACCTGATGCAAACTTCAAACCTGAACCAACACAAGAAAAAGTTCCAACTGCAAAAATAATACCACCTGCCATTGAAAAAGCAAATGTGCCTAATACTGCTGAAATGCCTTTAGAAACAAAGGTTATCAACCCAACAGTTGCAATCGATAATACTTTGTTCAATGAAGAGGTAAATGATGAACAAGAAGAAGAAGAAAGAAAGAGGCAAGAATTGGAAGAAAATGGTAAGATTATTTTTCTTAGAATAGTAAGGTACTTTTCCTTAGAATATTAAGATAGGGTAAACCACATAGTTATTGGACACTTAAGGAATATTATTTATTTAAAATTTATATATGCTGTTGTTTTAAAGATTTTATTTTTTTTCTTATAAATATATAAAAAGGATAGTGTGTTTGTTTAAACTTTATTTACGTTTACTTAAAAATAACAATATTTGAATTTTTAATATTAGTTTTATAAAAACATGCAAAAAAGTATAGTAATTGGACACATGGACCATAGTTATTGCACATACAATTTTTATATAAACATAACAACTTTACATTAAATAACATAGGTAAATTGTTCAATATTTTTTAAAGATAAATTGCTGTTTTAGGTAATTTTTTTTAATTCGTTTTTGTAAATATCATACAATTCATATATTTCTTTCTCGGATTCCTCATCCCTTTCCTTGGTCTGATTTCTGAAATAATTTGTTGCAAATATCATTAAGTGTGGTATCTCTTGTTTTTGAAGCATTTATAATGTTTAGGCCAGAACAGGATGATTTATATATATATCTAATATTTTTTTCGGGTGGTATGTTAAAAGTATTTTCCGAATTTATTAATTTTGTTTCCATTAGTTTTTTATGTTTTCTATCATGCACTGTATTTAAATCACTGTTATTCTGCAAGATGTCCTGTGACGAAAAAATTACTATATTACTTACTCTATAAAAATGAATTAGTCAAAAATGTCAGAAATTTGTATCC
Source organism: Brassicogethes aeneus (assembly GCA_921294245.1). Lineage (NCBI taxonomy): Eukaryota > Metazoa > Arthropoda > Insecta > Coleoptera > Nitidulidae > Brassicogethes > Brassicogethes aeneus. Next base: position 54,287,271 of record OV121137.1, read on the forward strand.
AGGATATTTAGAAGTCAATTCCTATAAAATATTATTCGCTGAATCCGAAAATGTTTTGAAATATAATCAATTTTACATATAATATGGAATTGACTATATCTCAAAAACTGCTTAACTTTTATAGTTTTTGACGATCTTTTCGGATTCAGGGGACAATTTTGCATAAGAATTGGCTGGTAAATGTCCGGGATACAAATAGAGTATGATATTGGATATATGTCCAATAATAGAAATTAACATTTTTTACCAACCAGTAATTGGACACTGGCCATTTTACTGTTTGTATTCAAAATTAAAATTAAAACGCATTAAAGTGACAATGTTTAAACCATGAGGAACACATATAGGTATACCACACACTGATCTGTACACTTCTTAAAAATATTTTTTATTGTAATTTAAACACAGTCCTGCTCTTAATAAAAAAACAAAAATCTTACCACCAAAGTAACGTGCGAACTTTTTTGTCCTATATTGGACCCAAAATAAAGTAGTTGTATATTATTACCGACTGAGATAGTTATAATTGTATACAGCGTCATCTAATGATTTGACTTTAAGGTAAATATATTTATAGAACTCTTGTTTTTACAGTATTAATGTTAATTGTCCAATAACTATAAAGTGTCTACTTTACCCTACCTTTTCATAGAATGTTGTTAATTAATTATTAATCATACAATAATCATTTATTTATAATTTTTGTATTATTAATAATAATCAATTTATTTATTCACAGATATTTTTGTAAGGGTTTTGTTCATTTTAACAAAGTTATAAACATTCTGTCAAAAATATTTAAATTTTATCTTCTATTTGAATATCTTTGAGCTTTTTATACTTTATCTAACAAAATGTTGCTTAATATACTCATGTTAAAATAATAGCAAAATTCGCAAATTAAATATTTGTGTAGACAAAAGATATTTTTGTTTTTTATGGGTTAGTTGTGTGTTTAATAAAATACGCGTATTTTTATTTTAGCTGAAGCCATTGAGGATAAAGGTAAATTAAATAAATATAAAATTATATATAATAAACATTTAAACTATTTTGTCCATAATTTGAACAAACAATATTTAATTTTATACTGTTTATTTTCAAGTAGTGTTATATTTTTTAAATTTAGGTGAGAAACCAAATGACAGCATATACAATGATGCTATGGATGGAGATTCCTATTTCTTTTCCTATTTTATGGTCGTTTGTCTTATGTTTGTTTTGGGATATGTTGCATATCACAATAGACAAAAAGTAAGTGTAATATTTAGTATAGTCTACATATACGAGGTGTGTTCAGAAAATATCGGGAATTTTCGTTTTTTGAAACAAATATTTATTTATTCGTCTACATTAATGTTGTCGCCTTCAAAATAGTCCCCATTGGATATTATGCACATGTGCCAGCTCTTCTTCCAATACTCGAAACACTTCTAAAACTCGATCTTTGGGATAGCCTTTAGTTCTTTCAGCGATGCGCTTTTAATGTCATCTATGCTTGCAAAACGACGGCCCTTTAAGGTTCTCTTTATTTTTGGGAATAGGAAAAAGTCAGACCGAGGCTTGTCTGGCGAATATGGAGGCTGGGGCTTCATTACAGTATTGTTTTTGGCCAAAAATTTTGTTCAAAATTTAACAATTTTAGAACAAATTTTGCTGCCACGCGTTTCATACCCAAATTATTCGAAATAATTTCATGGGATGAGCCAATCGATATACCAACATCATCAGCGAATTCTCTGATGGTTTATAACCATTTCTTCCACTTTTCCATGTTTTTATCGGTTGTTAATGTGCTTGTGCGTTCGGGGCGTTCGTCATCTTCAACGTCTTCACGGCCATCTTGGAAACTCTTATACCACTTGTAAACTCTTGTTTTACTTATAGCAGACTCACTATAACATTTCACAGAATTTATTTAATTTTTTAAGCAAAATTGGATACAAATTCTTTGATCCATTTCTTTTAACGAACGAAAAATCGCCGAGCTCATAAAACACCTCTAACCTTAGCGGCTGCCACAGACAAAGTAAACAATGAAAACAGCTAAAGTTTTTATCATACTTCTGGGGCATGTATACCAACATAATACAGAACATTTTATGACAACCGGACCCTCCGAACCCGCGAAATTTTCTGAACACACCTCGTATAAGGGACTAAAATGCAATATCTAAACAATGACATGAATTATTTATAGCTATTTGCGTTGTTACTTGAGGGAAAACGTAATAAAAGATCCTCGCGCACGCGTAGGCCGAATTCAGCAAGTTACCACAAGTTGGATAGCAATTTGGAGGAGGCTATCACCTCAGAATGCAGCAAGAACACCTCACATGTCATATATTAAGAGCTTACTTAATGTTTACAATATTTTATAATATATTATTATTATTGTACTTATGTTTCGTTCATTTGATATTGTATAAATGTAAATATGAATTAATAATATGTTTTTTTATAAATTTACGGCTTTTTGATAACAATAACTATTAGGACTACTAAGTATTTATTTTTAATTTCAATTAGCTTTTTTATTTTATTTCAGTTCAATTTTGTTGGGATACACGTTTTTTAAATAAAATGTTTGTTTAATTATGCTGACTTTTACTACAATATCTTATTGCTCCTATTGTTTTTATATTAACAAATGGGTTTATTTTTTAGGAATACGCGTGTTTTTAATAGAATGGTTTTATTAATACTGATATTTAACTATATCTTGTTGTTTCCATTGTTTTTATTGTTATAATTAATAGGATAATGCCACACAGATTTCTTGACGGAAAAAACATGCCCATTTTTTATTATTATTATCCTTATTACCTTTTTATAAGGTTCAGTAAGGCCACCTAAAAATAATACAGAATTAAAAGGAGGAACAGTTTTTTCTGCATTACAAATTGTTAATATTTGAAGTTATACACAGCAAATGGAAATTTTTAATACAAATATAGGTACTTTATAAAATACATAAATATACTTTACATCATATCCTCTGTGCTTTACATACCAGAGTTGTTACGGTACATAAAAATTAGACAAAGAAACCAAAAAAAGGAACTGTTCAACAAAATCATATGCAGAAATGAGAATATTCAAAATACTTGCACCCATCAAAGGATCAAAACTTCTTGCAATATTGAATTACACCCTCTTTTTATGCTCTCAGAAATGTTGACTAGAACAGTATTAGAGAGACTCCAGTTTCTATAACTTGGTAGAGTAAAGAGAAGTCTAAACCGTTGCGATATTGCATTGCGCTCTTTTTTATAATTCTCGGGGACATTAACGAAAATCATTGCCAGTAAAATTCGAAAACCTTAAGTTTCTATGCCTTTGAAGAGAATAAGAATCCGAAGTTGCTGCACCACTGGACTGCCCCCTTTTTCAAAAATTTCTAGAAACATAAATGACTGCACCATTCGACAGGGTCGAGTTTCTGCCTCTGTTGAATATAGAAAATCAAAATAATGTATCTTGCAAGACACCATTGAGTTTGACTTTAATTATAGTCGTGCACAGGTATAGAGGCGAAAAATATAAAAACAAAGCACGATTTAATACAGTTCTGATAAAAATATGATTTAGTATTCAAACGTTTGCTGTGTATATGCTACATACTTAAATGTTGATTGATTTCAGGCTTAATAGAATACTTAAAATCCAATCCAGATTTATCGTTTATCCATTTTAAATATTTCGCTATATCAGTGTACATTCCTGGAGTATTTGGGTTTGCGCAATGAGAATTAAACGATACCAATCCTAAAAACATTTTAAAGTTATTGTATTTATTGAGTCTTATGGTATCATGCTGCCCCACAATAACTATAACTTTACCTACCTAAGAGAACATATCTTCCATTTTCTGTCATAGCTTGTAATGGACTTCCAGTGTCACCCTAAAAATAAGTAAATCTAAACGAAAAAAAAACCGGTTTAAACTAAATATTTCTTACTTCACATGTATCCGAACTTTTCCTGGTATAACCAGCACAAAACACATTTTCAACAGACCTTGGATTATTTCCGCTTTCTTCAATTATTTTCCTGCATTGCTCCTGAGGATATATCAGAAGCCTTGCTTCGTGTAGTGTACAGGGTGTTGTTCCGTTAACGTCTAGAGCACCCATTCCAACTACAGTACCTTCTAAGGGTTTGGGCACATCTAAAATATACAAGTTATAAATTGTGTGAAGAAATAATACCTTGTGATGTTATTTATATAAGGGTAAATCTCACGAAATGTCCCCCGATAGTGTTACCCCGTGATATTTAATAAAACTAAATGAGTTTGACCTACACTTTTATTGTGTTTTGATCTTTCGTAATTAAGTAGATATTACAGCTCAGGTTCCAGATTTTTAACCGCAATTAATTATTTTTTACAATGTTTTAAAAGTCTAATCCTATCCTCCGTGACTGTTACTCTTTCTAGGTTAACATATATGTTTTCAAATATCTGAGGTAGAAAAAGCATACTAAAAATATCAGTTCACCAAGTAAATTAAACACATCCAAAGCAATCGAATCAAATATAAAATATTATTAAAAATTAAAAGAAATAATTTTTATAACCATTTATGTAGGTGTTACAAGAATTGATTCTATCCTCCGTGAATCTGTTTTTGCTCTAAATTGTATGCAACGGATGGCGCTTTAATCATTTTAAATAAGCAAAAACCTCTGTTTACTATATTATAGATGCATGTGATTCTTGAAGGTCAGTTAGAATTTATATGCAGATGAGAGTGTTGCTGTTTTATAATTCAAAAGTTTAAGTTCATTAATTTGCTATTTAAAAACCTTTTTACCGTGAAGTGTAATATCTCAGTAAGTATATTTTTTTATAAATATTTTGTGTATGTAAAATTGTATTTTAAAAAAATATTAAGGTGTCAAAAGATTCAAAAACTTATTTAAAATATACAAAGGGATGTTTTAAAAAAACATACGAAATCCTAACCTCCGTGAAGGTCTAATGTTCAATATGATTTCTTAAAATTCTTGCATTAGTGCAGAACCACTTATGTTATGTTATTACTAGACATGGTGGCTTCCCAAAAACCCCATTCTAGACTAACAGTGAAACAACCAAAAATAAAAAATAATCATTTTCACTTGGGGGACATCTCAATATATTCAATTCTGAGGTTAAATTCAAATTCACCAGGTCAAAAATCTTCGTAAATGTTCTGAGAAATTACAGAAATATTTAATTGAGATAAAAATAATAGCAATTCTCTTTAATTACGATTATACCGGATAAACAAGCATTAAATCAATTTTTTAGATATACTTTAAAATTTACTGCAGTTTCAATCATCATTGCGATTAATCAGTCCAAAATAACGGCTTAAACTTTAGAAAGGGCCATAACAATCTCTGTTGAAACACACGTTTGAATTATTTTATTTGGATGGAAGGAATACAAAATAAATTCACATTACACAGCAAACGGAAAAATATGGAAGTGTATAGGATGACTCCCCGTTTCAATACTAAATCTTAAAGTTTTATCAGAACTGTATTGAATCGTGCTTTGTTGATATATATTTCGCCTCTATACCTATGCACGACTATAGTAACTATAGTATAGTAACTATAGTATAGTTAAAGTCAAACTCAATGGTGTCTTACAAGATACATTATTTTGATTTTCTATATTCAACAGAAAGGTAGAAACGCGACCCTGTCGAATGGTGCAGTCATTTATGTCTCTGGAAATTATTGAAAAAGGGGGCAGTCCAATGGTGCAGCAACTTCGGATTCTTATTCTCTTCAAAGGCATAGAAACTCAAGCTTTTCGAATTTTACTGGCAATGATTTTCGTTAATGTCCCCGAGAATTATAAAAAACAGCGTAATGCAATATCGCAACGGTTTCGACTTCTCTTTTCTCTACCAAGTTATAGAAACTGCAGTCTCTCTAATACTGTTCTAGTCAATATTTCTGAGAGCATAAAAAGAGGGTGTAATTCAATATTGCAAGAAGTTTTGATCTTTTGATGGATGCAAGTATTTTGAATATTCTCTTTTCTGCATATGATTTTGCTGAAAACAGTTCCTTTCTTTGGTTCCTTTGTCTGATTTTTATTTACCGTTACAACTCAGGTATGTAAAGCACAGAGGATATGATGTAATGTATATTTATGTATTTTATAAAGTACCTATATTTGTATTAAAAATTTCAGAGGTTTTGTTGAAAAAACGATTGTTATGCTATTAAACTTTAATAATTTAGTAATGAGGTCTGTTGGTAGACCCTGCCTATCTCCACTGGTATATGTTAGTACAGCAATATTTAAATCTGGTTGATCAAAAAGTACACACCAGTGCAGGTTATTGTAGCATCTAGGAACAAATGAAATAATGGCCCATTGGCAATTATTCCTTTAGGAAAAATATTCAACACAGCTTAGTTAATGAATAAAATGAAAAAAATCACAATCATATGATTGTACATATGTCGTATATAGTTTTTTTTAAGCATAAAATAATTTTTATATTAATACTAGTTCTCTATACTGTGGAGAGTATTGAAACGCTCGACTGACGAATACAACTCTATACCGTGGCGAGGGTTTAGAAAACTGTATTCAAATGTGGCGTCATCCAATACACTTCTATATTTTTTAGTTTGCTGTGTACTTACTTACTTGGAGCTGGTAAACAAATAGCCCTATACTTGGAAGTAGACCCAATTAGCGTCAGCAGGGCTATATCATAGAATGGTTTTTTGGTGTAATAGAGCTCATGGATGTTAACTTTTTCGATTCTAAATAAACTTCTTTGATTTTCAGTAATACAATTGTTGTACATCCCCAAAGAAACACTGTATACATCTTCTAGTTTTCGAAGCACCATGCTATGCATAAAATTAATTCGTCTTAATGTAAACAACAAATATAATTATTATTATATACCAGGGGCATAGCAAAAAAATTACCTTGAAGAAGTCAAATAGTTTCTGTAGCAGCTAGCAGTTGTTAAAACAGTTCGAGGTGCCACAAGGACCCCTCCGCAAACCGATCGTGTTCCTTCCATGATGGAAGCATACCATGGGTATCTATAATAACCCACGTCGTAGCCAGCTACGATTCTATCCATGTGCAACTTGAATTGGTTGCCCAAAACTTGTCCACATTCTATAAAAAAAACCATCTTATCTTATGATATTTAATTTTCTGTTTCTTAGTCTTACCTAGATTTGCCTGTAAATGTGATAATTTTATAATTGAAGTCAGCATCAGCAAATGAAACAAAAAGCGATGAACGCTCATTTGGAAATGTTTGCGTTCTATTTATGAAAACCGTTTATCACATGCATTGTAGAATTATTTTTATTAAAATATTTATGTTAATTTTTTTAGAGTTAAAAATAAAAATAGTACAAGGATATATTTATTGAACAAATTACAAATAAATTACATGTCTATGAGGTTTTTTAAATGGTCTTAATACATTTGTGTTGAAGGGCTTTTTAATAGCAGCAGAAACTGGGTGACGATTTGGTTTTTGTGGTTTTGGGTCTTTATATATTGTGTTAATCATTTCCGCATTAAGACCAGAATTTTTCTCGATCCAGTCTATGTACCGAGACACGTCTGTGTAAACTCCTAACATGCTTGGGAGGGCACATTTGTAACCATATGAAACAATACCTAAAATAAATAAAAAATATAAAAAAATAGGTTTACACATTTTTTAAACAACACTACAGCACTACATATTGCTGCAACGTTGCAACAATATTAGTGGCAATTGCATCCCTGATAGCAAAATTTGATTTTAAGAATCTTCTAAGAAGATATTACCCGGAATAATGGAATATTCTTAGAACCTTCCCTTATTGCTAAGAATGCTCTTAGGGACTTTTAAAACATTCAATAGATACCCTTTTAATAATGCAATTAGATTCTTAAAAGCTTCTTAAAACCTTCCCAAAGAGCATCCTAAGAACATTTTAAGAATACGTTTTTGGAATGTTCTTAGAAGGTTTCTTATGGAGCTTCTAGGATGCTTTTGAGAATATTTCCAAATATGTCAGATACCCACGTTCTAATATGTTGTATTCTACATTCGTAAAATTCTTCAGGAGACGACAAATACCCCTCAGTCATAATATGACAGTGAAATGTAGGTATTTGTCGTCCACTTAAAAAAATTTGCGACATATTAATATATATTTATTTAAAAATATTAAATAAACAATTTGACCTCTAAACCATAAGTTGTATGACATTATTTCATAAAAAGTAAAATTGTAAAATTTTGTGGGATAAGTCAGATTAGATTGAAGTTGAAGATAGTTAGGATTATAATCCTATAATAATTATTATACATAAAAATGTTAATTCAGAAATAAAAAATCGGTATACAAATTAATAAATATTTATTTTTAACATAAAATAAAATACCTATAGTAAAAGTGTTTTTGTTATCGAATGTTGTTTTAATTTGAGAAATAATTATAAAAAAATATTTTGGATTGTGTTTTTTACTTAGTATTTAATACTAACTACTAATTAGGTACTTAAGTATAGGTATATACCTTTATACGTAGTTTATAGTATATTTTACTATTATATAGGTAGGTAACTGAACTAAATATGCTTAACAGGAATATTCCTAAATGAACTTTCTATAGCAATTGCTTTCTTAACATTCTAAGCATATGTTTAGAGTAGACTAATTTTTACCACTAAAACTTTGCACCTTCTAAGAACCTGCCTATAGGCCAGTAAGAATATTGTTGGGATCATGCTATATGTCTTTTAAGCATGTTCTTTAGTAGAAATATAGCATGATCCTAAGAATATTCTCACTGGAAGGTTTAAAAAACATTCTTAGAATAAAGTGTTCTATCAGGGATTGTAGGTAACTAAATTATGGTAATAAGGGACAAAAGGCCATTTTATTGTTATAAACAATAAAAATGATATTTTGTCCTTTTTAAATATTAAAAACAATTTTATAATATTATTATATATTAAAAAATTAGTCAAAAATTAAAAAAATGTAAATAAATTAAAAATTCAATGAAAGGTCTAACCTTAAGGTTGTTGACCGTATTTATGCAAATTCTATTTTTAAAAAGTGGAATATTAAAAATGGTATTTTATTTGTTTTATTAATATTCTTATTGAGAAAGAAACATTCTAAGCTTTTCTCATATTCTAGGAAAACAAAGTTCAGCATGCTGAACTTTATTTTTGCTGCAGTACTATGCAAGTACAATTTTTTATTTAATATCGTTGGGTTTTTTCTTTTAAAAGACACAATTGTTTTTCAACGCTTTTTTTATGCTGCATTTTTTTAAACGAAATCCTAAGACTGTTAGATTAACAAGTAGGTAACGTACTAACAATACAATAATAAAATCTGTTGGGCCGGCTAATTTATTTTAATTATTTAGAAAGCAATTTTATTACCCGTTAAAGTATTTGGTATCATTAGATGTTGCACTTGCAAATAATAAACTAAATAAATTCAAACGATTAGCGAGTAATAACTGTATTACTGCATGAATGCAATAAAAATAGTTTTTCATACCTAGAAGCATGTAATTCCCCTCTTGGTTAATGATTTGAAGTGGGCCTCCACTGTCACCCTAAAATATTTAAAATAATATGAAGTATCGAACTGTTTATTACAACAAATTTTAATGAAAAATGTACCTATGACATTAATTTTGAAATCAGAATGCAAAAAACTTTTTAAGGCAATAAAAACAGTTTAAAAAATCCTTTTTTAGTTATTAATTAAAATGGTTTAAACGGGTTAAATATGTCTTCTTTAATTAAAAAAAAAATCAAAAGTTAAAAACAGAAATTTTATTTAATTTAAAAAGTTATTATTTTCTTTATGCATAATTTTTGTATTTTGTAAAAAAAATGGCTGTATAAAAAATTTAAATGACCTGATTTCATGAAACGGTGAGAGCGTTTTATTAAAATCTGTTAAAAATTTTCATGGGTGTTATGAAATTAATGTTATATATTAAAATGGGTTGTTCCTTAGGGTCCATAAAGAAGCACCTGAGACTTTTTTTCTAAATTCCAAAGACTAAAAATAATTTATATTAACCTTTATCCTACCAAAAAGTACGCCACTGATCGACTAGGAACTTTAGGCTAATCTGGTTGCCTAATTTAATTTATTATGTTATGGTTGGTAACAACAGCGTTTCCAAATTCTGTCAAAAAAGTTGTCAAGCATTGCTTAAATTTAGCTTAATTACAAAAAGGACAAAATCAAAAATGCAAATTGTCAATTTGGCGTTTTTATTAATTGTTGGTTATGTCATTTTTGTACTGAAGGTAAATTCAAACAAAATCTGCCAACTTTTATGACAGAATCCAGTGCATTTTTTTCAAATTTTAGGTTATGTGCTCAAATTGTAAATATCTTAACTAAGGGAAGTGCTTTTGGATTTATTTACACAAATTAAATGTTTAACCTGTGAACTGGTCCCAATTTCATCTGAGTAAACAAAGGAAAAAACCGTGGGAAAATTTTTGTGTTTATGGATTTTTTAAAATAGGTACTAAATTTTCTAATCATTACTTAAGCTAATAGCTGGATGAGTAAATAAATACAGAAGGGTATTAGAGCTTTAAGGGCATAAAACTTTTGTATTTATTGAGTTTTTAGTAACAATTTTTTACATCTGGCAACGCGCAGCTACTTTGTTGGTTGGAATCAATGTACTCACAGAACAAGTGTGCAGAGATAAACCAAGTGTGTAACCACAAAAAATATAAAAAACTTCTAATGCATATTTTTTTCTTTATCTTTGGAAAAATAATTTTTTAAATATTTTTCCTTTACTCCTTATGTCAAAAGGTATTCAGTATTTTAATATATAACATTAATTACATAACACCCTGTATATAATGTCCTATACGTACCTGGCAAGTATCAATTCCTCCTTGTAGATACCCAGCACAAAAGGCCTTGTCCAAATCATTCCCAGTACCTTCACTTCTGTTTAGCATTTTTCGACAATCCAAATCGGAGTAGATCAAAATTCGGGCTTCTTTGAGAGTGCAAGGCTCGTCTCCTTTGAATCTTAAGGTCCCAAGTCCTGTCACTATTCCTACTTTCGGCTTAACATCCATAACTGCGCAAACGTCAAATTTGTTTAATTAAATACAAAGTGATTTTCCAGAAACATCACGAGAGGTACCTTTTGGTGGCAGACATATGGGGATGAGGTGTTTGGTTTCAGTAACCAAGGTAAGTAGACATATATCATAATACGGATCGTGTTTCTGGTACAGTTCGTGAACCAAAACTTTGGCCACATTGAAAGTCTCCATTCTAGAATCATCTTTGCAAATATTATACACCCCCACCTTCACCTTGTACAGGTTTTCTAGCTTTACTGTTCCTTTTCTGAAATTAAAATACCGGTAGTTAAAAGCCCAGATAGCACACAAGTCTTGAAGATGTCTTTTGTATGTCTGTATTACACAGCAAACGAAAAAATATAGAAATGGATAGGATGACTCCCCGATTGAATACTAAAGTCAAACTCAATGGTGTCTTACAACATTATTATTTTGATTTTCTATATTTAACAGAGAGGCAAAAACTCGACCCTGTCGAATGGTGCAGTCATTTATGTCTCTAGAAATTATTCTCTTATTCTCTTCAAAGACATAGAATCTCAAGCTTTTCGAATTTTAATTAGAATTATAAAAAACAGCGCAATGCAATATCTCAACGGTTTCGACTTCTCTTTACTCTACCAAGTTATAGAACTAGAGTCTCTCTAATACTGTTCTAGTCAATATTTCTGAGAGCATAAAAAGAGGGTGTAATTCAGTATTGCAAGAAGTTTTGATCTTTTGATGGATGCAAGTAGTTTGAATTTTCTCATTTCTGCATATGATTTTCTTGAAAACACTTCCTTTCTTTGGTTCCTTTGTCTGATTTTTATTTACCGTAACAACTCAGGTATGTAAAGCACAGAGGATATGATGTAAAGTATATTTATGTATTATATGAAGTACCTATATTTGTATTAAAAATTTCAGAGGTTTTGTTGAAAAAACGATTGATATGCTTAAACTTAAATAATTTAGTAATGAGGTCTGTTGGTAGACCCTGCACTATCTCCACTGGTATATGTTAGTACAGCAATATTTAAATCTGGTTGATCAAAAAGTACACACCAGTGCAGCATCTACGAACAAATGAATTAATGTCCCATTAGCAATTATTCCTTTAGGAAAAATATTCAAAACAGCTTAATTAATTAATAAAATTAAAAAAATCACAATCATGTCGTATATAGTTTTTTTTCAAGCATAAAATAATTTTCATATTAATACTAGTACAAAAGTCAAATTACGACCTCTATACTGTGGAGGGTATTGAAACGCTCGACTGAGGAATACAACTCTATACCGTGGGAGGGTTTAAAAAACTGTAGATATTCAAACGCGGCGTCATCCAATACACTTCTATATATTTCCGTTTGCTTTGCTTACAGCCCTAGGGCCCTAAATAAATAGCCATTTGTGGGTGTTTTGCAAACCTAGATTGTTTTTAAAACTTACGCTGCATTATCCAATTGCTCGCGATAGCAATGCGCAGCTGTAATGATGGTTTTTGGACCAATGAGAGATCCACCACAGGCTACTCCATATGAATCTGTCAATGCTGCATACCAAGGAAACTTGTGGTAGCCGGTATCATAACCTGACACTATACGGTCATGTGGATGATGGTACCTACCGGCCATGCTGCGTCCGCAATGACTACCTATAAATAAATAATACTTTTTGTATAATAATACAAAAAATGTTGTTATTTTATTGCAGCTCTGCTTTGTGCTAGTTGGTCTTGAGATAATGATTAGGCTTTATAAGCGACTTTAAAGTAAAGTATTAAAGCCTTTTTACAATTATAACCGTTTGATCTTAACATTGATTTATTACTGTTAACCAATAATGCTTTTTTAGGGCAACTTGCCCTTAAGAAACGCCTATAGTCCAATAAGCTTTATGAAGGTTTATCAGATGCCTATTGGTTTTAATGGTGCTCGGAAAGTTGGCTTTACTGCATCTGTTAAAGCCGACTCATAGGAGCATTTGGTGTTAGGACTACTTTTCTTCTATGTAAGAATGTTACAGAACCAAACAGTAAAAAGGTTTTATGATTGTTCCTAGTAAAGCAGCAATACGTCTTTAATATAACCAATTTGCTTTCCAATTTGCAAATTTGCATGAGTGTAAACCATTTTGTTGCTATTATTTCTTTCTTAAAACGTTTTTGTCTTGATAATCGCGAAGAAAATATCTCTTGTCAACATGTCGCCGCCATACACGAGGAGTTTTTTAGAGCGGTGGTTAAAAGTTAAAAAAAAATGGAAATTTTTATAGAAAAACAAAGTTGGCTCCTGTAAGAGCTTTCAAAAGTTGTTCTTCTATGTTGAAAACATAATGTTGTTGGCAAAACATCCGGTTGATAATACTCATTGTATTCCTTCAACGTCCTGTTCCGCATCATTCTATCACAGCAATTAAGACAATTTTTAGGTGTTATCATCTGACAAAGCATTATAGCTCTGATGGCGATACTTTTAATGGAAATACTGCAAAGTTGGTTTAAAATGCTCGCACAAAATTCCAATTGGTTTTATGAAAAATGCAGTTATAGGGCTTATTAGTTTTAACAAATAGTTGTAAACACTTTTTAAAGCAATTAAACTTTTTAGCGGTTGTTTGCAAAAGTACATTGTTTTATAACTGAAACCGACATTTAAATTAGAAAATATTGCTCCGCCATGATGAAATAATTTTAATATAAAGTACGAATAGATAATAATTTTCAGAAAATTTAAAAAAATTTGGTTTTTACGAGCATGTTAATGCTAGAGAATATTTTTTCGATAGGAGATGGCTTAAAAAACGGAATGTAGATCGGGTAAGTAATTTAGCCAAAGCCTTTAAAATTTTTTAAATTTAGCCCATTTCAGTGGGCACTATACGTTTTGTGTCTCGGCAATCAACTTTTATCAGTAAAGTGGTATTTGTTTATGATTTTTGCAAAAGTTATTGGCTGACAAAAGATAATAATTTTCTTATTAAGTTTTTAAAATCAATAATGGCCTATGCTTGTGATTCATAAGGCAACAATATACCAAACAAGTATTTGATTAAAGCAATATGGAATTTACAAAGTACTACAATAAAGTAAAAAGTACAAATTGTCAGCTAAAATGTGTTTACGAAAAAAGCACACTACCTCCTTAAAACCTATTGCACTTAGCAGGTTTTATGGCAGCTGTAAGGTAGGTTTTATGGCTGCTGCAAGGTGTGCCTTAGGAGTAATACAATAAAGCAAAGTTGCTTTCTGGCTGACACACATACAGCGATAGGATTCTCCTTTTTAGCCCTATGATGGTTTTATCGAAGCTGTATAGCTGCTGTTAAAGCCAATAGGTTTTAACTAAGCAATGTAAATTACCCTTAAGAGTAGTTTTATGGAGCCCTTGTATACCTTAAAAAACCTATTTTGCTACTTATTTTAACCTATCTAACTATATTTATTATTGGTATTATTAAGTTTGAAATTTAAAATATATAATATTTATTAAAAATGCATAGGTACCTGTACTAAAGCCTAAATAACCAATAAGTATTAGATGCACTGATATTATTTCCATTTTACATTTTAAACACCATTTTTAATTTATTCCTAGATAAATATAAAACTTAAACTATTGCATTCTAAATTGATTTACATATATTACGATTGTTAAGTTACTAAATATAAAAGAAAACATTTAAATAATAAATAATAATTTATTATTAATTTTTTATAATAAATTGCATTAAAATTAAGAATTTAGACTAAATGATTTAGTTATTCGGAAACAAATATTTTGTGGTATTTTAAATACATAAATTCAAAAATAATTGCGCTTGCATATACATGTTTATTAAACATTGTTTAACAGGATTATTAATGAATAATAAATAAATGGCAAGTAATTGGAAGTTCATTTAAAATTAAGGGATTTACATAATATTTATTTATCGTTCATGTTTCCATGGCTCAAAGTAATCTTTTGACAAGCTGTGACTTTATGGCGTTTTAGTCACGGGCTGAAGTTAGCTTTGAGCTGGTTGACAGTTTTTAAATGTCATACAATCGTCAAAATAAAGTGTGAAATAATACTATAATGTAAAAATTATTTTATAATCTTAATTAAAGAATACAAAATTATTATTGAGGACGAATTGTAGAAATAAACATTAATTAATCCAAAATGTCTATACAGGATAGAATATTTCCTGGACTTTTTCGTCCTCTTACGTAAAATAAATTAAAAAAATAACCTATTCAAATAATTGTTATGGGATTTACCCAATTTATTAAAAAACAATAAACTTTGAATCGCCCAAAATAAGGATAGCTACATTCATTCAAAATATTACAAAATGTTTATTTCTTTCTTATTAAAATTGGTTATGTTATGTTGTTAAAAAATTATAACTTTGTTATTAACAAATTTTAATTTAATTATTTAATTAACCTTAAAAATTTACTTTTTTTAAAGTTATTTAATAAGTTTAATTTATGTTATTTTTACCTATTTTAATAACCCTTAAGTTTCAACACTTTAAAGTATTATGAGGGACGTAATTTTTACGAAAGAAAATTACCTATAAGTGTATTTCACCTAAAGGAAAATTTAACGGTAATTTTAACGTCAGAATTTTTACTTACTTAATGGTAAATGTTACACATAGGTCATAATTTTACGACATTAAGACCACTTTATAACCATAAATACTATTAATATTGCCTAAACAAGGAAAAATAAGCTTTGCTGAGTTTTTTAAGATGGCATCCATTACTTATACTGCTCGTCATAAAAATCGACGCACCTAGTTTTTTGGAAAATATTTGGAAGCTCGTTATTGAAAAATTACTGAATCGATTTTAAAAATCTTTGGAAATTCCGAAATTTCAAGTTATTCCCATTCATGAGGCAGTTGAGTTTGATAGTCGTAATATAAGTAAGGTAATCCCTCGGAACGTTTTCGAGATTTGGTGACAATCGCGGCTTACTACGATTATATGCCAATTTATCGAAAATTGTCGTTATTTCACAGTTTAGTCCAAAAAATGAGCAATAGTGGATTCTTTGACTTACGTCTAATTTTGAGAATACGATATTGTGCACATAGCATTATACTACAGGGTGTTAAAAAAAGGGATGTTTTTTTCCAAAATTCCAAATCCCCATTTACAGGGCAGTTGAGCTTGATAGTCGTAATAACACTTAGGTAATCCCTCGGGACATTTTCGAGATTTTGTGGATATATCTTGGCTAACCACGATTGTACGTCAATTTTTTGAAAATTCGCGTTATTCTTCATTTTAGTCCAAAAAATCAGCAATATTTGATCTTTTTACTGTTATGTCTAATTTTGGGAATACAATATTGTGCACATAGCATGATACTACAGGGTGTTAAAAAAAGAGATGTTTTTTTCCAAAATTCCAAATCCCCATTCACAGGGCAGTTGAGCTTGATAGTCCTAATACCCCTTCCTAATAACAGTTAGGTAATCCCTCGGGACGTTTTCAAGATTTTGTGGATATCTTGGCTAACTACGATTATATAGCAATTTTTCGAAAATTGTCGATATTCCCCAATTGTCCAAAAAATGAGCAATAGTGGATTCTTTCACTTACGTTTAATTTTGGGAATACGATATTGTGCACATAGCATT
This sequence comes from Brassicogethes aeneus, assembly GCA_921294245.1. Taxonomy (NCBI): domain Eukaryota; kingdom Metazoa; phylum Arthropoda; class Insecta; order Coleoptera; family Nitidulidae; genus Brassicogethes; species Brassicogethes aeneus. The sequence goes on from OV121137.1 coordinate 54,304,033, forward strand.
ATACTACAGGGTGTTAAAAAAAGAGATGTTTTTCCAAAATTCCAAATCACCATTCACAGGGCATTTGAGCTAGATAGTCATAATACCCCTTCCTAATAACAGGTAATCCCTCGGGACATTTTCGAGATTTTGTGCATATCTTGGATAACTACGATTATATGGCAGTTTTTCGAATATTCACGTTATTCTTCACTTAAGTCCCAAAAATGAGCAAACTACGGAAGGTATCAACACAGCGTTTTAAGGTAGGTCACGTGCTTCCAGTATATGTACGTTGCGTGATTCATTAAAAGTGAAATGTTTCACACAAAACCAATTTTTTTCGGTTAAATTTAAAATAAAAACGCAAACCAAACAAAATTATTCTCGTAAACCTATGCAGGCTATACTCATGCAATTTTCTACAAACGGTTGACTATGAAAGTTTAAAAAATATGGCGCATATCTGGTTTTGAGTTTCCTTCCTTTAATTATTCTTGTCATTTTTGTAGTCGAATATGAAAACATTTTTCAAACAGCAAAACACATTTAAAAAAATAAAATGACGAATGTAAGATTGCATACCACCGTCTTGCGTGGTATTACCACGCAAGACGAAAAGCTGCCTTCCCTATTTTTCTACTAGAAGAAGATGGGCACAAGAACATGCAAATTGGGGAAACGATGTGTTGATAACTAATCGATACCTTTCGTAGTTTGCTCACATTTGGGAATTAAGTGGAGAATAACGACAATTTTCAAAAAATTGCTATATAATCGTAGTTAGCCAAGATATCCACAAAATCTCGAAAACGTCCCGAGGGATTACCTAACTGTTATTATAATAATAATAATTCCTATAGGAAGGGGTATTACGACTATCAAGCACAACTGCCCTGTGAATGGGGATTTGGAATTTTGGAAAAAAAACATCTCCTTTTTTAACACCCTGTAGTATCATGCTATGTGCACAATATCGTATTTCAACAATTAGACATAATAGTCGAAGAATCTATTGCTTATTTTTTGGACTAAAATGAAGAATAACGACAATTTTCGAAAAATTGCTATATAATCGTAGTTAGCCAAGATATCCACAAAATCTCGAAAACGTCCCGAGGGATTACCTAACTGTTATTAGGAAGGGGTATTACGACTATCAAGCTCAACTGCCCTGTGAATGGGGATTTGAAATTTTGGAAAAACATCTCTTTTTTTAACACCCTGTAGTATAATGCTATGTGCACAATATCGTATTCCCAAAATTAGACGTAAGTCAAAAAATCTACTATTGCTCATTTTTTGGACGACTGGGGAATATCGACAATTTTCGAAAAATTGGCATATAATCGTAAATCGTAATAAAATCTCGAAAACGTTCTGAGGGATTACCTTACTTATATTAGGGAGGGGTATTACGACTATCAAACTCAACTGCCTCATGAATGGGAATAACTTGTAATTTCGAAAAAAATACATCTCTTCGTTTAACACCCTGTAGTATAATGCTATGTGCAAAATATCGTATTCCCAAAATTAGACATAAGAGTCAAAGAATCAGCTATTCAGAATTTCCAAAGATTTTCAAAATCGATTCAGTAATTTTCCAATAACGAGCTTTCAAATATTTTCCAAAAAACTAGGTGCGTCGATTTTTATGACAAGCAGTTTATAAACATTTATATAATATTTTTTCATAAATATAAGTTTAATAAGAAAAGTTTTAGTTATTAAAAAATGATAAAAACTAAATGTTTTTTAAAAGATTTTATAAAATTTTGTTGGTTTTAAGTTTTGTTGAATTTTTACCCAATCAATAATTTTTCTTAAAACCGTAAAATATTTAGAGGGCATATAATTTTTAAGATGTACCTATAGGTATACCGTGCTTACTCTTATCAATAATATGATAAAAACTAAATGTTTTTTAAAAGATTTTATAAAATTTTGTTGGTTTTAAGTTTTGTTGAATTTTTACCCAATCAATAATTTTTCTTAAAACCGTAAAATATTTAGAGGGCATATAATTTTTAAGATGTACCTATAGGTATACCGTGCTTACTCTTATCAATAATATGAGTTTGAGTTTTAATGCAAAATATTATTAGTTTTGACAATTTAAGTTATATTTTTTAATTTTACTCTAGGGAGGCCTTTATTATTTTGTAAGTAACATTTTGAAAAAAATTAAATATCACAAAAAGTAAAAAATTAAATTAAATTTCAAATCGATATCTTTTTCCGTTCCCCATAAACTTCTAATGAATAAGTTAGGTGAATCACCCTGTATATACTGTCGACTTTCTTTGCCATTTTTTGCCTTTTCGAACAGGATTAAGTCGTGGTTTACTTAATCTCAAAGTAGAAAATTGAAATTGTTATAAAAATGTTTAATTTTTAGACCCTTCACCGTGTCTACCCCAATGGTCGACTCTTCACCATTTCATGGACTGATAAACAATAAAAAATGTTAATAGGTAAATGGTAACCGTTGCAATTCGTTACCGACTATTGCGAGTGCAACAGGCTTAAACAATACGTACCAGCACAACATGCTATCGCGTCTATTGTAAATAGAATAGAAAATCCTACATCCGCGAATGCATTTCTTCAGTGCATTTCTTCGCGCAGCATCTGACCACGAGAGGCAAGTGCCGTTTTAGTTCGAAGAAAAATCGGCATTCTGCAAGTACAACGGTACTAACCGACGCTTCTATAAACTATTCGCAGGAAATCAAACAAGAAATTCGCGTCTTGTCAGTAATCGCATCTTTGCTGGTCCTTATTAGTCGATAGAGCCCTATCCGAGATGGTGTCTTCAGCTGCTTTAAGTGCTGCTACCATAGCCTACCATGTGTATTTTTATCTGTACGACATTTTTTTGTACATATGGGTAAGTACAGATTATTTTTTTAATTTTACTAATTACCTATAGTATCCCATTTTAATAACCCTTAAGTTTCAACACTTTAAGTATTATGAGGGACGTAATTTTTACGAAAGAAAATTACTTACAAGTGTATTTCACCTGAAGGAAAATTTAACGGTAATTTTAACGCCAGAATTTTTACTTAATGGTAAATGTTACTCATAAGTCATAATTTTACGACATTAAGACCACTTTATAACCGTAAATAATTCCTATTCGCCTGGTATTTTTTAGGGTTATTGGTGGTAATAAATACTATTAATATTGACTAAACAAGAAAAAGGTTTTGTTGAATTTTTACCCAGGCAATAATTTTTCTTAAAACCGTAAAATATTTAGAGGGCATATAATTTTTAAGATGTATCGTGCCTATTTTTATCAATAAAATAATGTGCGTTTGAGTTTTAATGCAAAATATTATAAGTTTTGACAATTTAAGTTATATTTTTTAATTTTACTCTGGGGTGGCCTTTATTACTTTGCAATATTACTTAATTTAAGTAAATATTTTGTTAAATTAACCTTAAAAATTTACTTTGAGTTTTATTTATGTTATTTTTACCTATTTTAATAACCCTTAAGTTTCAACACTTTTAAGTATTATGAGGGACGTAATTTTTACGAATGAAAATTACTTATAAGTGTATTTCACCTAAAGGAAAATTTTACGGTAATTTTAACGCCAGAATTTTTACTTAATGGTAAATGTTACTCATAAGTCATAATTTTACGACATTAAGACCACTTTATAACCGTAAATAATTAAAATAACCCAAAAATTACGAATGTCATTGTTTTAGAAAGAGAGAGCAAACAGTTAGTAATTATAGCGTTATTTTTACGTAAATTTGTGGTATTTATATTGTTTTTATTACGTTATTCTCTTAGTAGATCAAAAAGGTTATTATGTAGGTAAAATAACGAAATAAACCATTCCCCAAATTTGGTAATTTTTCGTATTTATACCGTTATTAAACCGTTTTGGTTAACCGTAAAATATACTTTAAAGTTGATTAGTAGTAAATTTGTAGTTATTTAAACGTAATATGCTACTTGGGATTACATTCGAGATTATGGGCATTATTATTAATATGTGAATCTGAAAAGTCAGAATTTTGTAAAAAAAAACAATATTATGCAATAGGAGTAGATAAAGTGTCTATAGTATCCCAAGCAGCATTTTAAGTAAAAGCGTAGAGCTTTGAGGCAATATTACTTAATTTAAGTAAATATTTTGTTAAATTAACCTTAAAAATTTACTTTGAAGTAAAACTTTTTTTAAAGTTATTTAATAAGTTTTATTTATGTTATTTTTACCTATTTTAATAACCCTTAAGTTTCAACACTTTAAAGTATTATGAGGGACGTAATTTTTACGAAAGAAAATTACTTATAAGTGTATTTCACCTAAAGGAAAATTTAACGGTAATTTTAACGCCAGCATTTTTACTTAATGGTAAATGTTACTCATAAGTCATAATTTAACGACATTCAGACCACTTTATAACCGTAAACAATTCCTATTCGCCTGGTATTTTTTAGGGTTATTAGTGGTAATAAATACTATTAATATTGACTAAACAAGAAAAAAGTTTTGTTGAATTTTTACCCAGGCAATAATTTTTCTTAAAACCGTAAAATATTTAGAGGGCATATAATTTTTAAGATGTACCGTGCCTATTTTTATCAATAAAATAATGTGAGTTTGATTTTTAATGCAAAATATTATTAGTTTTGACAATTTAAGTTATATTTTTAAATTTTACTCTGGGGTGGCCTTTATTACTTTGTAAGTACCATTTTGTAAAATATAATTTAAAAGAACAAAGAAATTCCGAATGTCAATGTTTTAGAAAGAGTTAGTAATTATAGCGTTATTTTTACGTAAATTTGTGGTGTTTATATTGTTTTTATTACGTTATTCTCTTAGTAGATCAAAAAGGTTATTATGTAGGTAAAATAACGAAATAAACCATTCCCCAAATTTGGTAATTTTTGTATCTGTACCGTTATAAAACCGTTTTGGTTAACAGTAAGAAATACTTTGAAGTTGAAGGCAATAGGTATTTAAAAAGCTCACAAAACAGACTATATTTTGGTATCTATAATTACATAAAACTGAATAGTAAATGATTTATTAATGATTGTACCCTTCCGTTATTTTTTTGTTTAGCTCTTGGTATGTGTAGTAATTAATTACATAAATCTAAGTTTTTTTGCTATAAAAAATAGCAAATTATATTATAAGTGCAAGACTCCGTAATTTCTAATTGAAGAAAGTGAAACACGAAGATAAACTTAAATCGTTGGGAATTTGCCGAGTCAAAAATTTGTTGGCAGAGAAAATCGATTCAAGTTTAATAGATTTCTTTAAACTAGCGAAAGTCAAGGTTGGCCGTTTCCTCTGCAACGGAACTTGCTTCAAAATTTCAGTCGATGCGGTTGTTTCTCTCGAATACGGTATTTAATTCTAGATATACACGGAGAGAAATGTATAGTAAATTTTAGATAGTAAAAAAAATATTGTAAAATTTACTTTAACAAATTTTTAGGGTAACAATATTATATATTCGTCAATACAATATTAAGATTGTAATATAAAATACTATTTTTTTATACAATTTTAGTAAAGATTACAACATCAATATTACTAAATCATAAATGTATAATATATATTTTAATTTTTAATATGTTCGTATAGTAAATTGATTTTACTATCTACAAATAGTAATATTTACTATATGATTTAATCAAATGTAAGGTGTACATCTAATATTATAATATATTACATATTAATAAAAAATATAGTAAAAATAAAGATACTTTTATGTTTAAGGTAAATAAACAATATATTTAAATAAAATATACAATATAGTAACTCATGACATTTTAAACATTAAATTTTCTTGACCCATTACTGGTAATACTGAGAAAGAATTGAACCTACTTGGTTGCATAGTATGTACCGATTGCGGCAAAGGCCACGTCGCGACGCGTCGTTAGACGGTGTGGATCACGTGATGTTCTTACATCTCGCCTCTGTTGGCCTGCCAACCATGTTATATAAGCTCAGGAATTTCTTTGTTTTGGGTGTTCCACTACTACAAGTTGTACGACAGTGTCGTGTCGACAATGATGATACCCAATATAGGTCAAAACACCTGTCTGTCGGTATTTGAAGTTGATGGAACGCACTCAAAACAAAAAACTTTGGCGAGGTGTAGGTTCAATTCTTTCTCATAACATTTTTGTATATTAAAAAGTACAATAAATATGTTACAATTTTTAATTTTTTACATAAAAAAATATTCGATTTTAAAATATTTTATATTTAAATGGCAACATAATATTTTGAAATTTAAAATTAAAAACAAAATTGGTTGAGAATAATAATATTTTACCTTAAGGTTTAACATTTTAAAATTACTAAATATGCATAGTATCTGGCAATATACAAGATAGTTGTCCCAAATAGTAATATAAATTATAGTAAAGGGTATTATAATTATGTTAATCAGTTTTATACTTTTCTCTCCATGGAGCATGTAGCGTTAGATTCACGATTAATAAAATAATATTATTTAACTTAAATTTAAAATTGTAATGGCTATAAAAAAATGTTCCACCTAAGGTACCTTTTTTATTAAATTTTCAGTGTCTTATTGGGACAAAAACCTACGATTTGTCAAAGTAATGAGATTATTTTTATTTACAGAATAAACTTTTTTTACTGTTAATAAAATTCTTATTTACTATAATGAAGCAGCAATGTTGAGCTTTTATAAAAAAATATTCATCCAACAAGGTAGTAATAGTTGTTATCATATTGTCATGGCAATAAGAAACACTTTATGTTTATATTAAATCTTTGTCGAACTTAAAATGTTTTTGTTAAATCTATAGTTGTGTGTGAATTGCGCTTACATAAAGTAATGCGCAGTTGTTATAGTAAAATTTGTTCATTTTACTATGGCATATTTGTCCTTTTTAAATTACTATCGTTGTAATTCAAATTAATTTTATTTCTGTTAGAAAATCTTTGTTAATAGCTTACATTAAGAACAATAACAAAAATACTTTATTGCTATAAATAGATTTTTTTAATATTTACTATTGTTTTGCAATGGTAACAAAATTTTTGTTATTTCCCTTAAAAAAAGGGGGAAAGGGCCAGCGCTCTCCTTGGTGAACATAACTTTATAATCCACAGTCTGTGTTATAATCTTATTGATTTCAGTTGTGCGAGTGAAGTGTGGTAAAATCTAGCATGATAAAAATATCAAAAAGATCACTAAGAAAATTAAAATTTCGACGTTTTCTAAAAGAAATATTTAAGGTATATTCTATAAACGAAGCAGACTTGTTGTTTAAAAAGGGAGTTCATATTTTTTATTTTGTACATCATATAATAAGAGTAATTTTGTGTTACAATAAATAATTTGTTTTAATGCATTGCAATTATTTAAAAAAAATTCCCAACACCCTACAGTAGGTTGAAAATGTGACCATTGTTACAATGAAAATAGTTTATTGAATTAAAAATTAATTTGTTGTTAAATATACATAAATTTTATTAATATTATAAAAAAAGTTTTATTTTAAACGAAAAGGGATTTGTAAAATTTACAAAATTTTTATGAATAATACCATTAGGGTTTCATTAATACTACAAAACGTTTTTGTAAACGGTATAGAACTGTTTTTTGGACAAATAATAATAACTATATTTATCAATGCGTTTCTGCATCTGGAAGAGTGTTATTTTTATAGACATAACGTAAATTTACTTTATAATTCATGCAAATGCTATTACTGAGAGCAGCGTTTGTAGATAAATAATTTTTATAAAATGATCTTTTTGCCGCAACAAAAGCAATTGTTGGACGAATAAGGATCTTTACTTTATTAAGACAAACTACTTTTGTTGTTATATTTATTTAAAAATCTTTTGAGTGTATGCAATTTAAAAATCAAATTATTACAATATTTCATTATTAATCAATCGTTTAATCAAATATTTATACATATTTTTGTAGGAAATTGAATGCTCTACAAAAAAAGACTGATGTGTTTAAGCGATTACTCTAACCATTTAAAATATATTCAAGATCAAAGCTTAAAGAATTTATAAATTTTTATTTGTTTTTAATAATTATTGTCAAATGAGTATATATTGGGGACAGTTTAGTGTCCTAGAGCGAAGTTGACACATTGGAACAACTACAATATTCCTAAATTTGTTTCATTTCAATAATAATAATTACAAGCCAAAATGTTTTGATAATATTAATTTAAACAATTTCCTGTAAACCTCTGTGCCTTAACTAGTTTTTAAAACAATCATTTCCATTATAAAATTTATATAGGTATAAATGCTGTTGAGTTCCTTAACTTGTTGTGTTAATTAAAGAAAAAGACGACAGGTTTCTATTTTCTCTTCCTTTGATAGAGAAATAAGAAAAACAAGAAGCGTTTAGTCTATTCACTTTCAATGTTATGATGTCATTGTCACTTGTTCGTAATAATAAGTGTATTGGCTTGTATGCACGTTTATGCATTCATTTTCTGTTGTGATTTATTATAAAAACAATTTTATTTTATTATTAATTAAAACTAATTATAAATGAAACTGTAATGTAATTGTGGTTATGTTTAAATTATTGTAGGTTACATTGAACGGTTGTCATGTTAAGTCAAGTTGAGTTGTCAAAATTCGTAGTTAAGAATGCAATTAATTTGACTTTGGTCGTACCTACGTACATAAGTACATAAGTAAAATCATATAAAAAAGCCCAGGAGGGACAAAGTATTCCTAGCGGATAATAATCTTCTCTTTGAAAAGAATTTATATAAAAGAAATTAAAATTTTATGTGAACACACGTGAATGTTGTCCAATCATTGGACTCCAATGGTGAATGGGTATTTTGTTAAAGCCACTGGACGTTAATACTTACTACAATTGTAGTGGCTTAATAATAATTATAATTTATATATTGTCCAGGACTATTAATAATCAGTAACTTGTCAATTGAAAGAAGAAAAAGTTTCGTGATTATTGCTTATCTTTTTCAAACCAAATGGATGCTATTTTCAAAGACAGGAAAATTAACTACTAGATTTTTCACAAAAAGGTTGAACCTAACAGCAAATGATTTTTATTTTTTGTTTTTATTTAAGTTTGATAAATGCCCTTTTAGACACGAATTTAATTTAGGCACGAGCGAGCTTGCGAGCGAGTGCTTAAATTAATGAGTGTATAGAAAAGTTTATAAACGAGGTGCATACTATACTTTTTCTACGACAAATACTTTATATTATCTTAAAATGATTTAAATCAAAAATTTGTATAGAGCGCCATCTATAAAACAATAGGGGTATCTGTGTGTCACCGTCAAATGTCAAATTTTTATATTTTATAAACACAATTTTAAAGGTTATAAATCGAATTGTATTTCTTGAAAATTTACAGTTTTTCACAGTGAAAGTAAAGAAAATGTTTTATGAGCACTTTACAGTGGAGTCCGTGCCCGAATTTAAGTTATAGTTTACTGCCGGCGAAATTAAAAGGTCAGTACAATGTTCATATAAACTTTTCAAATATTGGCGTTAAGAAACTATTTAAAACTTTTGTATTTTTGAATTGAGATAATAAAATAATTTTCACATTTAGTATTATTTTATTTTAACGATTGTATGACATTTGACAACTGTCAACTAACTTAAAACTAACTTCAGCCCGTGACTAAAAACCTGTTGCTAAGTTCATCCCGTGACTAAAGCGCCATAAAGCCTCAACTTGTCAATGTGTATTTAAAAGGTCACTTAGTGTCATGGAAACATGTACGATAAAGGGCGTTTTAAAGGTGGGAGTAGAAAAAGTTATTTATAAATAACATTTTATTTTTTTGAAACCTAATAACAAATATAAAATTTAATTTTTAAACTTAAACTCAAAAACTAGGTACTTGTCAAAAACTTCCTTATACAGGGTGTTATGTAATTAATGTTATATATTAAAATGGGTTGTTCCTTAGGGTCCATAAATTTCTTCTTAGGAAGCACCTGAAACTTTTTTTTTCTAAATTCCAAAGTCTAAAAATAATTTATAATAACCTTTATCCTACCAAAAAGTACGCCACTGATCGACTAGGAACTTTAGGTTAATCTGGTGGATTTATTATGTTATGGTTGGTAACAACAGTTTTTCCAAAATCTCTCAAAAAAGTTGACAAACATTGTTTAAATTTATCTTAATTACAAAAATGACAAAATTAACAATGCAAATTGTCAATTTGGCGTTTTTATTAATTGTTGGTTATTTCATTTTTGTACTGAAGGTAAATTCAAACAAAATCTGTCAACTTTTATGACAGAATCTAGTGCATTTCTTTTAAATTTTAGGTAATGTTTTCAAATTGTAAATATCTTAACTAAGGGAAGTGCTTTTGGATTTATTTACACAAATTAAATGTTTAAAGTTTAACCTGTGAACTGGTCCCAATTTCATCTCAGTAAACAGAGAAAAAAACTAATGAAAAAAATAATTTTGTGGTTATGGATTTCAAATTTCAAAGGTACTAAATTTTCTAATCATTGCTTAAGCTAATAGCTGGATCAGTAAATAAATACAGAAGGGTATTGAGCTTTAAGGGCATAAAACTTTTGTATTTATTGAGTTTTTATTTATTTTTTGCAAGAAAAATTTTTAGTAACAATTTTTTACATCTGGCAACGCATAGCTACTTTGTTGGTTGGTATCTATGTACTCACAAAATACAGGTGTGCACAGATAAACAAGTGTGTAACCAGTGGCGTATCACAAAAAATATAAGAAACTTCTAATGCATATTTTTTCTTTATCTTTGGAAAAATGCTTTTTAAAATATTTTTTCATTATTTCTTATGTCAAAAGGTATTCAGTATTTTAATATATAACATTAATTACATAACACCCTGTACAATTAGGTACTTAAATACCATGGTATACCGCTATTTTCGGTACACCCTGTATATGCAAATTTTAAAATTGCGATTAGAGTAAGAATTTGTGAAATAAGCAATGCAAAAAGAATTATTTTATTTTTTTATCAAATTGAGGAAAATCTTTGCTTTAACTTTAAAAATTGTGTAAAGTTTATTTTGGCCAAAGTATTGTAAAATAGTTTTTTTGTTCTTTAAACAATACCTACCTTGTTGCTCTTGGTTTATGTAAAATTTTGACATGTCGAAATATGACATTATACAGTAAAAAAGTATTTGTTGGAAATTTGGAACTTTAATGAAAAGAATTTTAATAATAAATGTTAAATTAATCAATTTACTAAACAAATAAATAACACCTAACTACATTTATGTATGGGTGAATATATTTAGATGTCCCCCAAGTAAAAATGTGATTATTTTTTATTTTTGGTTGTTTCACTGTTAGTCTAGAATGTGGTTTTTGGGAAGCCACCAGGTCAATAATAACATAACATAAGTGGTTCTGCACTAATGCAAGAATTTTAAGAAATCATACATTTTGAATATTAGGGCTTCACGGAAGATAGCTTCATGGAGGTTAGGATTTCGTATATTTAAAAAAAATACAAATGTACATACATAAAATATAAAAAAAAATATTACACTTCACGGTGGATAGGTTTTTAAATGGCAAATTAATGAACTTAAACTTTTGAATTATAAAACAGCAACACTCTCATCTGCATATAACTTCTAACTGACCTTCAGGAATCACATGCATCTATAATGTCGTAAACAGAGGTTTTTGCTTATTTAAAATGATTAAAGGGCCATCCGTTGCATAAAATTTAGAGCAAAAACAGATTCACGGAGGATAGAATCAATTTTTGTAACACCTACATAAAAGGTTATAAAAATTATTTCTTTTAATTTTTAATAATATTTTATATTTGATTCGATTGCTTTGGATGTGTTTAATTTACTTGGTGAACTGATATTTTTAGTATGCTTTTACTAACTCAGATATTTGAAAACATATAGGTGACCCTGGAACCCAAAAAACACACAAACAATTAAATAACACACCATTCTGAAATCATCAAATTATAAAGAATTTTTTAACAATATTAATTAGTTAACAGATCTGATTTTTATAACATTGTATATATATATCCGCTATTTCGCTGTTTCCTTAAGTAACGAAACACCCCGTATATATAACCCAGAATATTGCGTACCCTGATTTGCATTTGCATACAATTTTAAATGTAATTATTTCGAACTTTCAATGTTAATTAACGACAAAATCACAATGAGTTTAGGATTTAGTTCACTAATGAATATCTCAGCCCTGTACTATTTCTGTATGTAAATTAATAAAGGATTTGCTATTGATTATCATGAATTATCGCAATTTTTTTGTTAAATATAAATTAAACACCAAAAGTACTTGGATAAAAAATACCCATACATACAGTAAACCCATTATAGAATTTTATGTTTTTTTCGTAAACCTTTCTTGAAGATCAGTTAATTTCCAACAAAAATTTAAACTACTTATTTTAAAACCCTAACTTTTCTGGGGGTGATAACATTTTGAAAAAAAAATATATTTTTTTAAAATATTAACATATCCTTTTGGTTTACGAAAAAATCATAGGATACCTATTTTATAGAGCATTGGATTCCCCATTAAAATGTTTATTAAATAATATAAATTGGACATAAAATACCATATTTAATTCTGAAACGCGAGATATATTTTAGGAAAATGAAAATTTTCGTTATACGAGGAAAATATCGGGAATTTTAGTTTTTTGAAACAAACATTTATTTATTCGTCTACATTAATGTTGTCGCCTTCAAAATAGTCCCCATTGGATATTATGCACATGTGCCAGCTCTTCTTCCAATACTCGAAACACTTCTAAAACTCGATCTTTGGGATAGCCTTTAGTTCTTTCAGCGATGCGCTTTTAATGTCATCTATGCTTGCAAAACGACGGCCCTTTAAGGTTCTCTTTATTTTTTGGAATAGGAAAAAGTCAGACAGAGGCATGCCTGGCGAATATGAAGGCTGGGGCATCATTACAGTATTGTTTTTGGACAATTTTTTTTTTCATAATTTAACAATTTTAGAACAAAGTTTGCTGCCACGCGTTTCATACCCAAAACATTCGAAAAAATTTCATGGGATGAGCCAATCGATATACCAACATCATCAGCGACTTCTCTGATGGTTTATAACCATTTCTTCCACTTTTTCCATGTTTTAATCGGTTGTTAATGTGCTTGTGCGTTCGGGGCGTTCGTCATCTTCAACGTCTTCACGGCCATCTTGGAAACTCTTATACCACTTGTAAACTCTTGTTTTACTTATAGCAGACTCACTATAGGCCTTTGTTAACATTTCACAGAATTTATTTCATTTTTTAAGCAAAATTGGATACAAATTTGATCCATTTCTTTTAACGAACGAAAAATCTCCGAGCTCATAAAACACGTCTAACCTTAGCGGCTGCCACAGACAAAGTAAACAATGAAAACAGCTAAAGTTTTTATCATACTTTGGGGTCATGTATATCAACATAATAAAGAAAATTTTATGACAACCGGACCCTCCGAACCCGCGAAATTTAACAATTCCCGTTATTTTCTGAACACACCTCGTATACAGTAGACTCTATTGAATTTGGAGGTCTTGCAACCCTAGTTGTAACCTTTACCAACGAAATGTAAATTCGGTAATTGTTAACACATTCATATATTCAGTTCACGATTACAAATGGCAACAATTATCCATTCATAGAAAATTTGCCTTAGTTATGAATTCATTAATTTGGAATAAGTATATTTACCCCATGAGGACAATAGCTAATCATCAGTCGCTGATTCTCCATCCAAGCCTGTGCAGTCGACAGTTTCGGTAAGAAAAAAATTGAGTTATAAAACATATTCATAGTTTATTTTTCCAATTGATAATAATATAAGAAGAGCAGAGTATCCACAAGCCTTTTTATTTTCTAAAAGTTGGTAATGCTGTAGGGTAAACCACATAGTTATTGGACACTTAAGGATTATTATTTATTTAAAATTTATGTATGCCGTTGTTTTAAAGATTTTAGTTTTTTCTTATAAATATATAAAAAGGATAGTTTGTTTGTTTAAACTTTATTTACGTTTACTTAAAAATAAGAATATTTGAATTTTTAATAATAGTTTTATAAAAACATGCAAAAAAGTATAGTAATTGGACATTTTATATAGTAAACATCTTTACATCAAATAACATAAATTGTTGAATATTTTTTAAAGATAAATTGCTGTTTTAGGTAATTTTTTTTATTTCGTTTTTGTAAATATCATATAATTCATATATTACTTTCTCGGATTCCTCATCCCTTTTCTGGATTCTGAAGGTAACTACTAATTCCTTGGTCTGACATCTAAAATAGTTTGTTGCAAATATCATGTTAGTGTGGTATCTCTAGTTTGTAAAGCATTTATAATGTTTAGGCCGGAACAGGATTATATATATCTAATATTTTTTCGGGTGGTATGTTAAAAGTATTTTCCGAATTTATTAATTTTGTTGCCATTAGTCTTTTATGTTCTCTATTATGCACTGTATTTAAATCACTGTTAATATGGAAGATGTCCTGTGACGAAGCAATCACTATATTATAATAGTATACTTACTCTCTAAAAATGAATTAGTCAAAAATGTCATAGCGAAAAAGCAGCCACTAATAATTCTCGTCAACAGCAATTTGTATCCAGGACATTTAGCAGTCAATTCCTATGAAATATTATTCGCTGAATCCAAAAATGTCGTTAAAAGTTATAAAAGTAGAACAGTTTTTGAAATATAATCAATTTTACATATAATATGGAATTGACTATATCTCAAAAACTGCTTTGACAATTTTACATAGGAATTGGCTGGTAAATATCCGGGATACAAATAGAGTATGATATTGGACATAATATGTCCAATGATTAAAATTTACATTTTTACCTAGCAGTAATTGGACACTGGCCATTTTACTGTTTGTTTTCAGAATTAAAATTAAAACGCATTAAAGTGACAATGTTTAAACCATGAGAAACACATTTATACCACACACTGATCTGTACACTTTTTAGAAATATTTTTTATTGTAATTTAAACACAGCCCTGCTCTTAACAATAAAACAAAAATCTTACCACCAAAGTAACGTGCGAACTTTTTTCTCCTATATTGGACCCAAAATAAAGTAAATTGTCCAATAACTATAGTGTCCGATAACGGTCTACTTTACTCTATATAAATAATACCAACCTTAACATTTGACATTCAAGAGTTACAAAAATATTATTAAAAAAAATATAACTCGCTTAAAGTTTTCCAATTTTGTGTTCCATCAATTAATTGAAACGTTTTTAATAAAATTAATTTGTGTGTAATCGACTCATTACAATTTAAATAATCACAAACCGTCCAATCAATTAATTTAATTATTTTAAAAAGTGTTAATCAAGGATTTATAATTAGATGGCTATTTAGTAATATAAAATAAATTAATATTTCGGTGCTAGAAAATGATGATTTATAAATATCAATAATATCGCCCAATGAAGAAAACATTTCACATACGAGGTGTGTTCAGAAAATATCGGGAATTTTCGTTTTTTGAAACAAATATTTATTTATTCGTCTACATTAATGTTGTCGCCTTCAAAATAGTCCCCATTGGATATTATGCACATGTGCCAGCTCTTCTTCCAATACTCGAAACACTTCTAAAACTCGATCTTTGGGATAGCCTTTAGTTCTTTCAGCGATGCGCTTTTAATGTCATATATGCTTGCAAAACGACGGCCCTTTAAGGTTCTTCTTATTTTTGGGAATAGGAAAAAGTCAGACAGAGGTATGTCTGGGGAATATGGAGTCTGGGGCATCATTACACTATTGTTTTGGCCAAAAATTTTGTTCAAAATTTAACAATTTTAGAACAAATTTTGCTGCCACGCGTTTCATACCCAAAACAATCGAAAAAATTTCATGGGATGAGCCAATCGATAAACCTACATTATCAGCGACTTCTCTGTTGGTTTATAACCATTTCTTCCACTTTTTCCATGTTTTTATCGGTTGTTAATGTGCTTGTGCGTTCGTGGCGTTCGTCATCTTCAACGTCTTCACCGCCATCTTGAAAACTCTTATACCGCTTGTAAACTCTTGTTTTACTTATAGCAGACTCACTATAGGCCTTTGTTAACATTTCACAGAATTTATTTCATTTTTTAAGCAAAATTGGATAGAAATTCTTTGATCCATTTCTTTTAACGGACGAAAAATCGCCGAGCTCATAAAACACGTCTAACCTTAGCGGCTGCCACAGACAAAGTAAACAATGAAAACAGCTAAAGTTTTTATCATACTTCGGGGGCATGTATACCAACATAATAAAGAAAATTTTATGACAACCGGACCCTCCGAACCCGCGAAATTTAACAATTCTCGTTATTTTCTGAACACACCTCGCATGTAGTTAAATTTAATAAAAAAAACAGTAAATAAATGTACATAACATAAGTTACTTCACTTCCTAATTTTAAAGTTCTCGAATTAGTTCGCTAATTCTAATAATATATTTTTAATTGTTTCATAAATTGATAACTAATCAGCCTATGGCCTAATATTTAATAATGTTGCTAAATAATAAATAATACCATTATGTTTAAAAATTATCAAACCTGTGATCTGCCACGCATGGTAGACTAAATGTTTATGGTTTGGTTTATTGAATGCAATTAAAACTAAAAATTGTTTTAAAGAAAAATGTTTAATGTAATTTATCTTCAATTGTTGTATTGATTATGGCCTAGGCACTAGAATATTTACGTCCCAGACAGTAAACATACATTATTTACTGCCTTGGACCAATTTGACTTCTGTCGGATCTATCTAACCTAACTTTCTACTTTTAATAACCAGGTTTAATGTAACGTTTAACAATTAAAATTGTAGCTTGAAGATAAAATGCTGTGTGTCATAAATATAACCAATGCATTAACGACTTTTTAAGTAAAAAAATGTTTCTTTTGTTAATTTTTAAAATTTGTTTATGATGTACTAAAGTTTTAGTGACTTAAACGCTAGAAAGTTTCTTTTCACCTGACCTTACGACTTATTTGTTTTTTGCAACATTCATTCAACAATAGCTGTTTAAAACATTTATGTAGAAAAGGAGAAATGTGTCCTAATATTGCACCCTTTTTTACAAAAACTTATAAAAAAAATACTATTCAAGTTTTTTTAACTAATTTGTAAACGATTAATAAAATAATATTATTTAACTTAAATTTAAAATTGATTTATCAAAAAAAAAATGTACCACCTAAGGTACCTTTTTTATTAATTTTTCAGTGTCTTATAATAAAATTCTCATTTACTATTATAAAGCAGCAATGTTGAGCTTTTATAAAAAAAATGTTCATCCAACAAGGTATAATTATAATAGTTGTTATCATATTGTCATGGCAATAAGAAATACTTTATGTTTATATTAAATCTTTGTCGAACTTAAAATGTTATTGTTAAATCTATAGTTGCGTGTAAATTGCGCTTACATAAAGTAATGCGCAGTTGTTATAGTAAAATTTGTTCATTTTACTATGGCATATTTGTCTTTTTTAAATTACTATCGTTGTAATTCAAATTAATTTTATTTCAGTTGGAAAATCTTTGTTAATAGCTTACGCTAAGAACAATAGCAAAAATATTTTATTGCTCTAAAAAGACTTTTTTAATATTTACTATTGTTTTGCAATGGTAACAAAATGTTTGTTATTTCCCTTAAAAAGAGGGGGAAAGGGCCAGCGCTCTCCTTGGTGAACATAACTTTATAATCCAGTCTGTGTTATAATATTATTGATTTCACTTGTGCGAGTGAAGTGTGGTAAAATCTAGCATGATAAAAATATCAAAAAGATCACTAAGAAAATTAAAATTTCGACGTTTTCTAAAAGAAATATTTAAGGTCTATTCTATACCTAACTAAGCAGACTTGTTTAAAAAGTGAGTTCGTATTTTTTTTTATTTTGTACATCATATAATATGACTCATATTATATGAGTATTTTTTTTGTTATAATAAATAATTTGTTTTAATGCCTTGCAATTATTAAAAAAAAAACTACCCAACACCCAACAGTAGGTTGAAAATGTGACCATTGTTACAATGAAAATTGTTTATTGAATTAGCAATTAATTTGTTGTTAAATTTAGATAAATTTTATTAATTTTATAAAAAAAGTTTTATTTTAAACGAAAAGGGATTTGTAAAATTTACAAAATTTCTATGAATAATACCATTAGGGTTTCATTAATACTACAAAACGTTTTTGTAAACGGTATAGAACTGTTTTTTGGACAAATAATAATAACTATATTTATCAATGCGTTTCTGCATCTGGAAGAGTGTTATTTTTATAGACATAACGTAAATTTACTTTATAATTAATGCAAATGCTATTACTGAAAGCAGCGTTTGTAGATAAATAATTTTTATAAAAATGATCTTTTTGCCTTAACAAAAGCAATTGTTGGACGAATAGGGATCTTTACTTTATTAAGACAAACTACTTTTTTTGTTATATTATACTTTCACTGTGAAAAACTGTTGTAAAAAAAGTTTAGTATGCAACTCGTTTGTAAACTTTTCTAGACACCTATTTAATTAAACACTCGCTCGTGCCTAATTAAAATATTTGACTGAAATTGATGCATATTATATCTATTTTTGTCGTGTAAGTTTTAATAGCCAAAATTGAAAGTGAACGAATATTTTGGTTAAAATTTCGCAAAACTAAATCTTCACGATTGGGTGCTCGACTGACCATTGTTTGAAGTGTTATGTGACATAAAAAAAACTGATGAATGCAACCGTAGTGGCTACATTAAATAACAAATAATTAATTTAGTGGGTATACCTAAATTGGATGCTATCTTTGTCATAGGCGTACAGTAAAAATATAAAAAATAAAAAAAAATGTTTATAATTTTTTTAAATTATTTATTGTATATAAACATTATTATTATGTTTTAAATTATTTTTAAAAGTCTCATCTTTACATTTATAAATTTAAAATATTTTACCACTATCATGTATTAAAAGATAAAATTTACACAAACTAACAGTTATTACAACAATATTATTTCCAACCAATTTTGCAAATATTTCTAGCTATCATTTTTTGTTATTATTATAAGTATAGCATTATATTAAATATAAAAAAAGCAAAATAATTAATTACAAAGAAGCGAAAAACTGAATAAAATATATATTATATCTAAATAGCCCATCGCAACATAAAAAATAAAGTCTTTATTCTAATTTATTTATTGGGTAAATATTACTTTCCTCAGTTTGGAATTAAAATTGAAGCTTGCTTATCGAGTAAAAAACAAATTGAAGCTTGGTTGTGGAGCAAAAAATAAAATTAAAGTATGTTATAATTTCTAACTTGCTGACACTGTCCATAATTATTATTTAGTTTATTCATTTTAATAAATTAATGTTTTGAGTTTATAGTAGGTACACTTATAAATTGAAACGCAATAATTGCAACTCATAAACTGAACTGTCAAATTATCTTTCATGCTTCCAATGGTAGCTTACCATAGAGAAAAGTCATTGATGCCTACTTTGATCAAAATTAGTAAACTTGAAAATTTTTTAAATTTATTAATAAAAGTAATTTTAGCTCCATAATACATTATCTTATAAAACTAGATAATATAATATACTTTGTAAAACACGTTAATATTATGCCTTTTGAAGGCCTAATTTAAAAATGATGTCTCTCGTAGAAACGTAATTTGCATGTAGAAGTTTATATATCAAATAATAGTTAATTATCAGTACTTTAACGTGATATACTCAAAATTATAAAACAACGTTGCTTCTTCTAGTTTTTAACCCTTAAAAAATGGCAAAATTTTAAATTAAATTGTCCCCAGCGCCCCCTGTATGTTAAAATCTAAAAAATAATACGTGGATTTATTGCCACTAATAAGGTCTACATTTGATCTTAATTTCAAATCGATACGTTTTTAAATATCAATGTTATTACAAAATATTGAAATTTATCTATTTTTAACACAGTAGAGTAGAGTGACTTAAGGCCTGAAAACCACGGCGGTCAATGGATGAAATTTTTTTTTTGGAAAAAATGCACCATTTAGATGTAGAAACAAGGTTAAAAAAATATATTCAATTCTGGCATCACTTGCAAACAAATGTCCAAAACTTTAATCTTCAAACTATTATCTAATAAAGAAAATGTATTATGTAAAATAAATCTTTAGGATAATGTAAATTCAATATAATAAGAAAAAAGTACCTAACCTTTTTTTAATTAGTATCTGCATTTCTTTTCTGAATTCTACACCACTGCGTTAGCTTAATTACATCTTCATTAAACTCTAATTTTAGGGATACTTTCTCACAAATATTTCCCCTTCTATAGGTAATCTAGTCTGGACAATTTGGCGGATAATTTTTAAAGGGGGGGATCCTAAACTTTATTGAACGACATATAATAAATAAACTTTGTTTACTTTTTGCTTTACTTATCATACGTAGTGCAAGTGTACATACTTTTTTTTTCTTTCAAGATTATGTCTGTGGATAACGTGAAACCAAGTGATGACATGAACACCCCGCCAGTTGGTTATGCCGGGAAATTGCCAGCGGAAGTCGGAACAGATCACACCTTTAAAAGAAAAATCGTCTGGAAAAACGCCATCGGTTTTCTTCTATTGCATCTGTTTGGATTCTACGGCTTCTATTTGATTTTCAACGGCGCCAAAGTGGCTACATCGGTGTTCAGTAAGTACAATTGTGTATCAAAAATCTTTAAAAAAAAATCTGTTTGAATTAAAATATCTTTTTACGACCACTGAAGCATTTATAATGGTCAAAACTAAAGTATGGGACGAACTAAAATGCCAACCAAAACTGATAGCATAATCTGATTATAGACTCTTTTGGTAACACAAAAATGTATTTATCAAAATCCTTTATTAAAGTTACTCTAGTAACATTATCAAATGTTTTTAAAAATTTGGCAGATACATACATGACTGAAATATGGATAAATTACATTATAAATACAAAATAATATAAAATACAGTTTGCAATATCTTATTTATTGTTTTAAGGTACCTAATACAAAACTAATAAACAAATAAAGATTCTTTGAAGCAAAATCGATTACTGCTTGCCTCAAATTTTCAGTAAAACTTTTTCTTGGGTTTTACATGGAATTGTTTTTAACATGGAAACAGTATTTTTAAATTCTTCGGTCTCTGTACAAACATGCTTCTTACATCTAGCGATATCCCCTAGAAAGGAAGAGCATATCAAAACTTTAGTTCGTTCGTCCGTCCTCTTCCCTTAATAATTTTTTATGCCCTTTATATCTTGTCATTTTGCAGATAAAGCAAATACATTCTTGGCTGCCGCGAAATTCTCTAGCAATTTCTAAATTTTGAAAATTTGGCAATTGTGGCTATGCAAAAATACCGTTTTTACCATATTAAAGTAGGTAATTTTGAATCAGTTGAAGTTAAAGTTTTCGTTTGAAAAAGTCTGCAGCAATTTTTGTATTTTCTCAGAAACCCTAAACTCTGAATTTTTCGATTACCAAAAAGAATTTTGTCTCCACAGCCAGCACATACCTTCTTTCGATTTTCTTCATGGCTTAACTTAAATTTCGGTTTAATTTTTATTTTAAAATACTATTTTTAACTTTATAAAGTATACATTAAATAAACAACTAAAGCAAAATGTCACTTGTAACGTATAGCATTTTTTTCATAACCACCTTAATTATTGTTTTACAAAATTTGCAAGTTGTAATTATTTCATAGACAAACTTCCAGTATTTTTTGTTATAAAAAATATTTAAGATATAAATCTTCGTTTTTTTGTTATGTTTTGTTTTGAGTGGTAAACAATAATAGGTGACTCAATAAATTAATACTGGGGAGTAAAGTAATTTAAATGATACAAAGTTTATTATTTTGCTTAATTTTGTTAAAATTGTACAGGTGGTTTTAGTACAATAATTGCAAAATAATATATAGAAATAGAAAAACAAAAAGTTTGCAAAACTTTAAAATAGGATCAGCTGGGATTTTGATAAATACATGTTTGTGTTACCAAAAGGGCCTATAATCAAAATATGCTATCAGTTTTGGTTGGCATTTTTGTTCGTCCTATACTTAAGTTTTGACCACCGTCTTTACCCTAACATTAAATAATATTAATCATTTTTTTTATATTTCAGTGTTTTCAGTGGCGGCGTTATCCGGCGAAGGCATAACTGTCGGAGCACACAGACTTTATTCGCACAAGTCATTCAAAGCGACTTTTCCCTTAAAGTGTATTCTTATGGCAGCACAAACTATAGCTGGACAGGTAATGTACTCAAAATTTTATTTCTACTTCCATCTTTAAAACGTCCATTATCGTACATGTTTCCATGACTAAACGATCTTTTAAATACACTTTGACAAGCTGCAGTCTTAAGTTGGTTGACTTTTTTCAAATGCCATGGCATGCATTCATTCGTTAAAAGAATGTGTCTTTTTTGTAAAAAAAATAATTAAAATTTGCTGCAATCCTAAGCCACGGGTTCTAAGGGTCCGGTTGTCATACAATTTTCTTTATTATGTTGGTATACATGCCCCCGAAGTATGATAAAAACTTTAGCTGTTTTCATTGTTTACTTTGTCTGTGGCAGCCGCTAAGGTTAGACGTGTTTTATGAGCTCGGCGATTTTCGTTCGTTAAAAGAAATGGATCAAAGAATTTGTATCCAATTTTGCTTAAAAAATGAAATAAATTCTGTGAAATGTTAACAAAGGCCTATAGTGAGTCTGCTATAAGTAAAAAAAGAGTTTACAAGTGGTATAAGAGTTTCCAAGATGGCCGTGAAGACGTTGAAAATGACGAACGCCCCGAACGCACAAGCACATTAACAACCGATAAAAACATGAAAAAAGTGGAAGAAATGGTTATAAACCATCAGAGAAGTCGCTGATGATGTTGGTATATCGATTGGCTCATCCCATGAAATTTTTTCGAATGTTTTGGGTATGAAACGCGTGGCAGCAAAATTTGTTCCAAAATTTTTAAATTTTGAACAAAACAATACTGTAATGATGCCTTAGCCTCCATATTCGCTAGACATGCCTCTGTCTGACTTTTTCCTATTCCCAAAAATAAAGAGAACCTTAAAGGGCCGTCGTTTTGCAAGCATAGATGACATTAAAAGCGCATCGCTGAAAGAACTAAAGGCTATCCCAAAGATCGAGTTTTAGAAGTGTTTCGAGTATTGGAAGAAGAGCTGGCACATGTGCATAATATCCAATGGGGACTTTTTTGAAGGCGACAACATGTAGACGAATAAATAAATATTTGTTTCAAAAAACGAAAATTCCCGATATTTTCTGAACACACCTCGTATATCATTTACATTCATACATCAAAGAGTAAAAGTGAAAACCATGGATTGTTTTAAAATAGTACAAAATAAAATTTTACTGTTTACCTATCTTATTTTTAGTTAAAAAAAGCATTACTAATATCTGCTAATTTGCTTTCCTACCAGTGCCAATGTAATCATGATTATGTGTAAAGTTTAACAAAATAAATTAATATTTGCAACCAGTAGCGTATCAATTAAAATCGACATTAAAAATGTTATTTTATGGAGCATCTGGGTAAATATATTGAGATACAAAATGGTTATAATTTTTAATTTTTAATACTATTTTATATTTGAATCGATAGCTTTGGATGTGTTTAATTTACTTAGTGAACTGATATTTTTAGTATGCTTTTACTACCTCAGATATTTGAAAACATATAGGTTAAACTAGAAAGAGTAACAGTCACGGAGGATAGGTTTTAGTTTTTTAAAACATTGTAAAATATAATTAATTGCGGTTAAAAATCTTGAAGCTGAGCTGTAATATCTACTTAATTATGAAAGATCAAAACACAATAAAAGTGTAGGTCAAACTCATTTAGTTTTATTAAATATCAAGGGGTAACACCATTGGGGGACATTTCGTGAGTAACCAAAAAATTTGTCATCCTTTAATGACTAAAAATGAAAAATGTAATTTCTGTTAATTTCCTATGTTATTTTAATAAAAAAAAACATAGGCCACTTTATTGTTACACCACTGGATCAGTTGCAGGTTGCACAAATTGAGATCGTTTAAATAGCATCTGGTCAAAAAACTCTTGCAAAATATGTTTAAATTTTGACACCTAGGTAAACAAATAAAATTAAACTTATGAGAAATTTCTATTAGCTCAAACAATCGAAATATCATTTTTTTACAGCGTTGTTTAAAAGTTTCGCTTGAAAAAGCAATTTAAATTAAATTTGATTGTTTTTGTTTTGTATGAGTGATTGTCAATTTGTTTAGGTTCGTTTTATTATGAAGCATATATGCTTTTATTACATTTCAATTTCAAGCAGCCGAATTAAGATACACAGTAAAAAGTGGCATTTGCTGTTTTAAACAAATTATCTTGACAGTTTGTTTTTGTATTTGCAATCCCTGCTTAAAATACCCCATAGAGACCCTGTTCAAACCGATAGATATTTGTATCGGAATGTATGGTGTTTCTATAGGGTGTATCGGTATGTATAGGACCCATAGTTGGGATTTATGGTTGTTCTATAGGGATATCCACCCTTGATTTATTTGCTATTGGTTTCAATGGGGAAAATACACATAAATGTAGAAATTACTTTTTTCCCCATTGGTCCCTATAGGTTTTAATAAAATTTTGTCAAATGTTTTATGGTTGCTCTATAGGGATATACCCATATATCCTTCATTGAGTTATTTTCTATCGGTCTCAATAGGGAAAATGTAAATGGTATGGTGTGCCTATGGGTAATTACCTATACATTTTTTATCGGGCCGTATCCGGAAAAAACCGTGGACAAATGCACATATTGAATCCGGTAGCGCCCGATAGATTATTTTGTATAGGTCTCTATGGTGTATTTTAAGCAGGGATATACATTCAGCCAGATCACTTGAGTACAGATTTTGAAGACTAATTAACTTAAAAGTTAAAAGTTTTTTTTGTCGCTCATTATAAATTGGAACGTTTTCTTTCAAAATTCATCAGATTTAATGCGAAAAGAATATGTTTATTTTTTCACTCTCAGTATCGCTTGTATTATTTCAGAATTGCATGTACATTTGGGTCAGAGATCACAGGCTGCATCACAAATACAGCGACACAGATGCTGACCCCCACAACGCAAACCGCGGCTTCTTCTTCTCCCACATGGGATGGCTGATGAGCAAAAAACACCCAGCTGTCATCGAGAAAGGAAAACTAATCGATATGTCCGATTTGGAAGCCGACCCACTGATCATGTTTCAGAAAAAGTAAGCTTAGATTTTAACACAATTAATGTTGCTGAATAGGGTAAACCACCCCTGATAGCAAAATTTTATTTTAAGAATCTTCTAAGAAGATATGACCCGGAATAATGGAATATTCTTAGAAACTTCCCTTATTGCTAAGAATGTTCTTAGGGACTTTTAAAACATTCAATAGATACCCTTTTAATGATGCAATTAGGTTCTTAAAAGCTTCTAAAAATCTTCCTAAAAAGCATCCCAAGAACATTTTAAGAATGCATTTTTGGAATGTTCTTAGAAGGTTTCTTATGGAACTTCTAGGAAGCTTTTGAGAATATTCCCAAATATGTCAGATACCCACGTTCTAATATGTTGTATTCTACTTTCGTAAAATTCTTCAGGAGACGACAAATACGCCTCACTGTCATAATATGATAGTGAAATGTATTTGTTGTCCCCTTAAATTTTGCGACATATTAATATAATATAATATATTATATTTATTTAAAAATATTAAATAAACAATTTGACCTCTAAACCATAAGTTGTATGACATTATTTCATAAAAAGTAAAATTGGAAAATTTTGTGGGTTAAGTCAGATTAGATTGAAGTTGAAGATAGCTTATTATACCTAAAAATGTTAATTCAGAAATAAAAAATCGGTATACAAATTAATAAATATTTATTTTTAACATAAAATAAAACATTTATAGTAAAAGTATTTTTGTTATCGAATATTGTTTTAATTTGACAAATAACTATAAAAAAATATTTTGGATTGTGTTACTAATTAGGTACTTAAGTATGGGTATAAGTATATTTTACTATTATATAGGTAACTGAATTAAATATGCTTAACAGGAATATTCCAGGAATATTCCTAAATGAACTTTTTATAGCAATTACTTTCTTAACATTCTAAGCATGTGTTTAGAGTAGACTAATTTTTACCACTAAAACTTTGCACCTTCTAAGAACCTGCCTATAGGCCAGTGAGAATATTCTTAGGATTATGCTTGATTTCTTTTAAGCATGTTCTTTAGAAGAAATATAGCATGATCCTAAAATATTCTCACTGGAAGGTTTAAAAAACATTCTTATAATAAAGTGTGCTATCAGGGTACTTACTCTCTAAAAATTAATGTCACAGCGAAAAAGCAGCCACTAATAATTTTCGTCAACAGCAATTTGTATCCAGGACATTTAGCAGTCAGTTCCTATGAAATATTTTTCGCTGAATCCGAAAATGTCGTCAAAAGTTATAAAAGGTGTTGAAATATAATCAATTTTACATATAATATGGAATTGCCCTGGCGAAAATGAAATGTGCAAAAAGTGTACAAAATTATTTGAGAACAATGTGCCAACAATGTGCAATCTTTTAAAAAAATTATGTGCGGATTGTGGGAAATGGAACATGAAACAATGTGCAAAACCAAAAATTTTAAAGTGTGAATAATCACTGGACAATGTTCTAAACTTTAGAATCTAAAGGGAACTCCTTTTGATTTTTCACATTGTTTGCACACTGTTTCTTGCCACCTGTGTGCCTATTACAAAAACTGATTCTTTTTGGTGACCTATAAAGTCTTTTAAATTTACACTTAATTGAAAAATAAATATCCTTATAATAGTATTAATCAAATAAATATTTTTTTCAAAAAAATTAAAAAAAAATACCCACAATGTAGGTCCTACATACTGTATTTTATTAAGAAAAATACCTGCACTGATCTTAGCAATAGGCCGAGAAGCGATACATAAGATGGAATCTACCTCACCTTTTAAATAAATGTTGTACCCCAACTCAAGCGAGATATATCTAAAATGTGCTTAAACTGTTGAGTGATCGCAAAAACTGTACAAACAATGTGCTATAAAAAGGTGTAATAAAAGCGTCATAAATGAGAAATATTAAAGCGTGCTAACAGTGTGTATAAAATGTGACTTGCGTAAGATAGACTGAAGCTTTGCAAAATGTCTTTAAACAATGTACTAACACTGTGCAAACAATGTGCTAAAATATAATGTAGTGAACAAACTTAATTATTTCAAAAAGTGTGAAATTACCACAAAGTAGCGTGTATGCACATTGTTATAAAGACTTGTACTCCAAATACACACTTATTGCACACTTTTCATGCACGCTTTATTTTCGCCAGGGTGACTATATCTCAAAAACTACTTGACGTTTATAGTTTTTGACGGTCTTTTCGGATTCAGGGGACAATTTTACATAGGAAGAATTGTCCGGGATATAAATAGAGTATGATATTGTAATAATAATAGAAATTTACATTTTTTATAAATAAATTACCCTATCAAATATTTGTTTAACATTAACAATATTATTATGAATTCAGATACTACAAGCCATTGTACTTCATCTTTGCGATGGTATTCCCAATTGGCACTCCCATCTTGCTATGGAATGAAACTCTGTACAACTCTTTCGTCATCAATTTCTTCAGCAGATATGTCTTCATCCTGCACATCACTTGGTCAGTAAACAGTCTCGCGCATTTCTTCGGGACAAAGCCCTTCGATCAATTCATGCTTCCGGTGGAAAGTTGGCTGGTGTCTTTTCTCACTTTCGGAGAAGGATGGCACAACTACCATCATGCATTCCCATGGGACTACAGGGCGTCAGAGATAGGGGCCAAATTCAGCATCACCACCAAAGTGATAGAGTTCTGCGAACGCATAGGATGGGCCTACGACCTGAAAACAGCTCCTTACAGCATGGTGGAGCAGAGGTCCATCAGAACAGGCGATGGGAGCCACCCAATGTTCAGCAAAAAGACCAAAGACTTGCCTGTGGATGAGTACAACCTCAAAAAGGTTAAACCTGATGTTCGTCAGAGAACCGCAGCTTTGGGTTAACATTTCATTGTATCGCCTTCCACTTACCACTCAAAATAATTATAATAATCATTCTCTCAGTCATATTTATTTTTGCCAATAGTATTATAAAAAGTACATGAACAATGTTCATTGAACATGATTCACACATAAAATAGTATAGTGGTGGGCCTATACAAAGTAGTGTTATAGAGATATCTGCTCAAAAAACATATTATATTCATGAGGCTGATATTAGACTGCCGTTCATTTGTTAAGAGTTGTGATAGCATCCAGGGTCGACGATGTTGTATATAGTTCGTGCTTTGTTTGTAAATAGATTAGTTATAGTATTATATATTTATATATCTTATATATTTATGTATAATATATCTACATTATATCATAATGTAATGATTTAAAGGTTTATTATATTTTTTTAATAAATATATCGATATATTGCTTAATAGATGTTTTTATTTAAATCCTACATCTTTTTAGACAGTCCATGAACGTTATTTTAACTATGATTTCGCGTAAAAATCGAACAAATTTTGGACATTTGTTTGCAAGTTATGCCAGAATTGAATATATTTTTTAACCTTGTTTCTCCATTTAAAATCACTTTTATTTAAAAAATTATTGAATTTTTTTCAAGTTTATTTAGATATGGGTGATTCATCAGTCAATAGAGTAGGTATTTTAATATTTTTTGTAAATATTTTAGTATATTACAAAAGATACAGGTTTTTTTACCTTGTCCACCCAATATTAATGTATTTTTTTAAAAGCACGTTTGTATAAAAACATAATAAATATTCAAAACATCAGTACCTTGGCGTGTCACAACTCCTGAATCAAATATTTGAGTGATTTTATTTTAAAACATATTCAATTTATCTTAAATCCCAGCAAACAGAACCACGTTTTAATCACGTTTTTTTTTCGTCCCATTTCGCCGAAAAGACGTCTTTTTAGGACGTAAATATCACGTCACTATGACGTTCAAATGGCACTCTTCTGAGACGTCTTTTAATTACGTAATATACTCGTCTTTTAACTACGTAATATACCTGTGTCTTGGTATCGTATTATTTACGTATAAAGGTAACATGCAAATAAAAGTATATACCATGAAAGAAAAATTTATTTTATCACATTTAACAAACATAATACAACAAAAAACAGTCTTTATAAAATTATTAAAACATTCTTAAATATATAAATTTTTTTTAAACATAAACAGATAATTTTAGCTAACAGTCTAGGCTGTTCGAAAACAAT
This sequence comes from Brassicogethes aeneus, assembly GCA_921294245.1. NCBI lineage: Eukaryota > Metazoa > Arthropoda > Insecta > Coleoptera > Nitidulidae > Brassicogethes > Brassicogethes aeneus. The sequence continues at coordinate 54,333,485 of OV121137.1, forward strand.
TTTGTAAATGATGAAAAAGAGACAATGTGAAAGTTACAGCTCTTAATATTAATATTAAGAGGTGCCGCATCGCAAATTTCAATTTCCCATTTGATTAACAGGGAAAACTTTGGATTTTTTGAACTCATTAATGGATAGTCACATTCATAAGGCCGTAGCATATCCTTGTAGGGAATTAAACGCTGTACAAAAAAGGACTCTAGAATTAATAATTAATTATTACATAAAGTTATTGTTGACTGCAACAAGCTGATACCGATCTATTCATAGATTGATCAGTGCTCTAACATAAATTCTACCATTAAAAAACAATTCTACTTACCAGTTTCAAAAAACAATCTTTTGACCGCACAAGTTTTCCAATTGGCGCCTGTTTTCTCCTGTTTTTGAAGTGCTAAATTGTATTTATGTTGTTGTTTATATGGTGGCCATTGTACATGTTTTTTTCTCGGAGTCAGCCATCTATTGCATACAACAGCTACTCCTTCATCGTTTTCAAATTCAATGCCAACAAACATGTTAACTATAGCTATTTAACTAGAAAAGGCACTATAAAACACATCACTCTCAAAAAAGAAATACAAACCATTTAAATAATGCCCACAAAACACAATATATATCAATAGTATTGATTCAATACTCAATAGCAATAGACCAAAACAACGCTAGGCTGGCAACATAAATAATAGGACCACGCCGAGATAAAGAAGCCGCCTACTTGGCCTACTCGGCGCGCGGTTTTACAGCCCGCGAAATTTGAAAATATCATTTTTAAAATACTTGGTTTCCATTAAAAAAAGTGAAAAAAAATATACAATTAAAAAATATAAATGTATTGATAAATATAAGGGTTTAATTTTAAAATCAATAAATAAAACAAAAGATTTTTTAATAAACTTATAAAAAAAAATGTATTGCAAAGTACCTAACAATTAATAAATCTTTTGTTTTATTTATTGATTTTATAATTATAAAATTGTAAATTTATAATATTACAATAAATACAACATCAAAATAAGGGTTTATTGCAAAAATTGTTAAGTTATTTAAAATTTAAAATAAACACATAAAACAGATGATATAATAAAATTATTAATAATAACCGTTTTTAAGCAATACTTAATTATTTATATTGTTTGTTTGTTTATTTAAAGTGATCATAAATAGAATACGTACCGTGCCTAAAAAAATGGATTAATATGGACATGTTATTCAAGGAGAAAAAACGTGTTTTTGAAGTAAAAAAACATTTTTTTTATTGCTGCAACAAGAATATAATTGTTGTAATACAATATAATTGTTAAAATACAATATAGTGATTATTATTAAGCGAAAACTAATTAAATTATGCTTGTTTAGTACGTCAAGAAAACACGTAATAGTTACGTAAAATAGTATACGTGATTTGACCACCTAAAATCAACGTGTTAATCACGTACTCGTCGCGGATCTGTTTGCTGGGATTTTTCAATTTAACTACAAACTATAAAACATTAAATAATGTATTTTTCATATTTTATCATAGATTCGAATAATAGCGATTTTTAAAATTGTTAATCTTTGTACTCACTTTTACCCGTCAGTTCTGTGTCCAATGTTAAAATTCAAAATTCCTGCGAAATATTGAAGTTTAAACGTCAAGTCCTCTTTTTAACTCAAGTGTTGGTAAAAAATTACCTACAGAGCCCGCTCTTTGCACGACATTCATCTTGAAAACAATGCAAGCGGCGAAGTTGTGGTAAATGCACGTTTAGTTCCAGTCAAAATTTCAGTACTGTGGTGAGTAGTTATTTTCTTACTTATATACATATATTTCATTGTAATTTATATAAGGCTATATGTGATTTGTTGATAAGTAGCATCCACTAAAAAAAAATTTCAGTAAAATACTTAATTCCGAATTATAATCTCAAATTGGTATCCCATTCATCAGTACCGTGTCGTCAGTTCCATGTTCGATGTTTCGGTTATCTTTTTTCGCAAATTTCAATTTAAATTCTGCTAGCGCAGAACTTGTTTATTTAATGTCATTATAAACTCATACAAATTTGGCGTGGGTCCCATAACTAATAGTTGAGATATCGGTGTACCCAAAATCAACCAGCCGCCACTGATGTGTGGTATTATTTGATTTTAAGATATTTAATGTATATATACATTAAATATTATAATATGCTCAAAGTTGCAATAAATCTTATATTTTCCAATAAATTATGTATTTAAATAGTACCCTGGTATACTCGTCACTTCCCTTGCATTCAAATTTAGAAAACACAGATATTTCAGAAACTGTTTGAAAAAGTGACTGGCCTTGTCTGGAACAAAATGCTGTTTAATTTTGTCCGAAAACTATTTAAACAAAATGAGGTCAAAAGTTGCCCAACTTTTGTAGAATTACCCATATATGTATATTTTTTATTCAGTTGTTTTTCGCTTTTTTGTAATTAGTTATTTTGCTTTTGTTTCTAGAGAAACGCAAACGATATGGATTTAAAACTTTAATGGCGTATACAATTTGATTTAGACTATACCTAAAGTCAATAGTTTTGAAGATATTAATTTTTTTCGTTAAAATATTGCTGAATGCAAGTTAACCAAAAATAGCCATAGCAATATGCTATACTTAATTATTAATAAAAGATACAACAATACTTATTTGTATAAAAATGACAAAATGTACTAAACTAAACATTTATGAATACTGCTACTGCTAATTCAAAACTGATCCTGGCCACAGAAACATCATTTGCATAAAAAAGTTTATATATCAAATAATAGTCAAATATCAATACTTTAACGTGTTATACTCAAATTTATAAAACAAAGTTGCTTCTTCGATTATTTACCCTTTAAAAATTGTTAAATTTTAAATTAAATTATCACCTGAGCCCCCTGACGTTAAAATCTAAATAAAAAAGTTAATGAAAAAATGAAATTTCTTTATTTTTAACACAGCGAAGAAAAAAAAATAAAAGCAAAGTTGTCAATGCACGAGATTTTTTTTTGAAATTAGTAGTTAGAGGTATCAGTTTAATTGTATGTGTAATTTGAGTTGCCTATGTTCTTAAGAACGTAAATATAAAAATAAATAGTTGGAATACTACTTTTCTGGTCAAAACTTATTTGTAACCTTAATAATTGACCAAAAGCCTTGTTTTTTTATTTTATTTTGAAATAAATGTTCTACAAAAAAAGTGTTTTATTTTTTTTTCGTAAAAATATCCATTTAAAAGATATCTTAGTTCTTAAACAAAATATATATTATTCAAAATTTTATAACTCACAGAATAGTTAGAATTTTGAAATACGTAGAGCATATTTTTGTTGGAAATTAACTGATATACAAAAAAGTTTTGTTTAATATAACGTACGAGGTGTGTTCAGAAAATATCGGGAATTTTCGTTTTTTGAAACAAATATTTATTTATTCGTCTACATTAATGTTGTCGCCTTCAAAATAGTCCCCATTGCATATTATACACATGTGCCAGCTCTTCTTCCAATACTCGAAACACTTCTAAAACTCGATCTTTGGGATAGCCTTTAGTTCTTTCAGCGATGCGCTTTTAATGTCATCTATGCTTGCAAAACGACGGCCCTTTAAGGTTCTCTTTATTTTTGGAAATAGGAAAAAGTCAGACAGAGGCATGTCTGGCGAATATGGAGGCTGGGGCATCATTACAGTATTGTTTTTGGCCAAAAATTTGGTTCAAAATTTAACAATTTTGAAACAAATTTTGCTGCCACGCGTTTCATACCCAAAACATTCGAAAAAACTTCATGGGAAGAGTCAATCGATATACCAACATCATCAGCGACTTCTCTGATGGTTTATAACCATTTCTTCCACTTTTTCCATGTTTTTATCGGTTGTTAATGTGCTTGTGCGTTCGGGGCGTTCGTCATCTTCAACGTCATCACGGCCATCGTGGAAACTCTTGTTTTACTTATAGCAGACTCACTATAGGCCTTTGTTAACATTTCACAGAATTTATTTAATTTTTTAAGCAAAATTGCATACAAATTCTTTGATCCATTTCTTTTAACGAACGAAAAATCGCCGAGCTCATAAAACACGTCTAACCTTAGCGGCTGCCACAGACAAAGTAAACGATGAAAACAGCTAAAGTTTTTATCATACTTCGGGGGAATGTATACCAACATAATAAAGAAAATTTTATGACAACCGGACCCTCCGAACCCGCGAAATTTAACAATTCCCGTTATTTTCTGAACACACCTCGTATATCTGTATGAAAATGTTTTTTTTTTAACTTTTTCCCTAAATGTAAGGGTTTTTCTTTACATTGGTTTTTTATTTTTTTGATCAGATAAAGTTGACTTTTTGGACTTTTGGCCAGACCTAAAGAAGCGCATTTTAATCCCGGCGCATCCGCCACTTTTGAAAGTATTTTTAATGAAATTTAGTATAAGGTCAGTTGGGGCAAGTTGGAACTTTTTTTTTTACTTTTTTTAAGTGAAATATCTTTGCATAGAGGGTAAACCAAAACTTGACGTTGCAAAAGAAGAGAGTTTACTTCCAATGCGAGTATAACATTTGATAAGATCGCTAATGATATGACCATTAGGCACTGCCTGATGCGAAAAATAAAAACAATAATGATATGAAATTAAATTTGATTTTGAAACATCATCATAAAAGTTAATTGATAAAATTTGACCATTGCATGTCTATTAGCTTAAATCTGTGTGCAAGTAACTCCTTAATGATATCCTAAATAATTTTAAATACGTAATTGTACCCCACTATGACGTAAATGGTGTATTATCTGTAGTATAATTTTAATGCGTTGAGATAGCCAACGAAAAAATGTTTATATAAAACTAGATTTACAAAACATTTTTTGTTTAAAATAAAAAAAAAAAATAATGGGACATAGCTTTTAGAAGTAGGTTATTTTCCTTTATAAAAATATGGTTTTAAATCAGATGACATTTTTTAAATAAAATTTGTGTTTTAAATTTATATTATGTCATTATGTATATATCACTTTTGGATTACCTTTAGCATGCTGAAGGTTTAATTTTCCGGATATACCTATAAGTACAAACTCTTAATGACTAATCGAGATACCTGTCCATGACCATGGAATTAAAACTGGGTTAATGATAAGTGCATATGGCAAAACAAATCACATAAAAGTAAATTATGATTAACATACAATAATAGTATATTATTATACGAGAGATAATGCGTATAATCTCGAGTGTAATACTACACTTTATCTACTTCGATAAGTAGATAATTAAATGATCATCAAAAATAAATAAATAAAATCTGACATCTATCAAACAGTGAAAGTAAGGAAAATGTTTTATGGGCATTCCACGGTAAAGTCTCCACCCGAAATTAAGTTAAATCTAGTGTGCTGGCAAAACTAAAAGGTCAGTACAATTGTATTGAGATAATATTAGTATATTATGTATCAAGTTTGATAAACGCCATTTTATACACGAATTTAATTTAGGCACGAGCGAGCTTGCGAGCGAGTGCTTAAGTTAATGAGTGTATAGAAAAGTTTATAAACGAGGTCATACTATACTTTTTCTACGACAAATACTTATTATTATCTTAAAATGATTTAAATCAAAAATTTGTATAGAGCGCCATCTATGAAACAATAGGGGAATCTGTGTGTCACCGTCAAATGTCAAATTTTATAAAGGTTATAAATCGAAATGTATTTCTTGAAAATGGACAGTTTTTCACAGTTGAAGTAAAGAAAATGTTTTATGAGGACTTTACTGTGGAGTCCGTGCCCGAATTTAAGTTATAGTTTACTGCCGGCGAAATTAAAAGGTCAGTACAATGTTCATATAAACTTTTCAAATATTGGCGTTGAGAAACTATTTAATACTTTTGTATTTTTTTATTGAGATAATAAAATAATTTTTACATTTAGTATTATTTTTACAAGAAAGGCAATTTATTTTAACGATTGTATTACATTTGACAACTGCCAACTAACTTTAAACTAATTTCAGCCCGTGACTAATAACCTGTTGCTAACTTCAGCCCGTGACTAAAGCGCCATAAAGCCGCAACTTGCCAATGTGTATTTAAAAGGTCACTTAGAGTCATGGAAACATGTACAATAAAGGGCGTTTTAAAGGTGGGAGTAGAAAAAATAATTTTTACATTAGTAATTATTCTAGGTATAAAATCTTATTGCCAACCATTCGTTGACAAACTTAATTATTAATTAAATTAAATAGTTATGAAATAATAATATTAATAATGTCTGGAAAACCATATTTTTAGTTAAATTGCTTTGTTTTAAGGATATAAAATATTATTAAAATATTGGCGGATGCTAGATGGTATACAACAATATCTATGAATTGTTTTTGACTTGGGTTTCTCCCAACACATCCTTGTAATGTATTTTATCTTCTAACATAATATAATATAAATATTTTTAACCTCAACTCTGCCCTGATAAGTTATTTATTATTGTATTAATTTAGTTATTACTATAGTATTATATTATATAGTATTATAATACCATTGATTAAGACTCAACGCTAATACAGTATACTGTAAAAAAATAGACTCTAAGCAACACTTATTAGAGTTCACACAGGTCCACACTAAATAGTGTTGTTTTATAACACTACAATTAGAGTTAATTTGTAGTGTAATTTTCCCAAAGTAAGCAAGTATGATTTAACACTGAGGATAAAGTAATTTTACACTGTATTAAAAAGTGTTAATTTACTTAAAATCGTGTACTTCTACACTTCCTGGGTAAAATCCCACTTTTGTTCAGTGTAAATTAATTAACACTACTTTGGAAAAGTTCTAATTTTAGAAAGGTACTTTTACTCTTTTAGTGCAAACTTCTAGTGTAAATGAACACTATTATTGGCAGTGAATAAAACGAAAAGGTCAATAAAGAGAAACATTTATTTGGAACAAAAATCTATGACAATTATCAAAATCGGTGCCTTTTAAAATATAATTTTATATTTGAGTCGTATGGCGGGCTTAAGCAAAATGGTTCCTTAAAACGTAAAAGTTTTAGATCAATGCAATGTTTTACTGGCTTTCAACTTGTAAGCAATCTTGAGAATTTATCAGCAATCCATTTTTCTGTTATAAAAAATGGGTGATCCCATTGGTGGAGAGGCGTCAGGCGGCTGTATGTCGGGGATTTACCACACGTGTACAAATTTTCCATAATATAAATAAAAATGTAGGTATAGGTTAATATAACAACCATTACGCTTGAAAATAAAAAGTAAATTAAGTGTGTATGTATTTATATTATTAAGTACCCGACCTACCCTAAATTATTGATATATAATATAGGTCGGGTATGGACTTTTAAAATATTGGTATTTATTGAGTATTAAGGCTTAAAGAATAATAATACCAAAAAATAAGAATGTCCCCTTATGGATTCACCGTAATTAAAATCTAACTGAACAAAAATGCCACACTTCTACAACGCGGTATCTCCGGATATGCACTGCCTAGGTAGATAGGTACCAACCAAACATTTTAAAACGCATTTCGGTTATTACCAGTTTTTTCAGTCTATTTTGCCACTATTGGTGTAATTTAACTTTAATTGTGATACAATGTGCACTAGTAGTGTAAAGAAAAAAGAGCTCTTAGTAACATTATTCATTGGTACCAATGAATAATGTTCATATTCTTTAAATGTGTTTAATAAAGTTAATAAGCACTAAATGCTACCTAGTGTATTTTGTAGTGTAACTTTTACACTTACAAATCAACTCTAATATTTTTACCCCTACACTACAAAATTTACACGGGCAATTTTTTTTACTGTGAATTTTATTAACAGTAAAAAAAGTTTATTCTGTAAATAAAAATAATCTCATTACTTTGACAAATCGTAGGTTTTTGTCCCAATAAGACACTGAAAATTTAATAAAAAAGGTACCTTAGGTGGTACATTTTTTTATAGCCATTACAAATTTAAGTTAAATAATATTATTTTATTAATCGTTTACAAAATTAGTTTCATTATCAATGCGTGTACCTACCACAGAAACAGGTTGAATAAATAGCCAATTTGACCTTTTTTGTTACTTTTCCTATTAATAAAACAGTGATAAAACCTTTAAATTAATTGTAACAACTACAAACTATATTGATCTTACTTCTGATAAAAAATCTTACCTCGCATTGTCAATTTAATATGTTCCTTAAGTAATTTATATCGCAAGGACTATAAAATAAGGACAAAATAACGAAAAAATGCAGATAGTGGGTTAACTTGACATTCAAAAGAAAAAATATTATTAAAAACATTAAATTAATACCAACTTTTCAACCATATTTTTCAGCTCATATGTTAATTACCTTCGGTATTAACAATTAAATGTGTCCGTATGTACAATTTCTGGGAAATTAAGTGAATTATTATCCAGGATGTTGCCATTCTAGCCGGATACTCATCTATTTTATGTATGAGTAATAGAAAAATAGAAAACATTAGCATACTAGTTTTGAGAATTTTAATTTTTTTTAATAATTTTGCTCACAAAAACTTTTGTTTTCGCAATATTGTAAAAACACCGTTTTTTTTTAAATACAAACATTGAAATTTGCATACATTTCAAAATTAAGTTTAATATCGAGGGGGTGCTACCCCCTAAGAATTTGAATAGGGAAGGGGTATCGAGTAATACAATATTTTAAAGGTCATTTGTTTGCGACTCATCCCTAAACTGTATTTTTTTTGGAGCAAAAACTCCATATTTTTATAAAATACAAGGCCTACAGAATAAACTTTCTTTACTGTTAATAAAATTCTCATTTACTATAATGAAGCAGCAATGTTGAGCTTTTATAAAAAAAATGTTCATCCAACAAAGTAATAGTTGTTATCATATTGCCATGGCAATAAGAAATACTTTATGATTATATTAAATCTTTGTCGAACTTAAAATGTTTTGGTTAAACCTATAGTTGTGTGTGAATTGCGCTTTGTTGATTTTACTATGGCAAATTTGTCTTTTTTAAATTACTATCGTTGTAATTCAAATTAATTTTATTTCAGTTAGAAAATCTTTTTTAATAGCTCACGTTAAAAACAATAACAAAAATATTTTATTGCTATAAAAATACTTTTTTAATATTTACTATTGTTTTGCAATGGTAACAAAATTTTTGTTATTTCCCTTAAAAAGAGGGGGAAAGGGCCAGCGCTCTCCTTGGTGAACATAACTTTATAATCCAGTCTGTGTTATAAACTTATTGATTTCACTTGTGCGAGTGAAGTGTGGTAAAATTTAGCATGATAAAAATATCAAAAAGATCACTAAGAAAATTAAAATTTCGGCGTTTTCTAAAAGAAACATTTAAGGTCTATTATATAAATTTTATTAATATTAAAAAAAAAGTTTTATTTTAAACGAAAAGGGGTTTGTAAAATTTACAAAATTTCTATAAATAAGACCATTAGGGTTACATTAATACTACACTCTTAGAAAAGACCTGGTATTTGCAATGAAAATTTAGTTCCCAGAACCAATTTTATTAGTGAAAATAGGCACAACAAAAAAATATGTTGTGGGAACTAATACAAATTTGTTTTTACAGTTTGTTGTCGGAACAGCCAATATTGGTAGCTCCAACCAACAAGTTTAAGTGCATCGAAATTAGTTTTTTTTTCATACAAATAATTGATATTTAATGCAATCACATTAGTCTGTCATTTTAGCAGCGTCTAAGTTGTAACAACTGCACTTGCTATTTATCGCAACAAACATTGTATCATGCAGGAATTTATTTTTTAATTGAAATTACATGAAAAAAGGTACATTTAAAGAATTTAATAGTTGATATAATATAAATTTGTTTTGTATTGTAACTAAGTTATATTTAATATTAAATGCTAGCAACAACAAATTGGTATTATTCCACAGTACATACCTGCTTAGTAAATATAACACTTTTTGTGTAAATATTATAAAAAATAGAGAAAGGAAATTCATGCCCGTTCGTTTTATAAATATTTATTATAAATTAAAAAATAACAATATTACTGAAAACACCAAATTTTGGTTTAAACATTATAACAAAAATTAATAATTACTATAAGAAAACATTTATAAATATTTTAACAATAAAACAAAAACGATTCTTTGGTAAATATACACAGATAGGTACATTAAGATGAAAGTTGACTATACTTCTTCAATAAACCGTGATGTTTACGTGAAGTGCAAGCCTTTGTTTAACAACTTAACAATGATTCTTAGGTACAACGTAACATACTTGCATGATAACAGGGGTAAGAATTCGAAATTCCGACGTGATGGAGACTTTTGGTGGGCACCATTGGATTCAGGAGGCCATTTTCAGTCGGTATGGCATTTTCACATTTTTGAATTTTTTTTCGGACCCCAAAACTACAATAGTGTAATTAAAGGAGTGCAATAATAATACCTAACCTTTAAAAACTGGAACCAATTCAGGTAAACCCCATGTTCCTAATAAATCTGCTAGGTACTTCAGTCCGCTCATCCATATTATTTGTTCGAGATATCTATAAGTAACCAACACATAAGAATATATTCTTATATATATGAATAGTTAAAAATTATGTCGCCACTGAATTTACAGGGGCAAATGACTAATTGTAATAAACTAGTTTCTTACCTAAAATATACACAACACACGAGCTGATACACAAATACAAAAGAACAAACACCACCGTCTGGACGCCGTGCAACACCGTTTGTTTACAGGTTAAAAGTAAAGCACGCGCCGGGCTGGACAAATCGCGCGCGAAATGCACAAAGTTTGCAGTTGCATTAACCTACAGAGACAACATCCCCAACTGACACTTTGTTTCACACCGCTGGTGTCTTAGCTGTATGAAAAGTGACGCATAGTTTATACAACCGAACCGTTAGTTCCACGGACTAATTTCAGTCAGTTGAGAATGTTACTTAAATATTTGGTCCAACAAAAACATTTTACCGCCGAAATGATTTTTTTGAGATAATGTTGTCAATACTTCTAACCAACACAAAGTTTCAGTTAAAATAACTTAATCGCCTTTTTGCAGTAAATAATACTCCACAACAAAACTAAATCTTTTCAGGTAATGATGCAAGCAGTTACAGATATAAAGGTACTGATTACAAAAAACAAAAAATGTTATTTTCTGCAACAGTTTTACCCCAACGATAATAAGTTAGTTACAAATACCAGGTCTTTTCTAAGAGTGTACAAAACGTTTTTGTAAACGGTATAGAAGTGTTTTTTTGGACAAATAATAATAACTATATTTATCAATGCCTTTCTGCATCTGGAAGAGTGTTTTTTTATAAACATAACGTAAATTTACTTTATAATTAATGCAAATGCTATTACTGACAGCAGAGTTTGTGGATAAATAATTTTTATAAAAATGATCTTCTTGTGCAGTAGAAGTGACGAAAATCCAATGTATACAAGAAAGGTTTAACATAGGCAGTAAATTTAATTTTAAAATAAAATATTCTGTCGTTAAAAAATCGCGTTAATAATTTATGCAAATTGGGGGGGACCTTCGTATGATTTATGAACAAAGGAAATGCCAATCAACATTAGATAGGATACTTACTTTTGAACCCTATGAGTTACTCTCTAAGATATATATTTGTAATTGAAACAGATAAGGCGGAAGAGCAATAGTAGGTACCTATGCACATACATACGAGGTGTGTTCAGAAAATAACGGGAATTGTTAAATTTCGCGGGTTCGGAGGGTCCGGTTGTCATAAAATTTTCTTTATTATGTTGGTATACATGCCCCCGAAGTATGATAAAAACTTTAGCTGTTTTCATTGTTTACTTTGTCTGTGGCAGCCGCTAAGGTTAGACGTGTTTTATGAGCTCGGCGATTTTTCGTTCGTTAAAAGAAATGGATCAAAGAATTTGTATCCAATTTTGCTTAAAAAATGAAATAAATTCTGTGAAATGTTAACAAAGGCCTATAGTGAGTCTGCTATAAGTAAAACAAGAGTTTAAAAGTGGTATAAGAGTCTCCAAGATGGCCGTGAAGACGTTGAAGATGACGAACGCCCCGAACGCCCAAGCACATTAACAACCGATAAAAACATGGAAAAAGTGGAAGAAATGGTTATAAACCATCAGAGAAGTCGCTGATGATGTTGGTATATCGATTGGCTCATCCCATGAAATTTTTTCAAATGTTTTGGCTATGAAACGCGTGGCAGCAAATTTGTTCCAAAATTGTTAAATTTTGAACAAAATTTTCGGCCAAAAACAATACTGTAATGATGCCCAGCCTCCATATTCGCCATGCCTCTGTCTGACTTCTTCCTATTCCCAAAAATAAAGAGAACCTTAAAGGGCCGTCGTTTTGCAAGCATAGATGACATTAAAAGCGCATCGCTGAAAGAACTAAAGGTTATCCCAAAGATCGAGTTTTAGAAGTGTTTCGAGTATTGGAAGAAGAGCTGGCACATGTGCATAATATCCAATGGGGACTATTTTGAAGGCGACAACATTAATGTAGACGAATAAATAAATATTTGTTTCAAAAAACCAAAATTCCCGATATTTTCTGAACACACCTCGTAAAAAAACGAAAAAAGTAGTTTCCGCGTAGTGACCTTTTAAATACACATTGACAAGTTGTGATTTTATGGCGTTTTAGTCACGGGCTGAAGCTAGCAAAAATGTAACGTAAATGCTAAACAATATCATTATTTGGCAATAACAACCAAATAAAGTCAATAGCTAATTCAATAAGTAAACATGTTAAATTAAAATTATTTTTATACATACAAATTTATAAACAACTGTCAAGCGATTATAATTTAAATTAATTATATTTTTATTTTGTTACAAACCAGTTCATTTGGATTTAGATAAACAAATTTCAAAAGTTGATTTTTGTTATACAAGATGAAGTGACGGCAAGATATCAATTCTGACTAAACCACTGGTATAAAATTCTAATAAATTTTCTTTTAATTGCACTAAAGTTTACTCTAAAGTTTAGAGTCTAAACTATTTACTAAACAATGGTACCTTTGATTTGATTTTTATTTTAAACATTAAATATTAAAATTAAATTATATATTGAATATTGAAGAATAAATATTGAACATTGAAGATATTGTTATCTTTGTTGTTTTAATAAGCATAGGTTTAAAACAATTCTGGCTCCTTCTTTGTTTTTTGTTGCTTTTGTATTCTGTTTCTTGTATGAGGGACCAAATGTAATCACCCATCATGGCTGCATCCCAAAAGCCGTGATACCGCCGCTCCATTTGCTGGTGAAAACGTTCTCCGTGCTCATCACTTACGTCGCCCAGATTGTCCGGGTTATTTACGCACATCTTTTACTCATTTTACACTTTTTATTAACTAAATAAAACCACGATAAAAATACCTTGTTGAAATATCAAAAAATAGCAGTGAAATGTCACTATTCCAACAGGAAAAACAAAAGAATTAAAGTTTGCGGAGTCATGTCAAATTTAAAATTTTAATAATGTTGTCGGTGAAAAAAGTACGTAAAAAACTCAAAAAATTCCAATTATGCACTTTATTTAGGTTTTCATTAAAGAATAAACATATTACAAAATAAAAGAAAAAAAATAAAATAAAAATCGTCATAAAGCTGAATTTTGGTCTTCCACTAAAAAATTCATAACTTCGCCATTTTTTCATGTATTTTTATCAACATTAGCTTGTTCTTTTTGTAAAAATGTCAAAAATGTCAGCTTCACGAAAAAAATTCAAACTGGAGTTATCTGTTTGATTTAAACCCTTCCCAGGACGATATGTAAATTTTCTACCTCAATTTTTGCCAAAAACAAATTTTTTAAGTTATTAAAATTGCTAGCGTCAAAATACTTAGACGAAATCAAAAGTAGATAAAAGAAAGTTTTAGAGGGCTCAAATGCCTTCAATTTAAGGGCTTGTTTGACCAAATCGTCTTTAGTGGGTCAAAATAATGGGATATGGTGGGCAGAATTTTTTTTCGATTTTGTAAACTAGTGTTATCTACAAATTTAAAAACCATAGGTAAACATTCTTCTTTTCAATGAAAAATCAAATATTAATTTTTTTTATAAATCAATAAAATTTTAAATTATATAAAAAACATAGACAATTTAATATAGGTTAGATTGTAAATTATTTTTGAAAATAAACTAAGATGACTGCATCTAAGCAATGCAAGTGTATTTTTTCCAGGAAGTGTTTGTTTCAGTTCGCCATTTCATTGACATTCAGAAAAGCAAGTAACCTTCTTTGAGAAGGCTTCGTCTGCAGTTTATGTAAGGATTAATGCAGTACTTGTCTACATATTTAATTACAATCATCAGGATTGGATTGACATACTTGTATTGGGCCCTCTGAACGTTAGAAACATGTTGGAATACAAAAAATCAGATTTTTACTTACAAACAAACAAACAAACAAATCAATAATATTATATTAAAGAACTAATGTCATAAGACGTCATTTTGTCGCACGCGGACAATTTAATGTATGTAATGGGCGAGTGCTACAAAAGGTTTAATGACATGAGTTCGTTATGCTATTTTATCTATTTTGCAAAAATTCTATAAAAAAAATTAATGTTAATGTCAAAATCGATTCGCCATGCCGTCCTTAATTTACTTATTTACAATAAGCGGCTGTTAATGTTAAAGAAGAAAAAAAGGATATTCTTTGTTGTTAAACAAAATTTATTGCCAGAAAAGTACTAGAAAATTCATAAAAATATTATAACCAATATGCAAAATATTATGCTGTTTAAAGTATAGCCAACCTACAAAATCAAAATTTTGGGTGGGATAAAGTAACTCATTACAGCACCGAAAGCGGTGTTATAATGAAGTCATTATGAACGCAAAATGGATAAAAAGTAATGTTTGACACAAAAATCTTACTAAAAGTGACTTGGTATTAGTTGAATTCTTCATATTTTCTTTTAGTTCGGTCTGCATGTTTACGTCTAAACGTTTAGAAAAAATTAAATTTATAAGATCATAAAATAAACCACATTCTTTAAAGGTGCAAAAATGCTTTATATGTATGGGTTTTTATGAGTGGGTATGTAATCTAAACAACTTGTTGCATCTGATACACATATCGTATTGATTTCCCACAATATTTTGTGTTTTTTGAAGAGAAACTTTATTAGCAAGGGTAGTGAGTTCCAAAACTGTCAAAGTGAAACACTGGTGGTGGGAATCAGAGTTGCCAGATGAGGCATTTTTTTTTAGAAAAACGTATTCCCTGATTTCTGTTTGGGGCTTAGGCTTAATACTTATTTTCCTTCCTAAAATAGCCTTAGTCAAAAAGAGTTTCGCGACTGCCTCACTGATATCTGTTAACCGACCAAAATTGTTTTTTAAGATTCTTGCGCGTTTGATGTATTAATTTATCTATTTTGAGTTCATAATGACTTCATTATAACATGTAATGAGAAACTTTATCCCACACAAAATTTTGATTTTATAGGTTGGCTATACATTAAACAGCATATATAATATTTTACATATTGGTTATAATATTTTTATGATTTTTCTAGTACTTACGAGACTGGCAATAAATTTTGTTTAACAACAAAGAAAATCCTTTTCTTCTTCTTTAACATTAACAGCCGCTTATTGCAAATAAGTAAATTAAGGACGGCATGGCGAATCGATTTTCACATTAACAGTCAAACCAAAGACTGTGATACCAACTATCTAAAGTAAAATTTGACCAAATTAAATTTAAGGTAGAAAGTTTCAGATTTTTATTTTTTCCTCAACATAATGATTTCTGAGGGCAAAATTGGCTAATTTTGAAAATTATCAAGTTTCAATAATTTTTTAATAAAGAAAATGATAGTCTAGAAACTTAAAATAATAGTTACGTTTTTTATTGTATAAGTACTTGATACCTGAAAAAAAGCAACTTTCTAGATTTATGATATGATACCTAAAAGATCATCCTTAAATTTTTTCAATAAAATAAAAAATCATGCAGCGCACTTTTAAATTCATTTTTGGTGTTTTCATTTTGATTGACTCTTTATGGAACATAAAATTTATAAATGAGAGTTAGAAGTGAACATTTCTCCGCAAATTTTAATGAGGTAAAAAAATTTTTAAATGATATTGTAAGTAATTTTTTTTATCGTGTACATTTTAAAATTGAGATTTTATCATATCTCACTGATGATAGGCTTATAAATTGGTTAATTCAAAAGTGGCATAAATCAATGGCATTGCGAAGCCATTTCAGTTCATTTGTATTTGCTAATGCAAAGTAATAGATCGGCCGTCCGCATGCAGTGAATATATAGATATACAGGGATATGCAGGCTTACAATATATGCGGTATATATATACTGAGATCCAGTGTCGGCCAGTCGCACATATAGTAGAGCGCATGAAACGCTCAACAACAATTTCCGACTGACTTAGTGCCGGGACAGATTAAAAGAATTGTTTTATTTCATCTGTTTGGTGTACGAGTGCAACTGTGATTTTCCTGCATGTGGGGACGTTTTTGTGACGTTTTTGTGGGACTTTTGTGACCGTTGTGATTAAGTGACAATTTCCAAAAGAGGACCAAAAGTCAATAGGTAGGAATAAGTTTTAAGTAGTTAAAAAATACTATGTAGCAACTTTTTAAAATAATTTATTTTTGTAGTTATATTAAAAAGGTGAAATTATTTTGGTAGGTATTTTCAAAATAAATAATAAACGTAATATTTTGATATAAATACTATCGGTGCTGTTGCCAAATCGCTTATAAAAACATATTTTTCCAAATAATAAAAAAAACAACACACAGCATTAGCGCGAAATATATTTATTTTAAATTTAATCGTACGTGTTGTTTTTACTTACTGTCATTGTGGAGATTTCAAAGTTAATAAAAAAAATTATCCGTAATTTTTTTATGTACTTATAGTTGAAGTTGTTTTTACTTACTGTCATTGTGTAGATTTTAAAGTTAATAAAAAAAATTACAGATAACCAATAGTTAAAGTAAATAAAGTGTTCTAAGTGTATGGGTATTTTTTTATTTGAAGAGATACAAGGTCGGTTATTTTAAGGAAAAGTTGCGTAATTACAAGCTTTTTAACATGAAATTTGTAATTTGGAAAAAAGCCAGCAATTCTCAAAATATTAAAAACCAAAATTTTTTACAACTTTGTTACCTATTCCTGGAAATTTTGAAAAAAAGTAATTTTTACGTGTAAAAATGAATTAGTCAAAAATAACTAATTTAATAGTTATTGGTGGCTGCTTTTTCACTTGTACCATGATTAACCATGGGATACCGTGGTATCACAAAATTTTACAGCCAATACTTATGTAAAATTGTCCCCTGAATCCGAAAATGTTAAAAGTTAAAAATTAGAACAGTTTTTGAGATATAGTCAATTTTCAATTTAATATGGAATTGACTATATCACAAAAACTGCAATAATTTTGACGGTATTTTCCCACTCAGGGGACAATTTTACATAGGAATTGGATGGTAAATTTTGGGATACCATGGTATTCCGTGGTTAACCATGGTACAAGTGAAAAAGCAGCCACCCTGATAGCAAAATTTGATTCTAAGAATCTTCTAAGGAGATATGACCCGGAATAATGGAATATTCTTAGAACCTTCCCTTATTGCTAAGAATGTTCTCAGGGATTTTTAAAACATTCAATAGATACCCTTTTAATGATGCAATTAGATTCTTAGAAGCTTCTTAAAAACTTCCTAAAAAGCATTCTAAGAACATTTTAAGAATACGTTTTTGGAATGTTCTTAGAAGGTTTCCTATGGAGCTTCTAGGAAGCTTTTGAGAATATTTCCAAATATGTCAGATACCCACGTTCTAATATGTTGGATTCTACATTCGTAAAATTCTTCAGGAGGCGACAAATACGCCTCACTGTCATAATATGACAGTGAAATGTATTTTGCGACATATTAATATATATTTATTTAAAAATATTAAATAAACAATTTGACCTCTAAACCATAAGTTGTATGACATTATTTCATAAAAAGTAAAATTGAAAAATTTTGTGGGATAAGTCAGATTAGATTGAAGTTGAAGATAGTTAGGATTATTATACATAAAAATGTTAATTTAGAAATAAAAAATCCGTATACAAATTAATAAACATTTATTTTTAACATAAAATAAAATATAAAAAAACAAAATATTTCCTTATAAAATAATTCTTCATAAAAGAAAAAACTAAATAGTTCCTTATAAAAAAAAAACATTTTTCATTGTATTTAAGTTGGATAGAAGATTTTATGTAAAAGCCGGATAATTTAGATACCTATAGTAAAAGTATTTTTGTTATCGAATATTGTTTTAATTTGACAAATAACTATAAAAAAATATTTTGGGTTGGGTTTTTTACTTAGTATTTAATACTACTACTAAACTAACTGAATATGCTTAGCAGAATGTTCCAGGAATATTCCTAAATGAACTTTCTATAGCAATTATTTTCTCAACATTCTAAGCATATGTTTAGAGTGGATTAATTTTTACCACTAAACTTTGCACCTTCTAAGAACCTGCCTATAGGCCAGTGAGAATATTCTTAGGATTATGCTATATTTCTTTTAAGCATGTTCTTTAGAAGAAATATAGCATGATCCTAAGAATATTCTCACTGGAAGGTTTAAAAAACATTCTTAGAACATGACTAGAAGAAATATAGCATGATCCTAAGAATATTCCCACTGAAAGGTTTAAAAAACATTCTTAGAATAAACTGTACTATAAGGGCACTAATAACTATTAAATTAGTCATTTTTAACTAATTAATTTTTAGAAAGTAACTTATGTAGTTGATACATTGTTGGATTTTTTTCAATCTATAGATATAAAAATTATAATCTTGTAAAATTAGGAAAAACAAAAGCTGGTGGTGGTATCTCAAATTGGATAAAAATGTAGCAACATGTGTATGTTAACATGTAGGTACCTACAACTTATTTTGTTTTCAAAATTCCCAGGAATAACGAAGCAATAACGATTTTTGGTTTTGACTGGTTCTCAGTTTTTTTTTAATTATTCGAGAACTTATGTCATAACATGAGTTCTTTATGCTAATTTATCTATTTTTCAAAACTTCTATAAAAAAATTAATTTTATACCTTAAATTTAATTTGGTCGAATTTTACTTTAGACAGTTGGTATCACAGTCATTGGTTTGACAGTTAATGTCAAAATCGATTCGCCATGCCGTCCTTAATTTACTTATTTACAATAAGCGGCTGTTAATGTTAAAGAAGAAAAAAAGAATTTTCTTTGGTGTTAAACAAAATTTATTGCCTGAAAAGTCCCGTAAGTACTAGAAAAATCCTAAAAATATTATAACCAATATGCAAAATATTATGCTGTTTAAAGTATAGCCAGCCTATAAAATCAAAATTTTATTTATTACAGCACAAAAAGCGGTGTTATAATGAAGTCATTATGAACGCAAAATAGATAAACATTGTTTATTAACATTAAAATTACAAATTCAATTTTTCACCAAATTATGTATTGCGCAGTGTTATTAGAGGACAATGATTTTAACACTTAAATATGCGAAAATAAACAAAAAAATGTATGTTTGGAAACAAATTTCATGGTCATTCGTTATCGTGTTTACTAAAATCGAATCATTATCTATTTAGAATGCTAATATTTTATTTAAACGGGCATTACTAGTGATAAAACTATACGTACGTAGTGTATATGTTACCGCCAATATCCGAAAACAGTAATTATGCATAATAAATAAGCATTTTAGGAATTATGCGCTTAGTTATTAGGTATGCATGCAAAACAATACAATAAAATGTTATTATTATTATTAAAAAACAACTTTGTTATTGCAATACAAAAAATATACAAGATACCTATAAAAATCCGTTTAAAGTTTGAAAGAAAACATTCCAAATTATAATGTGCGTCAAAAAAACTAAAAGAAACGCGCAGTGGCGGCTCGTGACATTTCATTTTGGTGAGGCAGAGGCAGGGTTTCGCCCTCATTTAAAGGCGAAGAAATTTTTCTAAACCCAACTTAAAAAATACGCGTTTCCAGTGGCGGCCCGTCAGGGGAGGCAGGTGAGGCAGTGCCTCATCGTAGAGAATTAAAAAATTAAGTATAATTTAAATATTTTACTTTCTATAATATACTATAAATTTTTAATATTTGGATTACATGAATTGTGAAATAGTCAATAAAATTGATTGATTTTAAACGTGGAATACCCAGCAACATTTAAATTATTTGAATTTGAAACGACCGCAATTTAAACTAATATTTATAGCTAGATGATTGGCTCAGAAGCATGCCTGAACTAATTTAGACTCACGATTGGCGTTAGCCTTGTTGTCTTGTTCTATTACAATGCGATATCATAGTTGTCTCCTTCTCTCGTATTAGCATACGCGAGGCAGGCACGCCTACATCCAAGGAAATAAGCAGGTGTTGTGGCAACACTTTTGCGGAATTTTAGATAAATTATACTTCACACGTTTTTCAAAATTCAATAATAAATAGTATTATTTTTCTTATAATAAATCGATTTAATCGAAATTATATTTCTATTCTAAAATAAACATATTTTAACACTATCGCCATCTTGTAGCCATCACAGTAACCAATAAAATAAATACAGATTCCTTCTTTAGGTTTGTTTTGGTTATAAAATTCTGAACTGTTTAAAGAACAAATCTGTGGTTATTTACGCAATATTTTGTTTATTCTTTTCTATGAGTTTGTCCATTTTATGACTCTTTTGTAAGTGGTTTATTCTGTGGGTTTAGTTAATTGAACTTGGTGATTTATGTGAATTTAGTCATTATGGATATTACGGTGAGAAATTGTACCGATATTGTTGAGTTTTTTTTTACTTAGTTTTAAGTTTAGATTGTGAACTGCGACGTCAGTTTTTTTAAGTTGGGTTTAAAAAAATTTCTTCGCCTTTAAATGCCTCTGCCTCACCAAAATGAAATGTCACGGGCTGCCACTGGAAACACCCGAAACGCACACTTTTATACTTGTAAAATCAACAATCACAAATTAGTTTTTGGATAATGTAAAATGTAATATAAATTAATTTATTTACTTAATACGTGCAAAGACTAACAAAATAAATTTACTCCAAAATATTTTATTGCGGAAATACAAAACCATCTTATCTAATAAACTTTAGGCATTCGTTACGCATTTCAAAAGAATTGTTTTTTATTGACGATGATATATGTTTTTTAAATTGGATTTCCTGACGTAAATATATTTTACAACCATTTATTGATGAATTTAACAATGCTTTCATTCAAATGTCTATGGTTTGTCTATTATGGTTTTTACGAATGCAGTTTAACAAATTGGGTAATTTAGATGGTTTATTATGTTGAATTGCAAAAGTTTTTTTATGGTAGTTTAGTATGAATCGAGAACTATTCAGGCATAAACTTGTTGATGTAAACCTTTCATAAAGTAATATAACAAACCATTTGCACACAGAGAAAAATTTGTTGGATTTGGTTTCATAATTGGTGCTAAAAAGTGACAGGAACAATTTGTACAAAATTGTAGCAAATAATTGTAGTAAAAACTTACATAATTTATTTGACATTTGAACATACACTCACAGGCAAAATAATCGATCCACACAAATTTTCGATGAATTTCAATCGCAAATAACTTTTTTATTTGGTTTCGGATTTAAACAAATATTAAAGAATATT
Organism: Brassicogethes aeneus; assembly: GCA_921294245.1. NCBI lineage: Eukaryota > Metazoa > Arthropoda > Insecta > Coleoptera > Nitidulidae > Brassicogethes > Brassicogethes aeneus. Next base: position 54,355,231 of record OV121137.1, read on the forward strand.
GTAGATACATTAATGGAGAATCGCTCACATTTTAAAAATTACTAAAAAACACATACGTTTATAATATACAGGTTTAAACAAAAAGATGTTTTTTACCATAAGTTTAAGACACTCTGTAGAGTGGCTAAACCGTATATTGTTCTAAATTAAGTTTTAATTATCAAGTCACATCTATTTTTAACAGTTTTGTTTTAGGTTAACCTTGATATATTTATTTTTGTGGAAAATATGGATTTTTTTAAAAAAACATTGCAATTTCCAATATTTTACTGTATGAAGAACTAAGGTTGCTATGGTCCATCCATAGCCTATGGAGGATGACAGTGACAGTTTTTTTTAATCATCCCATACTTGGACATGTCATATACATCTTTCAAAAGCTATCAAATTGTTTTTTGTAAATTAATGTGTTAATTTTGAGGTGTCTTCATACTTTTAAAAATGTCTCCGACTGATGTTGCCCTTTGTACTTTACTTCTTGTGACGTTTCAAACACTTGCCACCTAATACTGTGACGGTCCATCCTGGATTAAATTAATGGCTCTGGCAACATCAGTCGGAGACATATCCATTTTTTAAAGTAAGAGGACACCTCAAAATTTAAACATTAATTTGCAAAAAACAATTTGATAGCTTTTGAAAGCCGTGTATGACATGTCCAAGTATGGGATGATTCAACAAAACTGTTACTGTCAGGATGGACCATAGCAACCTTAGTTCTTCATACTGAAAAAATATTGGAAATTGCAATGTTTTTTTTTTTAAATCCATATTTTCCACAAAAATAAATATATGGAGGTGAACCAAAAACAAAACTGTTATGAATGGATGTGACTTCATAAATAAAACTTAATTTAGAACAATATACGGTTTTGCCACTCTACAGAGTGTCTTAAACTTATGGTAAAAACATATTTTTGTTTAAACCTGTATATTATAAACGTACGTCTATTTTTTAGTAATTTTTAAAATGTGAGCGATTGTCCATTAATTTATTTACAATATTCTTAAGTATTCGTTTAAATCCGACATCAAATAAAAAAGTTATTTGCGATTGAAATTCATCGAAAATTTGTGTGGATCGATTATTTTGCCTGTGCGCGTATACGAATTATTTAAAAAATTTTACACAAGAGTAACATTTATTTTTAAAATTTTTTTAACAACAAATTTTAATTCTTTTCTTAACAATATTGTGCAAATGGTTAAACATAAAATCTTACTGTTTCCAACAAATTATAAAAATTGACTTAAACAAACTAATTAGAAAAACCAATCCAACTATCTTGGATAACGTAGCACATTTATAGAAAATTTCAAATGGATTTTTCTCTGTGCAGTCTCTGTATATTGTATCCACATATTCAGAGAACTTTCTATAATAATTATTGTAAATTAGACTTTTTGTAAATATTTAGGCATTAATTTGCGAACTTAAGCACGCAATGGACCCGTTAATAAGACATTTATTTGCAAGCTGCTAAAATTATTTAAATGATGAGAGAAATTAGGATTAAACGAATAATTGTGTAATATCAGCGTATGACTCATTTAATCAATTAACGTCGCACTAATTTTTACTTATTTCTTGGTGATAAACTTAATTGACAAGATTGAAAGAAATTTGAAACTCGCTATTTCTTACTAGAATAAAGTAGACAGTTATCGGACACTTCACATTAATACTGTAAATAGTTACCTTAAAGTCAAATCATTAGATGACGCTGTATACAATTATAATTATCTCAGTCGGTAATAATATAGAACTACTTTATTTTGGGTCCAATATAGGACAAAAAAGTTCGCACGTTACTTTGGTGGTAAGATTTTTGTTTTTTTTGTTAAGAGCAGGGCTGTGTTTATATTACAATAAAAAATATTTCTAAAAAGTGTACAGATCAGTGTGTGGTATAAATATGTTTAAACATTGTCACTTTAATGTGTTTTAATTTTAATTCTGAAAACAAACATTAAAATGGCCAGTCCAATTACTGGTTGGTAAAAAATGTAAATTTCTATTATTGGACATATGTCCAATATCATACTCTATTTGTATCCCAGAGATTTACCAGCCAATTCCATTGTAAAATTTCCCCTGAATCCGAAAAGACCGTCAAAAACTTTAAAAGTTAAGCAGTTTTTGAGATATAGTCAATTGCATATTATATGTAAAATTGATTATATTTCAAAAACTATTCTACTTTTATAACTTTTGACGACATTTTCGGATTCAGCGAATAATATTTCATAGGAATTGACTGCTAAATGTCCTGGATACAAATTGCTATTGACGAAAATTATTAGTGGCTGCTTTTTCGCTATGGCATTTTTGACTAATTCATTTTTAGAAAGTAAGTAATATAGTGATTTCTTCGTCACAGGGAGGGCCGGATTAGGAGTTTTAGGGCCCTGGGGCCGACATTTGGTGGGGGCCCTCAATATTTAAAAAAAAATTGACACTTGGGAAATTAAAACTCGGTAAATTTTTAAGCTAGATGAACTTTATGTGATTTTTTATTATCCTTGAATCATTTAGCGTTTTTAAGCTATAAATAAAAAACTCATTTTTTTTAAACGAAACACCCTGTATCTCGATAATGAAGCATTTTCGGACACGTGTTTATAAGAACCTTTTTTCATATTTTGATGAGAGAAATTTCGCCTGGGCTTTTGTCACCACAAGTCTAAATCACCCTGTATATTTGGAATAATACAAACATAACCTTATATACATTTTACCCAAGTCTGAATAAATTATAAATTCGTATGCAAAACTATAAAAACGTAGAAAGTAGAATAGAATTGTGAACGAATACGAATACATTTTAATCAAGTAAAATATAAATTGATCTATGTTTTGTTTGTATTTTTAATACATACCGCAAACTGAAAAAAGTGCATCAAAGATCGTATTATTTGTCTGTTTTTCATACAAAATCAAACAATAAAACAATCTTTTGAACAAAGAAATGCACAAAACAGTATTTTGAAAACACCGGAAAATATTCCACAACACTCCAATGTACCAATAAAAATCTGGGACAAAAACTAACTTTAATATTAGATTATAAATAATTGACTTTTTGCCTGTATTTACAAAAACGTTACAACAAGCACTAAACGAGCAACTGCTTAAAATTGTTATGAGTCATAACTTATGACTATAGACTTTATAAAACGTCTTAGCGCGACAAAACTTTGAGTATGATAATTTACATTCTGATTTGCAAGCGGATAAGCGATAAAAAATCCGCGAAAAATTAGAGTTAGGTCTACGAAAAATTAATTGAAAATAAGAGGATTCTCGCGGTATAACCAATTTTTTTCATATTTGTTTCATTAAAAAGCTACATATTGCATTGGTGGGGGCCCTTAAATGGTGGGGGCCCTAGGGCCGTGGCCCCGCTGGCCCCGTGCTAAATCCGGCCCTGGTCACAGGACATCTTGCAGAATAACAGTGATTTGAATACAGTGCATGATAGAGAACATAAAAAACTAATGGCAACAAAATTAATTAATTCGGAAAATACTTTTAACATACCACCCGAAAAAATATTAGATATATATAAATCATCCTGTTCCGGCCTAAACATTATAAATGCTTCACAAACTAGAGATACCACACTTAATGATATTTGCAACAAACCATTTCATAAGTCAGACCAAGGTTAGTAGTTACCTTCAGAATCCAGAAAAGGGATGAGGAATCCGCGAAAGAAATATATGAATTATATGATATTTACCAAAACAAAATAAAAAAAATTACCTAAAACAGCAATTTATTTTTAAAAATATTTAACAATTTATGTTATTTGATGTACAGTTGTTATGTTATAAAATTGTATGTCCAATAACTATACTTTTTTGCATGTTTTTATAAAACTATTATTAAAAAATCAAATATTCTTATTTTTAAGTAAACTTAAACAAAGTTTAAACAAACAAACTATCCTTTTTATATATTTTTAAGAAAAAAACTAAATTCTTTAAAACAATTGTTTTAAAGAATTTAGTTTTTAATGGCATATATAAATTTTAAATAAATAATATTCCTTAAGTGTCCAATAACTATGTGGTTTACCCTAGGATAAATTTTGGGGGCGTACTTCATCATTACAAATATGGTTAAAAAATATGTCTTAAAAATATCATGGTAAAAATAAATGTCATTGCCATGTCTGGATGGCATACTTTTGTAGTTAATTGCTTAAAACCTTTTTTAATTATAATTATTGATTAATTTTAAACTATGTCATTAAAAAGTTGTGGTGAACAAATTTTAATTGTAAATTTATTTTAATTGAACACGCAAAACCAAAACTTATTAAAATAACATTTCCAAAAATATTAAATCTACAAGCATCAAAAACGATTTTATTTTGTTAAAAATAGGATTTTTAAGGAAAATAACTTTATGAATGTGTATAATTTATTTTTCCTATTTCGTTTTAATATTCTGTCAAATATCTAGATAATTCTCGTGTGCTTGCATGAGGATTAGCGGCCGTTGCTGCTAATACATTAATTTCATTATTTCCCCCTGTGATTGTTGCTCGACGAACTCTTTTTTTCGGTTGAACACTCCTGTTTGTAGTAAACTGCTTGACTGTACGGTGAAATGAAGTACGTACGTGATCGAATTTTATCCGGAAAACGCTGAGCGTAGATATTAACAGCATCATCAAGATTCCTGCCTGCTTCTCCATATATCAAAATCATTTCTATTTTTTCTTCCACTGTTAAAAATCCATTATGAATAACTGCTTAACGAAAGGAGGTTTTTTTGTTTGCAAATTAATCTTCGAACTAAATTAATTAAATAATGCTATGTATAAATAGTTTCTTTATACCTCAATAATAATTATTATTTATAACTAAATACCATTTAGGATTAAATTAATTAATTGACAAAATAATGTTTTTAAAAATAGTACGATAATCCTTTAAATTAAAGGATTTAATGCTGACAGGTAAAAAGTGACCATGGTGCGCAATTGATAATTATCACCGAATAAAATAATGTATAAAACTTAAACCAAAGGAAACTTAAATATTAGTTAAAAAATCGCGGGTACTTAAAAAAATGAGATTTAATTTAATAAGATAATTATTACCAAAAAAAGTGATATTTTTATAGAAAAACCATTGCAGAATCATATACAGAAGAAAAATCGAACAAAATTGTTTTTTTTATTACAGCGCCTCTCGAATCATTTAATTTTTATTTTAAACATTTTTTCGTAAAATGCATAGTACTAACTGAGATATTTCAAAGTATTAAACTCGTTTATCAAACTTGATACATAATATACTAAAATTTTAATAATAAATTATTAATTATTGTATACATATTTTTAAATATTAACAAAAGGAAAACATTCCTATGCATGCATAATTAATTTTTTAAAACCGCAACTTAATATCCGATCTACACTGGGAGAAATATATTTTAAAATGATTTTTCTATGGTAGATTTTACGCTATTTGAACTAAAATTATCCCTACTCCAGCAAAAACTCAAATTCACTCATTTGATGGGTAAATTTGGCATGGAATGCCCTATATAGGTACCTAATCTCTATAGATCTATAGATCCTGTGGAATATTTTTTTAATTAATTTTTTTCAATTAAATATTTATAAAAACGCATTATAATATTAAAAATTTGTATCCCACATTAAATAAAAAAATATTCAACAAGGTCAAAAGTAAAAAAAAATCGGGAAACTACGATTCAGCAGGCATCACTGCCTTTAACCGGAACTTACATATATTAATACCTTTAACTATAGTTTATAAACAAATTCTCAGTAATATCTTAGTATATTCAGAACTTTTTAATATGAAAAATCATATACATACGAGGTGTGTTCAGAAAATAACGGGAATTGTTATATTTCGCGGCTTCGAAATGTCCGGTTGTCATAAAATTTTCTTTATTATGTTGGTATACATGCCCCCGAAGTATGATAAAAACTTTAGCTGTTTTCATTGTTTACTTTGTCTGTGGCAGCCGCTAAGGTTAGACGTGTTTTATGAGCTCGGCGATTTTCGTTCGTTAAAAGAAATGGATCAAAGAGAATTTGTATCCAATTTTGCTTAAAAAATGAAATAAATTCTGTGAAATGTTAACAAAGGCCTATAGTGAGTCTGCTATAAGTAAAACAAGAGTTTACAAGTGGTATAAGAGTTTCCAAGATGGCCCTGAAGACGTTGAAGATGACGAACGCCCCGAACGCACAAGCACATTAACAAACGATAAAAACATGGAAAAAGTGGAAGAAATGGTTATAAACCATCAGAGAAGTCGCTGATGATGTTGGTATATCGATTCGCTCATCCCATGAAATTTTTTCGAATGTTTTGGGTATGAAACGCGTGGCAGCAAAATTTGTTCTAAAATTGTTAAATTTTGAACAAAATTTTTGGCCAAAAACAATACTGTAATGATGCCCCAGCCTCCATATTCTCCAGACATGCCTCTGTCTGACTTTTTCCTATTCCCAAAAATAAAGAGAACCATAAAGGGCCGTCATTTCGCAAGCATAGATGACATTAAAAGCGAATCGCTGAAAGAACTAAAGGCTATCCCAAAGATCGAGTTTTAGAAGTGTTTCGACTATTGAAAGAAGAGCTGGCACATGTGCATAATATCCAATGGGGACTATTTGAAGGCGACAACATTAATGTAGACCAATAAATAAATATTTGTTTCAAAAAACGAAAATTCCCGATATTTTCTAAACACACCTCGTACGTACCCAAGAGATTTCTGTGTACACTCTGTATACATAACAATGGTAATAACCATAGAGAAACCACCAGAGAGCTAAGTGCCTTGTTATAAGTAATCCACTAAACTACCAATTCCCGCTTTCCAGATGGCGTAGCTGTAGCTTTTGCGCGACAAATTTAAATCCTGTTTAATGGCGGGAATTTTAAATGTATTGAAGGATTTAATTAATTAAATTGATATTTTCGTCAAAATTACAGAAAATTAAGTTTTTACAAGTGTTAAAAGTAAATTTAAGTTTACTTTTACATTATAAAAACATAATTTACCATATTTTGAACCATTTAAGTATGATAGGAGATTTTAAATGAAAAAAAAAAATAAGTTTTTCGTTTAAAAATATTATTAAATAAAATATCCTTAAAATATTCAGTAAATACAATAAAAAAATACCAAAATAAATCCATGTACACTTGAGTGGATAATAATAATATCTTTATTTAACCACATTACATAAGAAACATTTATGGCAAATCAAGGTACAAAAGTTATACAAATACAATATAAAAAATACAATAATACAACAGAATATAATATTTACATAATGTTAAAATTAAGATCTGGAGTCTCCACTACTCTTTATCGAGTAGAAAGTCCTGTTTATTAAATACATGTTTATCTGGTTCCTAAAACGTTTAAAAATATTATTAAATAAAATATCCTTAAAATATTCAGTAAATACAATAAAAAAATACCAAAATAAATCCATGTACACTTGAGTGGATAATAATAATATATTTATTTAACCACATTACATAAGAAACATTTATGGCAAATCAAGGTACAAAAGTTATACAAATACAATATAAAAAATACAATATTACAACAAAATATAATATTTACATAATGTTAAATCTGGAGTCTCCACTACTCTTTATTGAGTAGAAAGTCCTGTTTATTAAATACATGTTTATCTGGTTCCTAAAACTTTTTATTTTTTTATTTCCTGTTTATTAAATACATGTTTATCTGGTTCCTAAAACTTTTTATTTTTTTTATTGATAGTGGTAGCTTATTATACAGGTTAATATCCAAACCATTTAATTTGCTTTTCTCGAGTCGAAGAAAGGGGCCTGATTAGGTTTGCACTTCTGGTATTGTGATAATGGATATTAGATTGGGTTAAAAATGTATGTCTTTTTGTGTGGGTCTCAACCAATCTATGGTAAATATAAAGAGAAGGTAGAGTCATAATATGGAGCTCCTAGCAAAAATATTAATCTTCAAGGTGAAAAAAAACTGTGTGAAGGAAAAAAATTGACATCTTAGACTCGCAATTTTCTAAATTATCTCTAAAACCACAATATTTAAGAGATAATTAAATATAATATAATTTATTTATACATGTTTAATTGAAAACAAGGACATCTAAAATTATGCGCAATTTTCTCAAAAATTATTTAATAATCAAATTATAAGAACTTACCTGTTAAGATTTTTTGGAAAACAAAACAAGGCTTCAACTTCGTTTTCGGATGGACCACAAATAAAGCAAAGCTTCATTTTAAAGTTTTTTAAGAGTTTAAACAATTAATAATATAAATATCAACAACCAACGCACAGAAAAACATAAAAACGCACTTTTTAAACATATCTGACATCTAGAAATTTTAAGTCGAAACTGTCATACACCTACCAACGCACAGAAAAACATAAAAACGCAAGTCAAAACTATTTTACAAATTAGACGGAAACTGTAATTATTCTACAATGGCGACATCTGTAAAACGGGAACAATTAGCCGGACTAAATTTTATATCGAGCTGGCATTCTGGTGGTTTTTCTATGGTAATAACTAATTTTGTCAAGTTAAAAAGCTTAAAATTGTAATGTTATTATCAAAGTTTATTTATTTCTCTTTATTTTACCAGTATATGAATATTATATTTACTTGGTTTACAATGGATATCAAATTTTTCGTATTTTTTCGCCAAGTAATATTATCCTCTCGGAAATTTATTTATTAGTTGCTCCATTATGCAAAACGTACAAAGGTTTAACAAACATATATGTAATCCTATCCTTGGAACTAAATACCTACCATATTATAAACAACAACGTTTATTTACATAATTCAAAAAAAAATATTCTCTTAAAAATATATATATAGGTATATATACAGATATATAATTGGACTTTTTGCAAAAATAGCCAATTTAATTTAAATGGCCAATTAACTTAATATTTTGTTCGAAATTATCTCCATTTATTTATTTATTTCTTAGACATCTAGCAAATTTTAAATTACAGTAAAGATTTGTAGGTTATCTTACACGGTGGTCAAAACTAAAGTATAGGACGAACAAAAATGCCAACCAAAACTGATAGCATAATCTGATTATAGACTCTTTTGGTAACACAAAAATGTATTTATCAAAATCCCAGCTGATCCTTTATTAAAGTATTTTAAAATTGTTTATGCCATTTCGATAAAATACTCTAGTACCATTATCAAATGTTTTTAAAAATTTGGCAGATACATGACTGAAATATGGATAAATTACATTATAAATACAAAATAATGTAAAATACAGTTTGCAATTAATATCTTATTTATTGTTTTAATTTATACCTAATACAAAACTAATAAATAACTAATATCTTATTTATTGTTTTAATTTATACCTAATACAAAACTAATAAATAACTAAAGATTCGTTGAAGCAAAATCGATTACTGCTTGCCTTAAATTTTCAGTAAAACTTTTTCTTGGGTTTTACATGGAATTGTTTTTAACATGAAAAAAGTATTTTTAAATTCTTCAGTCTCTGTACAAACATGCTTCTTACATCTAGCGATATCCCCTAGAAAGGAAGAGCTTGTCAAAACTTTAGTTCGTTCGTCCGTCCTCTTCCCTTAATAATTTTTTATGCCCTTTATATCTTGCCATTTTGCAGATAAAGCACATACATTCTTGGCTGCCGCGAAATTCTCTAGCAATTTCTAAATTTTGAAAATTTGGCAATTGTGGCTATGCAAAAATACCGTTTTTACCATATGCATATTGAAGTAGGTAATTTTGAATCACTTAAGTTAAAGTGTTCGTTTGAAAAAGTCTGCAGTAATTTTTATATTCTCTGAGAGAATTTCTCTCAGAAACCCTAAAATTTTTCGATTACCAAAAACAATTTTGTCTCCACAGCTAGCACATACCTTCTTTCGATTTTCTTCATGGCTTAACTTGAATTTCGGTTTAATTTTTATTTTAAAATACTATTTTTAACGTATAGTAATTTTTTTCATAACCACCTTAATTATTGTTTAAGTTGTAATTATTTCATAGACAAACTTCCAGTATTTTTTGTTATAAAAAATATCAAGATAAATATCTTCGGTTTTTTTTTTGTTATTTTTTGTTTTGAGTGGTAAAAAATAATAGGTGACTCAATAAATTAATACTGGGAAGTAAAGTAATTTAAATGATAAAAAGTTTATTATTTTGCTTAATTTTATTAAAATTGTACAGGTAGTTTTAGTACAATAATTGCAAAATAATATATAGAAATAGAAAAACAAAAAAGTTTGCAAAACTTTAAAATAGGATCAGCTGGGATTTTGATAAATACATACTTATATAATCAAAATATGCTATCAGTTTTGACCACCGTGCTTACATATACTCAAATATGTATTTATTACATTATAAGAGTAATACATTTTTAAAATGTATTATTAAATATACACATAAATACATTTATAACTAACTAAACCTTATTATTGACAAAAACTTGGTTTTGAAGAGGATTGCGGCAATATAAAACACAACAATTGGGTTATGTTTGCTGTTTGCAATGTGTTTTGTTACAAGTACCTAAATTTGCATTAGAAGGTATGAAAAACGAAAATTACGGCTTAAAGAAATTTTGTTGAAGTTGGTGAAAATTGTATTCAAGTGTTTGTTCTTGTAAAAGATTAATTAATTATATTATAGTTATTCTTTACCAATAACACCTTTTTAGGCATTTAGGAAAATGTTTTGAAAAATAAATGCAATGATGCCGAAGACATCGAGAGGGAAAAAAGACATTTAAGATTTGTGACAAGAATATAAAAAAATTAAGATACAAACTCTAGAGGATAACGTGTTAGTTAATGCTTGATATACATAAATTATGGCTTCAGAATACACTTTTTTAATGAAAAGAAGGGAGCTATACTCAAAAATTGCATGTCCAGAAAAATTGTGCTAAAAATGGGTGGGAGGTGGAGTCTCGAAACTTTTTGTTTGTAGCATGCATATAGTTTACCCTTGCCTACCCCCCTGAACAAAATCCTGGCTACACCCTTGCTGAAAATGGGGCAAGAATCCCTGCTTTTCTAAAAGGTTAAATTAAACCAAATGAAAAAAATTCGGCATGCCTTCTACACTTTGTTTTTTAAATAATTTATATTGAAAAATATAGGTACACAAATTTTAAAAACTGTTATTTTATAAAGCAAATTTTAAAATTTTATTGTTGCAGTTCTAGTCCAGACTTTTTTCCCTGAGTATTTTATTTTAAAAATAAAAATATTGTTTCAGAGCATATTTTTATTCATTTGTCAAATAAATATTACAAATAATAAAAACAATTAGAACCTAAAATATAAAAATATAGTTTCATACACTGCCTGTTTTTGCTTTCTAGCAAAAACATTTGCTTTTACCTACAGGATGGATTTTTTATTTTCCTATAAAATGCCTTTTAAACTTGTATTATTAGCAAAAACTGTTAATAATTTTATAATATGTATATTTAATTTGAAATACCCATGTTGCCCTTTTGTCCCTCCATTTCATTTTCTTCTATGTTCAATAGTATATTTCTGGGCCCACAAATAAATAGAGTGTAAATTTCCTCTCAGAAAAAAAGTCCCCTCTACCTTGTTAAGCCCTTTACCCAAAACCTATTAATTATTATACATTGTAAAATATTAAGAGAACCTTTGTAAAGTCTAAACTGCTTTAAGCACTTTATTTATTGTTTTAAACAAAAAACTTGGTATATTCAACACATTTGTTATATCTTGTTAGTGTTAAAATATAGTCCTTGACATTGTATAAATATTGTTCAAGTGTTCGACATATTATGAGGTCACATGCATTTCAATAATTTTTTTAAAATTGTTTACTTTTTGTTTTTTTATGTATTTAATAGTATATATTATTTATCAAGCTTACGAGCGAGTGTTTTATAAAAACGAGTGTTAAGAGAAGTTTATAAAACGAGTTGCATACTATACTTTATCTACGACGAAAACAAAGAAAAATTTAAAGCCAATTTTATTTGTTAAACATTTCAACACTCATAAGTGTAGGAAACGATTGTATAATGATAATTACTCACCTATTAAGACAATTTTTTATCATACTTAATTGCAGAAAATTTAAAAAGTTGCCCATGCACATAAATACTTGAGGCTTTTTAACCTAGATTTCTATTTTTACAATTTTCATAATCTACACATGTAGGGTTATCTGGTTTAAATTGATTTTGTAACCTATACATTCCATCAAAACATAGTGTCATAAAAAAATCTAGAATATCTACAATATTTAACATTTTATCATTAAAGTTTAATAGTATATTATGAACCAAGTTCCATCCCTGATAGCACCCTTTATTCTAAGAATGTTTTTTAAACCTTCCAGTGAGAATATTCTTAGGATCATGCTATATTTCTTCCAAAGTACATGCTTAAAAGACATATAGCATGATCCTAAGAATATTCTTACTGGCCTAGGCAGGTTCTTAGAAGGTGCAAAGTTTTAGTGGTAAAAATTAGTCTACTCTAAACATATGCTTAGAATGTTAGGAAAGTAATTGCTATAGAAAGTTCATTTAGGAATGTTCCTGTTAAGCATATTTAGTTCAGTTACCTATGTAATAGTAAAATATACCATAAACTACGTATAAAGGTATATACCTATTCTTAAGTACCTAATTAGTAATTAGTATTAAATACTAAGTAAAAAACATAATCCAAAATATTTTTTATAGTTATTTGTCAAATTAAAACAATATTCGATAACAAAAATACTTATACTATAGGTATTTTATTTTATGTTAAAAATAAATATTTATTAATTTGTATACCGATTTTTTTATTTCTGAATTAACATTTTTATGTATAATAATCCTAACTATCTTCAACTTCAATCTAATCTGACTTATCCCACAAAATTTTCCAATTTTACTTTTTATGAAATAATGTCATACAACTTATGGTTTAGAGGTCAAATTGTTTATTTAATATTTTTAAATAAATATATATTAATATGTCGCACATTTCACTGTCATATTATCCTGAAGAATGTAGAATACAACATATTAGAACGTGGGTATCTGACATATTTGGAAATATTCTCAAAAGCTTTCTAGAAGCTCCATAAGAAACATTTCAAAAACGTATTCTTAAAATGTTCTTAGGATGCTTTTTAGGAAGGTTTTAAAAAGCTTTTAAGAATCTAATTGCATCATTAAAAGGGTATCTATTGAATGTTTTAAAAGTCCCTAAGAACATTCTTAGCAATAAGGGGAGGTTCTAAGAATATTCCATTATTCCGGGTCATATCTTCTTAGAAGATTCTTAAAATCAAATTTTGCTATCAGGGAAATTGTCCGCGTGCGACAAAATTACGTCTTATGACATTAGTTCTTTAATATAATATTTTCTAATAAATGGATATATTAAGGACATCAAAAAAAAGATTAAAAAAAGAATTAAACGTTATTGATAACAAGTTGTTTATAAAAACTTGTTTTGCAGTGACTATACATAATTAATGCATATGAAGGATACTATATATATAATTTCACCTTTCTTATTAAATTTTAATTGCGATAATATTTGTTGAATATCCTCTACACATACAAAACTTTGTTAATTTTAGTTTTATATGGGAGTTTAGTTAATTTTGTTCGACTTGTTAAATACGACATTTTTATAAAATGCATTTATTTTTTAAACTTGGCTAAACCATAAGTTATAAGAAATTATTTGTGGCATTATGGCGTTTTAGTCACGGGCTGAAGTTAGCAACAATAATAAGTATTTATCGTGGAAAAAGTATAGCATGCAACTTTTTTAGACACTCATTTAATTAAACACTTCCTCGCACGCTCGCTTGTGACTAAAATAGAGTTTATCAAACTTAATACATAATATGCTCATTGATCACTTAACGATGTACTATTAATATTAATATTAATTTTTTAAGTTTTTAAGCAAAGTAAATACACATAAATTAATTGTGTAGGTATATGCACTATTTTTTTATTTAATTGTAACAATTCCGATAAAGTTCTCCCACGACGGGAAGCAAATATCTAGGACGTATTATCAATAAAAATAATTATTTCAATGAACAGTAAATATATACTTATATATAAGTAGACAAGTGTACTGTTATTTGATTAAATTTCATAAAAAAGTTGTACAATTTGTATAATTTTGTTCCTTAAATAATAATTACCAATCAAACATATTTTCGTCACCTCTATTAAATTATGAAGTAATAAACCTTTTTTTATAATTTTAATAAAATATTGCAATTTTATTTCACAATTTTAGATAGGTATACCTAATTATAAATATAATAAGATATAATGTGGATAAATTTTGCGTTTATTGCATCGTTTGAAGCATGAAAATTCCAACACTGTGCTTTTCATAAAAAAATTGTATAATAACATAATATTATGTATTATAGGTACATACATACATTATATCTATTATTTGTATTGTAGTAATTTAAAGCGTCTAGAACAGCCTACCCACACGGAACAATTACATCCAATGGATATCCAATGGATTTCTTTTATGGATATCCAGGATATACATAGGATATCCGGGATATCCAATGGATAACCATTGGATATATAAATGTCCGACCCTCCTGGACATAGTGTGGATATCCAATGGATACCCAGTGGATATAGTATTGTATGCAATAAGGTTGTAATCTGTATTCAATATGGAGATTGTATGGATATCCAATGGATAACCATTGGATATATAAATGTCCGACCCTCCTGGACATAGTGTGGATATCCAATGGATACCCAGTGGATATAGTATTGTATGCAATATGGTTGTCATCTGTATTGGATATGGTGAATCAATGGATATTTACTTTTCAATAAATAACATTGGGTTGGGTTGGGTAAATATTTATTTTTATGAAAACATAAAATAGAACAGAAAACTACATATAACTAAAGAAGTGCTTGCCATCACTCCTCCAGCTGTCATTTGCCTTTTTATCAGCCTAATCATTTAGGGCCTATTTCACCTGTCTCCTTATGATCCCCAAAATTTGGCCAATCCATCAGCCCATTTGTTAAAAATTGCCAAGGTTTTACTACTACGCCAGTAGTTAGGCAACCAAAATGACAAATATTACACAAGCCGACACATCTCTCCACCGTGCCTGGCCCGAAACGCATCTCTCGGGTTGACATGGCACAATGACTAATGTACCATGCCCACCAACACTGACAGACAGACTGTTTCGACCTGTTGGGTCTCATCAGTGTCAGGCAGTTGGTGCCGAGAGACACGCTTCAAGCCAAGCAACCGCCCACCTATATACTAGTTGGGCGACCTGGACAGCGGCGAGATGCAGCGGCAAGGTAATATGGTGACATTTATCTTCTGTTTTTGCCGGCAGTGTTGTCAGACGTTTAAATAATTTCAGAAAGCTCATCAAAATGGCGGTTATATTATTAAATCTTTAATACTTAATTAATTAGTATACCTAGTATACCTATTTGACATAAATGTGGTGAATAATTATTTTAAATTTATTTAATTTATTTATTAAAACTTAATAAAGTACGGAAATATATTTCGTTTAGTTATTTTGCTTATAACCGGCAACACTGAAGATTCTCAAATTCAGCGCGTGCGTAGTACATATATGAAATACAATAATAAACAAAAAGGACTTTTTTAAGTAATTTTTTATTGTATTGCAGACTGTCATAGTCATATTATTAACAGAAATAATATTATTAATATATAAATATTATTATCTGGGTAAAGTGAACATTTCAAAATTAAAAATTTCGTAGCTCTTGGCAAAAAATCAATTTAACGTAAAGTCGTTTTTTTTACATATGCTAGTTTAAACCATCACAAAATCCCACATGTATACATACAAGTATATATACAAGATATCCATATCAGTTATCCACCGGATATCCAGTGGATATACATTAGATGTACAGTGGATATACTTTGGACATACATTAGTTATCCATTGGATATATATTAGAGATACTTTGTTGAAATTGGGTTAATAACGATTTAAATCATATTTATTAATCATTACATAAATTTATCCTATAAGGGGCTATTTTAAAAAAGAAAAAAATATTTTTAATGTTTTTGTTTTTTTTTTAACATCCAGTATGGATATCCATTGAATATCCAGTGGATATCCAGTGGATATACATTAGATGTACAGTGGATATACTTTGGACATACATTAGTTATCCATTGGATATATATTAGAGATACTTTGTTGAAATTGGGTTAATAACGATTTAAATCATATTTATTAATCATTACATAAATTTATCCTATAAGGGGCTATTTTAAAAAAGAAAAAAATATTTTTAGTGTTTTTGTTTTTTTTGAACATCTAGTATGGATATCCATTGGATATCCAATGGATATCGTAAAAGGCATGGATGTTATATGGACATTGGGATAGCCATTGGATATCCATTGGATAGCGTGTTCTGTGTGGGTAGCCACAGTAATTTTTAGATAAAAAATTGACCACATAATTTTAAACACTTTTTTTTACAGTCTTGTGATTAGAGGAGGGCGGCCAAGTACAGACCCTGATAGCAAAATTTTATTTTAAGAATCTTCTAATAAGATATGACCCGGAATAATGGAATATTCTTAGAACCTTCCCTTATTGCTATGTTCTTAGAGACTTAAAACATTTAATAGATACCCTTTTAATGATGCAATTAGATTCTTAAAAGCTTCTTAAAACCTTCCTAAAAAGCATCCTAATAACATTTTAAGAATACGTTTTTGGATTGTTCTTATGGAGTTTCTAGGAAGCTTTTGAGAATATTTCCAAATATGTCAGATACCCACGTTCTAATATGTTGTATTCTACATTCGTAAAATTCTTCAGGAGACAAATAACTGTCATAATATGACAGTGAAATGTATTTGTCGTCCCCTTAAATTTTGCCACATATTAATATATATTTATTTAAAAATATTAAATAAACAATTTGACCTCTAAACCATAAGTTTTATGACATTATTTCATAAAAAGTAAAATTGGAAAATTTTGTGAGATTAGTCAGATTAGATTGAAGTTGAAGATAGTTAGGATTATTATACATAAAAATGTTAATTCAGAAATAAAAAATCGGTATACAAATTAATAAATATTTATTTTTAAAATAAAATAAAATACCTTTAGTAAAAGTATTTTTGTTATGGAATATTGTTTTAATTTGACAAATAACTATAAAAAATATTTTGGATTGTGTTTTTTACTTAGTATTTAATACTAATTAATAATTGGGTACTTAATATACGTAGTTTATTGTATATTTTACTATTATATAGGTAACTGAACTAAATATGCTTAACAGGAATATTCCTAAATGAACTTTCTATAGCAATTACTTTCTTAACATTCTAAGCATATGTTTAGAGTAGACTAATTTTTACCACTAAAACTTTGCACCTTCTAAGAACCTGCCTATAGGCCAGTTAGAATATTCTTAGGATCATGTTATATGTCTTTTAAGCATGTGTGCTATTCCAACTTTGACTGTGACAGTCACAGTGTGACTAGTCTGAAATTGAAAAAGATGTATTATTTTTATCATAATATGATATTATAAATCATTGAGTAAACATTTGACGCGACTAAATAGTTGACAATGTATGTATAATCTACTCAAAATATTTGTTTACTATAATGGTAGTATTTGCCGTAACAATTAAGCGAATTGATATGAAATAAAATTTATTACCTTCATGTAGGTACGCGATAATTCATTAAATCGTCAAAACAGGTTTTGTGTATTTGTTTCTCTAAAATAGTTGTCTAATGCACAATAAAACCCAAACAGATAAAGTAGGATCTTTATTAGATTTCAATCAATTGCAACATACAAGGCATCCTTTCGATTAGTATTACTTTACGAATATGCACGGCTTCAGATGGGTATTTAATTTTATTAGGTATTATTTGCGTACAATCGGTGTGAGTGTAAAGTCTTAAATAAGTTGTAGTTAACGTGAGGTGTACCCAATGGCAGTTGACGATGATAATGATACTAATAATGCAGTTCAAGAGAGATTACTGCGTGAGTATAAAAAAAAAATTAGGAAATCACTGTGATAACATTTTTATTCGTGATTTTAAAAAATCGAATATTTTAGACATAAAACAATTTAAATCTCATCAAGATTTATTTGATATTTGTGACATTTGCTTTTAACCATAGAAAATAATTTCGCTAATATAAGTCATGGTTTACTAGATTTGTTTTTGGCCAATAAAATCATCTAAAATGTAAATCGGTTAATATAATTTATATCAGTCGTTGACGACTGATTTAAAATATGAATAAAAATAGACAGTATTTTTGTTTGTATATGAAAAAATAAATTCAGAAGGTAAACATACCTACATATAACAAAGATAAAATTAAAAAATAATAATTTTTTAAGATAAAATTACTACCATGTTAATTATATCAAATATCTTTGCTGTTTTTTGTCTGATTGAAAAGCTTTTTAATATAATACCTATATTATAGATAATTAAAAAAATACTATTTAAGAAATAATAAAGATTTTAAAATAAAACCAAAATATTTCTCATATTTTTTAAATACTTTTGAAGAATTTTAAATTTTAGACCATGTTCAACTTATTTTCTGCTTTTAATTTTTAAATTATGTGCTTGATCTTAGAAATAGAAACAGTAGGTTTTGGGTAAATTGCTCAACACGGTAGAGGGGACTTTTTTTCTGAGAGGAAATTTACACTTCATTTATTTTTGGGCCCAGAAATATACTATTAAACATAGAAGAAAATGAAATGGAGGGACAAAAGGGCAACATGGGTATTTCAAATTGAATATACATATTATAATATTATTAACAGTTTTTGCCAATAATACAAGTTTAAAAGGCATTTTATAGGAAAATAAAAATACACCCTGTAGGTAAAAGCAAATGTTTTTGCTAGAATGCAAAAACAGGCAGTGTATGAAACTATGTTTTTTATATTTTTGGATCAAATTATTTTTATTATTTGTAATAATATTTATTTGACAAATAATTAAAAATATGCTCTGAAGCAATATTTTTATTTTTAAAAGAAAATACACAGGGAAAAAAGTCTGGACTAGAACTGCACCAATTAAATTTTAAAATTTGCTTTATAAAATAACAGTTTTTAAAATTTGTGTACCTATATTTTTCAATATAAATTAATTAAAAAACAAAGGGTATAAGGCATGCCGAATTTTTTTCATTGGGTTTAATTTAACCTTTTAGAAAAGCAGGGATCTTGCCCCATTTCCAGCAAGGGTGTAGCCACGATTTTGTTCAGGGGGGGTAAACTATACGCATGCTACAAAAAGTTTCGAGACTCCACCTCCCACCCATTTTTAGCACAATTTTTCTGGACATGCAATTTTTGAGTATAGCTACCTCCTTTTGATTAAAAAAGTTTATTCTGAAGCCATAATGTATGTATATCAAGCATTAACTAACATTTGTTATCCTCTAGAGTTTGTTTCTTAATTTTTTTATATTCTTGTCACAAATTTTAAATGTCTTTTTTCCCTCTCGATGTCTTTCGCATCATTGCATTTATTTTTCAAAACTTTTGCCTAAATGCCTAAAAAGGTGTTATTGGTACCTGTAAAAGAATAACTATAATATAATTAATTAATCTTTTACAAGAACAAACACTTGAATACAATTTTCACCAACTTCAACAAAATTTCTTTGTTCTTTTCAAAGGCTTTAAGCCGTAATTTCCGTTTTTTATACCTTCTAATGCAAATTTAGGTACTTGTAACAAAAACAATAATAAAGTTTAGTCAGTTATAAATGTATTTATGTGTATATTTAATAATACATTTTAAAAATGTATCACTCTTATAACACATATTTAAGTATATGTAAGATAACCTACAATCCTACTGTCATTTAAAATTTGCTATGTTGACAAATTGTTTTAAACTTAAATCAGTGGATATGCGTAAATCAGTTTTAATAATAATAATAAGGTACTAAAGAAAAAATGCAAAACTGTTTATTTATTAGTAGGTCAATCGTAATTTTTTTTTTTTATTTAAAAATTTTGATAATTTAAGCTGTTATTACATGAAATTAGAATGTAAGGTACATTTAAAAAAAAATAATTTAAATTTTATTTACGCAATACCTGTTATTATAGTAAATTTATAATTTTATGCGGTTAATTTGCAAAATAAAGTTTAATAAAAACAAAACTGTCCATCATTAATAATTTATTGATTGTAAATAAATACTAAAACACCTTGGCATTGTATTGTATCTCTAAACAAATTGTATAATCTATAAAATAGTATATTATGTATTATGTTTGCGAACGAGTGTTTAATAAACACGAGTGTCTAGAGAAGTTTATAAAACGAGTTGCATACTATACTTTAACTACTACGAACAGAAATAAAAATTTAAATCCAATTTTAATTCAATTCATAAATATTTGACATTTGACGAATTTAACCTTACTTTTTTGCAATTAGCTATAAAGCTAACTTCAGCCTGTGACTAAAATGCCCAAAAGTTGATGTTAACTTCAGCCTGTGACTAAAACTGTCTTTTTAACGTTTTTAAGACATGCATCAAATTTTAATTGAAAATAGAAAAAATAACTTTAATTATACACCACTAATAAATATTATTAAATTTGTGCATTACAATCGTGACTGTAAATTATAAATTTAAAAATAATTAAAAAATAAATTAAAATGTGTGATCATAATTACAATAATTACTATCGGTTAATTAGCATATTAGGTGCTTTAACTTACATACTAGGCATTCGTTAATCAATTATAGACATGCTAATTAATTCGAAATTAAGTTGTTGGTACACAATTAATTACCTACACAAAGCAAAAAAAAAATTAAGATGTTCTACACGACCTTCATACAATAAAAGCGTAAATTTAATATTAAACAGATAAATCAAATCGATAAATTAGAGGTACAGTCATGGAAAATAGTAATGCAGTTTTACAAATTGTATGGTATTAAAATCTTTTAGAAAGTGGTATTTTTCTTTGTGATATTTTTTATGATTTGCTTAACTAAAAATATATCAAGAGATGATAGGCTATTGATTATTTTTTGCCAAGAAATAAGTTTTGTGTTAGTTGCGATGTAGATATCAATTGTAAATAAATATCCTTCCTCAAATTTTGACACTAAATAAATAATTATTATAAAGTTCAGTATATTTTTATTTAATAGTAAGCAGTAATTAGGAAGTACCTAACAATGTTAAAAAATACTTAATTAGAACATATGGCAGACAAAACGTTTTAGGCGTTATATTTATATTACAAATACAGGCACAAAAAACAATTACAAAAATTAGTATTTAAATTTTCTATTTACAATAAAAAAATATTTATAAAAATAAAAATTTGTTAAAACCACAAAAAAAAATTATAAACACAAAATATTTTAAATAATAAAAATTTATTACATACAAAGTTGGCCAAAAATAACTCTAGTTAGGTCTTTATTTTCATGCAATTTGTGTGCTATCGTAATACAACAAACCAACTTAAATACCAAAACTCATTATAAAATAAATAAAATTCACTGATAACACTGCACAAAGAGCATCTAACAGTATCTATATTTAAAATTGACTTTTTAATACTATACAGGAAGTACCTAATAGCTCAGTTCACACATTTTGTGTCGTCACTGATAAATCATTTCATTATCTTAATATGAATGTTACCATATTTGAAAGAACATTTTGCAACAAATTTGTTATTTTTAATAGTATTTATACTTCCATTGTAACAATAGTATATTATGTATCAAGTTTGATAAACGCCATTTTATACAGGAATTTAATGAGTGTATAGAAAAGTTTATAAACGAGGTGCATACTTTTCTACGACAAATTTTTACATTTTATAAACACAATTATAAAGGTTATAAATCGAAATGTATTTCTTGAAAACTGACAGTTTTTCAGTGAAAGTAAAGAAAATGTTTTATGAGCACTTTACAGTGGAGTCCGTGCCCGAATTTAAGTTATAGTTTACTGCCGGCGAAATTAAAAGGTCAGTACAATGTTCATATAAACTATTCAAATATTGGCGTTGAGAAACTATTTAATACTTTTGTATTTTTGTATTGAGATAATAAAATAATTTTCACATTTAGTGTTATTTTACAAGAAAGGCAATTTATTTTAACGATTGTATGACATTTGACAACTGTCAACTAACTTAAAGCTAACTTCAGCCCGTGACTAAAAACCTGTTGCTAACTTCAGCCCGTGACTAAAGCGCCATAAAGCCACAACTTATCAATGTGTATTTAAAAGGTCACTTAATGTCATGGAAACATGTACGATAAAGGGCGTTTTATAGGTGGGAGTAGAAAAAATTATAAAAATGCATTTATAAACTCAAACAAAAAAAATAGTTTTTCTTAATAAAGTAAAGATCCCTATTCGTCCAACAATTGCTTTTGTTACGGCAAAAAGGTCATTTTTATAAAAATTATTTATCTACAATCGCTGCTTTCAGTAATAGAATTTGCATGAATTATAAAGTAAATTTACGTTATGTTTATAAAAATAACACTCTTCCAGATGCAGAAACGCATTGATAAATATAGTTATTATTATTTGTCCAAAAAACAGTTCTATACCGTTTACAAAAACATTTTTTAGTATTAATAAAACCCTAATGGTATTATTCATAGAAATTTTGTAAATTTTACAAATCCCTTTTCGTTTAAAATAAAACTTTTTTTATAATATTAATGTATGTAAATTTAACAAGAAATTAATTGTTAATTCAATAAACCATTTTCATTGTAACAATGGTCACATTTTCAACCTACTGTTTAATGTTGGGTATTTTTTTTTTAAATAATTGCAAGGCATTAAAACAAATTATTTATTATAACAAAAAAATTAACTCATATTATATGATGTACAAAATAAAAAAAAATATGAACTCACTTTTTAAATAACAAGTCTGCTTTATTCATAGAATATACCTTAAATATTTCTTTTAGAAAACCTCTAAATTTTCTTAGTGATCTTTTTGATATTTTTATCATGCTATATTTTACCACACTTTATCATGCTATATTTTACCACACTTCACTCGCACAAGTGAAATCGATAAGATTATAACACAGACTGGATTATAAAGTTATGTTCACCAAGGAGAGCGTTGGCCCTTTCCCCCTCTTTTTAAGGGAAATAACAAAAATTTTGTTACCATTGCAAAACAATAGTAAAAATTAAAAAAGTCTTTTTATAGCAATAAAATATTTTCTTATTGTTTTTAACGAAAGCTATTAACAAAGATTTTTTAACTGAAATAAAATAAATTTGAATTACAACGATAGCAACTTAAAAAAGAGAAATATGCCGTAGTAAAATGAACAAATTTTACTATAACAAGTAAGCGCAATTCACATTTCAAATGAAAATTTTAACTTTGAAAGTTTCAAACTTGAAATATTTCGTTTAGTTTAAAAATTTCAAATGAAATTTTCAATTCGAAAATTTCAACATTGCCTGTGAAACTTTCAGAAATTTCATTGAAAGTTTCGCAATTTACTGAAAATTTCGCATAAATTTCACATAATAATTTACAACAGATTCCGAATCGACCAATAAGAACGAGTTATCAAGCGTCTGGGCATTTTTGTTTAGTTCGACTTGGATTTGAATACACTATAAATAATTAATTAATTTAATTCAGTTACCAATTTAATTTGTAAATTAAATCAGACTTCAATTTTTTTTTAAGTCATGATTAATTTAAACTTTTACTTTTGCTACAATTGCATCGGAAAACGGATAAAAAATGCCTTTGGCTCATAAAATTTTGATGAAGTTTCTTCAATTTTTGTAAAATTTCAGTAAAATATGTAAAAATAATAAATATATATAAATATATAACAATGAAAGTGGCACAATCTCATTAGCTTACCAAAAAGTGCTATATCTCTCTTATAACAATAGTTTTAGTAATTTTAAAAAATATTTTAAAAAGAAATCTCAAGAAATTTTTGGTAGACATAGGTATTTACTATTTATATTATTGGTGTAGGGTCCTACAGAGGGGTAGGAGGTAAGAGAGGCAATTTGCCATGGTCACCGAGTGTGCTTATTTCAATATTAATATATTACACTTAAAGTGATTGAAATTTATTGAAAGTTTCAATAAATTTCATAAATTTTATAAAATTTCAGACATTTAGGAAATTTTAATAAATTTCATAAATGTCGTGAAAATTTCATGTGAAGTTTCAAGTACAAGCAAAAAGTGAAATTTTCCCAACCCTACACACAACTATAGATTTAACAAAAACATTTTAAGATCGACAAAGATTTAATATAAACATAAAGTATTTCTTATTGCCAATGGCAATATGATAACAACTATTACTTTGTTGGATGAACATTTTTTTTATAAAAGCTCAACATTGTTGCTTCATTATACACTCACAAGCAAAATAATCGATCCACACAAATTTTCGATGAATTTCAATCGCAAATAACTTTTTTATTTGATTTCTGATTTAAACAAATATTAAAGAATATTGTGAATACATTAATGGAGAATCGCTCACATTTTAAAAATTACTAAAAAATACACGTACGTTTATAATATACAGGTTTAAACAAAAAGATGTTTTTTACCATAAGTTTAAGACACTCTATAGAGAGGCAAAACCGTATATTGTTCTAAATTAAGTTTTAATTATCAAGTCGCATCTATTTTTAACAGTTTTGTTTTTGGAACATATGAATTTGTTTTAAAAAACATTGCAATTTCCAATATTTTTCCTGTATGAAGAACTAAGGTTGCTATGGTTCATCCATAGCCTATGGAGGATGACAGTGACAGTTTTGTTGAATCATCTTATACTTGGACATGTCATATACATCTTTCAAAAGGTATCAAGTTGATTTTTGTAAATTAATGTGTTAATTTTGAGGTGTCTTCATACTTTTAAAAATGTCTCCGACTGATGTTGCCCTTTGTACTTTACTTCTTGTGACGTTTAAAACACTTGCCACGTAATACTGTGACCGTCCATCCTGGATTAAATTAATGGCTCTGGCAACATCAGTTGGAGACATATCCATTTTTTAAAGTAAGAAGACACCTCAAAATTTAAACATTAATTTGCAAAAAACAATTTGATAGCTTTTGAAAGCCGTGTATGACATATTGCAATGTTTTTTTAAAAAATCCATATTTTCCACAAAAACAAATATATCGAGGTGAACCAAAAACAAAACTGTAAAGAATAGATGTGACTTGATAAATAAAACTTAATTTAGAACAATATACGGTTTTGCCACTCTACAGGGTGTCTTAAACTTTTGGTAAAAAACATCTTTTTGTTTAAACCTGTATATTATAAACGTACGTGTATTTTTTAGTAATTTTTAAAATGTGAGCGATTGTCCATTAATTTATCTACAATATTCTTTAATATTCGTTTAAATCCGACATCAAATAAAAAAGTTATTTGCGATTGAAATTCATCGAAAATTTGTGTAGTAAATGAGATATTTTTCCTAATTTCAGTCATGTCGGAGGAGAAGAAGAAGCCCCTGGACGAGGACGAGGAGGATGTGGTATCCAGGGCTATCGGTTCCTTCGGTCCCTGGCAACTGAAGCACACCTTTCTCCTCTCTCTGTTCAACATACCGTGCACTTGGCACATTTTCGCTCCTACCCTTTACGGGGCCAAAAGGGACATGTGGTGCGCGAGGTCGAGTGAATTTAAAGGTGTGCCGTCTTCGACTTGGCGAAACTGTACGCAACTAAAACAAGACTATTGTCACATGTACGATGTGTCGTCGATGAACGAGTCGTTTATTTTAGAGTGCGACATGAACGGGGTGGGAACTGTGCCTTGCGGCAGTTGGGAGTTTGACGGGAAAGGTGAGTATTTGGTTGGACAGAAATGTGACAACCCTGTTGTTTTAATGAAATGGTACCTTCCACTTAGTTAGGTTTTTGATGCAAAATATTAAATCATGTTTTCCATAAATGTTTTTCATGAATCAAGGAAACCCTACACGGTGGTCAAAACTAAAGTATAGGACGAACAAAAATGCCAACCAAAACTGGAATTACTACATGGAATTGTTTTTAACATGGAAACAGTATTTTTAAATTCTTCAGTCTCTGTGCAAACATGCTTCTTACATCTAGCGATATCCCCTAGAAAGGAAGAGCATATCAAAACTTTAGTTCGTTCGTCCGTCCTCTTCCCTTACAAATTTTTATGCCCTTTATATCTTACCATTTTGCAGATAAAGCACATACATTCTTGGCTGCTGCGAAATTCTCTAGCAATTTCTAAATTTTGAAAATTTGGCAATTGTGGCTATGCAAAAATACCGTTTTTACCATATTGAAGTAGGTAATTTTGAATCACTTAAGTTAAGGGTTCGTTTGAAAAAGTCTGCAGTAATTTTTATATTTTCTCAGAAACCCTAAACTCTGAATTTTTCGATTACCAAAAACAATTTTTTCTCCACAGCACATACCTACTTTCGATTTTCTTCATGGCTTAACTTGAATTTCGGTTTAATTTTCATTTTAAAATACTATTTTTAACTTTATAAAGTATACATTAAAAAACAACTAAAGCAAAATGTCACTTGCGTTATAACGTATGGCAATTTTTTTTAAAACCACCTTAATTACTGTTTTACAAAATTTGGCAAGTTGTAATTATTTCATAGAAAAACTTCCAATATTTTTTGTTATAAAAAATATTTAAGATATAAATCTTCGTTTTTTTTGTTATGTTTTGTTTTGAGTGGTAAAAAATAATAGGTGACTCAATAAATTAATACTGGGGAGTAAAGTAATTTAAATGATAAAAAGTGTATTATTTTGCTTAATTTTATTAAAATTGTACAGGTAGTTTTAGTACAATAATTGCAAAATAATATATAGAAATAGAAAAACAAAAAAGTTTGCAAAACTTTAAAATAGGATCAGCTGGGATTTTGATAAATACATGTTAGTGTTACCAAAAGGGTCTATAATCAAAATATGCTATCAGTTTTGGTTGGCATTTTTGTTCGTCCTATACTTAAGTTTTGACCACCGTGCCTAATAGATAAAATCACGTTGCATTGACAACTAAATTACTAAATCAAAATGAATAGTATAGTAAATTATTCTTATAAATCTTTTTTTTTTCAATTTTCGGAGGTGTTTTGACGTTTTTGAGTATAGCTTGAAATCTAATTGATATATTTGGTCAAACAAGCCCTTAAATTGAAGGTATTTAAGCCCTATGAAACTTTTTTTTACATACTATTGATATCGGATAAGTATTTTGACGCTAGCGATTTTAATAACTTAAAAAATTGGCTTAAATCAAACAGATAGCTCCAGTTTGATTTTTTTTTCGTGAATCTGACATTTTTACAAAAAGAACAAGTCCAGGAAACAAATATTGTAAAAGGAAAACTTGATGGTAGTCGGGTTTTATTTTTTTTATGTAGAGTCAGGGGTGCTGATAATGAATCCAGAATATTTATTATAAATATTATATATAATAATTAATAAAAAGTGTAAAATGAGTAAAAGAATTAGAGAGTTCGAGTGCGTAAATAACCTGGACAATCTGGGCGACGAAGTGATGAGCACGGAGAACGTTTTCACCAGCAAATGAAGGCTATGGAGCGGCGGTATCACGGCTTCTGGGATGCAGCCATGATGGGTGATTACATTTGGTCCCTCATACGAGAAACGGAATACGAAAGCAACAAAAAACAAAGAAGGAGTCAGAATTTTTTTAAACCTATGCTTATAACAACAAAATAAAACTTTCAATTTCTTCAATGTTCAATATTTATTGTTCAATATTCAAGATATAATTTAATTTCAATATTTAATGTTTAAAATAAAAATCAATGTTCAATATTAAATTTTATATAATTCAATAAACTGAAGAAAACTTCGATTTTTGTAAAAAAAAGGACTTTTCAACTTCATAAAATCGCTAGTATCGAACTACTGAGCCGATACCAAAACTATACTAAAGAAAGTTGTAGAGGGCTCAATTACCTTTGATGCTTGTTTGGTCAAATCGATCAATTAGAACTCAAAGTATTTTCTAAAGCGTCAAAACATTTCAGAAAATTAAAAAAAAAACGCTTCCATGAAAAAAAAATTAAGTGTGATTTTCGCGTTTAGTGATCCAAACTACACAAGAAAATCATAATGAGACATGGTTTTACACTGAAGATAAAAGATATAAAAAGACGCATCCACTTTTTCTCAAATGGCGCAGAATTGTAATGCTTCTTATAGTAAAACTGTTTGTTTCTAAAACGCAAATCTTTTGAAATAAAGTAGATATTTAATATTATTTTCAGGCGAAACGATAATTTCCGAATTTAGCTTGGTCTGTGATAGAAAAAACTTGAACACTCTAGCCGAAATGACATTTTTGGCTGGGGTAGCATTTGGAGGACTCATTTGTGGAATTATGTCAGATAAATTTGGCAGGAAGAAGACTCTGATGTGTTCGGTACTTATTCAGAGCATAATAGGTGAGTTGAGTCC
Organism: Brassicogethes aeneus; assembly: GCA_921294245.1. Taxonomy (NCBI): domain Eukaryota; kingdom Metazoa; phylum Arthropoda; class Insecta; order Coleoptera; family Nitidulidae; genus Brassicogethes; species Brassicogethes aeneus. The sequence goes on from OV121137.1 coordinate 54,383,883, forward strand.
AATTTCCAATGGAACAAACTATTTTTTATTGAAGATTCGGATCATTCGACTAAAAATAGGTAGATTTTGTCTAAAACATTTTTTCATATTTGTAATAGATGGCGCTGTAATGAAAAAAATCAATTTTGTTCGATTTTTCTTCTGTATACGATTCTCCAATAATTAGTGAATAAAATACTTTTTATATTTATTTATTTATTTCATTTTAATATTCTGCTAACACTGCTCTGGGATATATCTCTTGATAATTCTCGTGTGCTTGCATGAGGATTAGCGGCCGTTGCTGCTAATACATTAATTTCATTATTTTCACCTGTGACTGTTGCTCGACGAACTCTTTTTTTCGGTTGAACACTCCCGTTTGTAGTAAACTGCTTACGGTGAAATGACGTACGCGATCGAATTTTATCCGGAAAACGCTGAGCGTAGATATTAACAGCATCATCAAGATTCCTGCCTGCTTCTCCATAAATCAAAATCATTTCTATTTTTTCTTCCACTGTTAAAAAAACCTTTATGAATAACTGCTTAACGAAAGGTCTTTTTGTTTGCAAATTAATCTTCGAACTAAATTGATTCAATAAGGCTAAACTATAAATAGTTTCTTTATACCTAAATTAGATTACATTAATTAATTGACAAAATAATGTTAACCTGGCAGGTAAAAAGTGACCATGGTGCGCAATTGATAATTATCACCGAATGAAATAATGTACAAAACTTAAACCAAAGGAAACTTAAATATTAGTTAAGAAATCGTGGGTACTTAACAAAAATCAGATTTAATTTAATAAGATAATTATTACCAAAAGAAGTGATATTTTCATAGAAAAATTATTGCAGAATCGTATACAGAAGAAAAATCGAACAAAATTGATTTTTCAAAATGAAATATTTGCAGGAACCCTTATCGCATTTGCCCCCTGGTTTGAGCTGTACTTCATCCTGAGAGCAGCGCTAGGCTTCATTTCCGTTTCCGTTGTGTTCAGCGGTTTTGTGCTGGCCATAGAGCTAGTAGCGGGCCATTGGAGGACCGTTGCCGGCATATCGTACCTGTTTCCTGTATCTCTCAGTTACATGACGATAGCGGGAATGGGATATATGCTTAGAGATTGGCGGCAACTACAACTAGCCATCTCCCTTCCAGGATTTATGTTCATCATTTTGTGGTAAGCGTTAGATTTATCTGGGTGAATCTCACGAAATGTCCCCCGATGGTGTTACCCCGTGATATTTAGTGATATATAGTCTAAAACCTATCCTCCGTGACTGTTACTCTTTCTAGGTTAACCTATATGTTTTCAAATATCTGAGGTAGTAAAAGCACACTAAAAATATCAGTTCACTAAGTAAATTAAACTCATCCAAAGCAATAGAATCAAATATAAAACATTATTAAAAATTAAAAGAAATAATTTTTATAACCACTTATGTAGGTGTTACATGAATTGATTCTATCCTCCGTGAATCTGTTTTCGCTTTAAATTTTATGCAACGGATGGCGCTTTAATCATTTTAAATAAGCAAAAATCTCTGTTTACGACATTATAGATGCATGTGATTCCTGAAGGTCAGTTAGAATTTATATGCAGATGAGAGTGTTGCTGTTTTATAATTCAAAAGTTTAACTTCATTAATTTGCTATTTAAAAACCTATCCACCGTGAAGTGTAATATCTCAGTAAGTAGATTTTTTTATAAATATTTTATGTATGTACAATTGTAATTTTAAAAAACATTAAGGTGTCAAAAGATACAATAACTTATTTTAAATGTACGAAGGGATGTTTAAAAAAAACATACGAAATCCTAACCTCCGTGAAGCTCTAATATTCAAAATGTATGATTTCTTAAAACTCTTGCATTAGTGCAGAACCACTTATGTTATGTTATTACTAGACCTGGTGGCTTCCCAAAAACCTCATTCTAGACTAACAGTGAAACAACCAAAAATAAAAAATAATCATTTTCACTTTGGGGACGTCTCAATATATTCACCCCTATGCAGATCATCGAATTAAATTTTTTTTGCAATTTTGATTTGTTTTTAAGAAAGCAACAGATTTGTATTTATCTTAAATTAAATATATGTTGGAAACAAATCTTGATCTTTTAGTTTGACGATTATACATTGCTTTAGAATCTATAGTGGTATCACAACCTAAAAAACACCATTTGATATACAGGGTGTTTCACAATCGTTGTCCATTGGAAGTTTCGTAAAACGATGAGACATGGGTGCGTTTATTAACCTTTATTTTTAAAATCTGTTAAAAAAATTTATGGAAGGAAAATCGTGTTATAGGGTAAACCACATAGTTATTGGACACTTAAGGAATATTATTTATTTAAAATTTATATGTGCCGTTGTTTTAAAGATTTTAGTTTTTTTCTTATAAATATATAAAAAGGATAGTTGGTTTGTTTAAACTTTATTTACGTTTACTTAAAAATAAGAATATTTGAATTTTTAATATTAGTTTTATAAAAACATGCAAAAAAGAATAGTACCTAATTGGAAATTTTATATAGTAATTGGACAATTTTTATATAAACATAACAACTTTACATCAAATAATATAAATTGTTAAATATTTTTTAAAGATAAATTGCTATTTTAGCTATTTTTTTTATTTCGTTTTTGTAAATATCATATATTTCTTCCTCGGATTCCTCATCCCGTTTCTGGATTCTGAAGGTAACTACTAATTTCTTGGTCTGAAATAGTTTGTTGCAAAAATTATTAAGTGTGGTATCTCTAGTTTGTGAAGCATTTATAATGTTTAGGTCAGAACAGAATGATTTATATATGGGTCATTTTCAAAAAACACCCGCTTTCAGGAAAATGAAGATCAAATTTTTTTTTGCTTAAATTTACTTTTGGTTGGATTTTTATAAAAGTTTAGAGTTTTGTTTACTTACTTTTAAGAAAGGCAGTGCACTTTTTAATTTTTTTTACGTTTTTTTCAGAAAAATGTGTTTAGCTAGCTTAATATGTTTATCTCCACTGTGTTACCAAATCCAAAATTTAATTCAATAAAAAAAAGTTGTTATAAAAATAATTTGAAATAAAATGTACTTAGTTCACAATTTTTTATTTTATTTTTTATTAAAAATTGTATGCTTTTTTTTAAATATTTATGTTCGTTAAGTTAAAAGAAACCATTCCGATTCTTTGTTAAATAAACAATAGCATTAATATTTTCTTTTAGTCACTGTATTAGTGAATTAAACTACCAAGTGATAGTGTATAAAAATCATTTTAAGTATTTTTTTTAACAAAAACTAAAAAAAAAACTGAAATAGACATTGGTATCACAACGGACTGGGGTACACAAAGGACTTAATCAGATAACGTAAAAAAGAAACTACATACATATATAGGGTGGTACGATTTTAGAGTAATGCATTTATTTATATTATAAACAAAATCCCTTGTATTGGTGCTCACTTGCAGAATAACAACTTAGATTTCTAAATTGTAGACACCCTTTTTCTTTGACTATAAGCTGGTGAAGGTCCCTTTTATTACTTGTATATTGCGTGGAATTTTCCCTTGGATGTATTCTATATCATGAGTTGCAATCACAAATAATTTTAAATTGGTTTATCATAAACTACTTTTAATAAAAGCGACGGTAAATATCCACTTTGTTGTCGAAAAATTCTATTGCGTTACTCTAAATTTCATTGCGTTACCATAACATAATTGACTCGGTAACGCAGTGGAAAAAGTTTTGTGAAACCATATTTAAAAAATATAATAAGACATTAAAGTTATTAATTAATCTCAATGAGCTTTAGTGCCCTAAAATAAACATAAACATGAAAAATAGTATTTTTTCTTACCTTATTTTTATTATTTTTTTTTGAGTAACTTAGCGGACAAACAATTATTACATTCGCGTTACCCGCACCTGTTTCAACCGATATCTTCTTCCTGATTGAATAAATAAATTCAGCTGGGTAATGTGTACGTCCGAACATCATTTGTTGATCACGAGAGTGCCTAAAAAGTTGCCATATATATGGTTTTTTTTAATATTCTATCGGTAACGCGACGGACGTAACGCAACGGAAAAAATGTCTGGGACATGAGTCAAATTTAAAAAAAGTAGATTAAAAAGAATGAATTTATATATAAATTTTTTACTGTATTAACTAAGGATGTTATGGATTGCTATAAAGCAACACAAAGTTCTGGTTATTCAATATTAAAAAAAATGTATGTAAGTAAGACATGGAAAAATATGTGTTTCACAAGTTTCAAATTTAAAAAAAAAATATTCTGAAATAACTAAACAAACATTTTCTGAAAGAGTTTACTAAGGGCTTATTATGCTTTCACTTGGTTTTTAAATCAATAAGATCCGATAATTTTTAACAAAGTTATTGGAATTTGGTGTTTTTTGAAAACAAAACAAAAATCTTACCACCAAAGTAACGTGCGAACTTTTTGTCCTATATAAATTAGTTTTATATTATTACCGACTGACTTAGTTATAATTGTATACAGCGTCATCTAATGATTTGTCCAATAACTATAAGGTGTCCGATAACTGTCTACTTTACCCTACGTAGCAGTAGAATATTAAACCAATCTTCCTTACAGGTGGGTACTACCTGAATCCCCTCGATGGCTGTTGGCTATGGGCAGAACGCAAGAAGTGATGGTGATCCTGGAAGATGCGGCTAGAACCAATAAGCGCACTCTACCGGCGAATATAGACAAACAACTTCTTCCCGAAACGATTGACGTGGACGGTAGCGAACAGGACGCTGGAGTGCTGGACCTTTTTAGGACTGCGACAATGAGAAAAAGAACTCTGATATTGTTTCTCATTTGGTTTAGTGTTTACTTGGTGTATTACGGACTTATGCTCAACTTGGGCGAGATTGGAGGCAATTTATACATTAATTCAGTAAGTATTAAAATTATAAGGTGTATAGTACCAAATAGCACAGAGACATCTTAAAGATATCTTAAAGATGTCGGACTCGGACGTTTATGACATCTTTGAGACGACCAGTTTATGACGTAAGTCATCTTTAAGACGTCTTTAAGATATATAATTTTACAAAACACATAATCTTTAAGATGTCGTTTTAACGGCCCCGAAGTATGATAAAAACTTTAGCTATTTTCATTGTTTACTTTGTCTGTGGCAGCCGCTAAGGTTAGACGTGTTTTATGAGCTCGGCGATTTTTCGTTCCTTAAAAGAAATGGATCAAAGAATTTGTATCCAATTTTGCTTAAAAAATGAAATAAATTCTGTGAAATGTTAACAAAGGCCTATAGTGAGTTTGCTATAAACAAGAGTTTACAAGTGGTATAAGAGTTTTCAAGATGGCCGTAAAGACGTTGAAGATGACGAACGCCCCGAACGCACAAGCGCATTAACAACCGATAAAAGTGGAAGAAATGGTTATAAACCATCAGAGAAGTCGCTGATGATGTTGGTATATCGATTCGCTCATCCCATGAAATTTTTCGAATGTTTCGGGTATGAAACGCGTGGCAGCAAAATTTGTTCTAAAAGTATTAAATTTTGAACATAATTTTTGGCCAAAAACAATACTGTAATGATGCCCCAGCCTCCATATTCGCCAGACACGCCTCAGTCTGACTTTTTCCTATTCCCAAAAATAAAGAGAACCTTAAAGGGCCGTCGTTTTGCAAGCATAGATGACATTAAAAGCGCATCGCTGAAAGAATTAAAGGCTATCCCAAAGATCGAGTTTTAGAAGTGTTTAGAGTATTGGAAGAAGAGCTGGCACATGTGCATAATATTCAATGGCGACTATTTTGAAGGCGACACCAAATTCACAAAAAAAATCTAAAACCAACACTGCACGGGGTGCAGTGCACACTACTTTGACTTGTCACTTGAGTTGTTGAACGTCGAACGGGAACATAAAAAAGAAAAACCGCCACGATTAGAAATACCATTCACCCAAATTCAACATACTTACAAGAAGCAAAAATGGCGTTGGATGTCTGCAATCTGCATTTAGTTACGAGTTATTTAAGAATTGAAAATAGGCAGACATATCAGCGCTTGGTGAAATAGAAGAGAACAGCAGATTTGATGATTTCATTGCATTGTGGGAAATGTGCGGGTAATTTGATTTAAAAACTTTCGCTGGGTTATTTTAAGTTTATATTGTCTTAATGTTTGTTTATAATATTTTTATTACAAATGGATATTATTAATTGTAGGAAAAATAACCAATCTACAAGAATGTCAGATATATGTTTATTTAGTTACCCTACCCATCATCGTTGTCAAAACTCAAAATCCTACATTAATGTTGTTTCTATTACACCAAAATAAAATGGTACCAAATTATAAATTACTATGAAGTGGCTGATTATGGGTATACTTTCGATTTTGACTTGTCAAAATTCACTATTTTATCAAAAAAAAAAAATAAGCGTCGGTATCAGGCATTTATAAGATGTCTTTAGAACATTAAATGAAGATATCTTTAAGACGTCTTCCAGACGTCTTTTTTAGATCTTCAAGACGTTGTGTGCTATCTGGGAAGGCCTTCCCTAATAGCAAAATTTGATTTTAAGAATCTTCTAAGAAGATATGACCCGGAATAATGGAATATTCTTAGAGCCTTCCCTTATTGCCAAGAATGTTCTTAGGGACTTTTAAAACATTCAATAGATACCCTTTTAATAATGCAATTAGATTCTTAAAAGCTTCTTAAAACCTTCCTAAAAAGCATCCTAAGAACATTTTAAGAATACGTTTTTGGAATGTTCTTAGAAGGTTTCTTATGGAGCTTCTAGGAAACTTTTGAGAATATTTCCAAATATGTCAGATACCCACGTTCTAATATGTTGTATTCTACATTCGTAAAATTCTTCAGTAGACGACGAATACGCTTCACTGTCATATGACAGTGAAATGTATTTGTCGTCCCCTTAAAAAGTTTTGACCTCTAAACCATAAGTTGTATGGCATAATTTCATAAAAAAAAAATTGGAAAATTTTGTGGGATAAGTCAGATTAGATTGAAGTTGAAGATTATTATACATAAAAATATTAATTCAGAAATAAAAAATCGGTATATAAATTAATAAGTATTTATTTTTAACATAAACCTAGAGTAAAAGTATTTTTGTCATCGAAAATTGTTTTAATTTGACATATAACTATAAAAAAATATTTTGGATTGTGTTTTTTACTTAATATTTAATACTAATTACTAATTAGGTAGTTACGTATAGGTATATACCTTTATACGTAGTTTATGGTATATTTTACTATTATATAGGTAACTGAACTAAATATGCTCAACAGGAATATTCCTAAATGAACTTTCTATAGCAATTACTTTCTTAACATTCTAAGCATATGTTTAGAGTAGACTAATTTTTACCACTAAAACTTTGCACTTTCTAAGAACCTGCCTATAGGCCAGTAAGAATATTCTTAGGATCATGCTATATGTCTTTTAAGCATGTTCATTAGAAGAAATATAGCATGATCCTAAGAATATTCTCACTGGAAGGTTTAAAAAACATTCTTAGAATAAAGGGTGCTATCAGGGTTGTAGTAAACTGATTCTTTTTTCATGCTGATATGTTTTTTTTCAGGCACTGATGGGAGCAGTGGAGGTCCCCGCCATAGCTGTAAGCATCCTGATCCTTGTGAAAGGGGGCCGTAGATGGCCTTTAGCTCTCACCATGATCATTTCTGGGGTGTGCATTTTTACCATTCCCATTGATATGTTCGCTCCGAAACTCCAATGGCTGAGCACCACGCTGACGATGATTAGCAAACTGTGCATTAGCAGTTCCAATGCCATAATGCCCGTTTACACCGCAGAATTGTACCCTACTACCATAAGGAATATCGGTGTAGGGGCGGCGAATGTTTCAGCGGGAATAGCCCTTATGCTCGTGCCTACCCTGTGGTACCTTGTAAGTATCATACATTCGTAAGTACCTAAAGGGTTTTTCATTAAGAGTGATGGATCTTTGATCAACGTTGGCCTTGTTATTTCGATCCTGCTGTAATTCAGTGGCGACTCGTGACCATTCATTAAGGTGAGGCCCTTGAACCGCTATATGGAGCCGCAGGCAATTTTTTTTGAAATTTTCAAGGTCTCGCGTTTTTGGAGCACTTCAGAATCTAAAGAATTTTCAAAATTTACACTGTTCAAAATTTCATGACCATTTTAACACCAAACATGGTCTATATCGATACAAACCAAAATGGTGTTAAATAAGGTTCGTTGGTCCGGTGTAAATTCAAATACTAAAATGGTGTTAATTTACCTTTCACACAGTATTAAAATAAATTTTACTTGGTGTAAATTGAACTCCTTTTCAGTGTTAAATATTATGTGTTTGTGGACAAATTAAATCATACTACACAGAAAAAAGGGAAAAAAAGGCAACAGGAAGTTCCTTGACGCATTACAAGTATATTACCAGTGGTATTATTCCAGAAAATGGAACCTTCAACTCGCTAGAGATAATGTTTTTAGTGCGTTGCACTAACTTAAAATACTTCAAGTATTGACAGCTGTTTCCACCTATTTAAGGTCTCTTTAGTATCGAACAACTTGTAGTGTCACACCAAAGCAAAGGATTACCTGAGTTTATATATTCTTCATGTAAGTCAACAAAAGCGAGATTTAAGAACATCACGTAATCTACACCGCCTTTGCCGCGATCGGTACACATTTTCAACCATAATTCATGGTGTTATATTAACACCACTTGGTGTTGGATTTTGACACCATTTTAAGATTACTTTTTACACCACAGATATTTTAAACAGTGTAGCTAGAATAATACAAAAAGTGCGGGACGAGGTGAGATTTTTATTTATTCCTTCAGCAGGTTTCCACATTACCCAGGAGGTACTGCTCATTTTTACCTATCTTGCAATAATTATTTTTAGATTAATAAAGGCACAACCGCACAACAACAAAATATTAATGTACAAGCACAGTAGGTATATGAAACTCAACGATTTAACACTGAACTATAAAAAAACATGCATATTTTTATTTATATTTTTTGTGATTTTTACTGTGGTATTTGTGTGTTAATATAATAGTATATTAAAATAAAAATTATCTTTTACAATTGTTTGAATTATTTTTACATGAATTCACAACACAATAATGTATTTTACGCTTGCATTTTTATCCCAACTTTCCATTTTAACGCTAAGGCAAAGACTAAACAGAAATAAGAAACTATAAACACGCATAGATCTAATTAATAAGCTTTGTTTACTAAAACATTCCACGCCCCGCCCAGTCTTTTACAACGGCTGATAAGCAGGCCGCGCAGATCTCGGGACTGACTCTGCTGTCTTCCATATACTGTGGTACAAGCCCAACTTTGTGGGCCTCAATGTCTTCAAAAATTCGCGTATTATCCCCGCCTTGCGGGGGTGCCGGCGGCACCGTGCAGCGGTGGGGAGCATGATGTTGTATCGGCAATGTGTGACGTATATGAAGCGCAAATTTCTATTTCCCTATTAGGTTATCTATCACTCTTATTAAAAACCCTTAATAATAATCTTTTTACTTTCTAAAAACTTCCTTATTTTCAGGCTGACATTTTCAAAGGGCTCCCGATGCTGTTGATATCATTTTTCGGAATAGTTGGCGGTGCGTCGGTTCTACTGCTGCCAGAGACAGGTTTCGGACCCTTGCGGAACTCCATCAAGGAAGAAGGACCAAGATTAAGTGCAATGAGCGAAACAAATAGGACAAACAATAACACTTAAAATACGCGTACGATTTGTTTTTTAATCGTCTTAACTTAATTTAAATGTTTTAGTTCCTGCATGTAAATAGTTTTTTACTTATTTACATTTATCTCTTTTATATTGTAACGTTAAAATTACTTAAATTAAAGCTTTAAATCACTATATTAGTGTGAAAATCATTTTAATATGGCAAAATTTCTATAAAATAATGTCATTTAAGTTAGAGAACACTCTATATAATATATTTTAAAAAAATTAGTAGATATAATATTGACACATTTTTATTTTATTTGTATAGGACTTTCCTTTATATTTAAATTCTGCATTGGTTTAGTTAGGGTTGCCAGAAATAAATGAAAATGGTAGTTTCACCCTTTATACTAAACATATTTTGTTAAATTCAAACAAAAAATACCAAAATACTATTGATTAAACATTTTATTTTAAATTCAACTCAATAAATACATAAATATAAACTCAACATTGCAACTACATTTTTTTATTCTAAAACTCTAAAATATAGAATATTTTGCTTCTATATTTTAGAAGCATAAAAGACAGAAAATGTAGTTAAATATAGAAGGTCTGGCAACCCTAGATTTAATAGTCCTTAATGTGGTGCAACAGCTGTCCCTGAAAGTGTTATATTAAAAAAAGAGGAATAATGTATCATATTTAATATTTATTTATTTTTATTAATATAGGGCTAAGTACTTATAATCACAATATAAAACTAAATACTTGTGAAAATGTAAAGATTTATAAAAACTGATTTTTTTACTTTATGACCATTGCAATGTTATTTGCTAACTTGGTATTTTTTCCTCTGATTAAAATGGGGAAAACAGAAAAACAATTGAACTTCGGGTCTCCGAAACACTCACAAAAATAACACCCTGTATATTTTTTACATATTTTGACAGACCTTAATTTGGAAAAAAAAACTATTATTGTATAACTAGGGTAAACCACATAGTTATTGGACAATTAATATGCCGTTGTTTTAAATAGTATAGTTTGTTTGTTTAAACTTTAATTGCGTTTATTTAAAAATAAGAATATTTGAATTTTTAATAATAGTTTTATAAAAACATGCAAAAAAGTATAGTAATTGGACATTTTATATAGTAATTGGACACATGGACCATAGTTATTGGACATACAATTTTTATATAAAATTAACAACTTTACAGCAAATAACATAAATTGTTAAATATTTTTTAAAGATAAATTGCTGTTTTAGGTAATTTTTTTTATTTCGTTTTTGTAAATATCATATTATTCATATATTTTTTTCTCGGATTCTAATTCCTTTGTTGCCATTAGTTTTTTATGTCCTCTATCATGCACTGTATTTAAATCACTGTTATTCTGCAAGATGTCCTGTGTCAAAGTTTATAAAAGTAGAACAGTTTTTGAAATATAATAATTATTAATCAATTTTTCATATAATATGGAATTGACTATATCTCAAAAACTGCTTAACTTTTATAGTTTTTGACGGTCTTTTCGGATTCAAGGGACAATTTTACATAAGAATTGGATGGTAAATATCCGGGATACAAATGGAGTATGATATTGGACATATATATCCAATAATAGAAATTTACATTTTTTACCAACCAGTAATTGGACACTGGCCATTTTACTGTTCGTTTTCAGAATTAAAATTAAAACGCATTAAAGTGACAATATTTAAAACCATGAGGAACACATTTATACCACACACTGATCTGTACACTTTTTAAAAATATTTTTTATTGTAATTTAAACACAGCCCTGCTCTTAACAAAAAAACAAAAATCTTGCCACCAAAGTAACTTTTTTGTCCTATAGGACCTAAAATAAAGTCGTTCTATATTATTACCGATTGAGATAGTTATAATTGTATACTTGTTTTTACAACCATCCTCAGAAAGTTTAAGTTCAAAATATGTAAAAATATACAGAATGATATTTTTGTGAATATTTCGAAAACCTGACAAATAGTTGATTCTTTGTTTTCACCATTTACATCAGAAGAAAAAATGCCAAAAATTTGCTTATTTAACTGACTTTGTAGCCTTTGTAGTCTAAAGAATAACGGAGTTAGATGGTAGCAACAGTGAGCAAATAACTTTGGAAAAGGTGTATACAAAAATTGAGAAATTTGTACCGGCCAGATTTTAATTATCAAACGAATATATTTTGATGTGATTGAATTTTTTTATTTTGCTTTATAATTTCTACACCTATATTTAAATTTTAAGATATTTTTATTTATTATAATATATATATATAATTGTATTTCAGATAGTTACCTTTTAAACCAAATATAATATAAACATAATATCGTATTAATTATTATATTATATTAATTTATAATTATTATAAATATGTATATAACTTGTCTAAGTTTTTTGTATTAAATTAGGTAATAGTTATAATATAGTTATTTAATTTTTTTTAATAAATTTTCTTATTCTTTACTACTTTTTTTCTTAATTTTGTAAATAAAATAAATGGTTATGACAACAGCACACTCAATTTTTTTTATGGAAGCGTTTTATGAATTTTCAATTGTTCAATTTTCAATTTTCAGGGGTGTTTTGACGTTTTTGAGTAGGTATAGCTTGAAATCTAATTGATCGATTTGGTCAAACAAGCCCTTAAATTGAAGGTATTTGAGCCCTCTAAAACTTTCTTTTACATACTTTTGATATAGGATAAGTATTTTGACGCTAGCGATTTTAGTAACTTAAAAATTCGTTTTTACGGCAAAAATTGAGGTCGAAAATTTACATATCGCCTGGGAAAGGTTTAAATCAAACAGATAACTCCAGTTTGAATTTTTTTCGTGAAGCTGACATTTTTAAAACAAGCTAATGTTGATAAAAATACATGGAAAAATGGCAAAGTTATGTATTTTTTAGTGACCAAAGACCAAAATTCATCTTTTTGATGATTTTTATTTTATTTTTTTCTTTTATTTTGTAATATGTTTATTCTTTAATGAAAACCTAAATAAAGTGCATAATTGGAATTTTTTGAGTTTTTTACGTACTTTTTTCACCGATAACATTATTAAAAATTTAAATTTGACATGACCCCGCAAACGCGAATTATTTTGTTTTTCGTGTGGGCATAGTGACATTTTTATGGTATTTTTTAATATTAAATATTAAAAAATACCAGAAAAATGTTGAAATTTTCAACAAGGTATTTTTTTCATGGTTTTATTTAGCTAATAAAAAGTGTAAAATGAGTAAAATAAGTAGAGAGTTCGAGTGCGTAAATAACCCGCACAATCTGGGCGACGTAAGTGATGAGCACGGAGAACGTTTTCACCAGCAAATGAAGGCTATGGAGCGGCGGTATCACGGCTTCTGGGATGCAGCCATGATGGGTGATTTCATTTGGTCCCTCACACGAGAAATGGAATACGAAAGCAACAAAAAACAAAGAAGGAGCCAGAATTTCTATTTTTTCAATGTTCAATATTTATTGTTCAATATTCAATATATAATTTAATTTAAATATTTTATGTTTAAAATAAAAATCAATGTTTAATATTAAAAAACTGAATTTTGGTCTTTCACTGAAAAATTCATAACTTCGCCATTTATCCATGGATTTTTATCAACAGCAGCTTATTTTTTTCCTTTAAGTATAATCTATACGTAAAATAAATCAAACTGGACTTATCTTTTCGATTTCTATCTTTCCCAGAAAGATATGTAAATTTTCGACCTCGATTTTTGTAAAAAAGGACTTTTTCAACTTCATAAAATCGCCAGTATTGAACTACTGAGCCGATACCAAAACTATCCAAGAGAAAGTTGTAGAGGGCTCAATTACCTTTGATTTAAGTGCTTGTTTAACCAAATCGATATTGTTACACTTAAGTGTTAATTGTTTCAAACATATTTTCCGGAAAATTTTCCTCGCGAGGAAAAACGAGTTTCCCGGTTATGCAGGTTAGTTTACGATTCAGCCGCTCCCCTTCTGAGCGCTTTACAATCTCCCCAACTAACTACCAACCCACATAGTGAAAACAGTGTCTCGGTTGAGGGAGAAAATGCACCCGTGAAAACCATTGATTGAGAAATTTCGTCTTAAATATATTTGACATTACCGCTTCAGTTTTTCATAAGCCTTCGACAAGGTAAGTCCGAAAAAACTACAGAAAAATTAACACCAACATGTAATAGTAGTAACAAGTGTCTTATTGCATTGGCATTTACACTTATTTTGTGGTTATAATATACGTGGCTGTCAAAAATTCTTAATCGAATTAAAAGTGTTTATTTACTTATTACACAAAAATATATATGTTTACAAAATAAATACCATTTATATTTTAAAATTATCTCAACTACACTCACAGGCAAAATAATCGATCCACACAAATTTTTGATGAATGTCAATCGCAAATAACTTTTTTATTTTATTTAAACAAATATTAAAGAATATTGTAGATAAATTAACACATTTTAAAAATTACTAAAAAATACTCGTACCTTTATAATATACAGGTTTAAACAAAAAGATGTTTTTTACCATAAGTTTAAGACACTCTGTAGAGTGGCAAAACCGTATATTGTTCTAAATTAATTTTAATTATCAAGTCACATCTATTTTTAACATTTTGTTTTTGGTTGACCTTGATATATTTATTTTTGTGGAAAATATAAATTTTTTTAAAATAACTTCCAATATTTTTCCTGTATGAAGAACTAAGGATGCTATGGTCCATTCATAGCCTATGGAGGATGACAGTGACAGTTTTGTTGAATCATCCCATACTTGGACATGTGATATACAGGTTTCAAAAGCTATCAAATTGTTTTTTGTAAATTAATGTGTTAATTTTGAGGTGTCTTCTTACTTTTAAAAATGTCTCCAACTGATGTTGCCCTTTGTACTTTACTTCTTGTGACGTTTAAAACACTTGCCTCGTTATACTGTGACCGTCCATCCTGGATTAAATTAATGGCTCTGGCAACATCAGTCGGAGACATATCCATTTTTAAAGTAAGAAGACACCTCAAAATTTAAACTTTTGAAAGCCTTGTATGACATGTCCAAGTATGTGATGATTCAACAAAACTGTCACTGTCATTCTCCATAGCCTATGGATGGACCATAGCAACCTTAGTTCTTCATACAGAAAAATATTGGAAATTGCAATGTTTTTTTTAAAAATACATATTTTCCACAAAAATAAATATATCGAGGTGAACCAAAAACGAAACTGTTAAGAATAGATGTGACTTGATAAATAAAACTTAGTTTAGAACAAAATACGGTTTTAACACTCTACAGAGTGTCTTAAACTTATGGTAAAAAACATATTTTTGTTTAAACCTGTATATTATAAACGTACGTCTATTTTTTAGTAATTTTTTGAAATGTGAGCGATTGTCCATTAATTTATCTACAATATTTTTTAATATTCGTTTAAATCCGACATCAAATAAACAAGTTATTTGCGATTGAAATTTATCGAAAGTTTGTGTGGATCGATTATTTTGCCTGTGAGTGTATAAATTAAAAAAATATATATTCAACTACAAAAATACCTATAGTTAATTAAAAGTATGTCAATCCCAATGCAGAAGTTTACCAATTTTTATTTATACTTTTTATATTACCCCAGATGTTGGAAGGAGCCGTAGCAAGAATATTAAATCAAATTTTAGAAAAATATGTAACAGACATAGACTTCGGAAATTTAAATGTAGGAATTTTTTCTGGTCAAGTTCAACTTACCGATTTAAAGATTAAACCTGAGGCACTGGTAAGCATTCCAAATTTAAATAAATAGTTATTAGTATTTTGTATGTAAAAAAACATAATTTTTCACCAATAAGTTACTTTATAATAGTTAATAAAATTAACTAGTTGCGGCCCAAAATTTCTACTTTACTTACAAAAATTTTAATGATTTTTTTTATAAAAAAAAATGGCACAAATGCTATAATAATAGAGGAATAACTTTCTCATTTGTAGAGCATTCAATCCGCTAACAAAATGTCTATTGTGCTTAGTTTTAAAATATATTTTTTTTTGCCAAGACTAATGTGTAAATAAAAAAATGCAATGAGGAGAATCCTATACGATTCTTAATAGTAAAAGCTCATACGTAGATAGTGGTGATTCTACAAAAGTTGGACAACTTGATGTCATCAGTCAGTCAATAGAGTAGGTATTTTAATATTTTTTGTAAATATTTCAGTATATTACAAAAGATCCAGGTTTTTTTTTAACTTTTCCACCCAATTTTAATGTATTTTTTCAAGCACGTTTGTAGAAAAACATAATAAATATTCAAAACATCAGTACCTAGGCTTGTCACAACTCCTGAATTAAATATTTGAGTGATTTTATTTTAAAATATATTCATTTATCTTAAATTTTTCAATTTTACTACAAACTATAAAACATTAAATAATGCATTTTTCATATTTTATCATGGATTCGAATAATAGCAATTTTTAAAAAATTGATAATCTTTGTACTCACTTTAACCCGTCAGTTCTGTGTCCAATGTTAAAATTCAAAATTCCTGCGAAATATTGAAGTTTAAACGTCAAGTCCTCGTTTTAACTCAAGTGTTGGTAAAAAATTACCTTTGCACGACAGTCATCTTGAAAACAATTCAAGCGGGAAGTTGTGGTGAATGCACGTATAGTCAAAATTTCAGTTCTGTGGTGAGTAGTTATTTTCTTACGTATATAAATTTCATTGTAATTTATATAAGGCTATAAGTGATTTGTTGATAAGTAGCATCCACTAATAAAAAATATCAGTAAAATACTTAATTCCGAATTATAATCTGAAATTTGTATCCCATTCATCAGTACCGTGTCGTCAGTTCCATGTTCGATGTTTCGGTTATCTTTTTTTCGCAAACTTCAATTTAAATTCTGCTTGCTCAGAACTTGTTTATTTAATGTCATTATAAACTCATATAAATTTGGTGTGGGTCCCATATCTAATGATTGAGATATCGGTATACCCAAAATCCACCAGCGGCCACTGATGTGTGGTATTATTTGATTTTAAGATATTTAATGTATAATATGCTCAAAGTTGCAATAAATCTTATATTTTCCAATAAATTATGTATTTAATTAGTACCCTGGTATACTCTTCACTTCCCTTGCATTCAAATTTAGAAAACACAGATATTTCAGAAACTGTTTGAAAAAGTGACTGGCCCGGTATGGTCTGTTCTCATGAGAAAATAATGAGGTCAAAAGTTGCCCAACTTTTGTAGAATCATCCATATGCAGAATTCAAAGCAATTCCGCTTAAAAGTCCAAGAATCAATTTTAGTGGTAATTTTTTAGTATGAATTGCAACTGCCAATCGAAGTAACAGCAGGAACGATCGGGAAAATATGGCTGAAAATACCATGGACTGCACTATGGCAGGAACAAATCGTCATAAGCATAGAAGACGTTCTCATTGTCTCGGAGCCTGTGGTAAATGGTCACGAGTTCGACGCAGAAATAAACAAGACACTTCTGAGAGCCATGAAGAAAAAACTTCTCGATGACGTTCATCTATTGGGCGGACCTTCTTCCTTTGCTCAACACCTCATCACCAACTTACTGAACAGACTTCAGCTCACTGTTTCAAACGTACACTTAAGGTACGAGGACGCGCAAAATAATGTGGCTGCTGGATTGTGTATCGGAAGTATTACGGCTGAGTCAACCAACAGGTGAGTGCCACTACCCAGATAGCCATACATATAGCTTGAAATCTAATTGATCGATTTGGTCAAACAAGCCCTTAACACGGTGGTCAAAACTAAATTTAGTTTATAAAGTATAGGACGAACAAAAATGCCAACCAACACTGATCGCATAATCTGATTATAGACTATTTTGGTAACACAAAAATGTATTTATCAAAATCCCAGCTGATCCTTGATATTTAAAATTTGGCAGATACATGACTGAAATATGGATAAATTACATTATAAATACAAAATAATGTAAAATACAGTTTGCAATATCTTATTTATTGTTTTAAGGTAACTAATACAAAACTAATAAATAACTAAAGATTCTTTGAAGCAAAATCGATTACTGCTTGCCTTAAATTTTCAGTAAACTTTTTCTTCGGTTTTACATGGGATTGTTTTTAACATGGAAACAGTATTTTTAAATTCTTCAGTCTCTGTACAAACATGCTTCTTACATCTAGCGATATCCCCTAGAAAGGAAGAGCATATCAAAACTTTAGTTCGTTCGTCCGTCCTCTCCCCTTAATAATTTTTTATGCCCTTTATATCTTGCCATTTTGCAGATAAAGCACATACACTCTTGGCTGCCCCCAAATTCTCTAGCAATTTCTAAATTTTGAAAATTTGGCAATTGTGGCTATGCAAAAATACCGTTTTTACCATATTGAAGTAGGTAATTTTGAATCACTTAAGTTAAAGTGTTCGTTTAAAAAAGTCTGCAGTAATTTTTATATTTTCTCAGAAACCCTAAACTCTGAATTTTTCGATTACCAAAAACAATTTTGTCTCCTCAGCCAGCACATACCTTCTTTCGATTTTCTTCATGGCTTAACTTGAATTTCGGTTTAATTTTCATTTTAAAATACTATTTTTAACTTTATAAAGTATACATTAAATAAACAACTAAAGCAAAATGTCACTTGCGTTATAACGTATAGCAATTTTTTTCATAACCACCATAATTATTGTTTTACAAAATTTGCAAGTTGTAATTATTTCATAGACAAACTTCCAGTATTTTTTGTTATAAAAAATATTTAATATATAAATCTTCGTTTTTTTTTGTTATGTTTTGTTTTGAGTGGTAAAAAATAATAGGTGACTCAATAAATTAATACTGGGGAGTAAAGTAATTTTAATGATACAAAGTTTATTATTTTGCTTAATTTTATTAAAATTGTACAGGTACTTTTAGTACAATAATTGCAAAATAATATATAGAAATAGAAAAACAAAAAAGTTTGCAAAACTTTAAAATAGGATCAGCTGGAATTTTGATAAATACATGTTAGTGTTACCAAAAGGGTCTATAATCAATATATGCTATCAGTTTTGGTTCGTCCTATACTTAAGTTTTGACCACCGTGTAATGTTGATAAGAATACATGGAAAAATGTCGAAGTTATGAATTTTTTAGTGGAGGACCAAAATTCAGCTCTTTGACGATTTTTATTTAATTTTTTTCTTTTATTTTTAATATGTTTAGTCTTTAATGAAAACCTAAATAAAGTGCATGATTAGAATTTTTTGAGTTTTTTACGTACTTTTTTCACCGAAAACATTATTCAAAATTTAAATTTGACATGACTCCGCAAACGCGAATTATTTTGTTTCTCGTGTGACATTTTACTGCTATTTTTTGATATTTCAACAAGGTATTTTTATCATGGTTTTATTTAGTTAATAAAAAGGGTAAAATGAGTAAAAGAAGTAGGAGTTCGAGTGCGTAAATAACCCGCACAATCTCGGCGACGTAAGTGATGAGCACGGAGAACGTTTTCACCAGCAAATGAAGGCTATGGAGCGGCGGTATCACGGCTTCTGGGATGCAGCCATGATGGGTGATTACATTTGGTCCCTCGTACGAGAAACGGAATACGAAAGCAACAAAAAACAAAGAAGGAGCCAGAGTTTTTTAAACCTATGCTTATTACAACAAAGTAAAACTCTTAATTTCTTCAATGTTCAATATATATGGTTTAATAATTTCAATATTTAATGTTTAAAATTACATTTTATCTAATTCAAAAAAATGGAGAAAAAACTGAATTTTCCTCTTCCACTGAAAAATTTATAACTTAGTCATTTATCCATGGATTTTTATAAACAGCAGCTTATTTTTTCCTTTAAGTATAATCTATACGTAAAATAAATCAAACTGGACTTATCTTTTCGATTTCTATCTTTCCCAGAAAGATATGTAAATTTTCGATCTCGATTTTTGTAAAAAACCAAACTTAGTTGGGATAAAGTTGACTAATTTCTTTCTCAAACCATGGTTCTCTGGGTACCACAGAGGAGATTATATAAAACTAAATACTCTTCATTTTAGCAAATGGAAACCTTCAAAGGCAGACCCCAAATCTGAAAACTCTCATTACCTGGTCAAATTGGACGCACTGTCCACATACTGGAATCACGATGCAAAATTGGGAAAATGGAATTTACCTTCTGATTATTATGCTTGGAAAAATGCAATGTCATTAAGTTTGCAAAGCTACAAAATGAACGACGAAGAATTCGATTTTGGTAAACAAAACTAAAACGATTTATTTACTATAACTTACAAAACCTAGAACAGCAATTTTTAGTTGCTACATTGCTACTTTTTTTATATGTGCATTTTAGTCATGTACTTGGTCTGGGTATAATTTTGTGTACCCTGATAGCAAAATTTGATTCTAAAAATCTTCTAGGAAGATATGACCCGGAATAATGGAATATTCTTAGAACCTTCCTTTTATTGCTAAGAGTGTTCTTAGGGACTATTAAAACATTCAATAGATACCCTTTTAATGATGCAATTAGATTCTTGGAAGCTTCTTAAAACCTTCCTAAAAAGCATTCTAAGAACTTTTTGGAATGTTCTTATGGAGCTTCTAGGAAGCTTTTGAGAATATTTCCAAATATGTCAGATACCCACGTTCTAATATGTTAGATTCTACATTCGTAAAATTCTTCAGGAGGCGACAAATACGCCTCACTGTCATAATATGACAGTGAAATGTATTTGTCGCCCCCTTAAAAAATTTTGCGACATTATTATATATTTATTTAAAAATATTAAACAAACAATTTGACCTCTAAACCATAAGTTGTATGACATTATTTCAAAAAAAGTAAAATTGGAATATTTTGTGGGATAAGTCAGATTACATACAAATTAATAAATATTTATTTTTAACTTAAAATAAAATATACAAAAACAAAATATTTCCTTATAAAATAATTTTTCATAAAAGAAAAAAGCAAATAGTTCTTCATAAAAAAAACATTTTTCATTGTATTTAAGTTGGATAGAAGATTTTATGTAAAAGCCGGTTAATTTAGATACCTATAGTAAAAGTATTTTTGTTTTTGAATATTGTTTTAATTTGACAAATAACTATAACAAAATATTTTGGGTTGTGTTTTTTACTTAGTATTTAATACTAAGTATAGGTACTATTAATTTTTACCATTAAAC
The DNA here is from genome assembly GCA_921294245.1 of Brassicogethes aeneus. Classification (NCBI taxonomy): domain Eukaryota; kingdom Metazoa; phylum Arthropoda; class Insecta; order Coleoptera; family Nitidulidae; genus Brassicogethes; species Brassicogethes aeneus. The sequence continues at coordinate 54,404,836 of OV121137.1, forward strand.
TTTACACCTTCTAAGAACCTGCCTATAGGCCTTAGGATTATGCTATATGTCTTTTAAGCATGTTCTTTAGAAGAAATATAGCATGATCCTAAGAATATTCCCACTGGAAGGTTTAAAAAACATTCTTAGAATAAACTGTGCTATCAGGGTAGCAACTACAACAATATTGTAGGACCTAATTTAAAACATATTAACTACTTATTATTTTCCAGTAATAAAGCCAATGACGATGAAAATTAAAATGCTAACAAAGAAAAACCAACAAGGCAACATAACCCACTTAAACATGGACTACATAATCCAAGATTTAAACGCATATATTTCAAAGGACCAATATAAATCATTTTTGGTGGTGTCTAATTCCTTGGAAAGGATGAATACAAGTTGGCAATTTTTGTCGTTGAGACCAAAGGAAAAAATCCTGGAAAACAAGAGGAAATGGTGGAAATACGCTTACTTAGCTCTTTTGGAGCAGCGCGTCAAACCCTACTCGTGGAGCCGAATTAAAAAGGTCAGGAAGAATTTTAAACAGTACGTGGAAACGTACAAAAATATCGTCTTGAAGCCTAACAATACAGAGGTAAAGTTGGAGTTACAGCAACAAGAAGACAACCTATCAGTTTTTAACATTGAAATTGCAAGACAACATGCTCGAAATTCCTTGGTTAGTATTTATAATAATTGAGGTGTGTTCAGAAAATATCGGTAACTTTCGTTTTTTGAAACAAATATTTATTTATTCGTCTACATTAATGTTGTCGCCTTCAAAATAGTCCCCATTGGATATTATGCACATGTGCCAGCTCTTCTTCCAATACTCGAAACACTTCTAAAACTCGATCTTTGGGATAGCCTTTAGTTCTTTCAGCGATGCGCTTTTAATGTCATCTATGCTTGCAAAACGACGGCCCTTTAAGGTTCTCTTTATTTTTGGGAATAGGAAAAAGTCAGACAGAGGCATGTCTGGCGAATATGGAGGATGGGGCTTCATTACAGTATTGTTTTTGGCCAAAAATTTTGTTCAAAATTTAACAATTTTGGAACAAATTTTGCTGCCACGCGTTTCATACCCAAAACATTCAAAAAAATTTCATGGGATGAGCCAATCTATAAACCAACATCATCAGCGACTTCTCTGATGGTTTATAACCATTTCTTCCACTTTTTCCATGTTTTATCGATTGTTAATGTGCTTGTGCGTTCGGGGCGTTCGTCATCTTCAACGTCTTCACGGCCATCTTGAAAACTCTTATACCACTTGTAAACTCTTGTTTTACTTATAGCAGACTCACTATAGGCCTTTGTTAACATTTTACAGAATTTATTTCATTTTTTAAGCAAAATTGGATACAAATTCTTTTTTCCATTTCTTTTAACGAACGAAAAATCGCCGAGCTCATAAAACACGTCTAACCTTAGCGGCTGCCACAGACAAAGTAAAGAATGAAAACAGATAAAGTTTTTATCATACTTATTTAACAATTCCCGTTATTTTCTGAACACACCTCGTATACGAAAACCCATGATAAAGCAAAGTTTTCTTTGTATATTTTATAGGCGGGAGGAGGAAATTCTGAAAAAAGTTTTTGGTCAATATTGCCCACATCGGATAGATTAATACTATGTCAAAATATTGGATTCGAACTAAATAAATCTATAAACCTAGGTAATGGTAGTAATTCTGGTTAAACATTTAAGTTAACACCCCAGTAAACATAACATACTTATATTTATTTAAAATTTATATTTCAGAAAATATTGTACACCTTCGTATTGGCAACTTCAACACCACTTTAACAAACAACAATAAAGAATTATTTTTGCTTACTTTAACCCAATTTAGTTTTACCATTAAGCCTAATAACGTTACCAACACATTCAAGGCCTCAATCAAAATAGAAGGGCTCATTATGGAAGGTGCGAACGCAGAAGAATTATTATCACCAATAGTTTCTTCGGAACATCTTAGCGACAGCCCAGCGTATTTCTTTAAAGCTGAATTGGAAAAAATGCCTGAAAATTCCCTTTCTCCCTATAAACTTGGCGTAGTCATGGATTCTGTTGAAATTTTGTACAACAAGCAGTCTCTCACTGAGATAACGAAATTCTTTGATCTCCAAATTGATACTCCGACATTTTTATACAATTTTGTGGAGACACGACCTTCTAAAATTGAAAACTTTTGCAGAAATAAATTAGAAGAAAGATGGGATTTGAGTTTGAATATTAAGGTGCCCTATGTTGTTATACCTGAGTCCGGATGTTTCTTAAAGTAAGTCTAAAAAATTATATGAGTAATTGGTTTAGGAATTATATAGGTATACAAGGTTGGTTGTGAGTGTTATGTGTATATCATATCATACATTTTAATTAAAGTATGGTATAGTTATTGGACACGTAAGGGATATTTACGTTTACTTAAAAATAAGAATATTTGAATTTTTAATAATAATTTTATAAAAACATGCAAAAAAGTATAGTAATTGGACACATGGACCATAGTTATTGGACATACAATTTTTTTATAAACAACAACTTAACATTAAATAACATAAATTGTTAAATATTTTTTAAAGATAAATTGCTGCTTTAGGTAATTTCTTTATTTCGTTTTTGTAAATATCATATACTAGTAATTTATATATTTCTTTCTCGGATTCCTCATCCCTTTTCTGGATTCTGAAGGTAACTACTAATTTCTTGGTCTGACTTCTGAAATAGTTTGTTGCAAATAGTGTGGTATCTCTAGTTTGTGAAACATTTATAATGTTTAGGCCGGAACAGGATGATTTATATATATCTAATATTTTTTCAAATATTTTCCGAATTTATTAATTTCGTTGCCATTAACTAATGGCACTAGTGTTCTCTATATTGCACTGTATTCAAATCACTGTTATTCTGCAAGATGTCCTGTGACGAAGAAATTACTATATTACTTACTTTCTTAAAATAAATTAGTCAAAATTATCATAAATAAATGTAAATGTTAGGGATATAAATAGAGTATGATATTGGCCATATGTCCTATAATAGAAATTTACATTTTTTACCAACCAGTAATTGGACACTGGCCATTTTACTGTTTGTTTTCAGAATTAAAATTAAAAAGCATTAAAGTGGCAATGTTTAAACCATGATGAACACATTTATACCACACACTGATCTGTACACTTTTTAGAAATATTTTTTATTGTAATTTAAACACAGCCCTTCTCTTAACAAAAAACAAAAATCTTACCACCAAAGTAACGTGCGAACTTTTTTGTCCTATATTGGACCCAAAATAAAGTAGTTCTATGTTATTACCGACTGAGATAGTATAATTGTTAATTGTCCAATAACTATAAAGTTGAATATATTTAAAATGGTAAAAATTTCAATCTCCTTTACAGAACTGATCATATGTTGGTGCTGGACTTGGGTCGATATACAATTACCAGCGAAATTTGTAAGAACTCGGATATTTCTGGGTCCCCCACTATAATGGAAATGGAGGAGAATCTCTATTCGAAATTAAATATAGGCTGCAGTGGTATGCAGTTGCTGTTCTGTGATACTTGTGATAACTGGAAAGATGCTAGAAAGGAAAAATTTACCGATATGCACATAGTTCCCAAAACCGGTTTTTCCTCAACTTATGCCATATCAGTGGCAAACACTGAGTTAATTCCACAGTAAGTAATCAATATTACTTAAGTCTATTACTCGAGTAAGACATGATCATGTCTACAATAATTTTAAATAGAAACCAGACTACAGAACAAACGAAAAAATATAGAAGTGTATTGGATGACGCCACGTTTGAATACAGTTTTCTAAACCCTCGCCACGGTATAGAGCTGTATTCGTCAGTCGAGCGTTTCAATACTCTCCACAGTATAAAGGTCGTAATTTGACTTTTCAACTAGTATTAATATAAAAATTATGTTATGCTTAAAAAAAACTATATACGATATGATTGTGATTTTTTTCATTTTATTAATTAATTAAGCTGTGTTGAATATTTTTCCTAAAGGAATAATTGCCAATGGGCCATTAATTCATTTGTTCGTAGATGCTACAATAACCTGCACTGGTGTGTACTTTTTGATCAACCAGATTTAAACATTGCTGTACTAACATGTACCAGTGGAGATAGTGCAGACTAGACCAACAGACTTCATTACTAAATTATTAAAGTTTAATAACATATCGATCGTTTTTTCAACATAACCTCTGAAATTTTTAATACAAATATAGGTACTTTATATAATACATAAATATACTTTACATCATATCCTCTGTGCTTACATACCTGAGTTGTTACGGTAAACAAAAATCGGACAAAGGAACCAAAGAAAGAAACTGTTTTCAACAAAATCATATGCAGAAATGAGAATATTCAAAATACTTGCATCCATCAAAAGATCAAAACTTCTTGCAATATTGAATTACACCCTCTTTTTATGCTCTCAGAAATATTAACTAGAACAGTATTAGAGAGACTCCAGTTTCTATAACTTGGTAGAGTAAAGAGAAGTCGAAACCGTTGCGATATTGCATTGCGCTGTTTTTTTTATAATTCTCGGGGACATTAACGAAAATCATTGCCAGTAAAATTCGAAAAGCTTGAGTTTCTATGTCTCTGAAGAGAATAAGAATCCGAAGTTGCTGCACCATTGGACTTTCCCCTTTTTCAATAATTTCTAGAGACGTAAATGAATGCACCATTCGACAGGGTCGAGTTTCTACCACTCTGTTGAATATAAAGAATCAAAATGATGTATCTTGTAAGACACCATTGAGTTTGACTTTACTATAGTCGTTCATAGGTATAGAGGCGAAAAATATATAAACAAAGCACGATTCAATACAGTTCAGTTAAAACTATTCAAATGGGGAGTCATCCTATATTATTAATATTATTTATTCCTTAAGGGATTAATATTATTTATCCCTTAAGTTAATTAACTTATTTTGTTGAAATATCGTAATTTTTTAGATGTAAATTTAATATTCAATTTGACACCCTAAAACTAAATTTATCAGAGAGAAAAGTATTTGTGCTGTTAAAATATTTTAATACCAATATAGATTATAAATTGTTAGAAAAGAAAGATAATGTTGAAGATATTTTTTATAACGACGAAATAAAGACAGCCACTGGGACTTCACCTCTTAAAAAAATTCAGGAACACCTAGCAATATGGAGTGGTTTCGGAAAATCCGAAATTCTCAAAAAAGAATATTCTAAAGATGTGGAAAAGCCCAAAGAGTAAGTGAGGATTTAATTTTTATTATGATAAATATGAATGTGTTAAATTTTAGAAATGGTTTTCCTGATGTACCCATTGAGAATATGAACGAAGCTTGGGCAAAAAATGTGGACTTACCGGGGCTAGAAGACAATATTTCCCAAAGTAACCGAATTAAAACTCTATTGGGACTTACAATTAAAGAGGTAAAAATATTCCAGAAAACTGATAAAGAGTCATTCCAAATAAAAACACCAAATGGGGTGCGCTGCTTGATTTTTGATTTTAATAAAAAAATTGAGGATGATCTTTTAGGTATCAAATATGAAAATCCGTTGCCGTTTAAATTTTTGGATTCTTAAATTTTAATCGGCACCCTTTAGACATCTGAAATCGTGTCAATTTCTTACTCTCTTATAGTGGATCAGAACTTTTTTCTGTGACAAATATTGAAATGATTTTAATTTTGTTTTACTGATTAGTAAGTGTGTTTTCAATATAAATTATTATTATCCAATTAGTTAATCTCATAAAAGAATAGTAAACCACTAAAGATTCATGATAATTTGCCAATTTTTGTGTTTTTGTCTGGCTCCTGTGCCTATTCTGCTAAATCTAGAAAGTTGATTTTTTTCAGGTATCAAGTACTTATACAATAGAAAACGTAACTATTATTTTAAGTTTCTAGACCATCATTTTCTTTATTAAAAAAATTATTGAAACTTGATAATTTTCAAAATTAGTCAATTTTGCCCTCTTTTATGAGATAATAATAATTAATATTGAAAACATACTTACTAGGGAGTAAAATAAAATTACAATCATTTCAATAATTCAGAAAAAAATTTTAGCCTCTTATAAAAGAGTAAGAAAATGACACGATTTCTAAAGGGTGCCGATTAAAAATAAAGCAACTAAAAATTAAAACGGCAACGGTTTTTAATATATGATACCTAAAAGATCATCCTCAAATTTTTTCATTAAAATAAAAAATCACGCAGCGCACTTTTAAATTCATTTTTGGTGTTTTCATTTGGATTGACTCTAACGACAAAACAGTATTTAAGGAATTGAATTTTAAAATATGTTGTTTTAGTTTTTGTTAGATTTCTCCCGATCCAGTGATAAATCTGACAAAAAGTATTTGGTGCTAAGATTGGGCGTTGTTTCTATGGACCTAGCTTTAATGACGTATGGGCTGGCCTATCAATTGGTACTACGAAACTTTATTTTGACCGATAAAATGCATACCAACACCAGTGGACAGTATTTGGATTTAGTACACAGTTCCATCGATGAAAATCTTGATGTTTTAACAATTTTGTATCGAAAGGTAGGAACGTCGTTATGTATATGTTTAGTAAATTAATTAAATGTTTTATGTAGGTGGATGCAAGTTGTCCGGAATATTGGACCTCATTTCATGGGGTTGAAACCTCATTGGTAGCAGATTTGAAATCTATTAACTTACTATTGCACCAAGAAGCTATCCACACCGTTATATTATATTCAAAGTACTTCGTCAACAAGTAAATATCACTTATAGCATGTGGGTGAATATATTGAGATGTCCCCCAAGTGAAAATGATTATTTTTTATTTTTGGTTGTTTCACTGTTACTCTAGAATGGGGTTTTTGGGAAGCCACCAGGTCTAGTAATAACATAACATAAGTGCTTCTGCACTAATGCAAGAATTTTAAGAAATCATGCATTTTGAATATTAGAGCTTCACGGAAGATAGCTTCACGGAGGTTAGGATTTCGTATGTTTTTTTTAAAACATCTCTTTGTATATTTGAAATAAGTTATTGTATCTTTTGACACCTTAATATTTTTTAAAAATACAAATGTACGTACATAAAATATTTATATAAGAAATGGTTATAAAAATTATTTCTTTTATATTTGCATCGATTGCTTTGGATGTGTTTAATTTACTTAGTGAACTGATATTTTTAGTAGGTATGCTTTTACCACCTCAGATATTTGAAAACAAATAGGTTAACATAGAAAGAGTAACAGATAGGTTTTAGACTTTTAAAACATTGTAAAAAATAATTAGTTGCGGTTAAAAATCTAGGACCTGAGCTGTAATATCTGGGTCGTTTTCAAAAAACACCAGCCTTCCGCTGTCCGTAAGTTTGAATTCAAATAACTTTGTTAAAAATTATCGGATCTTATTGATTTAAAAATCAAGTGAAAGCCTAACAAGCCCTTAGTAAAGTCTTTCAGAAAATTTTTGTTTAGTTATTTCAGAATAATTTTTTTTTAATTTTGAAACTTGTGAAACACACATTTTCGCATGTCCCATTAGCGTTTTATAAAACTTACATACATGTTTTTTTTTTAATATTGAACTTTGTGTTGCTTTATAGCAATCCATAACATCCTTAGTTGATACAGTAAACAATTTATATATAAAATAATTAATTTTAATCTACTTTTTTTTAAATTTGACTCATGTCCCAGACATTTTTTCCGTTGCGTTACATCCGTCGCGTTACCGATAGAATATATAAAAAAACATATATATTGGCACTCAAGTGATTAACAAATGATGTTGGGACGTACACATTACCCAGCTGAATTTATTTATTTAATCAGGGAGAAAATATCGGTTGAAACAGGTGCGGGTAACGAGAATGTAATAATTGTTTGTCCGCTAAGTTACTCAAAAAAATAATAAAAATAAGGTAAAAAAAAAATACTATTTTTCATGTTTATGTTTATTTTAGGGCACTAAAGCTCATTGAGAGTAATTAATGACTATAATGTATTATTATTATTTTTTTAATATGGTTTTACAAAACTTTGTCCACTGCGTTACCGAGTCCACTATGTTACCTTATGGTAACGCAATGGAATTTAGGGTAACGCAATAGAATTTTTCGACAACAAAGTGGATATTTACCGTTGCTTTTATTAAAAGTAGTTTATGATGAACCAATTTAAAATTATTTATAATTACAACTCATGATATAGATTACATCTAAGGAAAAATTCCACGCAATATAAAAGTACTAAAAGGGACCTTCACCAGCTTATAGTCAAAGAAAAAGGGTGTCTACAATTTAGAAATCTAAGTTGTTATTCTGCAAGTGAGCACCACTACAAGGGATTTTGTTTATGCATTACTCTAAAATCGTACCACCCTATATAGTTTCTTTTTTACGTTATCTGATTAAGTCCTTTGTGTACCCCTGTCCGTTGTGATACCAATGTCTATTTCGTTACTTTATTTAGTTTTTGTTAAAAAAAATACTTAAAATGATTTTTATACACTATCACTTGTTAATGCGTGTTTATAAATTAGAGTTTAATTCACTAATACAGTGACTAAAAGAAAATATTAATGGTATTGTTTTTTTAACAAAGAATTGGAATGGTTTTTTTTTTAAGTAACTTAACGAACAAAAATATTTAAAAAAAGCATACAATTTGTAATAAAAAACAAAATAAAAAATTGGAGTCAAAAGTTTGTGAACTAAGTACATTTTATTTCAAATTATTTTTATAACAACTTTTTTATTGAATTAAATTTTGGATTTCAAATTGGTAACACAGTGAAGATATATAAAGCTAGCTAAACACATTTTTCTGAGGAAAAACGTAAAAAAAATTAAAAAGTGCACTACCTGTCTTAAATGTAAGTAAAAAAAACTCTAAACATTTATAAAAATCCAACCAAAAGTCAATTTAAGCAAAAAAAAATATTTTGATCTTCATTTTCCTTAAAGCGGGTGTTTCTTAATTATGAAAGATGAAAACACAATAAAAGTGTAGGTCAAACTTATTTAGTTTTATTAAATATCACGGGGTAACACCATAGGGGGACATTTCGTGAGATTCACCCATATACAAATATTACTAAAACCTATTCGATTTCTAGAGTTCAAACATCTTTACCACCGTTCCTAAAATATGCTACAAATAAATGTTCAAGGTATGTGCAAAGTTTAATGCACAAAAAAATGGAGACACCTGTTCCTCCTGGTTCCATAAAGTTCTCCCATTCAGCAAGATTGTCAGAATTGAATATTTTGGTCTGCGATACCGATTTCGACATAATAAATACCAAACTATCAGAATACGAAATAGATTTCTTCTTTAGAGCTAACGAAAGATTTGTGTTTAGATCCTATTTGGGGAATATTAATGTAGACAATATGGAACAAGAAACTTTATACCCTAAAGTAACTACATATTTTTAACATATAAATTGTTTTTTTATTTTATTCATTTTTGTTTTTAAGGTCTTGACAACCGACGAGGATAAAGTTTTTGAAGTGAAATACGTAAAAAATTCTTCCCAATTAAGTGATATAACAAGAACGAATGAAAATTTGGTTGATGGAAATTTTAAGTTTCAGTTGGGAACTATACATTTAACATTTTTATATAAACTTCTCATCAAACTACAGGTGAGCTGAATTTCAGGGTAAATTTGTTTCACCTGTCAAAATTGACATTTCAACAATCTACTGCTGTTGTTTTGAAATCAGATAATTTAATATAAAATTTAACAACTTTTTAAGGGTAAATAATCGAAGAAGCAACTTTGTTTTATAAATTTGAGTATAACACGTTAAATTATTGATATTTGAGTATTATTTGATATATTAACTTTTTTATGCAAATGATGTTTCTGTGGCCAGGATTAGTTTTGAATTGGCAGTAGCAGTATTCATAAATGTTTAGTTTAGTACATTTTGTCATTTCTATACAAATTTTGATGTATCTTTTATTAATAATTAAGTATAGCATAACACATAAATGGCGTTTAATATACAGGGTGTTTCACGTACGTAGTCCGTTAGAAGTTTCTAGGGAATCGCGAAAGACATCGATTTAAAATTTTAATAGCGTAAATTCTTCGATTTAGACTTTTTTCCTAAATTATTTTGAACAAAATAATACTTCCTGTTTTACCGGAAATGTCTTTAATTTTGTTATTTTAAACAGGACACCTCGTATATTTTTACATTTTTGAATTCTACATAAAATTCTGAGTAAAATGGCTATACCATATCCTATACCTTAAGTCAATATTTTTCGATTTATTAATTTTTCAATCAAATATTTTAATTAATTTTAAACAATGACAGATTAAGTGGTAACCATGCATACTGTCACATTAACCCACATGTAGAATTTCACAGGTTTGTTGATACAAAATAATATTGAAAATATTAGAAATTGTTAAATGTCTCTAAAATTGTGACTTTAGGAAACCGTTATTATAATACCAATCGAAAGATTTATTAATTTTCTATTTGATTATGTTAAATCATACAGGGTTTTACATTTATAATAGAAACGTTATTATTGTTTGAAGTTTGCCTAATTTGTGGTTTTTCTCAAGCTATTTGTTAAAAAACCTTAAAAAAATTAAATTATTTAAACAATGTTTTAGGCCCGGTTTTTCAATATTGCATTTAATTAGCATTTTCGTAAGTTACAGTTATATTTAACTAGCGGCAAATTGTTAGTTACATTTTAATCTGTTTTTCACGCATTTTGAAGTATTAGTTACAGAATCACAACTTTTGACATATTTTTGTAAGGTTGGTATAGAATTTTACCGGAAATCGCCAAATATAACCTTATTTGCGCTGTTAAAAGTGAAAAAAAAAATCAATGTACCTACCTATGTTTTTTCCTAATAAATATTATTTTTTAAACATAATAATTTTAGAGAAAATAGTAATAGATATTGGACAGTAGTTTCCTGGATCTTCTTTACTACCTTTTTTGTATATAGGAGGAACCTTAGATATTTTACATTTTTCAGGAAAATTGTCAGTCTTAAAGCAGTTATTTATACATCGGAGTATGGTTTCTTTTATCTTAGGATAAATCTCTTTAATATCTTTAGTAGTAATATTATCATCACCTGAGTTACTAGAATTTAAAGATGCGATAACTTCCTAATTTACTTATTGTACAAGGGGACATAAAAATAGTTTTATTATTTGTAACTTCTTCAAATGTTATATCAGGTATTATTATAAATTTTGGCAGTTCTTTAGCAACTTCAGTACAGAATTTATTATAGATATTAGCTATTTCTTTACTCTCAGTGTATTCTTTATTTTTGTATTTTAGTCTGTCTGTCTTATTATTTGTTTTTCTAGGTTTTACATTAATTATTTCATGTATAGTTTTCCATATTTTTTTCACATTTCTTCCTGTTTACAAAATTTTTTGTTCAATAAATTCATATTTAAAATTAGCACAATATTAAATGTAATTTTAGGTTAACCACAACTTTACTAATACAAGAAGTCGTGGTTACGGAAACTCAAACATAATCTGCACTTTGATAAATAACTACCAATTGTAAAACACAAAAACACATTAACTACCAATTAAGTAGTAATTTAATTTTAACTAGTGATGATAAAACCGGGCCTTAATATTCCAAAAATGTCAACCCCATGTCAGCAAACCTAATAACAAAAAAATTAGAGGCTATTTTTGATTGACGTGCATTTAGCAAAATTTAATTATTTAAATTAATATCTTAAAAACTATTGACTTTTGGTATAGTCTAAATCAAATTGTATACGCTATTAAAATTTCAAATCCATATCGTTTGCGTTTCTCCAAAAATAACTAATTACAAAAAATCGAAAAACAACTGAATAAAAAATATAGATATATTTTAATAGCCGATTGCAACATAAAAAATAAAGTCTTTATTCTAATTTATTTATTGGGTAAATATTACTTTCCTCAGTTTGGAATTAAAATTAAAGCTTGCCTATCGAGTAAAAAATAAATTGAAGCTTGGTTGTGGAGCAAAAAATAAAATTAAAGTAGGTTAGAATTTCTAACTTGCTGACACTGTCTATAATTATTATTTAGTTTATTCATTTTAATAGATTAATGTTTTGAGTTTATAGTACACTTATAAATTGAAACGCAATCAGTCATTTGCAACTTATAAACTGAACTGTCATATTATCTTTCATGCTTCCAATGGAAGGTTACCATAGAGATGCCTACTATGATCAAAATTAGTAAACTTGAAATTTTTTTAAATTTATTTATAAAAGTATCTATGGCGATTTTTTAAAATAAATATGAAAGAATTGTATGTTAAACATAATATATTATAATATATTACATGTAATATATAATATATTACATGTATACATTATCTTATAAAACCAGATAAAAGAATATATACTATGTAAAACACGTTAGTGTTATGCCCTTTATGCCCTAACTTAAAAATGATGCCTCTTGTAGAAACATAATTTGCATGTAAAAGTTTTTATATCAAATATATTTGATAATTAACTATTATAATAGTTAATTATCAGTACTTTAAATAAAACAACGTTTTAATTTTAAATCGATACGTTTTTAAATAAAAATGTTATTACAAAATTTATCTATTTTTAACACAGTAGAGTGACTTAATTCAATTCTGGCACACGGTGGTCAAAACTTAAGTAAAGGACGAACAAAAATGCCAACCAAAACTGATAGCATATTTTGATTATAGACCCTTTTGGTAACACTAACATGTATTTATCAAAATCCCAGCTGATCCTATTTTAAAGTTTTGCAAACTTTTTGGTTTTTCTATTTCTATATATTATTTTGCAATTATTGTACCAAAACTACCTGTACAATTTTAATAAAATTAAGCAAAATAATAAACTTTGTAACATTTAAATTACTTTACTCCCCAGTATTAATTTATTGAGTCACCTATTATTTTTTACCACTCAAAACAAAACATAACAAAAAAAACGAAGATTTATATCTTAAATATTTTTTATAATAAAAAATACTGGAAGTTTGTCCATGAAATAATTACAACTTGCAAATTTTGTAAAACAATAATTAAGGTGGTTATGAAAAAAATTGCTATACGTTATAACGCAAGTGACATTTTGCTTTAGTTGTTTATTTAATGTATACTTTATAAAGTTAAAAATAGTATTTTAAAATGAAAATTAAACCGAAATTCAAGTTCAGCCATGAAGAAAATCGAAAGAAGGTATGTGCTGGCTGTGGAGACAAAATTGTTTTTGGTAATCGAAAAATTCAGAGTTTAGGGTTTCTGAGAAAATATAAAAATTACTGCAGACTTTTTCAAACTTAAGTGATTCAAAATTACCTACTTCAAAATGGTAAAAACGGTATTTTTGCATAGCCACAATCGCCAAATTTTCAAAATTTAGAAATTGCTAGAGAATTTTGCGGCAGCCAAGAATGTATGTGCTTTATCTGCAAAATGACAAGATATAAAGGGCATAAAAAATTATTAAGGGAAGAGGACGGACGAACGAACTAAAGTTTTGATATGCTCTTCCTTTCTAGGGGATATCGCTAGATGTAAGAAGCATGTTTGTACAGAGACTGCAGAATTTAAAAATACTGTTTTCATGTTAAAAACAATTCCATGTAAAACACAAGAAAAAGTTTTACTGAAAATTTAAGGCAAGCAGTAATCGATTTTGCTTCAAAGAATCTTTAGTTATTCAAATTTTTAAAAACATTTGATAATGGTACTAGAGTATATTTATTATCGAAATGGCATAAACAATTTTAAAATACTAAGAAAAATGCAAAACTTTAATAAAGGATCAGCTGGGATTTTGATAAATACATTTTTGTGTTATCAAAAGAGTCTATAATCAGATTATGCTATCAGTTTTGGTTGGCATTTTTGTTCGTCCTATACTTTAGTTTTGACCACCGTGTGCAAACAAAAGTTTAAAATTCCAGAAGGGTTACTTTAAAATATTTTAAAAATGACTTATTTTTCCAGAGGTTTATAATAAACACAGAGGTGCTACCATACGCCAAAAAGTTGTATTCATACATAGAACAAGCAATAACTAAAGCAAAGGAAACATTAACTTCGTCAACAAAAATGAACTTATCCATAAGCGTATGCGGCCCAGTTTTGATAATTCCACAGAAATCTTCGTCTCCTAACGTTCTTATTATAAATACAGGTAAAAAACACGCCACACCTTGTAGTTTATTTTCAAGACTGATAGGAATATTTTAGGTGTATTTCACGCTGAAAACTTTTTCATTGAAAATACGAATAGTATTGTTGAAAATATAATGTTGATGTTCAAAGAAATAAGTCTATCTAGAGGTGTTAATACTTTGACTAACATCATTCAAATGCAGGTAAGTAGGTGTGTGTACAAAATATACATACATAGAATACATCGAAATTTATTTTGAAGGAAACCTTAATAGAACCATTAGGATTTAACGCCGATATAAAACGTCACATGGATGTAAAAAGTTTGAAGAAGCATTGGGAGATATCCAGCATTTTAGAAAACATCAACATAACTTTGGGACAAAAGGATATATCCACAATACGTTCCATATTTACGGATAACATTGGCGAAGGTCAACTTCATGAAACTTTAACACCCACTGATATGACGGTGGAATCACCAACCAAAGAGAATCCAGATTTAACAGTTGAAAACTTAGAAGCCTTTCTCTGTGATCCCCCTAAAGAACCAAATATTATCGTAAAATTCGTGATGGAGAATATTGATGTAGCATTGTTTTTCGATTCGCTGGAACTTCTGAGTTCACCCATAAGAGATTTGAACCATGGGTTTTGCAAACTAAACATAAACCATGTTGATATATCCACAATATTTTATACAGATAAAAGTTGTGTTGGACAAATGTCCATTAATCAACTCTTTATAGAAGAAATTGGACGTAATACCAATATATATGACAAAATGTAAGATTATTAGTATAGATAAATTCATTTTTTTTATCTGGACTGCGGCAACGTTGCAAATTTAGAGTTTGGTTGATATCATATAATTCATATATTTCTTTCTCGTATTCCTCATCCCTTTTCTGGACTCTGAACGTAACTACTAATTCCTTGGTCTGACTTCTGAAATAGATTGTTGCAAATATCATTAAGTGTGGTATCTATAGTTTGTGAAGCATTTATAATGTTTAGGCCGGAACATGATGACTTATATATCTAATATTTTTTCGGGTGGTATGTTAAAAGTATTTTCCGAATTTATTAATTTTGTTGCCATTAGTTTTTTATGTTCTCTATCATGCACAGTATTTAAATCACTGTTATTCTGCAAGATGTCCTGTGATAAAGAAATTACTAAATTACTTACTCTCTAAAAATGAATTAGTCAAAAATGTCTTAGCGAAAAAGGAGCCAGTAATAATTCTCGTCAACAGCAATTTA
Organism: Brassicogethes aeneus; assembly: GCA_921294245.1. NCBI lineage: Eukaryota > Metazoa > Arthropoda > Insecta > Coleoptera > Nitidulidae > Brassicogethes > Brassicogethes aeneus. The sequence goes on from OV121137.1 coordinate 54,420,298, forward strand.
TATCCAGGACATTTAGCAGTCAATTCCTATGAAATATTATACGCTGAATACGAAAATGTCGTCAAAAGTTATAAAAGTAGGACAGTTTTTGAAATATAATCAATTTTACATATAATATGGAATTGACTATATCTCAAAAATGCGGTCTTTTCGGATTCAGGAGAAAATTTTACATAAGAATTGGCTTGTAAATGCCCGGGATACAAATAGACTATGATATTGGACATATGTCCAATAATAGAAATTTACATTTTTTGCCAACCAGTAATAATTATTGGACACTGGCCATTTTACTGTTTGTTTTCAGAATTAAAATTAAAACGCATTAAAGTGACAATGTTTAAACCATGAGGAACACGTTTATACCACACACTGATCTGTGCACTTTTTAGAAATATTTTTTGTTGTAATTTAAACACTGCCCTGCTCTTAACAAAAAAAACAAAAATCCTACCACCAAAGTAACGTGCGAACTTTTTGTTCTATATTGGACCCAAAATAAAGTAGTTCTATATTATTACCGTATAAAGATAGTTAAAAAACTCTTGTTTTTACAGTATTAATTTTAATTGTCCAATTACTATAACTTAATAAACAAACACAGTCCAAATAAAAAAATGAACTGTAGGTACTTTGGTTTCCAGATCATCAACACTTTTAAATTTGTAGGATTCTTCAATCAACCATGGCACGATCAATATTAATAGTGGAAGACCCACAACCACCAATAGTAAACATGACGTATCGCCAGTCTGAGAAAAAAAATAAAAATTTCGAAATTACTTTTAGCGAGTTGACTTTGAGCCTGTCTGTTCCTTTTTGCGACAAAGTCGCTTCATTTGTATTAGATTGCCTGCCTAGAGATTTAATTGATTTTGGTATTGTAAATCACGGTTATGAAGCCGATTTCTCCTATGTATCAAGCAAAGAATTGATGGGTAGCACTTCAGTACTTTTAAGAGTTAAGAAACCAGAATTGATATTTTATGTGGAAAGTACCTCGAACAAACGTCGTTACTTCAAAACCAAAACAAACGTGCTAATGGACTATGAAAACAGAGGTGGTAGAGAAAATTTCTCTGTTAATCTTGGAGGCACACATTCTGTTTTCTATAACACAGGAGTATATTCCTTCGATCCCTATCTCATTGTGAAGCATTTCGATTTGGAGTACATTAACGAGTATAACGAGCAAAGCGGACAGAAAATATCGATGAATTTATCACCAGTTCACGTACATTTGTGCAGTAATGTGGTCCACTCACTAAGTGACATATTCAATGATATAATAGATCACTTTAAGGCTCGAGACAAAGAACCTTCAGAGATTACTTCCACAGTTGAAGGTGAATGTCTATGGGAGCCCAAGAAAATAACACAACTTCTAAACAAGATCGAAGATTTTTGGGAAGAAAAAACTGTCAACCGCCTAGCGTTGCCAGAGTTTTTCTTCTTGACCTCTACCGAAGCTGTTGTAGTATTCGAGTTGGATCAGATTCCAGTGCTGTTATTCAAATCGACCATAGAAATAAACTGCAATGATTGGACATCAAAATTAAACTTCAACTGTCTGTTTTCCTTGCAAGCCAACTACTTTAACGAAGCCCTTCAAGCTTGGGAGCCTTTCGTAGATCCTGTTGTTTTGGATGAGACCGAATACAAACCATGGGAAGCTTCGATCAAAATAATGCAAGACAAAGCGCATGCGATGCTGTACACGGAAGAAAATTATGTAAAACCAAATGATACAGACCATCGTACAAGTCGTTGCACTACAGAAGACGAGGATTCAGCGGATGAATGCATGATGTACATGGAACCGGTTAATTCTCAGGGCGAAAGCAAGTCAAGAATAAAAACAAATTTATCCACGTTTCTGGAAGATTCGGATTCGGAAAATGAGGATCAATCCATGGAAAAGCTGGCGTCAGCCATATCAGATCTTTTCACAGGTAATTTAAATGTAAAACATATGTTTTTATTTATGGTTTATATACAGGGATATATATATATATATATATATATATATATATATATATATGTATACTAATTTTTTATTAAATAGGAGATTGGAACGAAAACGAAGATAGCGACTGCGTTCAATCAAGCGAAGGCGAGGAAGAAGAAAATGAAAGTTTAAAAGAAGTAAAATTTAACAACGCATTTAAGTACGATAAAAATCAATCAAAATCGACATATATTACCATCGACGCAAAAAATAAACTTACCTTTACCATAACTCCCGATCTAATAAAAGTTTTTCATGAAATTTTCACCGCGTATTCCACGAAAATTTTGTCTGTACTTGAAAATAGATCGTTCATAAGGTTAACCAATGAGATTGCTCCGCAAGCCAAAATCGACCTGTTCAAAAAAAAGTTTGACGAAGTTTTTTTGGTGTGTTCCAAGACTTACGAAAAGGAGGAGTCAGCATCTAATAGTCCAGTAAGAGAAGCTTATGCAGAACTAGACAATCCCATTGCTACAAAGAAGTAAGATGAGTTTTCAGAATCATATCCTAAAATTAACGTAATTTTTTTTAGTTGGGACGAAAGGGAAGACTTGGACTTTAATTTTAACGAAGAATATTTATCTAGTTTAAACTTTCCAACGGAATCGTCAGGGGATCTTTTCACTAAAATCAATAAGTACTTCTTACGAATCTACGTTCCTAATTTCCCACCAATGGAAACACCGTGCTACAGAAGAAACTGGGAAAAACTTATCAAACTTAACGGTGTCGGTGCAAACCAACCATATTATTTGGCAGCCCAGCATACCATCAGCAAGTCTGGGAGACATGTTATTATCAGCTCCCCACTTAAGGTAACTTACTATAACACTAGTTTACAAAATCAAAAAAAAAATCTTTGAATCAAACAGATAACTCCAGTTTAAGTTTTTTTTCGTAAAGCTGACATTTTTACATAAAAAACAAGCTAATGTTGATAAAAATACATGGACAAATGGCGAAAATGAATTTTTTAGTAGAAGACCAAAATTCAGCTTTTTGACGATTTTTATTTTATTTTTTCTTTTATTTTGTAATATGTTTATTTTTTAATGAAAACCTAAGTAACGTGAATGATTGGAATTTTTTGAGTTTTTTACGTACTTTTTTCACCGAAAACATTATTCAAAATTTAAATTTGACTCCGCAAACGCGAATTATTTTGTTTCTCGTGTTGGCATAGTGACATTTTACTGCTATTTTTTGATATTTCACCAAGGTATTTTTATCATGGTTTTATTTAGTTAATAAAAAGTGTAAAATGAGTAAAAGAAGTAGAGAGTTCGAGTGCGTAAATAACCCGCACAATCTGGGCGACGTAAGTGATGAGCACGGAGAACGTTTTCACCGGCAAATGAAGGCTATGGAGCGGCGGTATCACGGCTTCTGGGATGCAGCCATGATGGGTGATTACATTTGGTCCCTCATACGAGAAACAGAATACGAAAGCAACAAAAAACAAAGAAGGAGCCAGAATTGTTTTAAACCAATGCTGCTTATTACAACAAAATAAAACTTACAATATCTTCAATGTTCAATATTTATTGTTCAATATTCAATATATAATTTAATTTCAATATTTAATGTTTAAAATAAAAATCAATGTTTAATATTAAATTTTATATAATTCAACAAAATGAAGAAAAAACGTAAACATTCTCGAAATACTGAATTTTGCTCTTCCACTGAAAAAATTATAAATTCGCCATTTATCCATGCATTTTTATCAACAGCAGCTTATTTTGTTCCTTTAATAATAATAATCTATACGTAAAATAAATCAAACTGGACTTATCTTTTCGATTTCTATCTTTCCCAGAAAGATATGTAAATTTTCGACTTCGATTTTTGTAAAAAAAGGACTTTTTCAACTTGATAAAATCGCCAGTATCGAACTACTGAGCCGATACCAAAACTATACAAGAGAAAGTTGTAGAGGGCTCAATTACCTTTGATTTGAGTGCTTGTTTGGTCAAATCGAAGTATACTCTGAAACGTCAAAACAAATCAGAAAATTAAAAAAACAATTAAAAATTCAAATCTCCAGTTATATACAGTTAGAAGGCCGAAAAAAAGTGAATTTTTCAGAATTTTTTCTGAGAAAACTTTTAAATTTATTGATCCAAAAATTTATACACATATTATGGTATCTTTTAACTATATTTTAAGACTTAGTACTAGTAAAAATATTTATTTGGAAAAGAGCTACAGCTGATCTCCGGATGCTCCTCTCAAAAAAGACGTTTTGCGGTGACCACTATATCTCTGAACTGGATCATCTGAATTTAAAAAACCAAACAGATTTCGTTAAAGTAATGTTTAATCTAGTAATTAATCGAAGGAATAAGCAAAATATTTTTTTTGACAAAATGGCGGTTTCTCAAAAAAAAAAATCGATTTTTCACCGAAATTTCGGCCTTAAATTGTTTATAAAAACAAAAATATTTATCGGAGAGAAAAAATCTTCGATTAATTACTAAAAAATATATTTAAGAAGCTCGTGTTAAAATTTGAGATTAATCGGTTTAGCCGTTTTCGAGTAATGTTGGTCACCGACTTTGAAAACACCATTCAGAGAAAAACGCGTTTAAAGTTTGGAATGCAGTTTACATGGGATAAAATTTTTTATTTTTTAACTTACATGGAGTCGTTTATTCCAGGCCCATATAATACACCCTGTTCACACTGTTGATTTACACATCTAAATACATTAGAAGGGAGCATTTACAAGGCAGGTGCATAAAAGGGTAGTCGCTGCCTCTCCGGCATTGTACTTCCAAGCACTCTGAAACGCCTTTTCAAATTTGCGTGTAACTTTAAAAATATTCACAGGAACGATATGAAATTTTCTGTGTGTATTCTTAAATATATGTACATTAAGAAAAAAAAATAAAAAAACATTCGATGTTTTGAAAATTCTAACTGTATGTAACCCCTTAATTATTTTTTTTTAGTTAAAAAATGAAACTCCGCATTCCCTGAACATTCTCTACCAACCTTCGGTGTTGCAACAGTTAAATCTTGAACCCGTTGGCAATATAATAAATCCGTTTGATACACTAATGCGTATCACCATTTTGGAGGCATATGAAGAATTTAATGTTCCCTTATATATTGCGTATCATTGTAAACTTTTTATTCAACCAGCTCACTCACAGTAAGTACTACATCAAAATGTATAGAATAGTAAATTAAATTAGTTAGTACTAAACAAATACTAAATAGCGTAAAGTAGACAGTTATCGGACACTTTATAGTTATTGGACAATTAAGATTAATACTATAAAAACAAGAGTTCTATAATCATTAGATTAAATTACAATAAAAAAAATTTCTAAAAAGTGTACAGATCAGTCTGTGGTATAACTGTGTTCCTCATGGTTTAAACATTATGCGTTTTAATTTTAATTCTGAAAACAAACAGTAAAATGGCCAGTGTCCAATTACTGGTTGGTAAAAAATGTAATCATACTCTATTTGTATCCCGGACATTTACCAGCCATACTTAAGTAAAATTGTCCCCTGAATCCGAAAAGACCGTCAAAAACTATAAAAGTTAAGCATTTTTTGAGATATAGTCAATTCCATATTATATGTAAAATTGATAATATTTCAAAAACTGTTTTACTTTTATAACTTTTGACGGATTCAGCGAATAATATTTCATAGGAATTGACTGCTAAATGTCCTGGATACAAATAGATGTTGACGAGAATTATTAGTGGCTGATTTTTCGCCATGACATTTTTGACTAATTAATTTTTATAGTGATTTCTTCGTCACAGGACATCTTGCAGAATAACAGTAATTTAAATACAGTGCATGATAGAGAACATAAAAAACTAATAAATTCGGAAAATACTTTTAACATATCACCCGAAAAATATTAGATATATATAAATGGTCCTGTTCCGGCCTAAACATTATAAATGCTTTACAAACTAGAGATACCACACTTAATGATATTTGCAACAAACTAGTTATTTCAAAAGTCAGACCAAGGAATTAGTACTTACCTTCAGAATCCAGAAAAGGGATGAGGAATCCGAGAAAGAAATATATGAATTATATGATATATATATACAAAAACGAAATAAAAAAAATTACCCAAAACAGCAATTTATCTTTAAAAAATATTTAACAATTTATGTTATTTGATGTAAAGTTGTTATGTTTAAAAAAAAATTGAATGTCCAATAACTATGGTCCATGTGTCCCATTACTACCCTGATAGCAAAATTTGATTTTAAGAATCTTCTAAGAAGATATGACCCGGAATAATGGAATATTCTTAGAACCTTCCCTTATTGCTAAGAATGTTCTTAGGGACTTTTAAAACATTTTAATGATGCAATTAGATTCTTAAAAGCTTCTTAAAACCTTCCTAAAAAGCATCCTAAGAACATTTTAATAATACGTTTTTGGAAGGTTCTTAGGAGGTTTCTTATGGAGCTTCTAGGAAGCTTTTGACAATATTTCCAAATATGTCAGATACCCACGTTCTAATATGTTGCATTCTACATTCGTAAAATTCTTCAGGAGACGACAAATACGCCTCACTGTCATAATATGACAGTGAAATGTATTTGTCGTCCCCTTAAAAAAATTTGCGACATATTAATATATATTTATTTAAAAATGTTAAATAAACAATTTGACCTCTAAACCATAAGTTGTATGACATTATTTCATAAAAAGTATAATTGGAAAATTTTGTGGGATAAGTCAGATTAGATTGAAGTTGACGATAGTTAATATTACACAGTACAACACAATTTCCCTCCCATGAAAAATTTTAGCAGATTTTGAAAATAGAGGTAAAAAAAACGTACCCGTGTCTCACAGTTTCACGAGATCACGTCATAAAAAAATTTTAAGCCGTCATTCCTATTATTTATGCTTATACAGATTGTACATTTTTTACTCGTAAGTAATATCATAAGGGCATTTAATTTTTCCGAAAAGAATCGAAAAAACACGTTGCTAAGTAATATTTTAACAAAAAGCATGAGTGCTGGTGGCAACAAAAATCCGAGTCGAAGAGGAGGATTTTTGCACCTGCACGAATGCATTTTGTTAAAAAATATTACTTAGCATTGTGTTTTTTCGATTTTTTTCACAGGAAAAATTAGATGCCCGAATGGTATTTGACAAGACTATTTCATGAGTAACAGTTAACAATTAAAATATAAATTGCAATTTTTGGTGACAACAGCTGTCAAGTTTTGCCGCGGGTAAACTCGAATAAACTGCTGACAGGTACTGTCACACAGTTTTTTCACCTAGAAACCATTTGTAATTCAAAATTGCGCGTTTGTGATTGGTGGAAATTAAGACGAGGGAAATAGTCGGTTAAAAATATATTTTTTTGTAAATATTGTATGTTTTTACACAATACAAAAAACAAATATAAAAAAAGTTTATATTTTGATTTTTTTTAAATAATTTTTTTAATTTTTTTTTTATGAAACACATTTTTGTATTTATCTTATATTCAATACATGTTGGAATAAAATCTTGGTCGTTTAGTTTGACGATTATACAGCTCGTTCAGACTAAAACCGAATATATCTATATATATATATATGGGGCGTGGCCTCGCCTCCCTCCAACGCGCGACACAGTAGCTAAGCAAATAGACTGCATCGCTAATGAGATTTTTTGCATTATTATCATTTAATTTTTTAAGTCCTTACCTGCGCGACCTTTCGTCATGTCGTTTATCACACAAGCAACTGTGACGCGCCTTGGAGGGAGGCGAGGCCACGCCCCATATATATATATATATATATATATATATATAGATATATTCGGTTTTATTCTGAACAGGCTGTATATTGCTTCAGAATCTCGAACAATTGACCAGCAATATTCACCCAGCAAATGCCTGACGTCTTTTCCCTTGAAGCGTTTTTCAATTGTTAAAATGTCTTGGTGAAAACGTTCGCCATGTTCGTCACTAAAATCGCCCAAATTTGGTGGAAAATAGTCCAAATGAGCAAGGAGAAAATGTATTTTCAGTGACATATGTACTTTCATGTCCTGTGTTATAAAATGTACTTTATAACCCGAACTACAGGGAATAAATTCAGATTCCATCTCGGAAAAAATGGTTGTACTGGGTGTTAAAGATCTTTTACTTTTATCCTCACATATGTTTTCTGAAGGAGCAGTTGGATAATCTTCAGATCGCACTCTTGCGAGAATGACGGATTCTACATCGGCGTAATCAATTTTCTCTCTAGTATTGTACCGAAATCCAAAACTTTTTAATTTTGACATGCAGAAATAACACTGGTCAGATGCGTGTTCGGTACGTCGCGACGGGTCGAAGCCAAATTGTTGGTACAACATATTTCATACTGTGTGTTTTATCTTGCAATCCATGCAAACAACGCGTTGTTTGCATGGATTGCAAGATAAAACACACAGTATGAAATATGTTGTACCAACAATTTGGCTTCGACCCGTCGCGACGTACCGAACACGCATCTGACCAGTGTTATTTCTGCATGTCAAAATTAAAAAGTTTTGGATTTCGGTACAATACTAGAGAGAAAATTGATTACGCCGATGTAGAATCCGTAGAATCCGCGGTAACAATAATCGCATAAAACCTCTGGTACATACCATAAGTTTGGTATATACGTCACCAAAAAATAGTCTTCAAAAGCTGTTACTACACTTTTTGTAATATTTCGCATATGGCTTGGAGGTGCACATACATAACAAAAATTATTTCGATTCGGACACTGCATTTTTACTTTGATTTCAAATGGATGGTTAACTCAACAATCAAAATTAATATGAAAAATTTATCGATTTATCGCTGCAATAATGTTTTTATTTAACATTTAAAAAAAAGTATTACCCTCGTATAAAGATTGTTTTGAAAACAATGCTTTTTATGTATAAATGCCGCAGATGTGTAAATTTTTTGTTTTTTTGCTGTTTCAATTGACTTCGTATACTTAAATACTTTTTTTACTTAAATTAAATATGTTTTAGGTACATTTGCTTTAAGACTTAAATCAATTCATTTAAATATCTTTTAATTTTTTTTAAAAATGTTAATTCAACAAAGCTCAATTTTTACAAAAAATTGAATAAATAAAAATTTTAATTACCCGACTTTAAAGCATTTTGATTGGCTTAAAATTGAAACATTTTGTTACTTGGTTTAAAAATAAACCGTTTGATATATATATATATATATATAAATGTGCAAAACTCTGTATAAGATTAAAATAATTTTAAAATGCATCTATAATGGTTGCCTATCCATTTAGTAAATATATATTTTTTTAACTATGCAGTCCAGCTGTTATCGAGTCTATTAAATTATGTCGCAAATAGTGTGAATAACATTTTATTGGATGGCCCTTAAAAAAAATTATGACGTGATGTGAAAAAACGCCGAGACACGGGTATCATTTTTTTAACTCTATTTTTAGAATCTGTAGAAATTTTTCATGGGAGGGACCAAAAATCAAATTTTGTCGTACTGTGTTATTAATAATAACTTATTATACATAAAAATGTTAATTCAGAAATAAAAAATCGGTATACAAATTAATAAATATTTATTTTTAACATAAAATAAAATACCTATAGTAAAAGTATTTTTGTTATCGAATATTGTTTTAATTTGACAATTAACTATAAAAAAATATTTTGGATTATGTTTTTTACTTAGTATTTAAAACTAATTACTAATTAGGTACTTAAGTATAGGTATATACCTTTATACGTAGTTTATGGTATATTTTACTATTATATAGGTAGGTAACTGAACTAAATATGCTTAACAGGAATATTCCTAAATGAACTTTCTATAGCAATTACTTTCTTAACATTCTAAGCATATGTTTAGAGTAGACTAATTTTTACTACTTTTTTTTTTTTTTTTTAACTCTATTTTTAGAATCTGTAGAAATTTTTCATGGGAGGGACCAAAAATCAAATTTTGTCGTACTGTGTTATTAATAATAACTTATTATACATAAAAATGTTAATTCAGAAATAAAAAATCGGTATACAAATTAATAAATATTTATTTTTAACATAAAATAAAATACCTATAGTAAAAGTATTTTTGTTATCGAATATTGTTTTAATTTGACAATTAACTATAAAAAAATATTTTGGATTATGTTTTTTACTTAGTATTTAAAACTAATTACTAATTAGGTACTTAAGTATAGGTATATACCTTTATACGTAGTTTATGGTATATTTTACTATTATATAGGTAGGTAACTGAACTAAATATGCTTAACAGGAATATTCCTAAATGAACTTTCTATAGCAATTACTTTCTTAACATTCTAAGCATATGTTTAGAGTAGACTAATTTTTACTACTAAAACTTTGCACCTTCTAAGAACCTGCCTATAGGCCAGTAAGAATATTCTTAGGATCATGTTATATGTCTTTTAAGCATGTTCTTTAGAAGAAATATAGCATGATCCTAAGAATATTCCCACTGGAAGTTTAAAAAAACATTCTTAGAATAAAGTGTGCTATCAGGGCATATAAAATGTCCAATTAATAGTTAAATTTTGGAATATTAAAAATTTTGGTTCTTTAATGAGAATCCTATTTCTAGGGGCCATTACGCATCCGAAACTGGAATCTGGTGGGAAGACTTGGCAACACAAATAGACACTCCGATAAACCTCCAATGCAATCCAAAAACAAACACGGAAACTGATCTTTTCTGCCTAAAGGTGGTAATGAGGCGTAACTTGGACCTAAAGGTATCAAAAGCCTATTCCGTACCAAACTACACCATTCAATTAATGCCACCTGTAATCATTAACAACATGTTACCGTACAGATTGGAAATAAAAAACAAAACGGTTATTAGCATGGAACCCGGTGAGAAAGTAAGGGTTTACTCAATGGATGTATCGAAGGACCAAAAATTGCCTGCTCAATTGGAGTACAATGGAGTTACTTGTAGGGCTATCTTGAATTTGAACACGCAGTTAGATGATAAAATACTTGTTTTTACCGACGAATCTTTAAAACCAAATTTAATCCTTCCAATAAACATTAAAATTGATAGAGAGGGAAGCTGCAATATCTTTTTTTACACCCCCTACTGGATCGTCAATAAAACACAGCTTCCTGTGCAATTAAAGGTGCATTCTTCACAAATCTATTTTCTAAGGTCTAATGAACAATATTTTGTAGGCTTCAGGCACAGACGCGATAATCAACTGCGATAAAGAAAGTATTTTACTTTTCACTTACAAAAGACATGGAAAACCATCCATAAACATGCGCGTCCACAATTCGAACTGGTCCAACGATTTTGGTATGGAATGCGCCGGTACTACTGGATTGGTGGTTTGTAAAGACCACACGCGAAGAAAAAAGTATATGGTGTTCACCAAATGCAGTATTTCTAACATTTGTCCCCAATTAACCAAAATTGTGACTTTGATGCCAAGTTTTATTATTGTCAACCACACCGAAAAACATCTAAGGTAAATATTTTTTTTTATTTTTTATAAAAGGATTAGTATTTAATTATGGTTTCGCGTAAAAATCGAACAATTTGTTTGCAAGTGATGCCAGAATTGAATCTATTTTTTTAACCTTGTTTCTATATCTAAATGGTACATAAAAAAAATTTCATCCATTGACCGCTGTGGTTTTCAGGCCTTAAGTCACTCTACTGTGTTAAAAATAGAAAAATTTCGATATTTTGTAATAAAATTTTTATTTAAAGACTTTTCTCTATGGTAACCTACCATTGGAAGCATGAAAGGTAATTTGACAGTTCAGTTTATAAGTTGCAAATGACTGATTGCGTTTTAATTTATAAGTGTACTGTAAACTCAAAACATTAATTTATAAAAATGAATAAACTAAATAATAATTATAGACAGTGTCAGCAAGTTAGAAATTATAACCTACTTTAATTTTATTTTTTGCTCCACAACCAAGCTTCAATTTATTTTTTACTCGATAAGCAAGCTTCACTTTTAATTCCAAACTGAGGAAAGTAATATTTACCCAATAAATAAATTAGAATAAAAACTTTATTTTTTATGTTGCAATCGGCTATTTAGATATATCTATATTTTTTATTCAGTTGTTTTTCGATTTTTTGTAATTAGTTATTTTTTTATATTTAATATAATGCTATACAGGGTGTTTCTGTCAAACGATATAGATTTGGAATTTTAATAGCATATACAATTTGATTTAGACTATACCTAAAGTCAATAGTTTTCAAGATATTAATTTTTTTCGTTAAAATTTTGCTAAATGCACGTTAATCACGTTGGAATTTTTGGAATATTAAAACATTGTTTAAATAGTTCAATTTTTTAAAGATTTTTCAACAAACACCTTGAGAAAAATCACTTGAAATTAGATAAACTTTAAACAATAATATCGTTTTTATTATAAATGTAAAACCCTGTATATTTTAACATAATCAAATAGAACATTAAAGAATCTTTCGATTTCGTAAAATTAAAATTTCAGAGACATTTAACAGCCTAATATTTTCAATACTATTTTATATCACAAAACCTGTGGTTTAATGTGACAGTATCGATGGTTACCAGCAATCTGTCATTGTTGAAATATTTGATTGAAAAATTAATAACTCAAAAAATATTGACTTTAGGTATAGAATATGGTATAGCCATTTTACTCAGAATTTTATGTAGAATTAAAAAATGTAAAAATATATAAGGTGTCCTGTTTAAAATAACAAAGTTAAAAACATTTCCAGTAAAACAGGAAGTATTATTTTGTTCAAAATAATTTAGGAAAAAAGTCTAAATCGAATAATTTACGCTATTAAAATTTTAAATAGATGTTTTCGCGATTCCCTAGAAACTTTTAACGGACTACGTACGTGAAACACCCTGTATATTAAACGTTATTTATGTGTTATGCTATACTTAATTATTAATAAAAGATACAACAATTTTTGTATAAAAACGACAAAATGTACTAAACTAAACATTTATGAATACTGCTACTGCTAATTCAAAACTGATCCTGGCCACAGAAACATCATTTGCATAAAAAAGTTAATGTATCAAATAATAGTCAAATATCAATACTTTAACGTGATATACTCAAATTTATAAAACAAAGTTGCTTCTTCGATTATTTACCCTTTAAAAATTGTTAAATTTTAAACTAAATTATCACCAGCGCCCTTGTTGAAATCTAAAAAAAATTTCATGGATTAATTGTCATTAGTAAGACCTACATTTTGTCCAAATTTCTATACTATACGTTTTGAAATAAAAAAGTCCACATAAACCCCAATAAATGTAAAATATCGTTTTCTTTTTCACTAAAAATTTTATTCTTGAAGGTTCATGGAACACAATGAAAAAACCGACTTATGGAATGACTTGGAACCAAGTCAAAAAATGATATTCTGGCCAGAGACTAACTCGATGCAAATGTATGTCAAGTTTAGAGACCACAAGGTTATATCGCCGCCATTCTTCATAACAACGCATCACAAGACTGTTTTAAAGATGGATAAAAATGTACGAAACCAACACATCAAAACTTATTACACAGCAATGGAAAAAATATAGAAGTGTATTGGATGACGCCACGTTTGAATACAGTTTTGCCCTCATTTAAAGGCGATGAAATTTTTTTAAACCCAACTTAAAAAAACTGACGTCGCAGTTCACAACCTATACTTAAAACTAAGTAAAAAACTTAGACTGTGGTGGGGAAGGAATCCTCTACTTTGTCAATGAAATATATTTTATTGTAAAAATGACGTTTATTTTAAATAAACCTCATTTTTGTCTTATTTATCTATTTCATTGTTCAGCAAGAACAACGTGAAGGTCAACAATATCGGTACAATTTCTCACCGTAATATCCATAATGACTAAATTCACATAAATCACCATGTTCAATTAACTAAACCCACAGAATAAACCACTTACAAAAGAATCATAAAATAGACAAACTCATAGAAAAAGAATAAACAAAATATTGCGTAAATAACCACAGATTTGTTTTTCTCGATTTTTATGTAAGAATGTCATATTCTCGCACGCAAAATCGTTGAAGAATGAAGCTCATTCTTAAACGATTTTTGGTAACATTTAGTTTTTAAGTATTGGTACCCCCAAAATGTCAAACTGTTTAATAACCTCAAATTCATTACTTTTAGGATTATTTATAATAGCTTTGTTTGTTATCCTGCACTAGTGCAACCTGAACTACACTTTTATTGAAAATGAAGCCTTTATTATTGTTTTGTTATATTAAGTTTGCTCCAACATTGCATTTTAATGCAAAATTTTAAGTTTAATGTGAAAAAGTGCAGTTCAGTTGTACTTGTGCAGGATAACAAATATTGACAAATAAATGAGCCAGACAGGTCAATCAAACTATATTTTATTGGAAATATTATATACCCACAGTACACAAAACACAAAACTACTATAAATTAATCACTAGCACAATTGTTATAAACTTTTATTGTAATGTTCAGTGTTGCTTGTAAAATCTCCTGTGACATTTTTCACTGCTAAAAGTAAACACAATTGTTCAAAAATATCAGAAAACATTAAAAAATAATACAATACTTACACAAAACCTTATTATCCAGTTGACAAATACAGACAGATTATTAATAAATAGTAAATAAAAATAAATGTACCTGTCCATGCAACTGTCATTTTGTGTTGCCAACTGACATTTTGCAAGAAAAATCCCCCAACTAACAACGACCACAAAACATTTAAAAAAACCTAAATAAAAGTTAAAATCGAGAAAATAGTATAAATCACACGTTGCAGAAGGCTATTCTCGCACTCATTCGTTCGTCCACTCGCTCCTTCGTCGCTCGAGGCCAAATTTCGAATTCGTGCGAGAATATGTGGCCTTCTGCAACTTGTACTTTAATATACTATTTAAACAGTTCAGAATTTTATAACCAAAACAAACCTAAAGAAGGAATCTGTATTTATTTTATTGGTTACTGTGATGGCTACAGGATGGCGATAGTGTTAAAATATGTTTATTTTAGAATAGAAATATAATTTCGATTAAATCGATTTATTATAAGAAAAATAATACCATTTATTATTGAATTTTAAAAAACGTGTGAAGTAAAATTTATCTAAAATTCCGCAACAGTGTTGCCACAACACCTGCTTATTTCCTTGGCTGTAGGCGTGCCTGCCTCGCGTATGCTAATACGAGAGAAGGAGACAACTATGATATCGCATTGTAATAGAACGAGACAACAAGGCTAACGCCAATCGTGAGTCTAAATTAGTTCAGGCATGCTTCTTAGCCAATCATCTAGCTATATATATTAGTTTAAATTGCGGTCGTTTCAAATTCAAATAATTTAAATGTTGCTGGGTATTCCACGTTTAAAATCAATCAATTTTATTGACTATTTCACAATTCATGTAATCCAAATATTAAAAATTTATAGTATATTATAGAAAGTAAAATATTTAAATTATACTTAATTTTTTAATTCTCTATTCTCTATTCGAAAAGCTTAAGTTTCTATGTCTCTGAAGAGAATAGGAATCCGAAGTTGCTGCACCATTGGACTGCCCCTTTTTTAATTAATTTCTAGAGACATAAATGACTGCACCATTCGACAGGGTCGAGTTTCTACCTCTCTGTTGAATATGGAAAATCAAAATAATGTATCATTGAGTTTGACTTTAAACTATAGTCCTGCATAGGTATAGTAGAGGCGAAAAATATACAGTTCTGATAAAACTTCAGTCATCCTATACACTTCTATATTTTTTCGTTTGCTATGTAATAAATATTTCTGTTTAAGGGGGCGTTGACTGTGGAGGTTATAGGCGGGGTAAACGAGCCATTCACTATATCGTTCCAATCATATAAACTTGGAGATGCCCCTATTGTGGTGAGAAATTGTTGCGAAAATAAACACTTGAAAATTTCACAACAAGGTCACACTGAAGCAACTCTTCTGAACCCCAACTATAGTTTTATGTACACTTGGGATGATCCCACCACATCCAGAAAGCTGGTTTGGAATGTTTACGGAAGCAAAGGTCAAGGATTTTACATTGACATAACCAAGGATGGGTAAGTCAAAATTCTTCAAACGCAAAGTTCAGACTGTACACTGTTCAAAATTTCATGACCATTTTAACACCAAATTAACACCATACCTGGTCTATATCGATACAAACCAAAATGGTGTTAAATATGGTTCGTTGGTCCAGTGTGAATTCAAATACTAAAATGGTGTAAATTTAACTTTCACACAGTATTAAAATAAATTTTACCTGGTGTAAATTGAACTCCTTTTCAGTGTTAAATATTATGTATTTTTGGTCAAATTTAATCAAACTACACAGAAAAAAGGAAACCGGAAGTTCCTTGACGCATTACAAGTATATTACCAGTGGTATTATTCCAGAAAATTGAACCTTCAACTCGCTAGAGATAATGTTTTAAGTGCGTTCCACCAACTTAAAATACTTCAAGTATTGACAGCTGTTTCCACCTATTTAAGGTCTCTTTAGTATCTAACAACTTGTAGTGTCACACCAAAGCAAAGGACTGCCTGAGCTTATATACTCTTCATGTAAGTTAACAGAGGCGAGATTTAAAAACATCACCGCCTTTGCCGTGATCGGTACACACTATGCAACCAGGAATGCACGGCAAATTGTTTTAATCGTTTTAACAGAGTGCTTTAGGTTAAAGTAACTCTTATTTTACAAACAACATATTTAGTAAACTGAACCATACAGCGGATTGGTTTCACTAAAGTTTTCTGGGTTAATTTAACCAATTTAAAAAAAATAAAATAACTATCTGGTTTAGTACCGTCAAACTAATCTTTGTTTATATTAACCTTCCCACAGTTGATTTAAATAAATACTTATGGGTCAACTAAATTAATATATTTAAATGAACTATTCCTTTTTTTCTGTGTAGGTGCACTTCTCAAATATTTTTAGATAAACACCGTTTTGGTGTTTGCTGTATATAACATTTTCAACCATAATTCATGGTGTTTATATTAACACCACTTGGTGTTTGATTTTGACACCATTTTAGGATTACTTTTTACACCACAGATATTTTAAACAGTGTAGGTAATTTTAGATTTGGAGAGCAAAAGATAAGGTGTCAAAAAGACGAGCAAAGCGATTCAGATAGCTCCGATAGTACGCATTCCCCCAAAAACGGGAAGACCAAAAAGGATAGAAGAACAATTTACTGGATTTGTTATAGGGATGGGTTGCAAAGAGTGTTACTGTTTACGCAGGATTGTGGCATGTACAGAAGTACTTTAAAACATGTTCTTCAAGAGAAGTCCCACCTAGATCTTTTGGTCTCCCTATCAGGAGTTGATTTCTCAATTTTCACCAACCAAAATAGGCAGAAAGAACATGTGCTTTTATCCCTATCAGAATCTCCTGCCATTTGGGAAGTTAATGTAGGAAAAAAGTGGAAAACCCTTACTCTAGAACTGGCCTCTTGGATAGAGGATAACTATCGAATGCATCATAAAAATTGCCAATTAAAAGACTACGTATACGTAGACTTCGATAAGATGTACATGATCAAACCTTTTATAGCAGAAATTAGAAGATCTTACAGTCCAGCAGTGTACATCCACTTTAGAAAGTCCGATAAGTATCATTATTACAACTTCAAAATTCAAGATCTTCAAATTGACGATCAGCACAAAAATATCATCGTTGTGCGGCCAACGTTATCCAAAAACATACAGGATAGCGACAGCTTTATTGATATAGCTATCTCTAAATACACGACTAATATATGTCAAGCGTACAGATATATAACCATTGAAATAGGCGATTTTGCTTTAAATGTGGAAAAGGATTTGGTTACGCATTTATCTCAACTGTTATCTGTGTTTAAACAGTTCCAGGGTAATGCGTTGAAAGGGTATTTTAAGGATATGTCCTACATATATTCAACATTTTTGGACAAAAAAATGGTTAGTTCCCTGATAGCAAAATTTGATTCTAAGAATCTTCTAAGAAGATATGACCCGGAATAATGGAATATTCTTAGAACCTTCCCTTATTGCTAAGAATGTTCTTAGGGACTTTTAAAACATTCAATAGATACCCTTTTAATGATGCAATTAGATTCTTAGAAGCTTCTTAAAACCTTCCTAAAAAGCATTCTAAGAACATTTTAAGAATACGTTTTTGGAATGTTCTTAGAAGGTTTCTTATGGAGCTTCTAGGAAGCTTTTGAGAATATTTCCAAATATGTCAGATACCCACGTTCTAATATGTTGGATTCTACATTCGTAAAATTCTTCAGGAGGCGACAAATACACTGTCATAATATGTGACTGAAATGTATTTGTCGTCCCCTTAAAAAATTTTGCGACATATTAATATATATTTATTTAAAAATATTAAATAAACAATTTGTCCTCTAAACCATAAGTTGTATGACATTATTTCATAAAAAGTAAAATTGGAAAATTTTGTGGGATAAGTCAGATTAGATTGAAGTTGAAGATAGTTATACATAAAAATGTTAATTCAGATATAAAAAATCGGTATACAAATTAATAAATATTTATTTTTAACATAAAATAAAATATAAAAAAATAAAATATTTCCTTATAAAATAATTCTTCATAAAAGAAAAAACCAAATAGTTCTTCATAAAAAAACATTTTTCATTGTATTTAAGTTGGATAGAAGATTTAATGTAAAAGCCGGATAATTTAGATACCTATAGTAAAAGTATTTTTGTTTTCGAATATTGTTTTAATTTGACAAATAACTATAACAAAATATTTTGGGTTGTGTTTTTTACTTAGTATTTAATACTAAGTATAGGTACCTTTATACGTAGATTATGGTATATTTTACTATTATATAGTACCTAACTGATCTGAATATGCTTAACAGAATGTCCCAGGAATATTCCTAAATGAACTTTCTATAGCACTTACTTTCTCAACATTCTAAGCATATGTTTAGAGTGGATTAATTTTTACCAATAAACTTTGCACCTTCTAAGAACCTGCCTATAGGCCAGTGAGAATATTCTTAGGATTATGCTATATTTCTTTTAAGCATGTTCTTTAGAAGAAATATAGCATGATCCTAAGAATATTCTCACTGGAAGGTTTAAAAAACATTCTTAGAACACGACTAGAAGAAATATAGCATGATCCAACAATATTCTCACTGAAAAGTTTAACAAACATTCTTAGAAAATGACTAGAAGAAATATAGCATGATCCTAAGAATATTCTCACTGGAAGGTTTAAAAAACATTCTTAGAATAAACTGTGCTATCAGGTTTATGGTTTCAGTGAATTTACTTTAATTTATGCATGATTTTTTCAGATGCAGGAAGGTATTAAAACAGTGATTGAAAATGTAAGCATAAAGGATTTCATCATCCAGTTAAACACTGGAAATGAAACCACCAGTGTACTTGATGGTGGAATATCTGCGGCAAACTTTTTAAACTATTTGTTCCCGATGAATGTTTTCCCATACATGCCTATCCAAGGAGTAAATCACAAGTAAATTTTACTAGGAATGTTTAAAGGAGTTACTCTAAATGTTTATTTTCAGAATACCCTCGATAGAACATATTGAATTAAACCAAAACTTAAGTCAATGTTTGTACTATTTGTTTAAGCAAGTAGCTACGCTATTTCTACAGCAGTACTATTCGCATGTTCTGGGTCTACAAGTTTTAATAAATTATTTTGCGTTTTATCCATCTATAGAGGTAAATTTGCCAGTTTATTTTCTATATTAGAGTTTACAGAGAAAAATTACTATTTTGTACAATTTTTAAAAAAAATTGTGTAAATACAGTATAACTTTGAGATATACATTTTAGTATAACCGTCTACAAACTGAGTGCATTTCGAATGTCCTATATGGAACACGATGTTTACTAGGTCATATTAACATGTCACCCGCAGCTTTAGAGCAAAGCATTCTGGAAATTTTCGAAAATATAAACATGGACGAAGCTCTTTTAACTCGCAATCAAGGAGTTTACTTTACATCAGGAATGTTTCCCAAGCTTTTGGCAGCTTCAAGTAAAAACGTAGAAACTGGTGTTCCCATAGCGTTGAGTCAACTATTCACTCCGAATCAAAAAAGTATAATTTGATAATTGCTTATTACCTTTATTTAATTTAGTTATTTTAGCGAACATAGTTAACCCAGAGAAGTTTTTCAAGACGACAGGGAAGGCCTTATTTGCTTTACTGACAAAGTACCCAGATGGAATGTCAGATAGTGTTGAGGTGGCAGTAGAAGCTGTGAAGAGAGCTTCTATATTGGGAGAACCCATTCAAATTAAACGCAGACTGACAAGATATGGCAGCAATATTTTGGTAAGCCTGATACAGAAAGAAGTCTATCTGAGTGAATCTCACGAAATGTTCCCCGATGTTACCCCGTGATATTTAATAAAACTAAAGGGTGGACCATGTTTATGTTGAATTATAAAATAGCAATGAGAACAAGAAAAACTGATTTTTTTCAACGAATTTTGCTTTATTTGATTCAATGTTTCTTCCGATTAAGTAAATGATTTTATTTAAGTGGCCACATCAGCTGGCTCGGCAGTAGCCCATCCTGGAACATCAATTTTCAAGCACTTTGTCAAGTTTGCTGCTCTATTTAGGCAATTTGAGCTTGAATGTTTTGTTTTAAATGGTGAATAGGCTTTGTTACGGCGAAGTGTGGATTTTCCGTGGCCCAAATCCTACAGTTTTGCTTGTTGACATAACCTCCGAGGTAAAAATGCGCCTCATCCGAAAAGATGATTTTTCTTGCAAAATTAGGGTCATCGTTCAACTGGTTTAAAGCCCACTCAGCAAAGCGAAATCGTTGTGGATGGTCCACTTGCTTTAACTCCTGAACAAGCTGGACTTTGTACGCAAACATACCGAGGTCTTTGTGCAGAATCATCCTCAGAGTGGTACGGGAAAGGCCGGGTTGTTGACATCTGCGCCGAGTTGATGTTGACGCGTTCATGCGTACATTTTCGGCCACAGCAGCGATTGCTTCAGGTGTACGTCTAGGACGAGCATGCGAAACATGTTTTATGTCCACCAGCATTCCATTTCTGCGCAATTTTTTGATCAAATTTGTAATACTTTGGTTTGACGGCGCCTCATTTCTTCCAAACGCAATTTTCTTGCCGTCTCTGCGATCACAGTCACATTCAAAGTAAGTTTTGAGTATTTCGAAACGTTGATCCAAATTTATTCGGTGCATATTTTGTAATCGGAAGGTTAAAACTAAACCTCTGTCAGCAATTCATGTCGCTTAAGTTGAAGGCTTCATTAATAGCACGTAGTTTAAAATTCAACTTATAGATGGCCCACCCTTTAAATGAGTTTGACCTACACTTTTATTGTGTTTTGATCTCTCATAATTAAGTAGATATTACAGCTCAGGTTCCAGATTTTTAACAGCAATTAATTATGTTTTACAATGTTTTAAAAGTCTAAAACCTATCCTCCGTGACTGTTACTCTTTCTAGGTTAACCTATATGTTTTCAAATATCTGAGGAAGTAAAAGTATACTAAAAATAGTTCACTAAGAAAATTAAACACATCCAAAGCAATAGAATCAAAAATAAAATATATTTAAAAATTAAACTAACAGTGAAACAACCTAAAATAAAAAATTAAAGAACTAATGTCATAAGACGTCATTTTGTCGCACGCGGACAATTTATAAAACGAGCGACGAAGGAGCGAGTTTTATAATGGACAAGTGCGACAAAAGGTCTTATGACATGAGTTCTTTATGCTATTTTATCTATTTTGCAAACATTTCATAAAACAAATTAATTTTATACCTTATATTTAATTTGGTCGAATTTTACTTTACATAGTTGGTATCTCAGTTTGAAGTTTGAAAGTTCATTAACCTTTCAAACATTATCACATTCTTTCGCTATGGCGTCGTTAATTTACAATAAGTATTTACAATAAGCGGCCGTTAAAGAAGAAAAAAGGATTTTCTTTGGTGTTAAACAAAATTTATTGCACGAAAAGTCTCGTAAGTACTAGAAAACAAATCATAAAAATATCATAACCTATAGGTATTCAATATTTTATTTTACTAACCTATAAAATCAAAATTTTGGGTGGAATAAAGTACCTCATTAAAGAACCAAAAGCGGTGTTATAATGAAGTCATTATGAACGCGAAATGGATAAAATCATTTTCACTTGGGGGACATCATCTGGACTTCTTCTATCTCCCTCTGGACTAATTTATTCAAATTTTAGGGTCTAAAGCCAATATCGTTATACGGATCACTGGGTAAACAATTATTGGACATAATAGCAAATGGAAAATTCCAATCCGATACCTATTGTATCCATGCTGCCCTTGATAAAATAGGAAAATTCATTATAATAGTTACCCTTGAGTAAGTAATTATTTATAATGAAAAGCCCGATTACACTAGTTTACAAAATCTAAAAAAAATTCTGCCCACCATGTCCCATAATAATTTTCCCATGTATTTTGACCCACTAAACACGAAAATCACACTCATTTTTTTCATGGAAAAATGGCGACGTTAGGAATTTTTTAGTGGAAGACCAAAGTTCAGCTTTTTGATGATTTTTATTTATTTTTTTGGAGTTTTTTATGTACTTTTTTCATCGAAAACATTCAAAATTTAAATTTGACATGACTCCGCAAACGTGCATTCTTTTGTTTCTCGTGTTGGCATAGTGACATTTTACTGCTATTTTTTGATATTTCAACAAATTATTTTTATCATGGTTTTATTCAGTTAATAAAAAGTGTAAAATGAGTAAAAGAAGTAGAGAGTTCGAGTGCGTAAATAACCCGGACAATCTGGGCGAAGTAAGTGATGAGCACGGAGAACGTTTTCAACAGTAAATGAAGGCTATGGAGCGGCGGTATTACGGCTTCTGGGATGCAGCCATGATGGGTGATTACATTTGGTCTCTCATACGAGAAACGGAATACGAAAGCAACAAAAAACAAAGGAGCCAGAATTTTTTTAAACCTATGCTTATTACAACAAAATAAAACTTTCAATTTCTTCAATGTTCAATATTTATTGTTTAATATTCGATTTTTGTAAAAAAAGGACTTTTTCAACTTAATAAAATCGCCAGTATCGAACTACTGAGCCGATACCAAAACTATACAAGAGAAAGTTGTAATTCATACCTCGATAACGCTTCTATGAAAAAAGTTTTAAGTGTGATTTTCGAGTTTAGTGAGCCAAACTACACAAGAAAATCATAGTGAGACATAGTGGTTATTAATTTTCTTTATTTAAGACACATCATCAAAGTCAACAAGGTCAAAATTTGGGGTCCCTGGGATGTGGAATGGGTTGTGGATATGGATGATGTAATTAAAGTTAACAAAAATGATCAGAGTGAGCTGGTTATTCAGTTAAGATCGGTAATTATTTTATTAATTTGGCAAAACTGTTTTTATCTTTATTGTATTTTTAGGGTAAGATGGGTGATAGTGATCACCTTAGAATATCAAGCTTTAAGGAAATAGTTAGTTGGCTTAATGACAAGATCGAGCAAGCCATGATGATTAACCTCGAAAGCAATTCATGGACAATACCTGAAATTTAACAAATAAATTTTTAATGTTTGTAATTTTATGTATTATATGCCGCATGGACAAATAAAGACGTTAAATAAATCTGTTTTATTACTCTCAAAAAGAGCCTCATTAGAAAATACGCTAAAGAAGTATAGGGTTTTCGCAACGCGCGCGCCATCTGGTGGACTTCAAAAGCATTGCGTGAATTTAAGAATTGTCAACAATAAATTTAAAGTATACGAACTGTACAATTGGCGCCTCCGAAATGTGAACGATTTTTTGTTGTCATGGATTTTTTTCATAAAATTTATTCGTTCATTCCTGGCTTCGGCCAGTGGTGTTACATATAGAAGGGAGAATACTAAGAATAAGAACAATATCCTAAATCGTTCTATTTTTTAAATAATATTTTAACAAACAATAATATAAACAATATAACAAATAAATTAACTTTAATTTGGTTTTATACAACAATATAAATTAACAAGTAGGTAAATACACAATAAAAATAACATAACTAAATTAACATATTGCTCAAGAAAATTGGTTTTAAAGTGAAATAGCGGCAGATTTAAATGTCAGTAAAAGCTGCATGTTTTATATCAAAAAACGTTGGCAAAAACAACAAAGATTGAGAAGACCTATCAGGCAAGGTGTAGGTAAAATCTCCAACGAAAATGAAGACAATGCTCTTGTCGCACTTATTAGGCAAAATCCTTTCAATAGCGCATTTAAGGCCCGAGAAGATACACAATTTCCAGGATCTCTTCGAACAGCTCAAAAAAGATTGAAACAAGCTGGCTTAAAAAACTGTGCTGCTAAGCTATTTTAATACTTAATTGCAGAGCCATTAGCTGCCACAACCCTTTGCAACCTTCTTGGCATGGACATTATTAGCTCACGCATGTCGTATGAATCAGCAAGCTCATCCCAAGAATTTTCATCAGCACTCCATAGTTCATCTCGGTTTGCTGGCCTAAAGTCCCGTTGATATATATTTTTAACTATAAAACCCCACACGTTTTCAATGGGGTTTAAGTCAGGGCTTCTAGCTGGCCATGGCAAAACAGTTATGTGGTTGTTGTTTACCCACTCTGTAACCACGCGAGCTGTGTGAACTGGTGCATTGTCCTCTAATATAATATTTATTAGAATCGTTTTTGAATACTATACAGTTTTCTTACATGTTGAAATATAAAGTTTTCTGGAAACACATGTCTAACTGAAGGTAGCATAACGTTGTCCAAAATCCTGGTATAGTGCTCAGCCGTTAATCTACCATCAATTTCCCAACATACTCCCGGACCATGGATGCTTATCCACGCCCAAACATTTATGGAAAAGCGTCCACTATTTGAGGTTTTTAATGTATAGTTCTCCTCAAATCTTGCGTTTCTTGGACGATATACACGCAGCCTTCCATTATTGCAAGATTGGAACGTTTTTTCATCCGAAAATATAACATTATTCCAAAAATCTTCTCCATAATTTAAATAGTCATTGGCGAACTGGACTCTCCTGCGCTTATTTTCTTCAGTTAAAAAAACCTTATGAGCAGCAGCACAGTTTTTTAAACCAGCTTGTTTCAATCTTTTTTGAGCTGTTCGAAGAGATCCTGGAAATTGTGTATCTTCTCGGGCCTTAACTGCGCTATTGAAAGGATTTTGTCTAATATGTGCGACAAGAGCATTGTCTTCATTTTCGTTGGAGATTTTTCCTACACCTTGCCTGATAGGTCTTCTTAATCTTTGTTGTTCTTGCCAATGTTTTTTGATATAAAATATGCAGCTTTTACTGACATTTAAATCTGCAGCTACTTCACTTAAAGACCAATTTTCTTCTAATTTGGCTATTGCCCTGGACCTCTGAGCCTCGGTTAAGTGGGGTGGCATTTTTAATATTGCAATTGACAACTATTATCAAATTTGACAACTACCGACGACACTGATGCAAAGCCCATATTACACGATTAAATTTTGCCGTTCACATTTCGGGGACGCCAATTGTACATCATTTTTAAATAAATAGGTAGTTTTTTCACAAAAGAGAGTCTTACTCGACAAATTTTGTTCAATTGCACAGCTAACTCGCGCAGGTCATTTGTGTTTTACGTTGCAAGGAAAAAACTAAAAAACTGGTTTAGTACTCCATAACGATTGATTATTCTTTATATCATTGATTAAGAAACTCAACGCTTAAATGCTTATATAGTTACGTTAGAGTGTGTATTTTATATAAGGGATCATGTGAATTATTGTGTTTTTAATTGTAAATAAAATTCAAGAACTAAATCGTTGCTTTTTTATGTTTTGCCAAAGGATCCAATTCGGTAAGTACATTTGTTGGTGCAGAATTAACGAATGATAACTTTACCCAATATAATTTATATTTAAGTTTGGGCATTTTTAAGAAATTAGTAAAAAATAATTTTTGCACAAATATAACCTTTAAATCAACCATTTTTATATTTGAGTTCTCTAAAAAACGCCGACAACTGCATTTTAAACAACAAAATATACCTTCAAAATCATGGCAATATAATATTATATATGGGTGGTTTTCAAAAAACACCCGCTGTCCGTAAGTTTGATTTTGTTAAAAATTATTGGATCTTATTGATTTAACAACCAAGTGAAAGCCTAACAAGCCCTTAGTAAACTCTTTCAGAAAATGTTTGTTTAGTTATTTCAGAATATTTTTTTTTTAATTTTGAAACTTGTGAAACACATTTTCGCATGTCCCATTAGTGTTTTATAAAACTTACATACATGTTTTTTTTTAAATATTGAATAACCAGAACTTTGTGTTGCTTTATAGCAATCCATAACATCCTTAGTTAATACAGTAAACAATTTATATACAGGGTTTTCATTTTAAAACGAACCACCTTAAATATCTTTTAAATTAAAAGAATTTAAAAAAAATCCAAAAAATACGTCGAGTTATATAAGAAGGGGGAACTTCTATCACATTATTTAATTTAATCTAGTGCTCACCCCCTCGCGCCCACCCACCCCCACTTTAAAATTTCAAATGGCACCTCCCTACAAGTGACACCTCATTTTGAAGAGCATAAAATTCTCTATCCAATGGTGTGAAAAAATAGTAAATCGGATGGCTATTTAAGGATCTGGAAGATAAAATGTGTGCTGATAAGATAAAATAATAAGGTAAAAACAATATTGTTTTTAGGTATCTTTTTGTGCAAAATAAAAAAAAGAATGTCCTTAAGAACATTTAAACTGGCCCTTTTATCATTAATTCATTTTCTACATTGCTCCTAGTAAGTTTAAAATTAAGACATTAAAATGGGATACACTTTAGAGGAAAGAATTGAAATAATTTTTCTTTATGGGGCTGAAAATCGCTGTGCGCGTCAAACCACCAGAGTCATCCGAATAAAAACGTTGGTCATAAGTATGTGATGGAATTGGTTCGTAAGTTTGAAGATACAGGAATGGTATGTAACCAAAAAAGAACTGGACCAAGAATTCTGGATGAGGGTTGTCAAATTGAAGTGTTGGGTCATTTTGCTGCGAATCCAAATTTATCGATTCCAAAAGTCTCCAGACTGACAAATATTTCTACTGGTTCTGTGCACAAGATTTTGAAGAAGAATAGATTTTTTCCATATAAATTACAAATTCTACAAGAACTTCGCGAAGATGATTGCGATAGAAGAATTGAGTTTTGTGAATTAATGTGTCAAAGAATTGATGAGAATGCTAAATTTTTAGAAAATATCTGCTTTTCTGATGAATCGACTTTTTTCCTTAATGGGTTTGTTAACAAACATAATTGTAGATATTGGAATAATGAAAATCCACATCAATATGTGGAGGGTAATACTCAATTTTCACGCAAAGTCAACGTTTGGGCGGGAATTCTGGGAAACGAAATTATAGGCCCCCTTTTTTTTGAAGAAAATTTAACTGGGCAGTTGTATCTAGATCTGCTTGATAATTACATTGAGCCACTTATTGTACATTCAGTAGAAAATGGGGCCATGCTTCTTAATGAAGAAATGCTACATTTCCAACAAGACGGAGCTCCAGCTCATTTTGCTTTACCAGTTAAAGAGTGGTTAAATCAGCGGTATCCCGGCAAATGGATTGGTAGAAGAGGTGTAATGGAATGGCCAGCAAGGTCTCCTGATTTGACTCCCCTAGACTTTTTTCTGTGGGGCCATTTAAAGACGGTGTATATACAACTCCACCTGATAGTATACAGGAACTGAAGGACCGGATATCACAAGAGTGTAGAAGTATTTCGTCTTAAACTTTAGCCCGTGTCCGCGAAGAATTTCAAGATCGACTTTACTATTGCCTAGCGAAAAACGGCGAACATTTCGAACAATTTATAAAGTAAAAAATGTATTCAATTTAAAAATAAAAATATACAAACCTTTTTACTTTTTTCGATTTACAGCACACATTTTATCTTCCAGATCCTTAAATAGCCATCCGATTTACTATTTTTTCACACCATTGGATAGATAATTTTATGCTCTTCAAAATGAGGTGTCACTTGTAGGGGGGTGCCATTTGAAATTTTAAAGTGGGGGTGGGTGGGCGCGAGGGGGTGAGCACTAGATTAAATTAAATAATGTGATAGAAGTTACCCCTTCTTATATAACTCGGCGTATTTTTTGGATTTTTTAAAATTCTTTTAATTTAAAAGATATTTAAGGTGGTTCGTTTTAAAATGAAAACCCTGTATAAAATAATTAATTTTAAACTACTTTTTTTAAAATTTGACTCATGTCCCAGACATTTTTTCCGTTGCGTTGCGTCCGTCGCGTTACCGATAGAATATTTAAAAAAAAACATATATATGGCAACTTTTTTGGCATTCACTCAGGAAGAAGATATCGGTTGAAACAGGTGCGGGTAACGCGAATGTAATAATTGTTTGCCTGCTAAGTTACTCAAAAAAATAATAAAAATAAGGTAAGAAAAAATACTATTTTTCAAGTTTTAAGTTTATATTAGGGCACTACAGCTCATTGAGAATAATTAATGACTGTAATGTCTTATTATTATTTTTTAAATATGGTTTCACAAAACTTTGTCCACTGCGTTACCGACTCCACTAAGCAATGGAATTTAGGGTAACGCAATAGAATTTTTCGATAACAAAGTGGATATTTACCGTCGCTTTTATTAAAAGTAGTTTATGATAAACCAACTTAAAATTATTTGTGATTACAATTGTAACTCATGATATAGATTACATCCACCAGCTTATAGTAAAAGAAAAAGGGTGTCTATAATTTAGAAATCTAAGTTGTTATTGTGCAAGTGAGCACCACTACAAGAGATTTTGTTTATGCATTACTCTAAAATCGTACCACCCTATATAGTTTCTTTTTTACGTTATCTGATTAAGTCCGTTGTGATACCAATGTCTATTTCGTTACTTTTTTTTAGTTTTTGTTAGAAAAAATCCTTAAAATGATTTTACTATCACTTGGCAATACCTGTTTATAAATTAGAGTTTAACTCACTAATGCAGTGACTAAAAGAAAATATTAATGGTATTGTTTTTTTAACAAAGAATCGGAATGGTTTCTTTTAAAAAGTAACTTAACTAACATAAATATTTAAAAAAAGGTTACAATTTTTAATAAAAAATAAAATACAAAATTGGAGTCAAAAGTTTGTGAACTAAGTACATTTTATTTCAAATTATTTTTATAACAACTTTTTTTATTGAATTAAATTTTGGTAACACAGTGGAGATATTTATATAAAGCTAGCTAAACACATTTTTCTGTCTTAAATGTAAGTTTATAAAAATCCAACCAAAAGTCAATTTATTCATTCATTTTCCTGAAAGCGGGTGTTTCTTGAAAATGACCCATATAATACATAATATAATGGTATTTTACCGTTGAGTGGAGACTTTCTTAATCAACGCTTTTAATAATGCTAAATGCTGTTTAAATTTAGACGACTTATTTATTTGACGATTTTTACTGAATTGACTGTTTACACTAACATACGCGTTTGACAGCTGGTTATAAAAAGTTGTACTTTTGTTACGATGATAACAGCCGAGTGGTGGCGCTACTAGCGATACTTCTTTAGCGTATAGCTTTTTTATTTAAAAGGTTCAATAAATAAAAAACTTTACACATAGGTATATAAATTTAATTTAAATAATACATAGGTACACATACATAAAATACACAAAAACATAAATCAGTTCTTTTTGACAAAATTATCTTATGGGTTTGGTGTGCATCTCTCTTTCCTCCTTATAGACCCTGAAGCTAATCAAATAGTCTCTGGCGAGTTTGTAGAGAACGTAATAGTTGAAAAATAGCAACAAAGACAGAGAAAACACGTTGTACCAGACGATGCTTCTAACAAGCAGCAAAAGTTGCAATAGAACGATAAAGGTTTGGATTGCCAGCAGAATGCTCAATGAATAAGAAGGATTGATAAATATGACCTAAAATACAAAAAGTTTGTTTTTAAAAAATAAGACCTTTGAGGTAAAATGTTCCTGAACAACATAAGAGATAATTCTGGAACACTATGTTGCATATCTGTACCTGAGAAACAAATTATGTTAAGTCACAAAAACAACATTTCTAGAAGTTTATTTCTGTACAACCATGAAAACATGTGCTAGTTGGTCTTGAGATAATGAAGCTTTATGATTAGGCTTTATGAGCGAATGTTTTTTTAGGGCAACTTGCCCCTAAGAAACGCCTGTAGTTCAATAAGCTTTATGAAGGTTTATCAGATGCCTATTGGTTTTAATGGTGCTCGGAAAGTTGACTTTAATGCATCTGTTAAAGCCGACTCATAGGAGGATTTGGTCTTGGGACTACTTTTCCTCTATGTAAGAATGTTACAGAACCAAACTGTACAAAGGTTTTATGATTGTTCCTAGTAGAGCAGCAATACGTTTTTAATATAACAAATTTGCTTTCCAATTTGCAAATTTGCCTGAGTGTAAACCATTTTTTTGCTAATATTTCTTTCTTAAAACGTTTTTGTCTTGATAATGGCGAAGAAAATATCTCTTGTCAACATGTCGCCGCCATACACGAGGAGTTCTTTAGAGCGGTGGTTAAAAGTTCAAAAAAGTGGAAATTTTTATAGAAAAACAAAGTTGGCTCCTGTAAGAGCTTTAAAAAGTTGTTCTTCTGTGTTGTTGGCAAAACATCCGGTTGATAATACTCATTATATTCCTTCAACGTCCTGTTCCAAACAAGAGCTAAATCCGCATCATTCTATCACAGAAATTAAGAAAATGTTTAGGTGTTATCATCTGACAAAGCATTATAGCCCTGATGGCGATACTTTTGATGAATATACTGCAAAGTTGTTTTAAAATGCTCGCACAATTGGTTTTATGATTGCCTTGAAAAATGCAGTTATAGGGCTTATTAGTTTTAACAAATAGTTTTTAAAGCAATTAAACTTTTTAGCAGTTGTTTGCAAGAGTACATTGTTTTATAACTGAAACCGCCATTTAAATTAGAAAATATTGCTCCGCCATGATGAATTTTAATATAAAATACGAATAGATATTTTTCAGAAATTTACTTAAAATTTGGTTTTTACGAGCATGTTAATACTAGAGAATATTTTTTCGATAAGAGATGGCTTAAAAACAGAATGTAGATCGGGTAAGTAATTTAGCCAAAGCCTTTAAAATTGTTTAAATTAAGCGCATTTCAGTGGGCATCATACGTTTTGTCTCGGCAATCAACTGTTATCAGTAAAGTGGTATTTGTTTATGATTTTTGCATTGGGTGACAAAAGATAATAATTTTCTTATTAAGTTTTTAAAATCAATAATGGCCTATGCTTGTGATTCATAAGGCAACAATATACCAAACAAGTATTTGATTAAAGCAAAATGGAATTTGCAAAGTACAACAATAAAGTAAAAAGGTATATCAAAGTAGTTTGTCAGCTAAAATGTGTTTACTTTTAAAGTATACTTCCTCCTTAAAACCTATTGCACTTAGCAGGTTTTATGACAGCTGTAAGATAGGTTTTATGGCTGCTGTAAGGTGTGCCTTAGGAGTAATACAATAAAGCAATGTTGCTTTGTGGCTGACACACAAATTGCTCCTAAGGACAGCGATAGGATTCTCTTTTTTGGCCATATGATGGTTTTATCGAGCTTTTGGAAAATTGGGGTTTAACATAGTTTGTCTCGGAAGTACAGATATGCACCTACTCACGTAAAATCTGGAAAGACTGGTGTTGCCCGGTTCCCCGGCATTGCATTCGCCTATCGCCCGGTAGATGTCTCTCCCGTACCTTACCAGGGTACCGTAAGGCCACAACATGTCCTCTTTCCAGCTGTTGTTCACCAAAAGCATGTGCCTGGTTTCCAGCCGATCCCAGTTGCCCAGGTGAAGGGCGGAACGGTGCAAAATATCACAGTAGCGTAGAGAGAGGATTTGTATGGCAAAAGCGACGAAACAACTGGCGAATATGAACACCACGTGTTGTGTGGCCCATAGAATATCGTAGTGAATGGCGCTCTAAGGCAACATTTAAATGTACACAAGATGATTCAGTTTTACAGTTCATTTTTTTATCTGGACTCGTGTTTTTTGTTAGGTGTGTGGCTTATGCCAGTTTGACTTAGTGTTTTTAGTGTTTAAAAATGGTACTTCTGCTAAAGAATTTAATTAAATATTTTGAAACTGTCAAATTGACAACAATATTTATTATTATTGATAATTTACTTGTCAATTATAAATAAAAAGATAATTATGCCAAAAATAATAGCAACGAATTCGAATGTAAAAGCCCTTTTGAGGGCAAAACTTCATTTTGATGAAATTATGCCAAATGCCACAATGGAAGAAAAAGTACATCGCCTTATGGAGTAAAAAAGTAACGAATTTGGTTTTATAAATATTACATCACACATTATTTTCACATTATTCACCATTGGACAACATTTACGTTCACAAAAAATTTTAATTTCTTTTTTATAAATTCTTTTCAAAGCGAAGATTATTATCCGCTAGGAATACTTTCTCTTCTGGGCCGTAAAGCAACCTATATTTAACTTTCTTTTTTTATATGATTTTACCCATCCAAGCACCACCAAAGCCAAATTAATTGCATTTTTAACTACGAATTTCGACAACTCATGTAACCTACAATAATTTATACATAACCACAATTAGATTTATAACTAGCTTGGTTTGTTTTAATCAATGCGACCAACTTGACAACTGTAACAACTATAACCAAAACCCTAAATTTGCAACGTTGCCGCAGTCCAGATAAAAAAAAATGAAGTATAACATTTATTGAATATTTTTTTAATTTGAAACATTTGTCAATTAACTGTCGAAATTATAATGGAATAAATGTAGATTGGCCCAAAAGGTAACCTTAATTTTGCCATACGCTAAAGAAGTATCGGGTTTTCGCAACGCGCGCCATATGGTGGACTAATGCATTGCGTAAATTTAAGAATTGTCAACAATACATTTAAATAGGTAGTTTTTTTACAAAAGAGAAGTCTTAAGCTACATTCGTAATGAATTCGCTGGCCGAGTGGCAATTTGACTCGCAAGCTAAGCAAATGTGTAACAGTGTGATCGTTCACAATGAAATTCGACGTTAAAGTGGAAGTTGAAGTGGGCAAAATTTCTTGCAAGCTGCAAACTTCGACTTCAACTTCGACTTTCGTGCCGGCTATGCGACATGCGCATTGCCTTTGTTATGAAGGTTTGACATTTTCAATGGCGTTGAGTTTTGTGTGTGTAGTGTTTTTAATGTGATTAAATACATTTTTCTTGCTTTATTTCAATAAACTACCCATTGTTAATGTAAATGTATGTATGTATGTATGTAACTTAATGTATACTAGTTTTTTATTATTATTATTTATTATTATAAAGAGAACATTAGTGTTTTGTAACACATTTTAATAAGAATGTATCCTTAAATAAACTATTACACAACATAAGTAAACTATTTGATTGATTGTTGTCCATTTTTGCATATAAAAATAACACCAAGCAAAAACAAAATAATGCAAATTCTAACCTTACAAAGAACATGACAGTTACCAACGCCCATGCGTTAAATTCGACTCTAAAGTTATTGTGAATGGTAAATTTCGTGCCGACTTGCGTGCCAAAGTGTCACTCGGCCAGCGAATTCATTACGAATGTAGCTTTACTCGACAAATTTTGTTCAATTGCACAGCTAAATCGCGCACGTTATTTGTGTTTTACGTTGCAACGAAAAAACTAAAAAACTGGTTTAGTACTCGATTTCGATTGATTAATCTTTATATCATTGATTAAGAAACTCAACGCTTAAATGCTTATATAGTTACGTTGGTGTGTGTATTTTATTAAAGGGATCTTGGTGAATTATTGTGTTTTTAATTGTAACTAAATCGTTGCATTTTCATGTTTTGCCAAAGGATAAAATTCGGTAAGTACATTTGTTGGAGCAGAATTAACTAATGATAACTTTACCTAATATAATTTATCTTTAAGTTTGGACATTTTTAAGAAATTAGTAAAAAATAATTTTTGCACAAACATAACCTTAAAATCAACCATTTTTATGTTTGAGTTCTCTAAAAAACGCCGACAACTGCATTTTAAACAACAAAATAT
The DNA here is from genome assembly GCA_921294245.1 of Brassicogethes aeneus. Classification (NCBI taxonomy): domain Eukaryota; kingdom Metazoa; phylum Arthropoda; class Insecta; order Coleoptera; family Nitidulidae; genus Brassicogethes; species Brassicogethes aeneus. The sequence continues at coordinate 54,454,554 of OV121137.1, forward strand.
ACCTACGAATTCATGGCAACATAATATATATTATCCATACATAATATAATGGTATTTTACGGTTGAGTGGAGACTTTCTTAATCAACGCTTTTAATAATGCTAAATGCTGTTTAAATTTAGACGACTTATTTGTTTGACGACTATTACTGAATTGAAATGTTTAAACTTTCCACGTTAATCATTACTAAAATGTGTATTTATTGTATCTAATAGGTACAATTTATATTTACAGAGACTGTATGCAATTTATTTTTTCATTCAGATTAAAACTGTTTATTGGAAAACCGGTAAAAACTCAACCCAGGATTTCCTCTCGAAATACACCCAACAACACAACAAATCTTGCCATGGTACAGATTTCAATACATTTAAAGCATACGAACTGTATATCATTTTTAAATAAATAGCTAGTTTTTTCACAAAACACAAAAGGGAGGAAGGCAGAAGTCTTACATACTCGACAAATTTTGTTCAATTGCACAGCTAAGAACTAAATCGTTGCATTTTCATGTTTTGCCAAAGGATCCAATTCGGTAAGTACATTTGTTGGTGCAGAATAAACTAATGATAACTTTACCCAATATAATTTATATTTAATTTTGGACATTTTTAAGAAATTAGTAAAAAATAATTTTTTCACAAACATAACCTTAAAATCAACCATTTTTATATTTGAGTTCTCTAAAAAACGCCGACAACTGCATTTTAAACAACAAAATATACCTACGAATTCATGGCAACATAATATTATATATAATACATAATAATATAATGGTATTTTACCGTTGTGTGGAGACTTTCTTAATCAAGGCTTTTAATAATGCTAAATGCTGTTTAAATTTAGACGACTTATTTCTTTGACGATTTTTACTGAATTGAAATGTTTACACTTTTCACGTTAATCACTTCTAAAATGTGTATTTATTGTATCTAATAGGTACAATTTATATTTACAGAGACTGTATGCAATTTATTTCTTCATTCAGATTAACACTGTTTACTGGAAAACCGGTAAAAACTCAACCCAGGATTTCCTCTCGAAATACACCCAACAAAACAACAAATCGAGCCACGGATTTTTTTCCGATATTTTTTAACATTTTCCGGCTTTATTCTTAAAAAAAATCGTTTGTAACACAAGCGTTTGACAGCTGATTATCAAAAGTTGTACTTTTGTTGCGATGATAACAGCCGAGTGGTGGCGCTACTAGCGATACTTGTTTAGCGTATATTTGTGATGGAATTGAAATTTCTAAAAACTATATTTTGAAATCTTACCTGAGCAAAACAACATGGTATGAAGCCAGCATAGTAGGCATTTATAATTGAACTAAATAAAATTTGCTTCACTCTATTGTTAAAGTTAAGCTTTAAACTATTGACTTCTTTCCGAATTTCCACCGCATTCGAACAGCATGCGTGTAATGGGGGAAAACATGTCGAACTCCAGTTTGTCAGCTCGAAAAATGGGGTTATATGGGGGCCAAACAGTATAATATAAACCAGAACACTAAAATAGAGACATTATACTGGTCAAATGAATAAATGTAATGTCGAAAATTTAGTAGGTTTTAAGTTTTTATTTATGACTAAATAATATAATTATAGTATACTTACGGGTAGCACAGATACAATATGTTGACTATAGGATGACTTTTCATAACAAAATATGCACAAACAGACAAAAACAAACATATTTGGCAAAATAATACCAATCGGAACCAAAAGTAGGCAACATCTTGATACTTCGGTGGTAGTTTGTTGATTAAAAATTGACATCCAAGAACATAAAGCAATCTTCGTGATAACACTAGTATTATAAAAACGATCAGGTATAAATCAATTAGATAAAAATTCTAAAAAGAAATAATTAGGTATTGGTTTTATACAGGATGGTCCCAAATTTATATTGGAACACCCTGTAATTTTAAGTTGGTATTACTAACAACGGCATTGTTGGTATATGAATGTGGTAACCACCATACTGATCGGTAAAGGTGCAAGTATTGTAAAAACGTGCATACAATTGTAAAGAAACACATCACAGATTCAAAAATTAATTCGTTTTCAACGGGTATGTTTGGAAATGGTATATGTTTTGGGGCAGGTGGTTGCTCCATTGGAGGCAATGTTGGGAGACCTCCTCCAACAGTGGAGTATCTGTTACTTTGCATATCGTTTGTGTAGTTTGATATCATTGTCGGCATAGGATTTCGTATTGTTCTTGGTATCCTTCTATTGGGGCCGGGCATTTTTAGGTCTATTAATCTGCTCTTATTTACATATTTTTCAGCATTCTAAAAATATCCGGTAACTATTTTCCACAGGTTTCTTATATATTTACTTTTCAATGTTTGTCAACAAAATTTGACAACTAACATAACCTCACTTTGTCCACCTTTTTTCTATGGAAGTGTCTACTGCGCCGCCGGCGTCGTTTTTTAAGTTTTATTTCTGCACCGCCGCAGCCTATAGTTTACTCGTTGAGTGAAGAAGTCAATGGTTTACTCATGAAAATAGCGTTTATATTCTGGTACAGGTAATCTTGTACCGATAATAAGGGTAAATCAAAGAACACCAACTAAATTAATTTTTGGTAATAGATTTTGGTAAAGAATTATTTTTAAATAGTGACAAAGACGTAAAGCTTAATTTTCATGTACCTATCCGTTTGTCCGTTCATCCGGGAGCGCTCTTATTGGTCCAATTATAATTCAAAAATTATGACATTTTTTTCGTCCGTCAAGTTTTAACTTCGTACGTCTGACGGAGAAATTTAAAATATTTTTATGCACGATGACATTATAATATGACAATTATAACAAAAATTCTTTGACGTTAACGTCTTTTTATAGCCCGCGGGCTTTATTATGGCCCAGCGGGCTATAATGAAACGTCAAAAATTAAAAACAACAATGTTACACCATTTGATATATTCGAAGTAAGTTTTTTCGTATAAAGATTTTGATTTTACCGGCAGCAGGCCGCAATTTTTCGCCTTTTCAGCTGCTTCCTCAATTTTATTTATCTTTAAACTTTAAAACTGACTGATGTCAGTTGACATTATAATATGACAATTATAACAAAAATTCTTTGACGTAAACGTCTTTAAAAACAATAATATATTAAAAATAATAATATATTAATCGTGCATAAAGTTTTGTATGCATTGCTGGCATAACTGGTTTTTATGGTCCTACGACGCTTTTCTAGCCCTCGCGCTAACGCGCTCGGGCTCGAAATAGCGCCTCGGACCATAAAACCCTTAATACATAAATAACTATTAACTAATCTGTCACTACACATCTGTTTTTGAAGCCCAACGTTATTTTAAGGTACTTTATTTTCAAATCTTTTAATATTCTTTTAATAAGATTGTAAAACGGAAATATAACGTTCGTTATGTGAATAATGTTCTACTTTTATGTTTTTATTTAATAATAATAACAGAAAAAAAGAAAAGACAAACAATAACATATTAAAACCAGAACTAAAAGGACCTGCTTTTTTAAAACTATACATTTTAATGTAAATTAAGGCTAGTATATTCTTTTTATATGGTATATTTAGTAAATATTATTTACCTACCTTTAAATTTATTAGACAGCTAACTGTTAAAGTTACAATTGTTGACATAATTGTAACTATGACAATTAAGCATTAGGTAAATTTAGTAAAGTGAATATACTGACCTTAATTTTTATTTGACGCCAAATCAATCTGTTAAACATCATATAAAAACGGATGCATGAAGATTAGAACATTTCTTATTGGACGATTTTATTGAAAAACGTACAAACGTATAACGGACAAACGGATACATGAAAATTAAGCTTTAGTCTATTTTCTGAAAATTTAAAGAGATTTTCAAATTTGTATGAAAATCAATTCACACTTGAAGAAGTTAAGGAATTATTAATGGAATAAATGTTAAAATTTAAATTATGTTTATTTATTTTTTTTATTAAAATATATTATATATAAGTATATATACTTAGTTATACCCATTAAGTCTTATTTAACACAGTAAAAAATAAAAAAAATAAGTTTTTCTTTGCAATATTTTTTTTATTATTTCCTCAATTAACGCTCTAGGACCATTTAACACGCATTTAAAAATTGAAAACCTTTATGTTTTTTAATTGAAATATAGTTAATTATAAGTAATAATTCTTATATAATACAGTAAAAAAAGAAAAAATTAATATTTTTTTTAATAAAAAAGTTTGTGAATTATTTCTGCAAAACAGTGCATAATAATAATCTAAAAACGAATTTAAAGGGTAAAGTAGACAGTTATCGGACACTTTATAGTTATTGGACAATTAACATTAATACTGTAAAAACAAGAGTTCTATAAATAGTTACCTTAAAGTCAAATCATTAGATGACGCTGTATACAATATCTATCTGAGTCGGTAATATTATAGAACTACTTTATTTTGGGTCCAATATAGGACAAAAAGTTCGCACGTTACTTTGGTGGTAAGATTTTTGTTTTTTTTGTTAAGAGCAGGGTTGTGTTTAAATTACAATAAAAAATATTTTTCAGTGTGTGGTATAAATGTGTTCTTCATGGTTTAAACATTGCCCCTTTAAGGCGTTTTAATTTTAATTCTGAAAACAAACAGTAAAATGGCCAGTGTCCAATTACTGGTTGGTAAAAAATGTAAATTTCTATTATTGGACATATGTCCAATATCATACTATATTTGTATCCCGGACATTTACCAGCCAATTCTTATGTAAAATTGTCCCATGAATCCGAAAAGACCGTCAAAAACTATAAAATTTAAGCAGTTTTTGAGATATAGTCAATTCCATATTATATGTAAAATTGATATTTCAAAAACTGTTCTACTTTTATAACTTTTGACGACATTTTCGGATTCAGCGAATAATATTTCATAGGAATTGACTGCTAAATGTCCTGGATACAAATTGCTGTTGACGAGAATTATTAGTGGCTGCTTTTTGGCTATGAAATTTTTGACTAATACATTTTTAGAGAGTAAGTAATATAGTGATTTCTTACAGGACATCTTGCAGAATAACAGTTGTCTTTTTTAATACTTTTGTATTTTCCACAGTAGAATTCAGACGAACTATTTGAGTTAAAAAGAAGGAAATATATATATTTAATAAAACAAAAAATATAGGTTAAACTTATATTATGGCAATATAATTTACATATAACAATAAAACCAAAACTTCTATAGGTTCTTAAATAAAAACTGCAGCATTTACAAACCTGTCAAATTAATAATCCTAATTTATATAAAATCGTTTCTTTTATGTAATAAATCTACTCTTTAAGAATTAACACATAGAATATACAGGGAATAGTCTAAAATTACATTTTAATACCGACTTTAATCAACGTCTAATTGATTATTATTATTGATACGACTTCTAGACACAGTATTAAAAATAGTTCGGTTTTCGTGTTAACACGACAGATTACCTACATATGTATATACAAGGTGGTTCAAATATGATGTAGGAAATACCGGGGCATGATCAAATCCTCACACTTTATTTAATATTGTTTTGCTCGGAAAAGCAGTAAAAGGTAAATCAGTCGTTGTTTCCTGTTTTATCTTCTTCTTCTTCGTCCCAGTCGTCCATTAATTTGTTGACGTGCTCTTCGGCCTGCCGCATGGCCGTTTGCTGTTTGTCCGACTGTTGGGAGTCTGTATCTTCGCACCAATCGTCCAAAATCGAGAATTTAGTCGAAGAGTCGCTGGGACCTGCCACAGCCGGTATTTCCAGCTTTTCAGCCTCTAAAGCTGAAATACCCGCATCGTCTTAATAAATCAAGGGCGTCAAACCATAGAGGCGTATGCGCCAAATTAAAAAAAAATATCGGAGAATATGGCACGCCGTTTTAGCATTTATTAGATAAAAGTTTAAAGATTAAAGTTTACCACTTAAATTATGTTTTAACAGAAATTTATTAAGTTAAATTTTTTTAAACTCAAAACAATTAAAAGTCAAAAAATATTTTAAATGTAAAATGCAACAGTAAAAATTTATGTTTAAAAATATTTATTTTTAAATTTAGGTAATATTTTATTCTACAAAATTATTGGTTTAAATTTTTAAAGAGTCATTAAAAATTTATTGACAATCATTTAAATGACTCTTTACAAATTTAAACCAAATTTTTTTATTTTTAACAATTTTAAAGTGATATATTTTTAAGACAAAATTTATAACTTTACATTTAAATGTAAGTCGATAATTTTTAAATTACAAAGTGTAAACGTAGCTTTAGTAGAAAGCACAAGAGTCTGGGATCGGAGCCACGATGCAGCCAGTTTGATCCGTTGATGTTTTTTAATTGTCGAATTAAGTTAGTACAATAGCCACTAAAATGTTGTTGTTCTATTATGAAATTTATGTAATAAAGAAACATGTCATTACCATAATTTGTAAAACTCGTCAAATATTTATGGAGCAAGCACGATTTGGCAACTGAGGATCAAACTGGCTGCATCGTGGCTCCGATCCCAGACTCTTGTGCCTTCTACTAAAGCTACGTTTACACTTTGTAATTTAAAAATTATTGACTTACATTTAAATGTAAAGTTATAAATTTTGTCTTAAAAATGTATCAATTTAAAATTGTTACAAATAAAAGTTATTGGTTTAAATTTGTAAAGAGTCATTTAAATGATAGTCGATAAATTTTTAATGAAAAAATTACCACTTTAAAATTTAAAACTAACATTTAAATGTAATGTTCAAATTTTTGTATTAAAAATTTATCGACTATCATTTAAATGACTCTTTACAAATTCAAACCAATAATTTTGAAGAATAAAATATTAAAATTCCATTTAATTCCATTTAATATTTTTAAACTTTTACAGTTTCATTTTATATTTAAAATATTTTTTGATTATTAATAGTTTTGAGTTTACAAAAATTTAACTTTTTAAATTATTTTGGTACCAATAAAATTTTAAATTAAAAAATTATTTAATAAATGTTAAAACGGCGTGCCATAGGAGAAGATAATATCTTCTGTTATATCTGATATAACTGCCCGTCAAAATGAACGCATAATAAGTAAAAAAAAATTAACTCTAAAACGCCTTTACCAATTTTTATAAAATTTTGTATAAAAATACTTCAACTTAATAATATATCTCAGTTAACGTGTTCGAAAGTTTTTCAAAAAAGAATTTTTAAAGCCCTTTAATTAAATAATAAAAAAACGTTCTAAAAATAACCTATAGAGAATTTTTTTAAGTAAATTAAAAATATGGTGTTAAAGACCGTATTTTTGTTCGTATACCCTAAAAATTTTGTACAAATCAAACGAACAGTAACGAAGATACATCGCTTCAAAGTCGGTAAAAATGACCCGTTTTTGATTATTTTGCTGAAAAATGGTCATTTTTGACGACTTTGAAGCGCTATATTTTCGTTACTGTTCGTTTGATTTGTACAACATTTTCAGGGTATACTAACAAAAATAAGGTCTTTTACAGCATATTTTTTATTTACTTAAAAAAAATTCCCTATAAAAGTTTTTTTTTGAGCGTTTTTTATTATTAAATAAAAGAGCTTTAAGGATATTTTCTCAAAACCCTTGAACATGAAAACTGAGATATAAGTTAAAGTATTTTAAGCAAAATTTTATAAAGATTGTTAAAGGCGTTTTAGAGTTGGATTTTTTTTTAACTTGTTATGCCTTAATTTTGACACGCAGTGTATATAGAGTGTTGCAAATAGGCTCAAAAGTTTTGTTTAGGTATACAAATAAGCCTATAAAAATATAGGCTCTTAATTTTAATATATCAATGCTCCGCATCGCACTTTTCGATTTTCCGTAAGAATAACATGGGAATTTTTGTTTGTTTCTTCTGATTTTTGTAACTCGCCAACCAAAAGTCATACAGAAAATGTGTTGGGATATTTTTGTAGAGAATTAACCGCTCTACAAAAAAGGTTTCATATGATTTTATGCTAAACTAAATGGTTAAAAGTTATTAAAGAAAACCGAATAATCCCGGCCCATTATATTAAAAAATGGTAAAATATCACATAAGTAATTGTAACTAAGGAATGTAGAAAACAATTTAAAATGTATTTGTTGTATATGCCAAATTTCTAAGCAATTGGCATTCAAAGAAAATATAATAAAGGAAGATCTGTGAAGACACTTGAAAATGAACAAAGATGAAACACTTGTTTAACTATTTTACATAGAGAAATATAATTTAATTACAAGATTCAAAATTGTGAAAAGTGTAATAAAAAATTGATAAAGAAAAACAACTGATTTTTGCAAATATTATATCAAAAAAAAAAAAAATCCGGACCACTACACATGATGAAAAACAAACCATTTTTGGTAGTAAAATTAAAAGAATAATTTGGCTGAAAATTGTATTGCACTTAAAAAAATAAAGCAGGAATTCAATATGCAGCAAGAATCATTTTTGGAGGTTTAAAACGTCTTGGCGTATCTCAAAATTTATTTTCCTGTAAAATGACACAAGAAATAAAGTCATAAAAAAACGAAATTTTAACCATGTTTTCTTAAAAAAAAATATATACAAAGAAAGGCCACCTTAAACCAGTACTGCAATCTCAGTGGTAAAAATAATCGCAATTATTTAATTTAAATAAATTTAAGCAAAGTAAAATTTGGTGAATTTTTTTTAAATGCAAATTTAGCCAAAATAAAATCATTTTCTTCAAAACGAATTTTAGGTAAATAGGTAAAAACACTAAAATCCCATGTCATTAAAAAAATTAATGTTAAATATTCTCAAAAAAGTAGTTAATTTAATAATAAATTTAAAATCAGGAATTATTAAACGCAAACTAAAAATATAAGATCAAATATCTTACCAGGAGTTTGGGTGTGATTTTCATCTTGAGAGGACTGCGAAACGTCATCGTTAAATTGACTGTTGGACGTGTTGGATTGCAGACCGTTTTCCGAAGATTGCGAAACGTCCTCCTCTTGCTCCGGAACCGAATCCACTTCGGTTTCCTTCAGGCTGCTGTCTCCCTCGGCCCATTCTTGCTCCTCGTTGTCCGTCTTCTTGTCTTCTTCCGTCAGAGACTCGTTTCGACCCAACGCTTCTGAATTTTCTTCCAGTAAAGGCTCGTTTTGTTGTATTGCCTCCGAACTATTTTCTGTTGGGGTTTCTTTGTGGTTTACTCTACCATCGACCTCCATATCTTCAGGAACGTATTCTTCAGTCTCCTTTTCTTCCTCGACCTCTTCGGGGTTTTTGGTCTCGACTTGGGGAGAATTATCGGCAGGAATTTCTTCCTTTTTCCTCGTCATATCCGGTGGAACGTCAACGCCTTTTTCCTCGTCCTCCACCGTTTTCTCCGTTTCCTCAGTAGGCTCTTCACTTACAGTTTCCAATTTCTAAAAGAAATTAATGACACCGCTTAAAAAAAAAATACATCTGTGCCGTTTTCAGGGCTCTCACGGCTAAATTACAAATTTTATTTAGGAATTTTGAAGGTTTTTTGTAAAATTTTAGGAGAAATATAATAGTACAAGTCCAAAAGTAAAATTTTTGATAAAATATTTCAAAAAATCAGTTTTATAGTTCTAAATGCATTTTTGTTAGGATATTTTAACTATTTTATGAAATATAATATTCATATTTATATCTTCTCTCAAAAATGTATTTTAAACTTTAAAATTGATTTTGGAAAATAAATTGTCAAAATTAAATTTTTGGACTTGTACTGCTTCTATTCTCACCGATTAAATTGTAATGTGGATCTTAATACTTAAAAATCTCATAACAAAACATGAAGTTTGCAAAATACAGCAAAACATTCTTTGGATTGTTTACAAGAAAATTAAAAATCATTTTGTTTGATATACACGGTATATTTTTGTCTAAAACAAACGAAATATGGGTAAAAATGACATTTAAGTAGAAGTTTTTTGTTGTTGTTTTTTAAGAAAAATTTTGGTTGTGATATTATATCATTTTAAAAAGAATTTAATAAAATAGAACCTAAAAATATATATTATAAAAAGAATTTTTTTAGCACTACCTTAATTAAACGCAGTCAGGTTGGCCTATTTAAATTTAATTTTTAGGATTTTAGGAGTTTTAGGAGATTGAATGCAATTTTAGGAGTTTTCAAGATTTAAGCAAAATTTTTGGAATTTTATGAGTTTTAGGAGGTGTAGGAGCCCTGCGTTTTAACAGTTATTAAATAATTTTTAATTTAACATTTTTTAACTATCATGTATAAAAAGACAACATTTACTATGGCACGCCGTTTTAGCATTTATTAGATAAAAGTTTAAAGATTAAAGTTTAGCACTTAAATTTTCTTTTAACAGAAATTTATAATTAATTATTTATAATTAATTATTTTTTTTAAACTTAAAACAATTGATAGTTAAAAAATATTTTAAATATAAAATGTAAAAATTTATGTTTAAAAATATTGATTTTTAAAAGTTTTGGTTGTAATATTTTATTCTACAAAATTATTGGTTTAAATTTTTAAAGAGTCATTTAAATGATAGTTGATAAATTTTCAATACAAAAATTTGAACATTACATTTAAATGTTAGTTTTAAATTTTAAAGTGGTAATTTTTGCATTAAAAATTTATCGACTATCATTTAAATGACTCTTTACAAATTTAAACCAATTTTTTTTATTTTTAACAATTTTAAAGTGATATATTTTTAAGACAAAATTTATTACTTTACATTTAAATGTAAGTCGATAATTTTTAAATTACAAAGTGTAAACGTAGCTTTAGTAGAAGGCACAAGAGTCTGGGATCGGAGCCACGATGGAGCCTGTTTGATCCTCAGTGTTGCCAAATCGTGCTTGCTCCATAAATATTTGGCGCGTTTTACAAATTAACGTAATGAAATGTTTCTTTATTGCATAAATTTAATAAAAGAACAACAAAATTTTTAGTGCCTATTGTACTAAGTTAATTCGACAATTAAAAAACAGCAATGACTGGCTGCATCGTGGCTCCGATCCCAGACTCTTGTGCTTTCTACTAAAGCTACGTTTACACTTTGTAATTTAAAAATTATCGACTTACATTTAAATGTAAAGTTATAAATTTTGTCTTAAAAATGTATCAATTTAAAATTGTTAAAAATAAAAGTTATTGGTTTAAATTTGTAAAGAGTCATTTAAATGAAAGTCGATAAATTTGTAATGCAAATATTACCACTTTAAAATTTAAAACTAACATTTAAATGTTGTGTTCAAATTTTTGTATTGAAAATTTATCGACTATCATTTAAATAACTCTTTACAAATTCAAACCAATAATTTTGAAGAATAAAATATTAAAATTCCATTTTTTAAAAATTAATAATTTTAAACTTAAACTTTTACAGTTTCATTTTATATTTAAAATATTTTTTGATTATCAATAGTTTTGAGTTTACAAAAATTTAACTTTTTAAACTATTTTGGTAGAAAATGTTTTATATGTGTTTTTATTTTAAATGGCTTGATACTATTTTTAAATACTAAAAAATTTAACTTTACCAAATTAATCTCAATAAGTTTATAAAATATTTATTTAAGTTAACGAAATGCCACCCAAATAAATTATACTTATTAAAAAATGATTGTTAGAAATTGATAGAAAATAATATTGTTTAATAAAGTGAACTGTTGGTTAGTAAATTTTGTCTTTCAATACATAATAGTTGAAAATATTATAAATTTATAAATGTAAACCTAAAATTTTAAACCAATAAAATTTTAAATTATAAATTATTTAATAAATGTTAAAACGGCGTGCCATAATTTACTAACTAACAGTTCACATAATATTAAACAATATTATTTCCAATCAATCTTGCAAAAATGTTTAACAAACATTTTTTAATAAATATAATTTCTCAAGTAAGTATAATTTATTTGGGCAGAATTTTGTAAATCCTAAATAATTTTTTTATAAAGAATTCAACAACAAATTTTATGTTTTAAGCTTTTGAGTTTTTTGAACTTTTAGGCTTTTTGGAGGCTTTTGTAAATATTAGAAATTTAACATTAAAAATTTGGAGATTATAAAAATTTGAACTGCGCAAACAAACAAGTTTTAATTTTGAACTACCGCGCGAATTTGTCCCACAATTTTTTTAATTTTTACTACTGTGCGAATTTCTTCAACTATTTTTTAATTTCGATGTGGCTCCCGTCCCGAGGCGGGACTTAAGTTCAGTCCCGATTGACGTCACACACTGTAAATCCGTTTTTATTCACCGAGATTTTATAATTTGTGTCAAGCTCGATGGCTTAGATGGTAGGGCGGTCGATTGGCATGCGAGAGGTACCGGGTTCGATCCCACTAGAAGTTGTCAAACTTTTTTTATTTTTTTTATTTTATAAATTTGTTATTTTTTTGTTAAAAAGTGTTTTATTTTTATCGTAACATAAATTTGCCCATTTTAGTTGGGTTTTTTGCTCAATGGGGCGGGGGGGGGCCAATGGGGCGGGGTCGGTTGGGTTGTGTTGTTGAGTTTGGGTTGGTTTGGTTTTATGACGTAACTAAAGTGCCCTTAACATGTATACAGGTACAATTTATTATTATTATTATTTTATTATAACATAACAATTCTTAAAATTATGACGTCAATCGGGACTGAACTTAAGTCCCGCCTCGGGACGGGAGCCACAGCGTTTTAATTTTGTTGGAATTTTTTTATTATTCGAACAAAACCTTTTGTAACGCCCAATTTTCTTCACTTCTGTATTAAACAATATTATTTCCAATCAATTCTTGCAAAACATTTTTTAATAAATATAATTTCTCAAGTAAGTATAATTTATTTAGGCGGAATTTTGAAAATCCCAAATAATTTTTTTATAAAGAATTCAACAACAAATTTTATGTTTTAAGCTTTTGAGTTTTTTGAACTTTTAGGCTTTTTGGAGGCTTTTGTAAATATTAGAAATTTAACATTAAAAATATGGAGATTATAAAAATTTTGAACTGCGCAAATTTATTCCACAAGTTTTAATTTTGAACTACCGCGCAAATTTGTCCCACAATTTTTTTAATTTTTACTACTGTGCGAATTTCTTCAACTATTTTTTAATTTTGTTGGAATTTTTTTTTTATTCGAACAAAACCTTTTGTAACGCCCAATTTTCTTCACTTCTGTATTAAACAATACCTATTATTTAAATGTTTAACAAACATTTTTTAATAAATATAATTTCTCAAGTAAGTATAATTTATTTGGGCAGTTTTTTGTAAATCCTAAATAATTTTTTTATCAAGAATTCAACAACAAATTTTATGTTTTAAGCTTTTGAGTTTTTTGAACTTTTAGGCTTTTTGGAGGCTTTTGTAAATATTAGAAATTTAACATTAAAAATATGGAGATTATAAAAATTTTGAACTGCCCAAATTTATTCCACAAGTTTTAATTTTGAACTACCGCGCGAATTTGTCCCACAATTTTTTTAATTTTTACACTGTGCGAATTTCTTCAACTATTTTTTAATTTTGTTGGAATTTTTTTATTATTCGAACAAAACCTTTTGCAACGCCAAATTTCGGTTTACCCCGTCATCAAACTTGTGCAGCCTACCTTTTCCGTTTCTTCGCACGCCACTGGTAACTCGTCGATTTCCATCGGTTCGCAAGCAGTGGCGGCCCCACCATCAGTCGCATCCGTTACCACACAAGTGGCGCTCCCTTCGAGCTCTTCCGTGAACTTATCGTCTTCTTCCAACGCAAGATTTGCGCTCTCTTCTGAAGGGTGATAGGTTTCACTTTGGACCGCCTCTTTTGGCACTTCTTGCACCTCGTGCTGTTCCAAAACGCCTTCGGGCACTTCCAAAACGCCCTCTGGCTGAACCTGTAAGGAATGTTTCATGATAACATCGTTATCATAACAAGCTAATTTTTGTTGTTTTAAAATTTAATTTTATTTATTCTTAGGTAAAATACTACCTACCTAATTAGCTTGTAATTTTGGGTTGTTATAAAATAATTGAAAATAACGAATATGACCGGCTATTTACAGACGAAAGTTAATTAAAATAGTGAAAGTTTGCTCTATTTTTAACCCCATGTTCTTGAAAACTTTTTTTCATATTTTGTGCTGTGGAATCACCTCTTAAGATATTTGGATGGAATTTGGAGACTAGATAGTGGTTAGAGATGTAACGTAAAAAGAAACATCCGGTTTTTTTCGGTTTTTTTTCTTAAAATTTTGTGTTTTTCAAACTTTCTCTTAATAACCCAATTAAGCATAGTTTTTGACTCCTTTTTCGCAAAGAAAACCAATTTAATTTAGCGGTAAAATATAACTTAAAATGTTAGCACAAACTTGTAAACTGTTGACTTTGGAAATAAAAGTAAATACATTTTATATATTTTTTTGGATTTATTAAACATTTACCTACAATTTAAAAAAAAATCGCAACATTTTTTGCCAAATTATCGCATTTTCAAGAAAAAAATGTTACTTTCAAAACATTTACAAAAATGTGAAAAAATATTGTATAAATATTAAAAGTGGGACATCTGAATGTTGTAAAATCATTTAAAAAGCATTTAAATGATAATATTACTAAAATATTTATTCCTTTAGCAAAAATAATACTCATTCAATATTTTAAAAATATCTTTTTGGCTTTTTCAATCCAATTTGTTTTCTTAAAAGTATTATGATAACATTGTTATCATAACAAGCTAATTTTTGTTTTAAAATTTAACTTTATTTATTCTCAGGTAAAATACTACCTATCTAATTAGCTTGTAATTTTGGGTTGTTATAAAATAATTGAAACTAACGAATATGACCGGCTATTTACGAACGAAAGTTAATTAAAATAGTGAAAGTTTGCTCTATTTTTAACCCCATGTTCTTGAAAACTTTTTTTCATATTTTGTGCTGTGGAATCACCTCTTAAGATATTTGGATGGAATTTGGAGACTAGATAGTGGTTAGAGATGTAACGTAAAAAGAAACATCCGGTTTTTTTCGGTTTTTTTTCTTAAAATTTTGTGTTTTTCAAACTTTCTCTTAATAACCCAATTAAGCATAGTTTTTGACTCCTTTTTCGCAAAGAAAACCAATTTAATTTAGCGGTAAAATATAACTTAAAATGTTAGCACAAACTTGTAAACTGTTGACTTTGGAAATAAAAGTAAATACATTTTATATATTTTTTTGGATTTATTAAACATTTACCTACAATTTAAAAAAAAATCGCAACATTTTTTGCCAAATTATCGCATTTTCAAGAAAAAAATGTTACTTTCAAAACATTTACAAAAATGTGAAAAAATATTGTATAAATATTAAAAGTGGGACATCTGAATGTTGTAAAATCATTTAAAAAGCATTTAAATGATAATATTACTAAAATATTTATTCCTTTAGCAAAAATAATACTCATTCAATATTTTAAAAATATCTTTTTGGCTTTTTCAATCCAATTTGTTTTCTTAAAAGTATTATGATAACATTGTTATCATAACAAGCTAATTTTTGTTTTAAAATTTAACTTTATTTATTCTCAGGTAAAATACTACCTATCTAATTAGCTTGTAATTTTGGGTTGTTATAAAATAATTGAAACTAACGAATATGACCGGCTATTTACGAACGAAAGTTAATAAAAATAGTGACAGTTTGCTCTATTTTTAACCCCATGTTCTTGAAAACTTTTTTCATTTTTTGTGCTGTGGAATCACCTCTTTAGATATTTGGATGGAATTTGGAGACTAAATAGTGGTTAGAGGTGTAACGTAAAAAGAAACATCCGGTTTTTTTCGGTTTTTTTTCTTAAAATTTTATGTTTTTTCAAACTTGATCCTAATAACCCAATTAAGCATAGTTTTTGACTCTTTTTTCGCAAAGAAAACCAATTTAATTTAGCGGTAAAATATAATTTAAAATGTTAGCAAAAACTTGTAAACTGTTGACTTTGGAAATAAAAATAAATACATTTTATATATTTTTTGTATTTATTAAACATTTACCTCCAATTAAAAAAAAATGTGACGATCGCAACATTTTTGGCCAAGTTATAGCATTTTCAAGAAAAAACGTCACTCGTAAAAAGAGAAAAATCGATGTTGCTGTCCATTTTTCAAAAATTTCCTACGAGCGAACAAAACAAATTTAAGCAAATGGAAAAAATACTGGTCTCATCGATTTCGGTGAAGAAAGAGTAAAAAAAAAATTGTTAAAAATAACAACCTTCCCCTTTTTGCCTGGTCAATTTAAGATGGAAAGGCCCGGAAACATTAATAAAATATAAGGTAATGTATTCAAAACATTTACAAAAATGTGAAAAAATATTGTATAAATATTAAAAGTGGGACATCTAAATGTTGTAAAAGCATTTAAATGATAATGTCTAATATTTCTAAAATATTTACTCCTTTAGAAAAAATATTTATTCAATATTTTAAATACATTTTTGTGTTACGTGGCTTTTTTAATCCAATTTGTTTTCTTAAAAGTATTATGATATCGTTATCATAAAAAGCTAATTTTTGTTTTAAAATTTAACTTCATTTATTCTTAGGTAAAATACTACCTACCTAAGTAGCTTGTAATTTTGGGTTGTTATAAAATAATCAAAAATAACGAATATGACCGGCTATTTACGGACGAAAGTTAATTAAAATAGTGAAAGTTTGCTCTATTTTTAACCCCATGTTCTGGAAAACTTTGTTCATATTTTGTGCTGTGGAGTCACCTCTTAAGATATTTGGATGGAATTTGGAGACTAGATAGTGGTTAGAGGTGTAACGTAAAAAGAAACATCCGGTTTTTTTCGTTTTTTTATTCTTCAAATTTTATTTTTTTTCAAACTTTATCTTAATAACCCAATTAAGCATAGTTTTTGACTCCTTTTTCGCAAAGAAAACCAATTTAATTTAGCGGTAAAATATAATTTAAAATGTTAGCAAAAACTTGTAAACTGTTGACTTTGGAAATAAAAGTAAATACCTACATTTTATATATTTTTTTGAATTTATTAAACATTTACCTACAATTTTTGGCCAAATTATCGCATTTTCAAGAAAAAATGTCACTTTCAATACATTTACAAAAATGTGAAAAAATATTGTATAAATATTAAAAGTGGGACATCTGAATGTTGTAAAATCATTTAAAAAGCATTTAAATGATAATATTTCTAAAATATTTATTCCTTTAGCAAAAATATTCATTCAATATTTTAAAAATATCTTTGTGTTATGTGGCTTTTCCAATCCAATTTGATTTCTTAAAAGTATTATGATAACATTGTTATCATAACAAGCTAATTTTTGTTTTAAAATTTAACTTCATTTATTCTTAGGTAAAATACTACCTACCTAATTTACTTGTAATTTCGGGTTCTTATAAAATAATTAAAAATAACGAATATGACCGGCTATTTACGGACGAAAGTTAATTAAAATAGTGAAAGTTTGCTCTATTTTTAACCCCATGTTCTTGAAAACTTTTTTTCATATTTTGTGCTGTGGAATCACCTCTTAAGATATTTGGATGGAATTTGGAGACTAGATAGTGGTTAGAGAAGTAACGTAAAAAGAAACATCCGGTTTTTTTCGTTTTTTTCTTCTTCAAATTTTGTGTTTTTAAACTTTCTTTTAATAACCCAATTAAGCATAGTTTTTGACTCCTTTTTCGCAAAGAAAAACAATTTAATTTAGCCGTAAAATATAATTTAAAATGTTAGCAAAAACTTGTAAATTATTGACTTTGGAAATAAAAGTAAATACATTTTATATATTTTTTGTATTTATTAAATGTGAAAAAATATTGTATAAATATTAAAAGTGGGACATCTAAATGTTGTAGAAGCATTTAAATGATAATGTCTAATATTTCTAAAATATTTATTCCTTTAGAAAAAATATTTATTCAATATTTTAAATACATTTTTGTGTTATGTGGCTTTTTTAATCCAATTTGTTTTCTTAAAAGTATTATGATAACATCGTTATCATAAAAAGCTAATTTTTGTTTTAAAATTTAACTTCATTTATTCTCAGGTAAAATACTACCTACCTAATAGCTTGTAATTTTGGGTTGTTATAAAATAATCGAAAATAACGAATATGACCGGCTATTTACGGACGAAAGTTAATTAAAATAGTGAAAGTTTGCTCTATTTTTAACCCCATGTTCTTGAAAACTTTTTTCATATTTTGTGCTGTGGAATCACCTCTTTAGATGTTTGGATGGAATTTGGAGACTAGATAGTGGTTAGAGCTCTAACCACTATCTTGTCTCCAAAAAAACACAAAATTTGAAGAAAAAAAACGAAAAAAACCGGATGTTTCTTTTTACGTTACATCTAGATGTAACGTAAAAAGAAACATCCGGTTTTTTTCGATTTTTTTCTTCAAATTTTGTGTTTTTTCAAACTTGATCTTAATAACCCAATTAAGCATAGTTTTTTACTCCTTTTTCGCAAAGAAATCAAATTTAATTTAGCGGTAAAATATAATTTAAAATGTTAGCAAAAACTTGTAAACTGTTGACTTTAGAAATAAAAGTAAATATATTTTATATATTTTTTGTGTTTATTAAACATTTACCTACAATTTAAAAAAAACTCGCAACATTTTTGGCCAAATTATCGCATTTTCAAGAAAAAGCGTCCCTTTCAATACATTTACAAAAATGTGAAAATATATTGTATAAATATTAAAAGTGGGACATCTGAATGTTGTTAAATCATTTAAAAAGCATTTAAATGATAATATTTCTAAAATATTTATTCCTTTAGCAAACATATTCATTCAATACTTTAAAAATATCTTTGTGTTATGTGGCTTTTCCAATCCAATTTGTTTTCTTAAAAGTATTATGATAACATCGTTATCATAAAAAGCTAATTTTTGTTTTAAAATTTAACTTCATTTATTCTTAGGTAAAATACTACCTACCTAATTTGCTTGTAATTTTGGGTTGTTATAAAATAATTAAAAATAACGAATATGACCGGCTATTTACAGACGAAAGTTAATTAAAATAGTGAAAGTTTGCTCTATTTTTAACCCCATGTTCTTGAAAACTTTTTTCATATTTTGTGCTGTGGAATCACCTCTTAAGATATTTGGATGGAATTTGGAGACTAGATAGTGGTTAGAGAAGTAACGTAAAAAGAAACATCCGTTTTTTTCGTTTTTTTTCTTCAAATTTTATGTTTTTTCAAACTTTCTTTTAATAACCCAATTAAGCATAGTTTTTGACTCCTTTTTCGCAAAGAAAACCAATTTAATTTAGCGGTAAAATATAATTTAAAATGTTAGCAAAAACTTGTAAACTGTTGACTTTAGAAATAAAAGTAAATACATTTTATATATTTTCTGTATTTATTAAACATTTACCTACAATTTAAAAAAAATCGCAACATTTTTAGCCAAATTATCGCATTTTCAAGAAAAAATTTTACTTTCAATACATTTACAAAAATGTGAAAAAATATTGTATAAATATTAAAAGTGGGACATCTGAATGTTGTAAAATCATTTAAAAAGCATTTAAATGAAAATATTTCTAAAATATTTATTCCTTTAGCAAAAATATACATTCAATATTTTAAAAATATCTTTGTGTTATGTGGCTTTTCCAATCCAATTTGTTTTCTTAAAAGTATTATGATAACATTGTTATCATAACAAGCTAATTTTTGTTTTAAAATTTAACTTTATTTATTCTCAGGTAAAATACTACCTACCTAAGTAGCTTGTAATTTTGGGTTGTTATAAAATAATCGAAAATAACGGACGAAAGTTAATTAAAATAGTGAAAGTTTGCTCTATTTTTAACCCCATGCATGTTCTTGAAAACTTTTTTCATATTTTGTGCTGTGGAATCACCTCTTAAGATATTTGGATGGAATTTGGAGACTAGATAGTGGTTAGAGATGTAACGTAAAAAGAAACATCCGGTTTTGTGCGTTTTTTTCTTCAAATTTTGTGTTTTTTCAAACTTTCTTTTAATAACCCAATTAAGCATAGATTTTGACTCCTTTTTCGCAAAGAAAACCAATTTAATTTAGCGGTAAAATATAATTTAAAATGTTAGCAAAAACTTGTAAACTTTAGAAATAAAAGTAAATACATTTTATATTTTTTTTTAGATTTATTAAACATTTACCTACAATTAAAAAAAAAATTGTAACGATCGCAAAATTTTTGGCCAAGTTATTGCATTTTCAAGATAAATTGTCACTTGTAAAAAGACAAAAATCGTTCTGTCCATTTTTCAAAAAATTCCTACATGCGAATACAACAAATTTAAGCAAAAAGAAAAAATACGGGTCCCATCGATTTCGGTAGAGAAACTGTAGAAAAAATTTCGTTATCATAACAAGCTAATTTTTGTTTTAAAATTTAACTTTATTTATTCTCAGGTAAAATACTACCTACCTAATTAGCTTGTAATTTTGGGTTGTTATGAAATAATTGAAAATAACGAATATGGCCGGCTATTTACGGACGAAAGTTAATTAAAATAGTGAAAGTTTGCTCTATTTTGTGCTGTGGAATCACCTCTTAAGATATTTGGATGGAATTTGGAGACTAGATAGTGGTTAGAGATGTAACGTAAAAAGAAACATCCGGTTTTTTTCGTTGTTTCTTCAAATTTTGTGTTTTTTCAAACTTTCTTGTAATAACCCAATTAAGCATAGTTTTTGACTCCTTTTTCGCAAAGAAAAACAATTTAATTTAGCGGTAAAATATAATTTAAAATGTTAGCAAAAACTTGTACACTGTTGACTTTAGAAATAAAAGTAAATATATTTTATATATTTTTTCTGTTTATTAAACATTTACCTACAATTTAAAAAAAAATTGTAACGATCGCAACATTTTTGGCCAATTTATCGCATTTTCAAGAAAAACCGTCACTCGTAAAAAGAGTAAAATCGATATTTCTACGGGCGAACAAAACAAATTTAAGCAAAAAGAAAAAATACGGGTCCCATCGATTTCGGTGGAGAAAACGGTTTTACCGCGCATTATTTTTTCACTTACCTGATTATGAGTTTCGTCTTCCTCCTTGACTTCCTGTTCATAGAACTGCGCCTGTTTCGTTTCTGAATGGCTGTCGATTTCCCTCTGTATCATTTCGATGGATTCGTCAATCGGCGCCTCATTCAGCGCGACGCCTTCTGCACTTTCCGACGATATCATTTGGATACCGCCGGGCGCCACCGCCCCACCTTCGCCGCCATTTTGTATTTGCAGCAGACCCATGCCGGAGTTCATCACCAAGTTAGCCTAAATTAATTATTTTTTTAACGTTTAGAAGTGGAGATGGGAATCGGGATGTTTCCAGTTATTCAAGAAACTGAATAAGAAGAAGTTAATTCGTGTTAATTTAAAGAAGAAGTTTGCTGAAGATCTCATCAACGCAATTAAAAAGCCGTTTGCGAAAAACCCTTTGCATAAAAGCCTTTCAAAAGGTAAACAAAATAAAAACAATAAACAAAGTTAAAACCAACGTTTTTGATGTTTACTTAAACACGGTGGTCAAAACTTAAGTATAGGACGAACAAAAATGCCAACCAAAACTGATAGCATATTTTGATTATAGACCCTTTTGGTAACACTAACATGTATTTATCAAAATCCCAGCTGATCCTTTATTAAAGTTTTGCAAACTTTTTTGTTTTTCTATTTCTATATGTATATTATTTTCCAATTATTGTACTGAAACTACCTGTACAATTTTAATAAAATTAAGCAAAATAATAAACTTTGTTTCATTTAAATTACTTTACTCACCAGTATTATTTTATTGAGTCACCTATTATTTTTTACCACTCAAAACAAAACATAACAAAAACAACGAAGATTTATATCTTAAATATTTTTTTATAACAAAAAATACTGGAAGTTTGTCTATGAAATAATTACAACTTGCAAATTTTGTAAAACAATAATTAAGGTGGTTATGAAAAAAATTGCTATAGGTTATAACGCAAGTGACATTTTGCTTTAGTTGTTTATTTAATGTATACTTTATAAAGTTAAAAATAGTATTTTAAAATGAAAATTAAACCGAAATTCAAGCAGGGTTCCCAGCATTGTTTTGTACTTTTTTTTATGATTTTATGACAAATTTTTCAAATTTTATGACACTTTTTATGACAAGAATTTATTATTTCTAAAGTTATTTAATAAAATAATAGTTATTTATGTCATTAGGTTAAGAAGTAAGGCTTTTTGTGCTAAGCTCAAAGTTTGAAGGCCGACGCGTAGCGGAGGCCTACAATTGAGCGAAGCACAAAAAGACACTTCTTGGCCGAATGGCATACAACATTTTATCTTCAAAGCACTTTATATAGGTCAATTTAATTCAACATGAAAGCGGCCTAACCTCACTTTTTTAGATTCTCATTTATTTATTAGCTAAAGATTACATTAAATGTACAATAATTATTATTCCTTTTAGAAGCAGTAATAGTTTGACAATACCTAGCTACATGATTTAAGTAGAAATGCTTTTTTGTAAGAAAATGGTTTACTTACCCTCTTGCTATTACATTGAATTCAATTAATTGTTTAATAAATAGGTAGGTATCTAATTTCAATTTGTTTGCATTTTTATTAAAAAATAGGTAGTTTGGAATGTTTACGCTGTGTTTAACATTTAATATCACTGAAAACTTAAAGCAAATTAAAACTTAAAGATAATTTAAATTGTAGAAAAAGAAAACACAACTGTGAAATCCACAGAAACGTCAAATTGCAATGTCCTAACCTTACTTTTTGTATTATTATTTGTATTTAATTTTACAATTATTTAATGAAAAATAATAAACATTAACAGTAAAACAAACAAATTAGTGCGTATTATAAATAAATCAAACCAGTTTAATACGTTAATTTCTTAGAAAAGGATTAATTTGTCAAAACAATACCCCTAGCGAGAAAAAATCAAACTAATTACTTGCCTCATAAAAATTTTTATCGGCCTAGGCCATAACAAGTTATTTCTTTATCGAATGTTGACAACAATAAAGTTTAAATTATAGACCGCGTGGAGATAAATGTAATTTTTTAACGGTTTATTATATAAAAATAAATATTTTTTCTCGCATCAAAATAAATATTTCTGCTATAATATTTTTAATATATGTTACTTTAGTATTTTATTATATTATAATTATTATAGGTATTATAATCTCAAAATAAATAAATAAAAGGCTTTGTTATCTATGAATAAAACCACAAAGGTATACAAATCTGAAATATTGGAGGCTCAAACAATGATTAACATGGGTCTCAAAAAAGCAAAAAAATAATAATAATATAATATATAATATTTTTCTACTCCTATTATGGAATTTGACCCTTCTAATATCACTTTTATGTATGGAATTACATATATTCCGTAAAGTGTTACAGAATGAAATATTCTATCATCTGATGACAGAATAAACACTCGTGGCGACATCTCTGTTTTTAATATCTAACAAATTTTAGACCGATCCAACCTCACTTTCTTCCAATTAAATTATTTTTCTATGGTATTTTTTAGAAACGTAGAAAAAGTATAGTAGTATAAAAATAAATTTACCTTTCTCATTATTCATTCATTTCCTAACCAAACTTCTTTTTCCTTCATAGCATGAAGTTCATACGTCAACAACCAAGGCCATATTTAAAACATTTTATTGCGTTTTATTCTACAGGACCGGCTTTAAATTTTATTTTACAAAATTTCCATTTTATAAAAAAGATCAAAGCTGAGAAAATTGTTAAAAAATAATGAAATTTTATGATTTCTATGACAAAATGTGAATTTTATGACATTTTAGGACAATTTAACCAATTTTATGATATTTAAAAATTTTATTACAAACGGGAACCCTGTTCAAGTTAAGCCATGAAGAAAATCGAAAGAAGGTATGTGCTGGCGGTGGAGACAAAATTGTTTTTGGTAATCGAAAAATTCAGAGTTTAGGGTTTCTGAGAAAATATAAAAATTACTGCAGACTTTTTCAAACGAACCCTTTAACTTAAGTGATTCAAAATTACCTACTTCAATTTGGTAAAAACGCTATTTTTGCATAGGGACAATTGCCAAATTTTCAAAATTTAGAAATTGCTAGAGATAATGTGCTTTATCTGCAAAATGGCAAGATACAAAGGGCATAAAAAATTATTAAGGGAAGAGGACGCACGAACGAACTAAAGTTTTGATATGCTCTTCCTTTCTAGGGGATATCGCTAGATGTAAGAAGCATGTTTGTACAGAAACTGAAGAATTTAAAAATATTGTTTCCATGTTAAAAACAATTCCATGTAAAACCCAAGAAAAAGTTTTACTGAAAATTTAAGGCAAGCAGTAATTGATTTTGCTTCAAAGAATCTTTAGTTATTTATTAGTTTTGTATTAGGTACCTTAAAACAATAAATAAGATATTGCAAACTGTATTTTACATTATTTTGTATTTATAATGTAATTTATCCATACTTCAGTCATGTATCTGCCAAATTTTTAAAAACATTTGATAATGGTACTAGAGTATTTTATCGAAATGGCATAAACAATTTTAAAATACTAAATGGGAAACGGGAATTTTCCTATCGCTATTCAAAACTCACCTGTGTTGTTGTGATGAATTGGCCTTGTTGTCCATCAACAGGATGACTGTATAGCACCACAATGTTGGAATTGTCGACATTTGCAGCGTCCTGCCCATCCTGGTAGTCATGGTCAGTAAGAACCATGACCAATTCGTCTGTGGACGCAATATCAGCGTTGGTTTCTCCCTGTTGCTGTTCTTCGCGACGGTGTTGAACGAATTGGTGCGCACCGGAATCTAAATATTTAAAAATTATAACGTACACTCACAGGCAAAATAATCGATCCACACAAATTTTCGATGAATTTCAATCGCAAATATCTTTTTTATTTGATTTCGGATTTAAACGAATATTAAAGAATATTGTAGATACATTAATGGAGAATCGCTCACATTTTAAAAATTACTAAAAAATACACGTACGTTTATAATATACAGGTTTAAACAAAAAGATGTTTTTTACCATAAGTTTAAGACACTCTGTAGTGGCAAAACCGTATATTGTTCTAAATTAAGTTTTAATTATCAAGTCACATCTATTCTTAACAGTTTTGTTTTTGGTTCACCTCAATATACTTATTTTTGTGGAAAATATGGATTTTCTAAAAAAACATTGCAATTTCCAATATTTTTCCTGTATGAAGAACTAAGGTTGCTATTTCCCATCCATAGCCTATGGAGAATGACAGTGACAGTTTTGTTGAATCATCCCATACTTGGACATGTCATATACAGCTTTCAAAAGCTATCAAATTGTTTTTTATAAATTAATGTGTTAATTTTGAGGTGTCTTCTTACTTTTAAAAATGTCTCTGACTGATGTTGCCCTTTGTACTTTACTTCTTGTGACGTTTAAAACACGCCACGTAATACTGTGACCGTCCATCCTGGATTAAATTAATGGCTCTGGCAACATCAGTCGGAGACATATCCATTTTTTAAAGTAAGAAGATACCTACAAGTTTAAACATTAATTTGCAAAAAACAATTTGATAGCTTTTGAAAGCCGTGTATGACATGTTCAAGTATGGGATGATTCAGCAAAACTGTCACTGTCATTCTCCATAGCCTTTGGATGGACCATAGCAACCTTAGTTCTTCATACAGAAAAATATTGAAAATTACAATGTTCTTTAAAAAAATCCATATTTTCCACAAAAATAAATATATCGAGGTTAACCAAAAACAAAACTGTTAAGAATAGATGTGACTTGCTAAATAAAACTTAATTTACACAATATACGGTTTTGCCACTCTACAGAGTGTCTTAAACTTATGGTAAAAAACATCTTTTTGTTTAAACCTGTATATTATAAACGTACGTCTATTTTTTAGTAATTTTTGTCCATTAATTTATCTAAAATATTCTTCAATATTCGTTTAAATCCGACATCAAATAAAAAAGTTATTCGCGATTGAAATTCATCGAAAATTTGTGTGGATCGATTATTTTGCCTTTGAGTGTATTTCGATTTTATCCACATCCCGTCATTTATAATTCAAAAAAATCGTATAAATATGACAATTAATAAAATACAAACTTGGTGCACTCTTAACAAAATTGAAATTAATTTTGAAAAGACAAAATGTGTGTATTTTCATCAAAGACAAATCAACACTGAGCATCCTACTTTAAATTTCAACATCAATTATGAAAATAAAGTACGAACTTTAGGTTTAATTATTTCTGCTTTGAACTGGAAGGACAACGTTAATACATTATGCAACTCATTGAGATCTGCCTGCTACTGTCTAAGAATTTTAAAAAATTAGCGTAGAGACGTTACAATTAGTTTATTTTAGTTATTTCGAAAGTCGCCTCAGATGTGGTATAATTAACTGGGGCTCTTCAGTAACGTCTTCCAAAATTTTTATATTACAAAAATACGCCCTAAGAATAATCCTAGGTTTAAAAAGAAGGGACAGTTACAGGGAATACTTTAGATTAAAAAATATATTAACGTTTCCTTTCTTGTTTATTTTCGAATGCTTAGTTTTTGTACATAATAATAAGAATTAATTTAATTTTTTTAATGCAAACACTCGCCAAAGTGGTCTAATTATGTACGAATCAAATAACACCAGTTTATTTCAAAGAAGAATTTTGTTTTTAGGACCAAAATTTTATAACAAACTTAATAAAAATATTAGATCTTTAAATTTAAGGAGCTTTAAGTACACCATTAAACAACTCTTAATTTCAAAAGCTTATTATAGCTATGGTGAATATTTGGATGATAATTCAGTTTAATAATCTGGTTAAATAATTTTGGATTTGGTTTGGTAAGAAGAACACAAATATTGTTCCTTATTATAGTTTTTGTTTTAATGTTATATTTTTTTATATTTTTTGTATTTATTTCAAGGTATTGCCATATTTTCATTTTTTACTTTTCTATACAACTGTAGTTGTTTTTTGAAAATAAACGTTATTATTCGCCAAAGTGGTCTAATTATGTACGAATCAAATAACACCAGTTTATTTCAAAAAAGAATTTTGTTTTTAGGACCAAAATTTTATAACAAACTTAATAAAAATATTAGATCTTTAAATTTAAGGACCTTTAAGTACACCATTAAACAACTCTTAATTTCAAAAGCTTATTATAGCTATGGTGAATATTTGGATGATAATTCAGTTTAATTATCTGGTTAAATAATTTTGGATTTGGTTTGGTAAGAAGAACACAAATATTGTTCCTTATTATAGTTTTTGTTTTAATGTTATAATTTTTTATATTTTTTGTATTTATTTCAAGGTATTGCCATATTTTCATTTTTTACTTTTCTATACAACTGTAGTTGTTTTTTGAAAATAAACGTTATTATTCGCCAAAGTGGTCTAATTATGTACGAATCAAATAACACCAGTTTATTTCAAAAAAGAATTTTGTTTTTAGGACCAAAATTTTATAACAAACTTAATAAAAATATTAGATCTTTAAATTTAAGGAGCTTTAAGTACACCATTAAACAACTCTTAATTTCAAAAGCTTATTATAGCTATGGTGAATATTTGGATGATAATTCAGTTTAATAATCTGGTTAAATAATTTTGGATTTGGTTTGGTAAGAACACAAATATTGTTCCTTATTATAGTTTTTGTTTTAATGTTATAATTTTTTATATTTTTTGTATTTATTTCAAGGTATTGCCATATTTTCATTTTTTACTTTTCTATACAACTGTAGTGGTTTTTTGAAAATAAACGATATTATTATTATTATTTACCAATGTCCGGTAAAATGTACTCCTGATTATCGTCGCCGGGCCCTTGGTGCTGTTGCAAAATGTACTGCTGGTTTTCATCCAGCACTACAATATCGACAAGTCCCAAGCTAGTGGCAATGCCGCTGGCAACGTTGCTTAAAGCTTCAGCTTCGGAGCTGGCCGATTGCGATTCGCAAACGGGCACCTTTACGTTCGATATTATTTTCACTTTGTCGTTTATTTGTCGGCTGTTTATTACGTCAGTGGACACTATGAACTCGTCCATCATCGCTTCCTCGTGTTCTTCGGATTCTTCAACCGTTTCGTCGTCCAAATAGTCGCGCTCTATTAAAACCATACCCGCTAAAAATAAGACATTTTGATATGAAACTGGAAACAAGATTTTGTTATTATTATTTGTTTAAGAACTGTACATCATTTTTAAATAAATAGGTAGTTCTTTCATCTAAGGATTATTGTGTTTTTAATTGTAAATAAAATTCAAGAACTAAGTCGTTGCATTTTCATGTTTTGCCAAAGGATCCAATTCGGTAAGTACATTTGTTGGTGCAGAATTAACTAATGATGAACTTTACCTAATATAATTTATATTTAAGTTTGGACATTTTAAAGAAATTAGTAAAAAATAATTTTTGCACAAACATAACCTTAAAATCAACCATTTTTATATTTGAGTTCTCTAAAAAACGCCGACAACTGCATTTTAAACAACAAAATATACCTACGATTTCATTATACATAATACATAATATAATAATTTTACCGTTGAGTGGAGACTTTCTTAATCAACGCTTTTAATAATGCTAAATGCTGTTTAAATTTAGACGACTTATTTGTTTGACGATTTTTACTGAATTGAAATGTTTACACTTTTCACGTTAATCACTACTAAAATGTGTATTTATTGTATCTAATAGGTACAATTTATATTTACAGAGACTGTATGCAATTTATTTCTTCATTCGGATTAACACTGTTTATTGGAAAACCGGTAAAAACTCAACCCAGGATTACCTCTCGAAATACACCCAACAACACAACAAATCGAGCCGCGGTTTTTTTTTCGATATTTTTTAACATTTTCCGGCTTTATTCTCTGATTATTAAATGTTATACTTTTGTTACGATGATACTTTAGCGTATTAAAGAAAAACTTTTGAACTTGTGCAATTTTTTTTAATTACTTTTGGAGGCTATGCGGCAGTTCAAAATATAAATTAAAAAAAAATATTTTGCAAAATGATTTTTAATATCAATATTTTTTTGAAATAATGTTAATTTTGGAAATATTCCAAAACAAAGAAACTTACTATTTTTCATTGTTTTTACTGTAAAGTCCACTTCAACCTTTAATTTTTTTATTTTTTAGATTTGGCATGGAAAGCCCTATATATTTATTTATACATAGTACCTATGGCTTTTATAATATAAATTTCAAGACACCAAATGGTACGTTAGGTTTTAGTGAATAATAATATTAATATGTTTTGTTATTTGTAGGTCTCTCTCTCATTCTCTCTAGATTTCAAGATTTTTACAAAATGGATACTAATTTTAAATTTTGGTAAACGCCATTTTAGTCACAAATTTAATTCATTAATTCCTAGAAAAGTTTATAAACGAGTTGCATACTATACTTTTTCTACGACAAATACTTAATATTATCTGAAAAATGATTAATTAAATATTTATATAAAGCAACATCTATACGAAAATGAAGTAATTATCCCAATAAACATTTTTGACGTAATTTTCACCATTAACATTGCCCGGTATTATTTAAATTAAACTTAACAATAATTGATACTTTGAAATATTAAAAAACCTCAAAATATGATTATGTTAAAAAAATATTTTATCCTTTGATTTTTTTTATTAATTTAATTGCAAAATATTATCACAACTTGGGAATCTACCGGCGTTAAAATCTCAAATTTTTCAGCGTAAATCAAAATTTATCCCTTGAAAACAGACTAACAACCGATTTGGAAGCAGTTTTTCACGGTAAAAGAGAAGAGAATGTTTTATGGACACTGTACTCAAAATTTGGTAACGCTTTATCAGTTAAATCTAGTTAACTGATACAAACGTTCATATAATATTTTCAAATATTGGCGTTAAGAAACTATTTAATGCTTTTGGAAAAATACATTTAAGGTAAACCACATAGTTATTGGACACTTAAGAAATATTATTTATTTAAAATTTATATGCCGTTGTTTTGAAGATTTTAGTTTTTTCTTATAATATATAAAAACATGCAAAAAAGTATAGTAATTGGACAAATTTTA
Source organism: Brassicogethes aeneus (assembly GCA_921294245.1). NCBI lineage: Eukaryota > Metazoa > Arthropoda > Insecta > Coleoptera > Nitidulidae > Brassicogethes > Brassicogethes aeneus. The sequence continues at coordinate 54,484,662 of OV121137.1, forward strand.
TATAGTTATTGGACATAAATATTTTTTAAAGATAAATTGCTGTTTTAGGTAATTTTTTTTATTTCGTTTTGTAAATATCATATAATTCATATATTTCTTTCTCGGATTCCTCATCTCTTTTCTAAATTCTAAAGGTAATTACTAATTCCTTGATCTGACTTCTGAAATATTTAGTTTGTTGCAAATATCATTAAGTGTGGTATCTCTAGTTTGTGAAGCATTTATAATGTTTAGGCCGGAACAGAATGATTTATATATATCTAATATTTTTTCTGGTGGTATGTTAAAAGTATTTTCCGAATTTATTAATTTTGTTGCCATTAGTTTTTTATGTTCTCTATCATGCACTGTATTTAAATCACTGATATTCTGCAAGATGTTCTGTGACGAAGAAATCACTATATCACTTACTCAGAATTAAAATTAAAACGCATTAAAGTGACAATGTTTAAACCACGAGGAACACATTTATACCACACACTGATCTGTACACTTTTTAGAAATATTTTTTGTTGTAATTTAAACACAGCCCTGCTCTTAACAAAAAAACAAAAACCTTACCACCAAAGTAACATGCGAACTTTTTTGTCCTATATTGGACAGTATTAATGTTAATTGTCCAATAACTATAAAGTGTCCGATAACTGTCTAATTTACCCTACATAATAAAATCTATAAATACCTTTATGAGCTTCTTGTATGTGCAAGTCGCCTATATGGTTGTAGAGCTCCAACGCAGACGCGATTTTCTTCTTGGTGCAGAATTGACAGTCAAACGAACTTTTATCTTTCGGCACCACACCATGCCCGGTAATTTGAACGTGACGAGTGAAATTCTGAGCGTTGACAAAGGACATACTGCAATCAGGACATTGGCTTTCCGTTGCCGAATGGTTTAACTTGTGTTTCGATAGAGACAAATCGGAAATCGCTAATAACAAAATAATTAGTTTTTTCATAAACAGCGCGTCAAAATTAACGCATAATAAGTAAAAAAATTATAACTCTAAAACACTTTTACCGATCTTTAAGAAATTTTGTATAAAAATACTTCACTTAATCTACAATCCCTGGGTCACAAATTTACTAACATATAAAAAACCTTATATAAAAATGCTTAATCATTTTGAAAATATATTTTTTTGATTGTTAATAATCCTTTTAAGGTTTTATTTACACTGGGATTTGTTTAAAAAAATTTATTATTTATAAAAAAATGTTGAGTACAAAACTAAGTAAAAGCTAAAACTGTCTTCTATTTCTCAACTTTCTTACATACAAAAGTATTTTTAATATATTTTCTGTATTTAAAAAATGTCCATTAAAAAAAGTGAGTTTAAGAAATGTTCTTTTAATGCGTATTAAAAACGTTTTTTCTCGATTTTTATCTGGGCCCAGCTTGTCCAATTTAAAGAGCAATAAATTAATAAAAAGTTTTAGAAAAATGTATGTTTTTGAACATAACCTCTTTACTATTTTAAAGATAAAAATTTGGTACCTTTACCAATTTTTATTACTGTGACACAGGAGAATGCACAGTTTTGCCACGCTGGTATAAAAAAAACAAAAAAACGTGTTGTGGCTTCAAGATAGTTCAAAACACCATTTCCTACTAAAATCCGTTACCAAAGGCATTGCCGCAAGGGGGCAGACAATTTTCCACAAAAATAAGTATATTGAGGTGAACCAAAAACAAAACTCTTAAGAATAGATGTGACTTAATAAATAAAACTTAATTTAGAACAATATACGGTTTTGCCACTCTACAGAGTGTCTTAAACTTATGGTAAAAAACATCTTTTTTTTTTAAACCTGTATATTATAAACGTACGTCTATTTTTAGTGATTTTTTAAATGTGAGCGATTCTCCATTAATTTATCTACAATATTCTTTAATAGTCGTTTAAATCCGACATCAAATAAAAAAGTTATTTGCGATTGAAATTCATCGAAAATTTGTGTGGATTGATTATTCTGCCTGTGAGTGTATTAAAGTTGAGGGACAGCAAATGTACTATGCTCCACACCCCAAAGTCCTACCACGTGACCACGTACGGAACGCAGTCTTTTGAAAATTTGGCATTTAAGGCTTTTCAGGTTATGTATCTGTCAAAGTATAGTCAATGAAAGAAATAATATTTATAGTGTTACCGCTTATGTTTAAGCGTTAAAAGTTAATAAATCTATATAGTATCACAATAACAATGGTTGGTTTAAGAATTTAGGAATATAAATACTGCATTTAATGAAATTCCAAAGTGTAAGGTGCAATATAAGTGATATTTTTGTGTATTGGGTCTACATTTCTCAATAAAATAGTTTTAACTAAACAGCATTTATTAAAAAAAATCTAACTTCTCTATTATGAAATAAGAATATCTGTATCAAAGGTAGGTTAATGTATTAGAACAAAAAATATCATCCAATTTTGTATTTTAAGGTTATAAAAATCTATTTTGACCAAAACAAATAAGTGGATTATTTGAAAGAGTGTGTTAATATGGTCATAAATAAATATAGGTATACTAAATAATTGTTGAATACAGTTCAAATTAAATTGAAGCTTTTATACTTTTAACGACAAAACTTGTGCATACCTCTCGGCATACTTACTTTAAGTTAGATTATAAGAAAACAAACAATTTTTAGAGAAACTTGCAATGTGAAAATATTTATTTGTGTTTTGTTAAAATTTTTAAAGTTCTAATGATTTTTTGATGTAGATCAAGTTCAGTTGAAGCTTTTTAACTATTTGCATTGACAAAACTTTATGTAGGTATACTTTAAGCTGGATAAGAAAAACTACCACATTTTTAAATACCATATTATACAGTCTTTTAAATAATCCAAAATACTTATTTATTTTGGTCAAAATAAATTTTTCTAACCTTAAAATTACAAAATTAGATGATATTTTTGTTATAATATATTAACCTATCTTTAAAACAGATATTCTTATTCCATAATAGAGAAGCTACATTTTTTTAAATAAATGCTGTTTAGTTAAAATTATTTTATGGAGAAAACCAGATATTTGGACCAAATGCACAAAAATGTTCTTAAAGCATCCATTGTTATTGTAATGTTATAAAGATTTATACATTTTTAACGCCTAAACATAATATTATTTCTTTCGTTGACTATACTTTGACAGATACATAACCTGAAAAGCCTTAAATGCCAAATTTTTAAAAGACTGCGTTCCGTACGTGGTCACGTGGTGGGACTTTGAGGTGTGGAGCATAGTACAAGAAGTATTTTTATCCAAGATGTTTTTACTTGTTATGCGTTAATTTTGACGCAAAGAGCAAAAATAACCTACCAATGAAGGGGCACTGGTTGCACCTGGGATACGATCCGCTGTTGGGCGATTTGACCCCGTGCCTGGTGTACAGATGGTACATCATGACGTTCTGCTTGGCGCATTTCTGCCCGCAATATTTGCAGAGATTGGTGTCGAATTGCTCGCTGTGCATCTCGATCATGTGCTTCCGGTAGAGGTAGAACATGTGGAACTCCATGCTCTCGCCAATACGAGCGCACGTCTTGCACACCCAAACCTCCTCACCGTTAGTTTTGGATTTCACTTTGTCTTTGTCTTGAATGACGACTTTTGGGGCTTCTTCTTGGTGTATAAACACCTTCTGACTCTTATTGTCTTTCCCAGTGGCGACGATTTTCAAACGTATGTTTTTGTTTTTCTTCATAAGGTGGGGGTACTTTTTCAGTATTTCCGACACGATTTTGGAGTGGTCTAACTCCCCTCCTTTGGAGGTCACGCTTATGGTTGTTTCTTGATTTTCCTTCTCGATTTTAATTTTTTTGGGGGATAGTTTTCCCTGTTGTATTTGTTTGCGTTTGTTGCTACCGACTGAATCTTCGGTGTGTTCGAAGGTCTCTAAATCGTTTCTTATTTTGTGCTGTTTAACCAAGTCCTTCATTTCGTCCATGTCTAATTGTTCTTCATTGCCGCTACTTAAGTTGCGGGGGTTGCTATTGGAAGTGGTCAATCTTTTGATGCTATCAAAAGAGGTGCCTGTGAATGAAATTTATTAAAATTCTGAAATTTATTGAAACTTTCAATAAATTTCAATCAATATATTAATATTGAAATAAACCCACTCGGGGACCATGGCAAATTACCTCTCTTACTTCCTACCCCTCTGTGGGCCCCTGCACCAATAATATAAATAGTAAATACCTATGTTTACCACAAATTTCTTGAGATTTCCTTTTAAAATATTTTTAAAATTACTAAAACTAAAAGAGATATAGCACTTTTTGGTAAGTTAATGAGATTGTGCCACTTTCATTGTTTTATATTTATTATTTTTAAATATTTTACTGAAATTTTACGAAGATTGAAGAAACTTCATCAAAATTTTATGAGCCAAAGGCATTTTTTATCCGTTTTCCGATGCAATTATAGCAAAAGTAAAAGTTTAAATTAATCATGACTTTTAAAAAAATTTTAATGTCTGATTTAATTTACAAATTAAATTGGTAACTGAATTAAATTATTTAAATTAATTTATGCATATAAGTAACAATAATTACTTATAGAGTATTCAAATCCAAGTCGAACTAAACAAAAACGCCCAGACGCTTGATAACTCGTTCTTATTGGTCGATTCGGAATCTGTTGTAAATTATTATTAAAGGTCCCAGGGGAGGCCGCATGTGAAATTTATGCGAAATTTTTAGTAAATTGCGAAACTTTCAATGAAATTTCTGAAACTTTCACAGGCAATGTTGAAATTTTCGGATTGAAAATTTCACTTGAAATTTTTAAAAATTCAGGGTTCCCAGCATTGTTTGCTACTTTTTTTTAATGATTTTATGACAAATTTTTCAAATTTTATGACACTTTTTATGACAAGAATTTATTATTTCTTAAGTTATTTTAATAAAAAATATGAATTTTTTAACGGTTTATTATATAAAAATAAATATTTTTTCTCGCATCAAAATAAATATTTCTTCTATTATATTTTTAATATATGTTACTTTAGTATCTTACTATAATATAATAGTATAATAGGTATTATAATCTCAAAATAAATAAAACCGCATACTATTTTTTTTGCTTTTTTGAGACCCATGTTAATCATTGTTTGAGCCTCCAATATTTTAGATTTTTTAAGAATAATCTTATTGTTAAGGTACTTTGATAATTTCTTATTTCCTTCAGAAATAAAATTTCTTGCTATTTTTAACTCTGCTTCCTAACTTGCCAGACTACTATCAATTTCTTCAAGTCCTTCTTTGCGTTTGCGCTTTCTGCCTTCCTTTTATAAAGTAATATAGTATAAAAATAACTTTACCATTCTCATTATTTATTTCAAATTTTGAAATTCCCATAGATTAAACAAAGTTTTCCTTCATAGTATGAAGTTTATACGTCAACAACCAAGGCCGTTTTTAAAACATTATTGCGTTTTATTTTACAGGACCGGCTTTAAAGTTTATTTAACAAAATTTACATTCTATAAAAAGATCAAAGGTGAGAAAATTGTTCAAAAATAATGAAATTTTATGATTTCTATGACAAAATGTAGTTTTTATGACATCTTAGGACAATTTAACCTATTTATGATATTTAAAATTTTTATGACAAACGGGAACCCTGAAAATTTCACTTTTCCAACTAAATGAAATATTTCCAGTTTGAAACTTTCAAAGTTGAAATTTTCACTAGTAATACCACTAGAGGTCAAATTATTTCCGGAAATTTTTTCGAGCTCATGAATATTTTGAAAATTATCCCGAGTTGAAGACGAGGGATAATTTTCTAAAAATATTCATGAGGGAGAAAAAATTCCCGGATTTAATTTGACCTCGTGTGGTATTCGGTAAGAAAATTCCACACCAAATTGTGTTTAAATAATTAAAATTTATTTTTTGATTTAACTTGACCTCGACTTGATTATTTAGTTACCATGGCAACTAAGTCAACCCCAACCTAAAAGTTATTTCAGTTTTGAAGCTGTCAAGCGGCACGACGTAAAAAAATGTGAAATTGTCTGCTGTAATGATCAATCATCGTGCAATGACTTATTTACCCGCATTATTAGAGGATTGTGGCTCCTACTTGAAGAAAGAAAATTTGTTTTGAATTGTTCACGAATATTTGCATCTTAACTATTCAAAACTCAAAGTGCTAAATGGAAAAAAAGGTGAATAGAATAGTGTCTAAATATTATATATATTTCATTAGACATAGACATTTAATTTATTTCAAGTCCTGCATTTTCGCCATTAAGAAGAAAGGAGGTGTCCAACAAATATAGAAAACATCTAAACTTTGTAATGGAAATGTATCAAAATTATCATGTAAACAAATAAAAACCAGATTGTCAAAAAAATATTCTGTCATTATAAACGTCAAAAAATTTCCAGTATAATTCGCTGTTGGGTACCCACGAGGAAAAAATTTCCACTAAAATTCAACCGTTGCCATGGTGATCTATCAAAAATACACGTTTTGATTGGTTAAAAATTACAGGTGTGGAATTTTCTTACCGAATTCCACACGAGGTCAAATTAAATCCGGAAATTTTTTCTCCCTCATGAATATTTTTAGAAAATTATCCCTCGTCTTCGACTCGGGATAATTTTCAAAATATTCATGAGCTCGAAAAAATTTCCGGAAATAATTTGACCTCTAGTGGTATTACTAGTGAAAATTTCAACTGTCCCAACTCTACCTGTGGAGCGCTGCTCTTCTTCCTGCGTTAGCAGCGGTTTGCTCGTTAAGGAAACGTCGCTGAATTCGCTGGTCTCCATCATGTTGAAGCTGGGTAGGTCGTCGTCCGGCCACTCGAATCTGGTGGGCTTGGCGGTGTTGTCGGGTAGGTAGAGGGGGTCGTGCGCGCTACTGTTCCACTTGGTCTCGTAGAACGGCGAAGGTAGCGCCGATGCGGTGGGTACTTTTCGCTTCCACACCGGAAGCTTGCGACCTGGCAACGTCGCGGGCAGGTCTTTTTCTTTTTGGTACGAGGTGGATGCCGACGTCGATGCGCCTTTGTTTACTTTCTTTTCCTAAATTTGTGTTTTAGTTTTTATTATTTTACGATGCTATTTAAAAAAGATCTAGTAATAAAATGAGGCCTGTCATAGCAAAACCGACAATCTCCACATTTGGTCAAAAATTAGATTTTTGGCGGAGACTGTACTTCAACTAATTATCTATAAGATGATAAAGTTTATGTGCTGCAAAAGAGCCTAAATTCTGCCTAAAATCCTATTTTAAAAATGACATTTAGTGCAAAGTCGACAATCTCCACTGATAGATTTGCAGCAAAGTATACAATCTCCAATTCCACCATTAGAAATTACTAATTTTTGTCACTTGATATCCTAACATTTATTGTTATAACGTATTTTAGAGATTTAATTTTGTGTTTTTTTTACTGGTATACATACTTTTAAGTTCTATTGCAGTAAATTTCACTTAAAAATATATTTAAAATAGGTATATATACGTTTTATTGTTTTAAGAATTATAAAAAAAGTTATCTTGTTTATTTTGTGCTATTATACCATAATAAGACGTAAAGGTAAAGCAAGAAAAGGCTGATAATGTCAAAACATTGCAAGTAAAACATTACGGAGTAAAGTGGGAAGAAGATGATGAGTTGTTGTACCATAAAAACTTTTTTTACGAGGCAACCTGGTCCCAGATTTACAAGAAACTCCAGATTTATGTGGTCCAGTTCAGAATTTTCCCTCATTGATTGTATAGTTAAATATTATACCCATTAAAGGATAAGGACAATTATTTTTTTGCTTATTTTTCTAAATCTCCTTAAACGTTTACAACAAAATGAGCAATCTCCAGCAATTCATATCAAAGTCAGCAATCTCCAATTTATAAATTATAAATTATAATTACAGATTTCACCTATTCTATGCATCCTGGAGACCTTGTAGTTGGTATCATATCAAAGTCAGCAATCTCCAATTTATAAATTATAAATTAGAATTACAGATTTCACCTATTCTATGCATCCTGGAGACCTTGTAGTTGGCTACTAGACTAACAACAACAATATTTCAATATAATATATATAAAAAATTACAAATCTAGAATTTAAAATACCAAAATCAATTATCTCAATTTACTCAGTTTTAGACTGACGGGAGATTGTTGACTTTGCTCTGACAGGCCTCAAATAATGTTTTATTTTAACATAATACCAAATTTGAGGAAAAAAATACGTGACTAAAAGATTTATGGGTGATTCTACAAAAGTTGGACAAATTGATGTCATCAGTCAATAGAGTAGGTATTTTAATATTCTTGTAAATATTTTAGTATATTACAAAAGATCCAGGTTTTTTAACTTGTCCACCCAATTTTAATGTATTTTTTCAAAAGCACGTTTGTAGAAAAACATAATATATATTCAAAACATCAATACCTTGGCGTGTCACAAGTACTGAATCAAATATTTGAGTGATTTTATTTTAAACTATATTCAATTTATCTTAATTTATTCAATTTCACTACAAACTATAAAACATAAAACAACAAGTTTAAACGTCAAGTCCCCGTTTTAACTCAAGTGTTGGTAAAAAATTACCTACAGAGCCCGCCCTTTGCACGACAGTCATCTTGAAAACAATGCAAGCGGCGAAGTTGTGGTGAATGCACGTATAGTTCCAGTCAAAATTTCAGTACTGTGGTGAGTAGTTATATTATTTTCACCCTTATTTATTTATTAGATAATAGTTTGAAGATTAAAGTTTAGCACTTTAATGATGTTTTAAATATTGATTTTTAAAAAATTTAGTTCAAATATTTTATTCTACAAAATTTTTGGTTTAAATTTGTAAAGAGTAATTGGTATTAAAAATTTTTAATACAAAAATTCTTACATTACATTTAAACGTAAGTCGATAATTTTTAATTTGCATAGTGTAAATGTAGCTTTAACACTATGGCAAAAAGCAGCGTTTTGCGGAAAAATCAATAACTTTTTTATTACAAATAAAAATTATTTTTTTCTTTTTTAAATTTGTTAGATAGGAGTTACTAGGCATGATTAACTATATTTTAATCAAAGAAACTTTTTAAATTAAAAATAAACATAATTTTTTTTTGTTTTTTACTCTATTAGTTAGTATGCATTTTACGAAAAAATGTTTAAAATAAAAATTTAAAGTTTTAAGTTAAATGACTCACCCTGTATATTCTTTTTCCATAGTAAATATATTTATTGGAAAATCCAAAAGGGTATTGACCAAGGTCTGTGCCTAATTTTCTTAAAATAATTCTACATATATTGTTTTTTGTTTATAAATTTTTTAATGTATTACAAAAAAATTCATAGATATATTGTATTATTTTTAGACCAAAATAGCGTTAAACTGACAGAAAAATAACCTTAATTATTTGGTGGAACATAAAAGAATATCAACAATTTTATTTACATGATATGAGGGAAATTTTTATTAAAATAATAAAAACTATAATTTAGGTGTTACATTCTATCCTTTCCTGAAATAGTTTTAATTTGTGTGCTTATATACAGTGTGACCCATTTGTTTGTGACTCCCCTCTGTAATATCTTTATTTAATGTGCGATTTTAACTGGATTTATTTTTACAAAATAAAAGTCCTATGTCAGTTTTTGAGAGTAAATTCATAAGAATTTATAATATCAATTTAAAAAATAATAAATTAGTAGAGGTGACAAAAATCTAACTGTTAAATTATTGAAATTAGGTATATATTTTTTGTTTCATTGTTGTTTAGGTTTCTATTGTGTTTTTTATTTGTTGAAAATATATACAAATATTTATACCATGCTACTTTTAGTTTAATTTATTTCAATGTTTTTTCATGTACCTATAACTTAACATAATAAATTTTTGTAAATAATGATTAGTGCATTTTTAATTTAGCTACAAAATTGTTCCTACTTAAAAAATTTCAATAAAATTGCAAACAAATGGGTCATACTGTATATTTTGTATATTTTTTTGTATGTATATTGTGTAAATCAACTTTATAATGTAAAATTAACAAAAACTTACTTGTAATGGCCAATTTGCATTAGACTTTTTCTTCATTGCCGAATGTTTTTGAGCATCTAATAACTTGGTCAAAACATTTATACTCATTAAATCAGCAGCCTTGTATAACCTCTCAAATATTGTCATGTTAAATTCCAACATACCAGTGTATATAAAATTTACAATGGGTACTAAAAATTAAAACAAATTAATATGAAAAATTAATTTTCAATTTATGAATACAAACCTATGACGTCCGCCTGTAGATTTGAAGGCATAAGTATAACATTTTCTTCATTCGAAGGACAAGATCTTTCAAGAAACTCAAAATATTCAGTACATGCATTCATGACTAGCCTATGCACTTTTAATTGCACATTTCCCTCAAACTGTAAGGTTAAATCACAATAGTCTGTTTTGCTGAAAAACATTTGGAGTTTTTGGAGGAAAAACACCCCCCAATTGTCCACTCTCACTTGTTTATTTGTTTCCCCCATTTCAAAGCCGCCTTTATAGTATATTCTTCAAAAACAATTCACTGAAAATAACGAAATAATTTTTAAAATAAAAGTACACATTTCAGAGGCATATATTCAACAAAATAAAGTAATAATATCGGAATAAACCAGCCCGAAAAGCAATTACTTTGTCAAAAAAAGACGAACGCTATGCAGTTTGGGTAACATACATCCTCCATTATTGCCTGAACTGACAGATATAGGTAATTTTGGGTTAAAATATTCATTTCTAATACTCAATTGTTTACTCTCTAGGTGATACAGATACAATTAGTCTTTTTTAATTCAAATTTACTGACCTTTTTCTGCAAGTAAAATAATAGCTCCATCTCTACAAACGCATAAACATATTGAACTCTTATTACTTCTTTATAGTGGTAGGTGGCGCGACGATCTATTTCTTGACCCGGTCTATTTAAATTGCGCTTTAACGAATATATTAACGCTGTTATGTTTTTATCAATAAAAATAAAGATAGCTTGTAATATTTCAAGTTTTAAAGTAAATTTAATACATCATTATCTCTATAAAAAAATATGTTTAAAGACCCCATTTTAACATTAAAAATAATAATTTTCAATTCCTGATCATACGTGCAGATGGCAGCACGATCGAGCGTTTGCAAGTTGGTAAGGAAGAGATCTAAATTGTGGCGTCTATTGAAAACTCGCCGATCAATAAATATAAGCAGCTTTCTGTAATTTAGGTAAGATTATTTATTAATTTTTGAGAAAACCTACATCTTAATTTCTTTTTATTCGGATTTAAATAGTTTAAAGATCCCGTCGCCATTTTTAAAAGTGCAGTAAATTACCATGAGTTTTTGTTTCAATTAGGTACCTACCTACCTTATATTAGGAGTTAATTTATTAATATCAAATTTTAACAGAAAATGCGCTTTTACCTGTTTGATACGATTACTATTTAGGTAGTAGAGAAAATACATTTTTTAACAGGACTTTGCTTTTAAATTTTAACCCCATATCTTATTATGGGATTTTTTGTAAATATTTATAATAGGGGTGCCAAAAAACGATACTATGTAATATAACATTTCTTAGATTATGCCTAAATAAAAATTTACTAAAAATCCCAACTCTTAATTTCAATTTTAAGAAGAGTTTTAAAACTTTCCATAGGAATAACACAGTAAAATGTTTTTCAATTTTTTTCTTTCTGCATTTTATGTAGCCATTTGTTTTCATATAAATGATCATTATCTTTAAGGAGCATTAAATTATCTACAAAAAAATCCATTAAATGAAATCGAGGTACAAAATGTAATTTTACGTAATATTACGTACCTAAATGTAAAATTTAAAATGGACTCTTTGTTTCTGGTTCAACTATTAATAATAGTATATTATGTATCAAGTTATGTATCAAGTTTGATAAACACCATTTTATACACGAATTTAATTTAGGCACGAGCGAGCTTGCGAGCGAGTGCTAAAATTAATGAGTGTATAGAAAAGTTTATAAACGAGGTGCATACTATACTTTTTCTACGACAAATACTTATTATTATCTTATAATGATTTAAATCAAAAATTTGTATAGAGCGCCATCTATGAAACAATAGGGGAATCTGTGTGTCACCGTCAATTGACAAATTTTTTCATTTTATAAACACAGATTATAAATCGAAATGTATTTCTTGAAAATTGACAGTTTTTCACAGTGAAAGTAAAGAAAATGTTTTATGAGGACTTTACAGTGGAGTCCGTGCCCGAATTTGAGTTTACTGCCGGCGAAATTAAAAGGCCCTGGAGTACAATGTTCATATAAACTTTTCAAATATTTGCGTTGAGAAACTATTTAATATTTTTGTATTGAAATAATAAAATAATTTTTACATTTAGTATTATTTTACAAGAAAGGCACTTTTTTTAACGATTGTATGGCATTTGACAACTGTCAACTAACTTCAGCCCGTGACTAAAAACCTGTTGCTAACTTCAGCCCCTGACTAAAGCGCCATAAAGCCACAACTTGTCAATGTGTATTTAAAAGGTCACTTAGTGTCATGGAAACAAGTACGATAAAGGGCGTTTTAAAGGCAGAAGTAGAAAAAATATTTAATTCAAACATACAAATGATATATTTTAGAAATTAGAATAGGTACAAAACTTTCTAAATATTCAAAAATATACAAGGTGTTCTTTTTTAAACCATGCAAGCTGAATTTTTTAATTTTTCAATATCTCTTTATTCCATTTGTACAAAAATTCGTCAAAAACTCTTAAATGACCTGTGAGGTATGACATTTTTAGAATGGTAAATTATATTTATTGCCACTATAACCTGGAGCAGGGTGTGTAGTAATATACATTATTTATAAACTTAAAATTTGAAACGGCAAGCCCTCTCAAGAAACCTTTTCATGTGGTAAAATTCAAAGGTAAGTACTTAAGAATTCTGGTTGAGTTATTGACATGATAGTTTGTTAATAAATCTACAAAATGTTTGCTATAATTACCTACACCCAAGTAGCAAAATAGGTTTTTTTAAAGGGATACAAGGGCTCCATAAAATACTCTTAAGGGTAATTTGCATCGCCTAGTTAAAACCTATTTGCTTTAACAGCAGCTATACAGCTTCGATAAAACCATTATAGGGCTAAAAAGGAGAATCCTATCGCTGTCCTTAGGAGCAATTTGTGTGTCAGCCACAAAGCAACTTTGCTTTATTGTATTTCTCCTAAGGCACACCTTACAGCAGCCACAAAACCTACCTCACAGCTGTCATAAAACCTGCTATAGGTTTTAAGGAGGTAGTGTGCTTTTGTCGTAAATACATTTTAGCTGACAATTTGCACTTATTGATATGCTTTTTTCTTTATTGTTGCACTTTGTAAATTCCATATTGCTTTAATCAAATACTTGTTTGGTATATTGTTGCCTTATGAATCAAAAGCATAGGCCATTATTGATTTTAAAAACTTATTAAGAAAATTATTATCTTTTGTCAACCAATAACTTTCGGATGCAAAAATCATAAACAAATACCACTTTACTGATACAAGTTGATTGCCGAGGCACAAAACGTATGATGCCCACTGAAATAGGCTTAATTTAAACAATTTTAAAGGCTTTGGCTAAATTACTTACACGATCTACCTACATTCCGTTTTTTAAGCCATCTCTTATCGAAAAAAAATTCTCTAGCATTAACATGCTCGTAAAAACCAAATTTTTTGAAATTTTCTGAAAAATATCTATCTATAAACAACTGCTAAAAAGTTTAATTGCTTTAAAAAGTGTTTACAACTATTTGTTAAAACTATTAAGCCCTACAGTCATATATGACTGCATTTTTCAAGGCAATCATAAAACCAATTGGAATTTTGTGCGAGCATTCTAAAACAACTTTGCAGTATTTTCATCAAAAGTATCGCCATCAGGGCTATAATGCTTTGTCAGATGATAACACCTAAAATTGTCTTAATTTCTGTGATAGAATGATGCGGATTTAGCTCTTGGTTGGAACAGGACGTTGAAGGAATACAATGAGTATTATCAACCGGATGTTTTGCCAACAACACAGACGAACAACTTTTAACAGCTCTTACAGGAGCCAACTTTTTTTTTTATAAAAATTTTCACTTTTTTTTAACTTTTAACCACCGCTCTAAAAAACTCCTCGTGTATGGCGGCGACATGTTGACAAGAGTTATTTTCTTCGCTATTATCAAGACGAAAACGTTTTAAGAAAGAAATAATAGCAAGAAAATGGTTTACACTCATGCAAATTTGTAAATTGGAAAGCAAATTGGTTATATTAAAGACGTATTGCTGCTCTACTAGGAACAATCATAAAACCTTTTTACTGTTTGGTTCTGTAACATTCTTACATAGAGGAAAAGTGGTCCTAAGACCAAATGCTCCTATGAGTCGGCTTTAAGAGATGCGTTAAAGCCAACTTTCCGAGCACCATTTAAAACAATAGGCATCTGATAAACCTTCATAAAGCTTATTGGACTATAGGCGTTTCTTAGGGGCAAGTTGCCCTAAAAAGGCATTATTAGTTAACAGTAATAAATCAATTTTAAGATCAAACGGTTAAAATTGCAAAAAGGCTTTAATACTATACTTTAAACTTTAAAGTTTAAAGTCGCTCATAAAGCCTAATCATACAGCTTTATTATCTCAAGACCAACTAGCACAAAGTTGAGCTGCAATAAAATAAAAAGCATGTTTTCATGCATTTATAAAGCTTGCATAAAACAGTAAAGCATTATCGGTGGCAACCCTTTACTACTACTATTTAGTTAACTGGATTAACATATAATCTGGTTAATGTTTGTTTAAAATTGACAAATATTTGTTTACCGTGTAAGAATGCCGATGGAAAAATTAGTATCGCAAAAATAGCGACATTATTTTATACGAGCGCGGTGGGCGTATCAATGCGAACGTTTTGACGGCGCACAGTGTTTCAATTCTCGAAATTTTCGGCAAAATATCAAGGAGTAGTCGGATTCTCCTAAAAATCCGTATATAGATGTTTTTGGGGTCGCTGATAACGAATCTGGAATCAGAATTCAAAATGGTAGACCTCAAATAGCGGACATTTTTATCAAATCTTGTCGAAATTAATTAAAAATCCCTAAGAGGTTCTTTTTAAAATGTAATAAAACATATTTTTATAAAATTGCTTAATTTATTTTAATTACATTTATATGATATTATTTAATACCTACATATATATTAAACAATCTCCGTCACTGGATTCGCTCGTTGTATCATTAGCAGAGCATGGGAAACCATCAGAAGATAGCAACAGTTTTATTGCTTCGCGGGACAAAGATTTGCTCTTTTTCGGAGAAATTTTTCTGAAGCTAGAAATATACGGATCGGAAGATGCCATAAGCCAATGGAAAACATCTTCCATCGTTTTCTCCCGAGAAACTTATAAATAAAATAATAATAAATATAACAGATTTTATACTAAGTATTTTAAATTTGTATTATTTTTTTTACTTAATATTTTAGGAACGATTTCATAATTCGCTAAAAAAATTGTCAACACAAATAACCACAATTCAAATTTGACATTAACACACTACAATGCGCATGCGGAGTTGTTTTAACGCACCTACAAGAGGGGGGTTAAATATGTAAAATCGGTGTTAAATATCTTAGTAGTCACGCATTTACGCAAGTGAAAGTCTAGACACCGCTGTTGTAATAAACGTTTTGAGTTAAATCCGAGTGAATCGAGTAAAGGTCATGAACGCAACCCAGAAATAAAAAATCTTATATTTTGTAAAGCAAAAACACAGATACGCGCTCGACATTGGCTTAAAATCGCGAGGTTTTTTACTACAACCGTGCCTGAGTGCCCAAGAACATGTAGTTTTAAAGAGCCGGGGGCAAGTTGGGGCAGCTAATTTATTGATGGCTTGATAGACAAAACTTTAAGCTATTCAATTTTTGTAGCTCCATTGTTCTAAAAGCTCGATTCAAAGTTTGCGATTTTAACAGACCGATCTTGTCGGTTACAATAACCCGTTGTACAAGCAAAATCTACGAAAAACTTTTAAACAATAAAAAATTTTCCACAGCGATCGCGTGTAAAGTACCTTCAACTGAAAGCGTCAAGTTTAAACTGATGTACAAGACAAAATATAAGTATTTTATATATATTTTTTTCAATACAGGATGGAGACAGGTATTAACTACCCATCTAACTCAAAATTTTCCTGAAAAGAAATGTCAACTTTCGAGGTTTTGCCGACATTTTCGAGAATTGAAACACTGTGCGGCGCACAGACAGGTATTTTGACCTAAAACGTTGCCAAAAATATTTGTGAACTTTTTCTGTATCAAAAGGGCAGCAAATGACTAAAAAACATATTTCCAAAGGTATACAAGTGATAGTAGGTATTTTTACTAGAAATAAAAAAATATATGTAGGATTTCAAAAATTTATTTATAAAAAAAAAATAGTAGCTTACTTGCAAGAAAAACAATAAAAATATTAAAATTAAACATATATTAAATATATATGGGTGATTATACAAAAAATTGACAACTTGATGTTGTCAAAAAACACCCGCCTTCCGCTGTCCCTAAGTTTGAATTCCAATAACTTTGTTAAAAATTATCGGATCTTATTGATTTAAAAACCAAGTGAAAGCCTAACAAGCCCTTAGTAAACTCTTTCAGAAAATTTTTGTTTAGTTATTTCAGAATATTTTTTTTTAATTTTGAAACTTGTGAAACACACATTTTC
The DNA here is from genome assembly GCA_921294245.1 of Brassicogethes aeneus. Lineage (NCBI taxonomy): Eukaryota > Metazoa > Arthropoda > Insecta > Coleoptera > Nitidulidae > Brassicogethes > Brassicogethes aeneus. The sequence goes on from OV121137.1 coordinate 54,501,437, forward strand.
GCATGTCCCATTAGCGTTTTATAAAACTTACATACATGTTTTTTTTTTAAATATTGAATAACCAGAACTTTGTGTTGCTTTATAGCAATCCATAACATCCTTACTTAATACAGTAAACAATTTATATATAAAATAATTAAATTTAATCTACTTTTTTTAAATTTGACTCATGTCACATACATTTTTTCCGTTGCGTTACGTCCGTCGCGTTACCAATAGAATATTAAAAAAACATATATATGGCAACTATTTTGGTACTCACGTGATCAACAAATGATGTTCGGACGTACACATCACCCAGCTGAGTTTATTTATTCAATCAGGAAGAAGATATCGGTTGAAACAGGTGCGGGTAACGCGAATGTAATAATTGTTTGTCCGCTAAGTTACTCAAAAAAATAATAAAAATAAGGTAAGAAAAAATACTATTTTTGATGTTTATGTTTATTTTAGGGCACTAAAGCTCATTGAGAGTAATTAATGACTATAATGTCTTATTATTATTTTTTAAATATGGTTTTACAAAACTTTGTCCACTGCGTTACCGAGTCCACTATGTTACCTTATTGTAACGCAATAGAATTTTTCGACAACAAAGTGGATATTTACCGTCGCTTTTATTAAAAATAGTTTATGATTAACCAATTTAAAATTATTTGTAATTACAACTCATGATATAGATTACATCCAAGGGAATATTCCACGCAATATAAAACTACTAAAAGGGACCTTCACCAGCTTATAGTCAAAGAAAAATGGTGTCTACAATTTAGAAATCTAAGTTGTTATTCTGCAAGTGAGCACCACTACAAGGGATTTTGTTTATGCATTACTCTAAGTTATCTGATTAAGTCCTTTGTGTACCCCTGTCCGTTGTGATACCAATGTCTATTTCGATACTTTTTTTAGTTTTTGTTAAAAAAATACTTAAAATGATTTTTATACACTATCACTTGGTAATGGGTGTTTATAAATTAGAGTTTAATTCACTAATACAGTGACTAAAAGAAAATATTAATGGTATTGTTTTTTTTAACAAAGAATCGGAATGGTTTCTTTTAAAAAGTAACTTAACGAACATACATATTTAAAAAAAAGCATACAATTTTTAATAAAAAATAAAATAAAAAATTGGAGTCAAAAGTTTGTGATTTCAAATTATTTTTATAACAACTTTTTTTATTGAATTAAATTTTGGATTTTAAATTGGTAACACAGTGGAGATATATAAAGCTAGCTATACACATTTTCCTGAAAAAAACGTAAAAAAAAATCCAACCAAAAGTCAATTCAAGCAAAAAAAATTTGATCTTCATTTTCCTGAAAGCGGGTGTTTCTTGAAAATTACCCATTAACTTATTTATTAAGTCGCAAGTAATAAAAAAAAATTTAAATTTTGAAAAAATATTGTCATTTTTGTAAAAACTTACCCAAGAAACCACACTACACAAAGTTTGGCTTAAATCGGACAATTTTCAAATTTTGGCCATTTTTTTCGGAATATTGGCCACTGTGCGGCAGGTCCGCGCCAGCGCTGAAAACCAGACGCGAGTCTCGGTAAAATTTCCGACGGGTTTTCCTAGTTTTCCTCGGTGCATCAACAAAAACGCGCGTTTCCCAGTGCATGTGACTTCTCTATACTTCTTTTTCAACCCCTTTTTATGACGCTAAAGTTTGTTGTGTTCTGTACCTAGATGACAGCCACTCTCAAGGTAATAAATAACTTTTTACGAGCATTACTGTCACTTTTCGCACTTTGCGCGATTTGCGGTCCCCCGAGAAAAGTTTTCAAAACTTTCGAAAACGCGCTAAATGTCATTTTAATAATGCGGTATTAACGGATAATCCTACTCCTACTATTTAAAACGAAATCTAAAAAAACAAGTGGCTATTGATTTGTGAACCATTGCTTTGTCCCCAACATATAAATTTATTATTAATTTAATCCTTTAAAAAAACTTAATCGATAATCATAATTGTTGTCTAAGTATAGCACTAATATGGATATCGATTTATTCGCCTCTTGTTGTTATATAACGAAATTATTATAGTGCGTTGACAAATTAACATTTTATGGGTCACTAAATTGCGGGGATGATGTTGACACCCTGATATCATTGCGACAAATTGGTTTTACTTAATTCCGTAGCATACCAGCCGAAAGTTGTCTATTTCTGTTTTGGGACACCTCCAAAAACCTTTTATACGAGATATTTACTATCGTGTTTTTATATAAAAATATACTTACCTGCTTACTTCATTTTCAAAATTCTTGTACAATTAAAGAAGAAAAAGTAAAAACAAAAACTACAAATTTACTAACTTATTTAAAAATGCTTCATTATTTTGAAATTATATTTTTTGCTTGTTAATAATCCTTTTAAGGTTTTATTTACACTAGGATTTGTATTAAAAAAGAACATAAATTTCGAAATCGAAAGTAAACTAAATGTTATTTTGAAATTTAAGAACTGGTGTCAATTAAATAATCTAATATTAAATCTAGATAAAACCATATTTAAAAAAAAAATTAATATTATTAGCAATAAAAGCAATATTTTATCAAGTAATATGACATATTATGTTATATACAAAATTAAATTTTGAAAATTTACCAAAGAAATACGCACAAATAATATGAAATATTTTTGACAGTTCTGACACTTCTTCACCAAACATGAAAGCCATCTAAATTTTAAATTATAAATAAAACTAACAATATCGCTAATAAACGGGCATTAAAAAAATTAATATATCTTTTAAAGAAATTAAAATAACAAAACAAGACTTACTGGACTGAAAAGATGAAGGTGGGGACTACATTTCCTGAAAGTTTCAGATTTTTATTTTTTCCTCAACATAATGATTTCTGAGGGCAAAATTGGCTAATTTTGAAAATTATCAAAATTCAATAATTTTTTAATGAAGAAAATGATAGTATAGAAACTTAAAATAATAGTTACGTTTTATATTGTATAAGTACTTGATACCTAAAAAAAGCAACTTTCTAGATTAAGCAGAATAGGCACAGGAGCCAGACAAAAATCACAAAAATTGGCAAATTATCATTCATGAATCTTTAGTGGTTTACCATTCTTTTATGAGATTAACTAATTGGATAATAATAATTTATATTGAAAACACGCTTACTGAACAGTAAAACAAAATTAAAATCATTTCAATATTTGTCGAGAGAGTAAGAAATTGACACAATTTCAGATTTCTAAAGGGTGCCGATTAAAAGTAAAGAATCCAAAAATTAAAACGGCAACGGATTTTCATATTTAATACCTAAAAGATCATCCTCAATTTTTTTTATGAAAATAAAAAATCAAGCAGCGCACCCCATTTGGTGTTTTTATTTGGAATGACTCTAAGGTGTTTAAATAGCATTAAGTAGTGAATATTATTGCAAGTGGGACAGCTACTTTTCTGTACGGTTGGGAAAAGTTTAATTTTGTTGATAGGGTTAAGTTTAAAATTTTACAATTTTGCTAATTCCTAAAAACACTTAAACCAATTGATTTCGCTTAGTAAAGTTCCAAATGGCGTTAAACTCAGTTTTTATAAAATATTAAAGTTAAAGGACAGCAAAAGTAAAAGAAATTTGAAAATAGCCCATATGTAGAAAGACTTAAAAAAACGAGTTTTATCAAAATTATATAATATGTGAATATAATTTTTTTAAATAGACAATTATTTATTGCCCGCGACATTTCTGGCAGTCTGTCAATAAAATTGCTTTTCTAAAGCTTGTAAACTAACAAATTTAAACCATTCATAACAAATGTATAGTTTATACAGGGTGTTTTCACTCAAAATGGACAACAAATAAATGTTTTTCATTTGAGCTTCATTATCGACATATACATAAACTTATACATATATAAAATACTTTAATTTTCGAAATAACGGACATACATATGTATGTGTGTCCGTTATTTCGAAAATTAAAGTTTTCAGTTTAATATCTACAATTTTTGTGCTAACAACATTTTTAACAAAAATTTAACATACATAGTTATTGGATACATAAAGAATATTATTTATTTAAAATTTATATATGCTGTTTTTTAAAGATTTTAGTTTTTTTCTTATAAAAATATAAAACGGATAGTTTGTTTGTTTAAACTTTATTTACGTTTACTTAAAAATAAGAATATTTGAATTTTTAATAATAGTTTTATAAAAACATGCAAAATCTATAGTAATTTGACATTTTATATAGTATTTGAACACATGGACCATAGTTATTGGACACAACTTTTATATAAACATAACAACTTTACATCAAATAACATAAATTGTTAAATATTTTTTAAAGATAAATTGCTGTTTTAGGTAATTTTATTTCGTTTTTCTATATATCATGAAATATATGAATTATATGCATATAATTCATATATTTCTTTCTCGGATTCCTCATCCCTTTTCTGGATTCTAAGTAACTACTAATTCCTTGGTCTAACTTCCGAAATAGTTTGTTGCAAATATAATTAAGTGTGGTATCTCTAGTGTGTGAAGCATTTATAATGTTTAGCTCGAAACAGGATGATTTATATATATCTAATATTTTTTCGGGTGGTATGTTAAAAGTATTTTCCGAATTTATTTTGTTGCCATTAGTTTTTTATGTTCTCTATCATGCACTGTATTTAAATCACTGTTATTCTGCAAGATGTTCTGTGAAGAATAAATCACCATATTACTTACTCTCTAGAAATAAATTAGTCAAAAATATCATAATAATAATATTCTCGTCAACAGCAATTTGTATCCAGGACATTTAGCAGTCAATTCGTATGAAATATTATTCGCTGAATCCAAATATTTCGTCAAAAGTTATAAAAGTATAACAGTTTTTGAAATATAATCAATTTTACATATAATATATCTCAAAAACAGCTTAACTTTTATAATTTTTGATGGTCTTTTCGGATTCAGGGGATAATTTTACATAAGAATTTGCTGGTAAATGTCCGGGATATAAATAGAGTATGATATTGGACATATGTCCAATAATTGAAATTTACATTTAATAGAATTGACTATATCTTAAAAATTGCTTAACTTTTATAGTTTTTGGATTCAGGGGACAATTTTACATAGGAATTGGCTGGTAAATGTCTGGGATACAAATACAGTATGATATTGGACATATATGTCCAATAATAGAAATTTACAGTTTTTACCAACCAGTCATTGGACACCGGCCATTTTACTGTTTGTTTTCAGAATTAAAATTAAAACGCATTAAAGTGACAATGGTTAAACCATGAGGAACACATTTATACCACTCACTGATCTGTAAACTTTTTAGAAATATTTTTTATGGTAATTTAAACACAGCCCTGCTCTTAACAAAAAAACAAAAATCTTACCACCAAAGTAACGTGCGAACTTTTTTGTCCTATAATGGACCCAAAATAAAGTAGTTCTATATTATTACCGACTGAGATAGTTATAATAGTGTACAGCGTCATCTAATGATTTGACCATTTAACTATTTATGTTTTTACTATATGTACACAAAATAAAACTTATCGACCCGGCGCGCCGGCGCCTTTATTTCATCGTTTGTTGTTCAGTTAATGTTAAAAAAAATTTGGCCTGTTTTGTTTCACATTGCGTGCGAATATTATTTTTCATGAACCTATTTTTATAAATTGCACCTGTAGTGTTGAAGTGAAGCAAAATTATGTTAAAAAAAATATATATATATTACGTTACAAGGTTTCCAGCCTGGTATACAATTAACCATAATTACTACTTAGCTGCAGATTGGGTTTAAATATTTTAAACCTTAACTTGTATCCTATTGATTTTAAAATCAATACAGGCGATTCTTAATACACCCGAGTTAGTTAATAATAAAACAAAGTATGTTGATCTTTTCAAGTACAATTCTCGAATTCAAACCCGAAACTGCTTCCAAAATTTAAACAAACAAAACCCAATATTGCTCCTTTGTTTTAGCATGCTGACTTAAAAATAGCTTTCGTACACTATAGTGCTTGCCAAATAAACAAGAGAGTACAATGTCTGATCTTCCAATTTCTTATTAATTGTTTATTTTGGTTGCTAGCGAAATTTTGAGGGCACCTGTTAAGCCTTTGGTTTCCCAACAGATCGTTATTTTGGTCTACACGCAAGTTTACATTACTTTGTAAATTCTGCTGTCAAGTTTAAAATTAATTTCATGAAAACATGAAAACTATGAAAGTTTCCATAATATAATATATTATGATTAAAACATTATTTTGTTTTATTGCAGCTCTACTTTGTGCTAGTTGGTCTTGAGATAATGAAGCTTTATGATTATGACTTTAAAATAAAGTATTAAATCCTTTTTGCAATTATAACCGTTTGATCTTAACATTGATTAATTACTGTTAACCAATAATGTTTTTTAGGGCAACTTGCCCCTAAGAAACGCCCATAGTCCAATAAGCTTTATGAAGGTTTATCAGATGCCTATTGGTTTTAATGGTGCTCGGAAAGTTGGCTTTAATGCATCTGTTAAAGCCGACTCATATATGAGCATTTGGTCTTAGGACTACTTTTCCTCTATGTAAGAATGTTACATAAACAAAGAGTAAAAAGTTTTTATGATTGTTCCTAGTAGAGCAGCAATACGTCTTTAATATAACCAATTGCTTTCCAATTTGCAAATTTGCCTGAATGTAAACCATTTTGTTGCTATTATTTCTTTATTAAAACGTATTTGTTTTGATAATCGCGAGGAAAATAACTCTTGTCAACATGTCGCCGCCAAAAAAAGTGGAAATTTTTATAGAAAAACAAAGTTGGCTCCTGTAAGAGCCGTTAAAAATTATTCTTCTGTGTTGTTGGCAAAACATCCGGTTGAAATACTCATTGTATTCCTTCAACGTTCTGTTCCAACCAAAAGCTAAATCCGCATCATTCTATCACAGCAATTAAGACAATATCTAGGTGTTATCATCTGACAAAGCATTATAGCCCTGATGGTGATACTTTTGATGAAAATACTGTTTTAAAATGCTCGCACAAAATTCCAATTGGTTTTATGATTGCCTTCAAAAATACAATCATAGGGATTATTAGTTTTAACAAATAGTTGTAAACACTTTTCAAAGCAATTCAACTTTTTAGCAGTTGTTTGCAAGAGTACATTGTTTTATAACTGAACCCGCCACTTAAATTAGAAAATATTGCTCCGCCATGATGAAATAATTTTAATATAAAATACGAATAGATAATATTTTTCAGAAAATTTCAAAAAATTTGGTTTTTACGAGCATGGTAATGCTAGAGAATATTTTTTCGAAAAGAGATGGCTTAAAAAACGGAATGTAGATCGGGTAAGTAATTTAGCCAAAGCCTTTAAAATTGTTTAAATTAAGCCCATTTCAGTGGGCACCATACGTTTTGTGTCTCGGCAATCAACTTTTATCAGTAAAGTGGTATTTGTTTATGATTTTTGCATCCGAAAGTTATTGGTTGACAAAAAATAATAATTTTCTTATTAAGATTTTAAAATCAATAATGGCCTATGCTTGTGATTCATAAGGCAACAATATAGTATATAGTATAGAATATACCAAATAAGTATTTGATTAAAGCAAAATGGAATTTACAAAGTACAACAATAAAGTAAAAAGGTATATCAATAAGTACAAATTGTCAGCTAAAATTGCTCCTAAGGACAGCGATAGGATTCTCTGTTAAAGCAAATAGGTTTTAACTAAGCAATGCAAATTACCCTTAAGAGTAGTATTTTGGAACCCTTGTATACTGTCACTGTCAACTTTATTAAATAAATAATACCTAAATTTAGCCTTTACAGCATTTATCTATTTCAGTGATAATTTTAAAGTTAGTTATTATAATTGCTTCATAAAACATTTTATTGTCCAACTTATAATGAACAAACTTTACATAATTATGACCCAAATATTTTAAAACTAGGTTACAAAATTACTGTTTTTTGCTCCAAAAATACAGTTTATCAAGATCCACACTTTAAAACAAATCCGTAAAATCGCACAATAAATAAAGATTTTATAGGGGTGAGTCGCAAACAAATGGGTCACACTGTATACAAAAATAAAGTGTCAACTTTACAAGTTTGTTTTGGGTGTTTAGGCTTAAAAAGAAATTAAAAACGTCAGTTTCAATATTAAAATACAATGGTGGTTTGTTATGCATTTGGTTGTAAATGTTATAAAAGTCATAGTGACAAGAAAGAGACTGGAATAACCTTTGACAGGTACAGGGCCGGCTCCAGGGTACGTGCAGCCGTGCCCCTGCACGAGGCGGCAAATTTCGAAGGGCGGCAAAAATCGAAAGGTGGCAAAAAGTTATTCGTAAGTAATATCATAAGGGCATTTAATTTTTCCGAAAAAAATCGAAAAAACACGTTGGTATATATATAAAATATTACTTATAAGTAATATTTTAACAAGAAGCATGAGTGCTGGTGGCAACAAAATTCCGAGTCGAAGAGAAGGATTTTTGCACCTGCACGAATGCATTTTGTTAAAAAATATTACTTAGCATTGTGTTTTTTCAATTTTTTTCACAGGAAAAATTAGATGCCCGAATGGTATTTGACAAGACTATTTCATGAGTAAAAGTTAACAATTAAAATATAAATTGCAATTTTTGGTGACAACAGCTGTCAAGTTTTGCTGCGGGGAAACTCGAAAAAACTGCTGACAAGTGCTGTCACACAGTTTTTTCACCTAGAAACCATTTGTAATTCAAAATTGCGCGTTTGTGATTGGTGTAAATTAAGACAAGGGGAAATAGTCAATACAATACGATATAGGTTCTAAATTAGATATTTCCAATTTAATTTTAATTTAAACAGATTTTTCTTATTTTTACTACTGGTCAGTTTTATAATGTTAGATAAAATAATTATTATTAGAATATATTACTGTTTTTTTAGAATGCGATGATATTTTATTTATTTGTTATTACTTAAATAATAATTTTTTAAATTTTAAATTTTTTAAATAATAATTTTTTAAATTTTTTTGTTAATTTTATCTTCCCCTTAATGCTACAACTGGATAACTATTTAATATTATTAAATCTTCAAAACCAGACTACCTTTGGTCCCTCTTAGAAAAAAGAAATTATTGCCATAATGTAAATTTAAGAAACGCCAATCTTTATTCTATTCCATACCACAAAACTTCTAAATTTGAAAAATGCTTTGAGTACTTAGCTGCTTCTATTGCAATAGAAGCATGCTAATAAACATATGCATTTATTTAAACCTGACCTTACAGTTAACACCTTTAAAAGTAAGTTTAAGAGTTATATATTAAATCTCAGATGTACCTGAATTCAGAATTTTTAAACTATTATAATATAAGAATATTATTCTTTGTATGTATTTATGTTATTATTTGGTTTAAGCGGTAGACCAGCTATGCTGAGCTTACACCCTTTGTGTTTGTACTATTTTTGTATATTTTGCATGTACGTGTATATATATATATATATGTATATGTAATGTATTATGTATCTTACACAATAAAGTCTATTATTATTATTATTATTATTATTATTATTATTATTAACTTGAAATTTTACGAATCCAGTTCTACTAAATACTTACATACCAATTTTAGAATATTTTATTTACAAATGTGTGTTTTCAGATATCCAATTGTAGCATCTAGGGGACGATATTATTTAAGTAGTTTTTTTTTAGAAATTGTACCTAATTAATGGGCACTAAAAAGTAGGTAACTATGAGGGGCGGCAAAAATATTTTTGCACGGGGTACCAAAGTGTCTGGAGCCGGGCCTGGACAGGTACTATTTCCATATACGCTAAAGAAGAATTTAAAAAATAGAAAATAAATAGGTAGTTTTTTCACAAAAGAGGAAGGCAGAAGTCTTACTCGACAAATTTTGTTCAATTGCACAGCTAAATCGCGCACGTTATTTGTGTTTTTCGTTGCAAGGAAAAAACTAAAAAACTGGTTTAGTACTCGATTTCGATTGATTATTCTTTATATCATTGATTAAGAAACTCAACGCTTAAATGCTTATAGGAAAAAACTAAAAAACTGGTTTAGTACTCGATTTCGATTGATTATTCTTTATATCATTGATTAAGAAACTCAACGCTTAAATGCTTATATGTATAGTTACGTTAGTGTGTGTATTTTATCTAAGAGATCATGGTGAATTATTGTGTTTTTAATTGTAAATAAAATTCAAGAACTTAATCGTTGCATTTTCATGTTTTGCCAAAGGATCCAATTCGGTAAGTACATTTGTTGGTGCAGAATTAAGTAATTATAACTTTACCTAATTTAATTTATATTTAAGTTTGGACATTTATAAGAAATTAGTATAAAATAATTTTTGTACAAACATAACCTTAAAATCAACCATTTTTATGTTTGAGTTCTCTAAAAAACGCCGACAACTGCATTTTAAACAACAAAATATACCTACGAATTCATGGCAACATAATATTATTTATAATACATAACATAATGTTATTTTACCGTTGAGGGTAGACTTTCTTAATTAACGCTTAATGCTAAATGCTGTTTAAATTAAGACGTCTTATTTGTTTGGCGATTATTACTGAATTGAAATGTTTACACTTTTTACGTTAATCACTACTAAAATGTGTATTTATTTATTTATTCAGATTAACACTGTTTATTGGAAAACCGGTAAAAACTCAACCCAGGATTTCCTCTCGAAATACACCCAACAACACAACAAATCGAGCCACGGTTTTTTTACGATATTTTTTAAAAATTTTCGGCTTTATTCTAATTTGTAACATAAGCGTTTGACAGCTGATTATTAAAAGTTGTACTTTTGTTACTATGATGTTGACTTTAGCCCGTGACTAAAATGCCATTAAGTCACAGTTTATCAATGGGGGAGTGGATAAAATAGATAAAAGTGCGTTAGCGACAATGAGTCTAACATAGGTGGAAGTATTATGCAGTTGCGGTAATTTATGTTGTTTTAAATTTCTGCAGTCGCGTGCTAGGCTAACTTGATCTTGCCGTCTTTGTACCCTTGCGAACTATTGGAGTAGGCCGCGTTTTCCTGCAGTTATATTTAAATTCCGGTCAAGGTTGTGCCGCCACAATTGTGCTGTTAACAGCAGGACAGATTTCGACGAACGAACCCGATCACTGTGACCGTCACAGTGTGACGGCTGTCGCGACTAAACGTGAACTTCGTCTGTAAATAGGTACACTCAGAATTTTTTTTAATAAATATAACAAAAAAAGTAGTTTGTCTCAATAAAGTAGAGATCCCTATTTGTCCAACAAGGGGGTAGTTAAATGTTTTCTGACCTATACTTTTTATGGTTTTATTCAAGGCGTTTTGTAATTTTAAACATTTCTGTGAAATCGGAATTTCAATTGAGTTTACCGTTTTCGAGATATTTACAAAAAATATAAATTTTTATGACGTCACAAACCTCTCCATGTGACCAACATTCTAAGATTTCTATTGGTTGAAAATTACCCTGTTGTCAAGTTGTCTTGTTAATGATTTCATTCGGTTATGTCAGAAAATACCCGAAGAGGTTATGTACAAATACTGTCACTGTCAGTTGAGTGAAAGATGGTCACCAAATTCATCAAGTACCTATCTTCCTTATTACGAGGTATCATATTACTGTTTGATATTTTAGAGTCCAAGATATATCCAAAAGAATATAAAGAACTAGGCATTATACTAATGAAATGCATTTACGACAAAATATGATTATAATTATAGGTACTTACTTTATTTGTTTAAAAGCTCCAATGTTCAATGTAACCAACCATTCCACAAGATTCTTCTGCTTTGGAGTCCGTTATTAATAAATCACTTATCTAATATCAATTACAAATAACATAACAATAACATTGATTTTCAATAATCTAAATTTAAAAAAAACATAACCCGAAAAAAAGAAACGTCAAAAAATCCATTCTTCTTCTTCTTCTCAACTAAAATTATAGATAAAGTGGTTTTAAAAATAAAATATTATAACGTGGCGCCATCTATCGTAAGAATCTTAAACTAAACACACTGACAACCATAGAAAAAGCTGGCAACGTTGTCAATAGCCTAGTGACGTAATTAGGAGATTTTTTTTTGTAAATATCTCGAAAACGGTAAACTCTATTGAAATTCCGATTTCACAGAAATGTTTAAAATTACAAAACGCCTTGAATAAAACCATAAAAAGTATGGGTCAGAAAAAATTTAACTACCCCATTGCTTTTGTTACGCCGAAAAGATCATTTTTATAAAAATTATATATCTACTAACGCTGCTTTTAGTAAAAGCATTTGTATTAATTATAAAGTAAATTTACGTTATGTTTATAAAAATAACACTCTTCCAGATGCAGAAGCGCATTGATAAATATAGTTACTAATATTTGTCCAAAAAAACAGTTCTATACCGTTTACAAAAACGTTTTGTAGTATTAGTGAAACCCTAATGGTATTATTCATAGAAATTTTGCAAATTTTACAAATCCCTTTTCGTTTAAAATAAAACTTTTTTATAATATTAATAAAATTTATGTAAATTTAACAACAAATTAATTGTTAATTCAATAAACTATTTTCATTGTAACAATGGTCACATTTTCAACCTACTGTTGGGTGTTGGGTAGTTTTTTTTAAATAATTGCAAGGCATTAAAAAAAATTATTTATTATAACAAAAAAATTAACTCATATTATATGATGTACAAAATAAAAACTCACTTTTTAAACCTTACATTTTTCTATTAGAAAACGTCGAAATTTTAATTTTCTTAGTGATCTTTTTGATATTTTGATCATGCTAGATTTTACCACACTTCACTCGCACAAGTGAAATCAATAAGATTATAACACAGACTGTGGATTATAAAGTTATGTTCACCAAGGAGAGCGCTGGCCCTTTCCCCCCTTTTTAAGGGAAATAACAAAAATTTGGTTACCATTGCAAAATAATAGTAAATATTAAAAAAGTCTTTTTATAGCATTAAAATATTTTTGTTATTCTTTATGTAAGCTATTAACAAATATTTTTTAACTGAAATAAAGTTAATTTGAATTACAACGATAGTAATTTAAAAAAGACAAATATGCTATAGTAAAATGAACAAATTTTACTATAATAACATTACTTTATGTAAGCGCAATTCACACACAACTATAGATTTAACAAGAACATTTTAAGTTAGACAAAGATTTAATATAAACATAAAGTATTTCTTATTGCCATGACAATATGATAACAACTATTACTTTGTTGGTTAAATAATATTATTTTATTAATCGCTTAAAAAATTAGTTTCATTATCAGTGCATGTACATTTTTCTGAGTGTATACTATTAAAAACCTAACATTCCAAAATCAAGACCATACATTTTATTATTTTTGAAAATTTTACAAAAAATATCCTTTATTTTGGCATTGACTATAAGTACCTAATTAATGAAATTAATAACACAATATTTGAAATAACAATTCAATCTGTTTTGGACATATCATTAAATTCGTTTTAATATACTTTATTTTAATTTAAGATCACTATGGTCAGGGTCGTTTTATAATATGTAATACACACGTATTATGTCAAAATGATACTTTGAATGTATGAATTATTATTCAATTATTTTATACCGGACATATACTTACATTATGTATATTTGTTTGTATATGCAATTCGGGTCCAGTCATTTAAGTAAATTTTGATTGTGAGATAATCCAGAAAAAAACTTCAGAAAACGGTCAGTATATATATATATATTTATTATATTTAATTATTTTGGCCGAAGTTATTATAATGTATACACCTCATTTTTACTGTCAAGGAATGTCTTTTGAGAAAGTATTTCCTAAAAACTTTTAAACCTATTTAAAATACTTTTACTAATATTTTTTATTATTATAATAAAAAAAATTAACATTTTATTCTCAGATCCATAATTTAAAAAAAATTCCTTATAGGGGGAACAGGGGGTAACTTTAAAATTTCCAATGGAACACCCTATTTTTTATTGCAGATTCGGATCATTCGACTAAAAATAGGTAGATTTTGTCTAAAACATTTTTTCATATTTGTAATAGATAGCGCTGTAATGAAAAAAATCAATTTTGTTCGATTTTTCTTCTGTATACGATTCTCCAATAATTTTTGAATAAAATACAATATTAAATATTTGCTAGACGAACTCTTTTTTTCGGTTGAACACTCCCGTTTGTAGTAAACTGCTTGACTGAAATGAAGTACGTGATCGAATTTTTTCCGGAAAACGCTAAGCGTAGATATTGACACATCATCAAGATTCCTGTCTGCTTCTCCATAAATCAAAATCATTTCTATTTTTTCTTCCACTGTTAAAAAATCCATTATGAATAACTGCTTAACGAAAGGAGGTCTTTTGTTTGCAAATAATTCTTCGAACTAAATTGATTAAATAATGCTAAACTATGTTTAAATAGTTTCTTTATACCTCAATAATAATTATTATTTATAACTAAATACCGTTTTTATACCTCAATTAGGATTAAATTAATTTTTTGACAAAATAATGTTTTTTTAACCTTAAATGAGGTATTTTTATTAAAAATAGTACAATAATCCTTTAAATTAAAGGATTTAATGCTGGAAGGTAAAAAGTGACCATGGTGCGCAATTGATAATTATCACCGAATGAAATAATGTATAAAACTTAAACCAAAGGAAACTTAAATATTAGTTAAAAAATCGTGGGTACTTAAAAAAATCAGATTTAATTTAATAAGATAATTATTACCAAAAAAGTGATATTTTTATAGAAAAAATATTGCAGAATTGGATACAGAAGAAATATCGAACAAAATTGATTTTTTTTTCATTACAGCGCCATCTATTACAAATATGAAAAAATGTTTTAGACAAAATCTACCTATTTTTAGACCGAATCTGCAATAAAAAATAGGAAGTTCCATTGGAAATTTTAAAGTTTCCCCCCTCGACTCATTTAATTTTTATCTTAAACATTTTTTCGTAAAATGCATACTAACTGAGATATTTCAAAGTTTCAAGTTAAATGACTCACCCTGTATATGTACTAAAATGTAAATTTGGAACACAATTAATTAATCGGCTTATTATAAGCAGCCACTAATAATATTGACCAAAGCTAATAAAATCACGGCCAACTCCAACCAATTAATTGAAGTATTAAATAACGTACCTACTTTCAAAATCATTTAACAAAATTTTTAGCTGTAGATATCGATTGTATGTATACGCGGAAACCATTAGTCTATGTAAATAATGGCTTAGGCGGGATTTTTACGTAACTCAAATACATTAGTATAAGGTTTTCAAGAAGCTGCATTCCAAATTAGAACAATGAAAAAAAATAATAGAACTCTGTTTAGATTATTCATATTATGTTTCGGCTAATTTTAAAAGGAATAATTTATTGGTTTAAAAGGTATGCTATAAATTACTTAAAGGGTTTTGAAAATAAACCTTCCTATTTAATTGATCAATAATACTTTATTATAGTATATTTAAGAACTAATGTCATAAGACGTCATTTATAAAACGAGCGACGAAGGAGCGAGTTTTGTAATGGACGAGTGCGACAAAAGGTCTTATAACAGTTCTTTATGCTATTTTATCTATTTTGCAAACATTCTATAAAAAAAAATAATTTTATACCTTAAATTTAATTTGGTCGAATTTTACTTTAGATAGTTGGTATCACAGTCATTGGTTTGACAGTTAATTTCAAAATCGATTCACCATGCCGTCCTTAATTTGCTTATTTACAATAAGCGGCTGTTAATGTTAAAGAAGAAAAAAAGGATTTTCTTTGCACAGTAAAAAATGCATGTAAAATTACAAGTGTTTTACGATGATAAACATGTTTTCTTTACATATAAATACCTACATGTAAATTTAAATTTACTTATATAAGAACGTAAAATTCCAATAATAAATGTAAATGTACAAATTTATCGGATATATACAGATAAACAATGAATTTTACGTTGTAAAAAGGAATCTAATTGGTAAAATTACTTAAAATATGTAAAAATACATAACATTTGTAAAAATACGATTCATGTGTGAAATATAACCAATCAAAGGCACTGTTTTCAATCACGTGATCACCACAAAAGGGAAACCACAACAAGTTGACGACTTGTTATACACATTACATGTGCTGCAGCTGGTTTTATTTTTATTTCGAGTTTGGGTCACTCTGGAAGTTTTTGTTAAAAGGTAGGTAAATTAATTATTTATTATTATGTTTCAGTGCATTACTTGTAATGTTAATTGTAGAACTGTAAGACGATATGAATTTCACTTGAAATATCACAGAAACGTGGCAAAAGCATTCTTAAAATGTTTACGAAAAGATTGCACAATCATCTGCAAATCTTATCCCCTTTTCAGGGTTTATATTTAAAAAAATCATATTTTTAATAGCTTATCGATTTCAGGAAAATTAAATTGTAATGAAAAAATAAATAAATATTTTAACAGCCATAGCTATTTTTTTTTAAATGTGACCTTTACTTTCCTTAAGCATTTCATTGGTGACACTGCAATTCCGCGTATACCGTTTAGGTACAAACTTGGCAAAAATGAGATTTGATATTTGCATTGTGTACCTACACCCTATGGTTTTTTTCCATTTATTTATTTTAACAAAATTGTTTAATAAATATATTTATATTATTAGTTAGTAGTACCTAAGCGGTATTGCAATATATAACTATAACTATAGTTACATATA
Source organism: Brassicogethes aeneus (assembly GCA_921294245.1). Taxonomy (NCBI): domain Eukaryota; kingdom Metazoa; phylum Arthropoda; class Insecta; order Coleoptera; family Nitidulidae; genus Brassicogethes; species Brassicogethes aeneus. The sequence goes on from OV121137.1 coordinate 54,518,210, forward strand.
TGCGTTGTAAAATCACTGACGAGTTACGAATATATAATATATTATGCGATATTACATTGTAATAACACAAACAATTTGTAAAATTTCAATTTGTAGTATACATAAAGTAAAAGTACTATGCATTTTTACAAATAATTTGTAATTTTACATTGTGATAACACATAGCCATTTGGTAAATTTACAAATTTTGAATTTACCTATACAATGTAAGATTACAACTTATTTGTAAAAAACATTTTACATGTAAAAAACACATATAAATCAATGGTCACAGAAATACATTGATAATCAATGTATTTTTACATAAACATTTTTTACTGTGTGGTGTTAAACAAAATTTATTGCCAGAAAAGTCTCGTAAGTACTAGAAAAATCATAAAAATATCACTAGTTTACAGACAAAATATTTTGTCCACCATCTATCACTATGATTTTCTTGTTTAATTTGGCTTAAACTTTTTTCATGGAAGCGTTTTTGAGATATGAATTTTCAATTGTTTTTTTTAATTTTCTGAGGTGTTTTGACGTTTTAGAGTATACTTCGAGTTCTAATTGATCGATTTTACCAAACAAGCACTTTCTCCTGTATAGTTTTGGTATCGGGTCAGTAGTTCGATACTGGCGATTTTATGAAGTTGAAAAAGTCCTTTTTTTTTACAAAAATCGAGGTCGAAAATTAACATATTTTTCTGGGAAAGATAGACATTGAAAAGATAATTCCAGTTTGAATTATTTTACGTATAGATTATACTTAAAGGGAAAAAATAAGCTGCTGTTTATAAAAATCCATGGATAAATGGCGAAGTTATGATTTTTTTAGTGGAAGACCAAAAATTCAGTTTTTCGAGAATTTGTACGTTTTTTTTTCATTTTATTGAATTATATAAATTTGATTTTTTTGTTAAACATTAAATATTAAAATTAAATTATATAGAGAATATTAAACAATAAATATTGAACATTGAAGAAATCGAAAGTTTTATTTTGTTGTAAGTTGTAGGTTTAAAAAAATTCTGGCTCCTTCTTTGTTTTTTGTTGCTTTTGTATTCCGTTTCTCGTATGAGGGACCTTTTTTCAATCGATGTAACTATTTGAAAACCAATAATGCCAAAATGTGTTTTAAAAGATTTTCTTTTATATGCACCTAACTTGTTTTCAGCTTTTTTACCTTTTTTGGAGGTTTTTGCTTTAAACTACCTTTTTTTATTACTTTTGTTACCTATTTTTTTTAACTTGTTTTCACCTTTTCTACCTTTTTTGAAGGTTTTTGCTTTAAACTACCTTTTTATACTTTTGTTACATATTTTTTAATTTGTCAGTTTATTTTCACCTATTTGTTACCTATTATTACGTATTTTTACTTATTTTATTTTTTTGTGTTCTTTTTAAATTTTGCGCCAATATTTTATCCAGGGCGTGCAACTCAACGGTATAAAATTTTTTCTTATGGTCACAGACTGTAACAGTAACTTTCTTTACAGTTACCTTCTTTGTAGTGAGCTTATGTTCTGTCATAGAAATATTTTATTGTGGGTATGTTCTGTGTTTGGGTATGCGGCTAAACAAAATTATAAACGAAACGTGAACTTTTAATGTTTTTTTTTTACCTAAAATACTGTTTTTTAACCTAAAATGCTTTTTTTAGTACCTTTTAAGTTACCTATTTTTCAGTTTTTAGTACCTAAATATCCCATCTTTAGTAATCACCCATCATGGCTGCATCCCAGAAGCCGTGATACCGCCGCTCCATAGCCTTCATTTGCTGGTGAAAACGTTCTCCGTGCTCATCACTTACGTCGCCCAGATTGTGCGGGTTATTTACGCACTCGAACTCTCTACTTCTTTTACCCATTTTACACTTTTTATTAACTAAATAAAAAATATCAGTAAAATGTCACTATGCCAACACGAGAAAGAAAAGAATTCACGTTTGCGGAGTCATGTCAAATTTAAATTTTGAATAATGTTTTCGGTGAAAAAAGTACGTAAAAAATCAAAAAATTCCAAACATGCACTTTATTCATAACTTCGCCATTTTCCCATATATTTTTATTAACATTAACTTGTTTTTTTGTAAAAATGTCAGCTTCACGAAATACATGGGAAAATTATAATGGGATATGGTGGGCAGAATTTTTATTTCGATTTTGTAAACTAGTGTATGCAATATGCAAAATATTATTTTACTAGTATGCTGTTTAAGTAGCAACCTATAAAATCAAAATTTTGGGTGGGGTAAATTACCTCATTACACCACCGAAAGCGGTGTTACAATGAAGCCATTATGAACGCAAAATAGATAAATAAAATTATTCGCTTATAGGACCAATTTTGCGGAATTAAATGCATTTCCAGTAAAACTGCACTAAACGTGTTTAAACATTAAACCACACTCACAGCTCAGATAAATTAATGAAAATGCCTGTCGCCGCAATAAATACCTCGTAAAGCTCTTGAAAAGCGATCAGGTTTTAATGCGAAAACTTTAATTCCTGCTCGATAATAATTATAACTCAGTCAGTAAACAAGGTGGAAATATTTTATGATACTTAACCGGCTCAACCAGCCAAGTCTCATTGATTCGCTCTATTAGAATCTGGTGCCAAAAATCCTGGCGACAAACTGACTGGAACTCGGTAAGCGAAATGAATGGTTTGAAGTTTTAAGGGGTTTATTTTATTGACATTGTGATTCCTACAATACGCTCTACGGTGGTCAAAACTAAAGTATAGGACGAACGAAAATGCCAACCAAAACTGATTATCTGATTATAGACAAAAATATATTTATCAAAATCCCAGCTGATCCTTTATTAAAGTTTTGCATATTTATTAGTATTTTAAAATTGTTTATGCCATTTCGATAAAATGCTCTAGTACCATTATCAAATGTTTTTAAAAATTTGGTAGATACATGACTGAAATATAGATAAATTACAATATAAATACAAAATAATGTAAAATACAGTTTGCAATATCTTATTTATTGTTTTAAGGTACCTAATACAAAACTAATAAATAACTAAAGATTCTTTGAAGCAAAATCGATTACTGCTTGCCTTAAATTTTCAGTAAAACTTTTTCTTGGGTTTTACACGGAATTGTTTTTAACATGGAAACAGTATTTTTAAATTCTTCAGTCTCTGTACAAACATGCTTCTTACATCTAGCGATATCCCCTAGAAAGGAAGAGCATATCAAAACTTTAGTTCGTTCGTCCGTCCTCTTTCCTTAATAATTTTTTATGTCCTTTATATCTTGCCATTTTGCAGATAAAGCACATACATTCTTGGCTGCCGCGAAATTCTCTAGCAATTTCTAAATTTTGAAAATTTGGCAATTGTGGCTATGCAAAAATACCGATTTTACCATATTGAAGTAGGTAATTTTGAATCACTTAAGTTAAAGTGTTCGTTTGAAAAAGTCTGCAGTAATTTTTATATTTTCTCAGAAACCCTAAACTCTGAATTTTTCGATTACCAAAAATAATTTTGTCTCCACAGCCAGCACATACCTTCTTTCGATTTTCTTTCTTTTCTTTTTTTAACTTTATAAAGTATACATTAAATAAACAACTAAAGCAAAATGTCACTTGCGTTATAACGTATAGCAATTTTTTTCATAACCACCTTAATTATTGTTTTACAAAATTTGCAAGTTGTAATTATTTCATAGACAAACTTCCAGTATTTTTTGTTATAAAAAATATTTAAGATATAAATCTTCGTTTTTTTTGTTATGTTTTGTTTTGAGTGGTAAAAAATAATAGGTTACTCAATAAATTAATACTGGGGAGTAAAGTAATTTAAATGATACAAAGTTTATTATTTTGCTTAATTTTATTAAAATTGTACAGGTAGTTTTAGTACAATAATTGCAAAATAATATATAGAAATAGAAAAACAAAAAAGTTTGCAAAACTTTAAAATAGGATCAGCTGGGATTTTGATAAATACATGTTAGTGTTACCAAAAGGGTCTATAATCAAAATATGCTATCAGCTTTGGTTGGCATTTTTGTTCGTCCTATACTTAACACGTTCATGGACAGGACTGCAAATGCCGTCGGGCCAAATATGACACGACGGCTATAGCAGTCGCAATTTTCTAGCTGATTTATGACAAGCCTGTGTAAGTGACGCAGCAGGTCCCGCCAAAAATTTGTCTGTGTCCATCAACGTGTTAAGTTTTGACAACCGTGGGTATAGAAGTATCGGGTTTCCGCAACGCGCGCGCCATCTGGTGGACTTCAAAAGCATTGCGTGAATTTAAGAATTGTCAACAATACATTTAAAGCATACGAACTGTACATCATTTTTAAATAAATAGGTAGTTTTTCCACAAAAGAGAGGAAGGCAGAAGTCTTACTCGACAAATTTTGTTTAATTGCACAGCTAAATCGCGCACGTTATTTGTGTTTTACGTTGCAAGGAAAAAACTAAAAAACTGGTTTAGTACTCGATTTCGATTGATTATTCTTTATATCATTGAATAAGAAACTCAACGCTTAAATGCTTATATAGTTACGTTAGTGTGTGTATTTTATCTAAGGGATCATGGTGAATTATTGTGTTTTTAATTGTAAATAAAATTCAAGAACTAAATTGTTGCATTTTCATGTTTTGCCAAAGGTACATTTGTTGGTGCAGAATTAACTAATGCAGCCATTTCATGATGACGGACGCTACCATTTGACCAAAATCTTGTCAAATATTTAAGAAAAAATGCCCAAAAACTAAAACTGATTTTAAAGCTAATATTAAAAATTGAAAGTGGAAATGAGGTTAAAAAAAATAACATATAAAATAATTATCTGACATTTAGGGATTCCAAGATTTTACTTCTTAAACTTAGATGACGGACGCTACAAAAAATGGAAGTGGAATAAATTTATTTTATGTTTCACCTGAATATTAGCAAATTGATAAGGGATTAAATTTAAACTTTATTATAATATATAAAGCATTGGACTAGATTAATATTTTTTTATTTTTATTTTGTATTTAGTTTAATAGATAATATATAAGTACATTAAATATGTGATGATGGACGCTACATGACGGACGCTACAAAAGTTCCACCAAAATGCTAATCTTTTATTTTTCAATTTAATTCAAATAAACAACCAAAAACTTCACTAAACAAATAAACTCTACATTTAACAGTAAAATATGCCACTACTTAAATACAACACACGATACTGGAATTTCTTGTTTGAACGGTTTGCAACGAATTGGAGCTTAATTTCATAAAAAAGTGTTTTGATTGGATAAAAGGAATCTTCTTAACATTAGCCCATCTTTTATCCAGCATCTCTTTTATATTTTCAACATCCTCAGCACAAACATATATTAAGTTGATAGAAGATAATTGCCCTTTGGCACATTCAAAGAAGTCATGGGCATTTGACAGCTCAATATTTTTACTTCTTACATCGCTAAACCGTCCTTTTTACCACGCCTCCCAGTGCATCTACAACACCCTTTCCGTGACTACTGGCAAAAAAGTTCCATTCAACACTAGGCAGGTTGAACTCTAAGTACATCATAGTAACACAAATTTGAAAGAGTATATTTATTTTTAAATTGGGCAGCGCAGCCGTCTGAAAAGATCACTGTTTTGCATAAATGTTGTAATAGATGGGGATAGTTCAAATGAATTTTCTTAAAAATTTCTTGAAGAAATACATAAACTGCGTACTTGTCATGTCCCATGTAGTCGCTTATAATGGCAATAGAAAAGGTCTGCTGTGGTGTCCAGATAACACAAGTAAATATTGTTACTTGTTTGTGAGACCAGTGTGCCGATTGAATTTCATTTTGAGACACTATCGAGTAGTTCTCAGCAAAGTCAATTTGCACTACAAGAACTTTATCTTCGACAAGATGAACCTTTTGTTCATCAAAATACCGTTTTTGCACCCTTTTAACGAAACAGTGTGTTTTCAACACTTTAAATTGTCTCTCTAGCGTTTTGATCACTGAAAAAAGCGTAGCTTCTGTAAATTGGACCTCATTATCTTTCCACTGCTTGTACTTAACAAGTACAACTGTCGCACAGTATATGCCAGTAATTCTCCATTGAGTCGGGTTTCCAGAATATGCAACAGTCTCTCCTCAGTAAACTTTTTTAATTGCTCTTTGGCATCCTTTAAAACCCAGCTTAATTCCCTCGATGGTCTTTGATTGCTGGCATGTGTGGTGAGACAGACGAGGCTTTATTACTATTGGATTTTTGTACCTGATATAACATATTACATTATATTGTTTTTGTTACTAGAATTAATTTGATTTATTTATTGTAAACCAATGTATAACTGCTATTTAGCGTTAATAAACATTATTATTATTATTATTATTATCAAAATCAAACATATATTTAACTGAAATCAAAGCATGTGAAATGTCATAATCGCAGTTTTTGTCATACACTGTTCTTCATCTATATTGCAACACATTTGTTTCAGGAAATCAGTACTGCTTTTCGGAAACTTCAAAATATTATTTTGTATTGCCTCAATTAAAAAATTAAAAATCGCGTGATAGCGACATACACACACGTTATACGGCATTTGTGATGATAACAGAACGTGCTTGGGGCGCAACTGGTAAAATTTAGTAATCTGAATATTTGTATCTGGGAATTCTTGCTTAAATAGTTTAATGCCTCCTTAATCGTCATTATAAGATGTCTTTTTTGTAACGATTCTTTCTTACCAGTAATTGGATTTTTGACACTTTTTGTGTCTCTCTTTCTTGGGGCCTGTCTGCTAACATCATCACGTAGGTAAAAAATATTGACAAGTCTAACATCTTCAGTAGATGTAGTAAGTCCATGAATTATTGTGGGCTTCTCGTCACACAACTTTTCGGGGATAGTTTGTAAAACTAACTTCTGCACTACAATTTTTCTTGTACGTATTTTTAACTTTTTTTAAAGCTTTACCCAACGTTTGAGGACATCTGTAAGGACTATAAGACTGCTCAATATTTTGTCTCATTTGTTAAATCTTTGATCTGTAACGCCTCATTCTTTCAGTAACTTTTAATTTCTCAATTTTTCGTAAATGACTATCAAACTGCAACTTTTCTTTTTTCTTTACTCTTTCGGCATCTTTTTTTAAAAGTGCAATTCTTGTAATTTCGTCACTTTTAATTTTTTCTCGATAACGTTGCGCGGCAATTCTGTTTTGTTTAATGCGCTTCTCCTTTTGATCTGTAAAAAATATTCCACCGGTATAAAAATCTCTCGAAAAATCTTTAAACAAGGTTAGAATGAGCATTTGTGTATTTTTAATTTAGTCTAATTTAACCGTAAAACAAGATAAATGAAAAATCTAAAAAAATATTACTTAAATATTTTTTGCTTACGGACGCTACATAAAAGTTTAATTAAAAAAAAAATAGATTCTTGACATATCTAAAAAAGCTTAATATACTGACAAGAGGCAACATGTGTGTTTTTAAAAATAAATAATTTAGTCAAAAATTATTTATCTTCATTAAGAAATAATAAGTATTACATCTTTTTGATGACGGACGCTACACTAACAACATAAAATAAATAAAGTTAATAAAAAAATACTACTTACCCATTTTGATTTACAAAATCGTCACCAAACACTCTGATAATTAATATTTTAATGAATTAAAATAATGACAGTTGTATAATAAATGATATAATCACTGAACAATAGCCTGCTAAATAACTTATCTTTTGATTCATTTTTTTAGGATGCGTTCGCATTAAGTAAAATATTGTTTTAAGGGCCTTATAATGGAAAATATATTATTTTTATATTAGATATGTAAAATTTAGACTACGTGCACAATATTTCACATTAAAGGTATTGCATATAAACAATTTTAAATTGTGCGCCTTAGTTTCAAATTCTCTGGAATGGCTGAATGATAACTTATATTTAAGTTTGGACATTTTTAAGAAATTAGTAAAAAATAATTTTTGCACAAACATAACCTTAAAATCAACCATTTTTATATTTGAGTTCTCTAAAAAACGCCGACAACTGCATTTTAAACAACAAAATATACCTACGAATTCATGGCAACATAATATTATATATAATACATAATATAATGGTATTTTACCGTTGAGTTATAATTTAATTTTGATTTTAAACATTTTTTCGTAAAATGCATACTAACTGAGATATTTCAAAGTTTCAAGTTAAATGACTCACCCTGTATGTAGAGTTAGAAACTTTAGTTCTGATTTCAGTAAAAATTATTACCTAAAACTTTTAGTTTTCAGGTATCTCTAGTTAACTTTTCTTTCCTGAAATAAAAAAACAAAGCTTAAATAGTTAGATATGGTGCATAAGACATTTACGATCAAATACTACAGAACAAAGAAAAATATATTTTTATATAAACTTGTTTTAAATTGAATCTAAAATGTATTTTTCGATTTAAATATTTCCATTTCGCTGAATATAACTCAACAGTTCAAAAATTCCTTTATTGAAAATGTCATTGTATTCCTAATGGAATTTAAAGTTTTCTATCTAACGTAGGTATATCTAATAACACCTGAAAATAAATTGTAGTTTACTTGTATGACCAATTTTTTTTAAAGGAAAACTTCTTGAATTTGACATTAGGATACCAATAATTGCTTAGTTAAATCTGTAAATATAAGTTTCTTCTTAACATAATAGTTATTTATGTCATTAGGTTAAGAAGTAAGGCTTTTTGTGCTAAGCTCAAGGTTTGAGCGAAGCACAAAAAGGCACTTCTTGGCCGAATGGCATACAAAATTTTATCTTCAAAGCACTTTATATAGGTCAATTTAATTCAACATCAAAGCGGCCTAACCTCACTTTTGTAGAATCTCATTTATTTATTAGCTAAAGATTACATTAAATGTACAATAATTATTATTGCTTTTAGAAGCAGTAATAGTTTGACAATACCTAGCAACATGATTTAAGTAGATTTTTGCTATTACATTGAATTCAATTAATTGTTTAATAAATAGGTAGGTATCTAATTTCAATGTGTTTGAATTTTTATTTAAAAAATACGTAGTTTGGAATGTTTAAGCTGTGTTTAACATTTAATTTCACTGAAAACTTAAAGCAAATTAAAACTTAAAGATAATTTAAATTGTAGAAAAAGAATCGTGCGTTTTCTGGGTTGCCTAACCTCACTTTTTGTTTTATTATTCATATTTAATTTTACAATAATTTAATGAAAAATATTAAACATTAACAGTAAAACAAACAAATTAGTGCTTATTATAAATAAATTAAACCAGTTTAGTACGTTAATTTCTTAGAAAAGGATTAATTTGTCAAAACAATACCCCTAGCGAGAAAAAATCGAACTAATTACTTGCCTCATAAACTTTTTTATCGGCCTAGGCCATAACAAGGTATTTCTTTATTAAATATTGACAACAATAAAGTTTAAATTATAGACCGCGTGGAGATAAAATATTTATTGACCCTTGACCTTTGACTTTTGACTGACCCTTTAGCATAGCTAATGTAAAGTACAAATTTCACTCGAACAAAATTGCAGGTAACAGCTATAGTGCTAAATAATTCTAAAAGTTCGGCACCAATAAATTTTTTAATATTAAATTCTTATTTATTTCCTGTTTAATGTATGCATATATGCATACAAAAAATTATAATTATTACAAAGGAAACCATGATGTAGCCTTTTTTGGGGTTATTTTTAATTTTTTGCCGCAATAAATCACAATTTTAATTAACTAAAGTAAACCTGATAGTTTTGTCGTATACGTTTCTCTTGTTTGCTGAGTTATAAATATCAATATTTGTCCCTTGACACGCACTATTCCTACCACAAAAATACGTATTTTTATTGTGACCTGATTTTGACCCAGAATGCTGCATTAATATTTTAAATTTAACCACAACAAATGTTTTTAAGACCTATACTCACCACTCGGCTGTTATCGTCGTAACAAAAGTACAATTGTACTTTTGTAAGTTAACTTTTAGTAATCAGCTGTCAAACGCTTATGTTACAAACGAGTGTTTTTGAGAATAAAGCCGGAAAATGTTAAAAAATATCGGAAATAAAACCTTGGCTCGATTTGTTGTGTTGTTGGGTGTATTTCGACAGGAAATCCTGGGTTGAGTTTACCGGTTTTCCAATAAACAGTGTAAATCTGAATGAAGAAATAAATTGCATACAGTCTCTGTAAATATAAATTGTACCTATTAGATACAATAAATACACATTTTAGTAGTGATTAACGTGAAAATTGTAAACATTTCAATACAGTAAAAATCGTCAAACAAATAAGTTGTCTAAATTTAAACTACATTTAGCAATATTAAAAGCGTTAATTAAGAAAGTTAATATAATACTATGTTGCCATGAATTCGTAGGTACATTTTGTTGTTTAAAATGCAGTTGTCGGCGTTTTTTAGAGAACTATAAATATAAAAGTGGTTGATTTTAAGGTTATGTTCGTGCAAAAATTATTTGGTACTAATTTCTTAAAAATGTCCAAACTTAAATATAAATTATATTAGGTAAAGTTATCATTAGTTAATTCTGCACCAACAAATGTTCTTACCGAATTGGATCCTTTGGCAAAACATGAAAATGCAACGATTTAGTTCTTGAATTTTATTTACAATTAAAAACACAATAATTTACCATGATCCCTTAGATAAAATACACACACTAACGTAACTATATAAGCCTTTAAGCGTTGAGTTGCTTAATCAATGATATAAAGAATAATCAATCGAAATCGAGTACTAAACCAGTTCTGTAGTTTTTTCCTTGCAACGTAAAACACAAATAACGTGCGCGATTTAGCTGTGCAATTGAACAAAATTTGTCGAGTAAGACTTTCCTCTCTTTTGTGAAAAAACTACCTATTTATTTAAAAATGATGTACAGTTCGTATGCTTTAAATGTATTGTTGACAATTCTTAAATTCACGCGCGTTGCGAAAACAACAAAAATAAACAATAAAAAGTTGTAGTTATATTAAGAAAATTAAGTGGTAGTAGTATTCAAACTTGAACTACTTAATTTATATTACTGCATTTATTTCTATTTTTAGCCCTTGTATTTGGGACATACATACATAATGCATAGGTATAAAATTGATAAATGTGGAGGTACCATGGTAATAATTTAAAAATACCTTTTGAGAATGCAAATGATTTTTAAATCACGTGTACTTTTCAAGAAAATCCCTGGCCTAATTACTTTTATTAAATGAAGGCGCAATCATGAAATATGTTTTCAAATAATGACATTTTTATGTGTTGTATTAATTTAGAGCCTTGACTAAAATAAATATTGCATTTTTATGAAAACTAGTTGCATGTTTAAAGTTACAGGTTTAATTTAGTTATTTGTTATATAAGTGTAAAATTTTTTTTCTACGCCCTTTATCGTACATGTTACCATGACACTAAGTGACCTTTTAAATACACATTGACAAGTTGTGGCTTTATGGCGCTTTAGTCACGGGCTGAAGTTAGCAACAGGTTTTTAGTCACGGGCTGAAGTTAGTTTTAAGTTAGTTGACAGTTGTCAAATGTCATACAATCGTTAAAATAATGTGCCTTGTAAAATAATACTAAATGTGGAAATTATTTTATTATCTCAATACAAAAATACAAAAGCATTAAATAGTTTCTCAACGCCAATATTTGAAAAGTTTATATGAACATTGTACTGACCTTTTAATTTCGCCGGCAGTAAACTATAACTTAAATTCGGGCACGGACTCCACTGTAAAGTGCTCATAAAACATTTTCTTTACTTTCACTGTGAAAAACTGTCCTTTTTCAAGAAATACATTTCGATTTATAACCTTTATAATCTGTGTTTATAAAAATGTGACATTTGACGGTGACACACAGATTCCCCTATTGTTTCATAGGTGGCGCTCTATATAAATTTTTGATTTAAATCATTTTAAGTTAATTATAAGTATTTGTCGTAGAAAAAGTATAGTATGCAGCTCGTTTATAAACTTTTCTATACACTCATTAATTTAAGCACTCGCTCGCAAGCTCGCTCGTGCCTAAATTAAATTCGTGTATAAAATGGCGTTTATCAAACTTGATACATAATATACTATTAGGTGTTTTGTGTGTGCAAAAGCTTTGACTTTTACAATCTAAAATACCTTTAAGGGTTAAAGTATTTTTCTAGCTAAGTGAGCTTTACCTATAACACTATATAAAGAACGACCTTTTAAACTCTTACTGCAGAGCAATCGATACATTTCGGCAACAATTTTATCCCGTAGCGTACAGTTTATGATACGATGCCGATATCTTAGTAAAACTCGGAGTCATCTCGCCCAAATTTATTGCATGCTAAATTGTCCAACGAATTATCCATTTGGACTCTTGAGCCAAATGGAGCAAAGAAAAAATAAATTTATGTAACGGAATATCTTTTATCTATCTCGACAGATACCTTACTTTCTGCGTGTTGAATTCAAAATTGAAGTTGGCTATGTGAAATACGACTGCGAGAAAATTGTTTCGAAGATAACATGATACTTTTAGTTAGAAGCAGGCGCCAAAAAATAAACAAATTTTAAGGATTTTTTTTTAATTTTAACCCTCTAAAATTAATAAGAACTAAACATTCATAAATTTGTAAGTTAAAGATCTTAAAATATTAAAACAAATTTTGTATTGAGCAAATAACAAATAAACTTTACGGTAAATTAGAATTTAAGAAGAAATAATAATTTTTTATTAATTAAATTTATTACTTTTTATTTATTTATTATTATTATATTATTTTTTTGCATAAAAAAGTTAATATATCAAATTATAGTCAAATATCAATACTTTAACGTGTTATACTCAAATTTATAAAACAAAGTTGCTTCTTCGATTATTTACCCTTTAAAAATTGTTAAATTTTAAACTAAATTATCACCAGCGCCCCCTGTACTTTAATCTAAACAAAATTTTTTCATAGATTAATTGTCATTAGTAAGATCTACATTTTGCCCAAATTTCAAATCGATACGTTATTTAAAAAAATGAAATTTCTTCATTATTAACACAGTGAAGAAAAAAAATAAAAATAAAAAAAAGTACTGCATTTAGATGTAGATGTAGACTTTTTAAAACACAATTTCATCATAAAATTTTATTATTAAAGCGTGTAAATTACGTCCATTATTAAATTATGGCAAATTTCGTTGTCAAAACGCTAAAAGGATAGGCACTATATTTTAATAAATAAAAACAAAAACAACATGATGTATATATCGCTTGGGAAATAGGGCGTCTCGTGCTCATGTGGCGAAATTAAGTTGTACAGAAGACACAGCCGCCTAGAGCACGGAAGAGTGGTTGGCGTTAAGATGCAAGATAAAAAGGGAAAGAATAAAAAAGGAGTTGGTAAATAAGGCATTTTTACACCCCGAGATAATATAAGGTGTGTGTTAGAGGGATAGGAATCTCACGCTTAGACGGTAATTTTGTTGTCTGCACATGCTTTATTAAAAAGTTAATTTGACAAATGTGGAGAATATATTTTGATCAACAATGTTTTATGTTATATTATTTTTCTTCCAACAATTTGATAAAGTTGTAGATGTTTCTACTGTTCCAGACCGCCAGTCACTTTTTCAAACAGTTTCTGAAATATCTGTGTTTTCTAAATTTGAATGCAAGGGAAGTGACGAGTATACCAGGGTACTAATTAAATACATAATTTATTGGTTAATATAAGATTTATTGCAACTTTGTGCATATTATACATTAAATATCTTAAAATCACATAGATATGGGACCCACAACAAATTTATATGTTTATAATGACATTAAATAAACAAGTTCTGCGCAAGCAAATTTAAATTGAAGTTTGCGAAAAAAAGATAACCGAAACATCGAACATGGAACTAACGACACGGTACTGATGAATGGGACACAAATTTGAGATTATAATTCGGAATTAAGTATTTTACTGATATTTTTTATTAGTGGATGCTACTTATCACACTGAAAGAAATTTGTTGCTAAAAGTAAATACAAATTTATACTAAAAATTTTATACTAGTGCTTTACACATTTATACTACTGTTTATTATGAATGTATGTTAAATTTTTTAATACATTTATTGTAAAGAAGATATGTTAGATCTAAAATATTGCTAGAAACACCATTTATATTGCTAGGGCAGCAATAGGCTGCTAACCAAACGAATATATTTGTTTTAGCAATGTATGTGGTAGTCCATATATGAAACATAAAATATATTTGCCCTAATTATTTTTTTATTTAACTTTAGTATATATTTCTTTCAGTGCAACAAATCACATATAGCCTTATATAAATTACAATGAAATATATATATATATATACGTAAGAAAATAACTACTCACCACAGTACTGAAATTTTGACTGGAACTATGCGTGCATTTACCACAACTTCGCCGCTTGCATTGTTTTCAAGATGACTGTCGTGCAAAGGGCGGGCTCTGTAGGGAATTTTTTACCAACACTTGAGTTAAAACAAGGACTTGACGTTTAAACTTCAATATTTTGCAGGAATTTTGAATTTTAACATTGGACACAGAACTGACGGGTAAAAGTGAGTACAAAGATACATTTTTTAAAAATTATTCGAATCTATGATGAAATATAAAAATTACATTATCTAATGTTTTATAGTTTGTAGTGAAATTGAAAACTTTAAGATAAATTGAATATATTTTAAAATAAAATCACTCAAATATTTGATTCAGGAGTTGTGACACGCCAAGGTACTGATGTTTTGAATATTTATTATGTTTTTCTACAAACGTGCTTTTGAAAAAATACATTAAAATTGGGTGGACAAGTTAAAAATTCTGGATCTACAAAAGATACTAAAATATTTACAAAAAATATTAAAATACCTACTCTATTGACTGATGACATCAAGTTGTCCAACTTTTGTAGAATCACCCATATATATATATATATATATATTCCCAAATCTCTAGATAATTCACGTGTGCTTAAGCATGCAATTGCATGAGGATTAGCGGCCGTTGCTGCTAATACATTAATTTCATTATTTCCACCGATGACAACTCTTTTTTTTCGGTTGAACACTCCCGTTTGTAGTAAACTGCTGGACTGTACGGTGAAATGAAGTACGTGATCGAATTTTTTCCGGAAAACGCTGAGCGTAGATATTAACAGCATCATCAAGATTCCTGCCTGCTTCTCCATAAATCAAAATCATTTCTATTTTTTCTTACACTGTTAAAAAATCCATTATGAATAACTGCTTAACGAAAGGAGGTCTTTTTGTTTGCAAATTAATCTTCGAAATAAATTGATTAAATAGTGATGAACTATGTATAAATAGTTTCTTTATACCTCAATAATAATTATTATTTATAACTAAATACAATTTTTTATACCTCAATTAGAATTAAATGAATGTTTTTTTTACCTTAAATGGGGTATTTTTATTAAAAATAGTACAATAATCCTTTAAATTAAAGGATTTAATGCTGGCAGGTGAAAAGTGACCATGGTGCGTAATTGATAATTTTCACCGAATGAAATTATGTATAAAACTTAAACCAAAGGAAACTTAAATATTAGTTAAAAAATCGTGGGTACTTAAAAAAATCAGATTTAATTTCATAAGATAATTATTACCAAAAAAAGTGATAATTTAAAAAAAAATATTGCAGAATCGTATGAGAAGAAAAATCGAACAAAATTGATTTTTTTTCATTACAGCGCCATCTATTAGAGAAATGAAAAAATGTTTTAGACAAAATCTACCTATTTTTTGAATGATCCGAATTTTCAATAAAAAATAGGGTGTTCCATTGTAAATTTTAAAGTTACCCCGTGTTCCCCCTATAAGGAGGAGAGTATGAGGACCAATTTTAGTACTGATTAATTTCACCCCTCGAATCATTTAATTTTTATTTTAAACATTTTTTCGTAAAATGCATGCTAACTTAAATTATATGCAATTTATTTGTAGACCTAATACTTAAATAAAAAAATATATATTCATTTAAACTATTGCGCTTTATGAGGTAATTAGGCTAGCTAGCATAAAATAACATATTTTAAAAACATAACATAAAAAAGTATTCCTTGTTGTTTTATTGTTTTAAAGGAAAAGCTTGACTTAATAAAATTCAAAGATAAGTAATTTTCATACTTGGGTACTAGATCCACATTGGATAAACCAATTAATTCAATTTCAAAGTAATGAATATATTTGAATAAAGCTTTTAAGTTCCATGCATTTGCATAACGTTTTACTAAAATTATCATAATACCGACATTATTAAACAATTTTCAGACGTAGTAAACAATCATTACCGGAAAATTATGAGGCCATGTTGTAAAACAGAAAACAAATGGTGGAAATAAAACATTTAAATACCTGGACCACCAGTAGAACATTAAAGTAAAAAATTTAATTGCAATCTTCTTACGTTAACATCATAGAAATGCATACCAACAGTTTATTTTTAAGTTTATTGGTCCATATTACTTATAACTAGCTACAGTTCGTTTTGTATAAAGTTTATCGTGTATATTTAAAATTTTAAATAATTCTATATCGCTAGTAGCGCCACCACTCGGCTGTTATCATCGTAACAAAAGTATAACTTTTAATAATCAGCTGTCAAACGCTCATGTTACAAACGAGTGTTTTTGAGAATAAAGCCGGAAAATGTTAAAAAATATATATAAAAAAAACCGTGGATCAATTTGTTGTGTTGTTGGGTGTATTTCGAGAGGAAATCCTGGGTTGAGTTTTAACCGGTTTTCCAATAAACCGTGTTAATCTGAATGTAGAAATAAATTGCATACAGTCTCTGTAAATATAAATTGTACCCATTAGATACAATAAATACATTTTAGTAGTGATTAACGTGAAAAGTGTAAACATTTCAATTCAGTAAATATCGTCAAACAAATAAGTCGTCTAAATTTAAACATCATTTAGCATTATTAAAAGCGTTGATTAAGAAAGTCTCCACTCAACGGTAAAATACCATTATATTATGTATTATATATAATATTATGTTGCCATGAATTCGTAGGTACATTTTGTTGTATAAAATGCAGTTGTCGGCGTTTTTTAGAGAACTCAAATATAAAAATGGTTGATTGTAAGGTTATGTTTGTGCAACAATTATTTTTTACTAATTTCTTAAAAATGTCCCTTAAACTTAAATATAAATTATATTAGTTAAAGTTATCATTAGTTAATTCTGCACCAACAAATGTACTTACCGAATTGGATCCTTTGGCAAAACATGAAAATGCAACGATTTAGTTCTTGAATTTTATTTACAATTAAAAACACAATAATCCAACATAATCTCTTTGATAAAATACACACACTGACGTAACTGTATAAGCATTTGAGCGTTGATTTCTTAATCAATGATATACGGAATAATCAATCGAAATCGAGTACTAAACCAGTTTTCTAGTTTTTTCCTTGCAACGTAAAACAAATATAACGTGGGCGATTTAGTTGTGCAATTGAACAAAATTTGCCGAGTAGGACTTCTGCCTTCCTCTCTTTTGCGAAAAAACTACCAATTTATTTAAAAATGATGTACAGTTCGTATGCTTTAAATGTATTGTTGACAATTATTAAATTCACGCAATGCTATCGAAGTCCACCAGATGGCGCGCGCATACAATTTATCTTATACCAAACTTAGTTGGGAAAAAGTTGACTAACCAAACCATGTTTCTCTGGAAAATTATAAATAAAATTGCCTTAAATAAAAATAAACACAGAAATTATTTAATACGTTTAATGAGGATGAATCAAGCCTTGTAAAATATAATGTTTCTTTGATGAGAGAACCGAGGGAAGAAAGGAAAAAGGCGGCTTTTAGTTGGTATTGGCCCAAGAGATCTGGACACTTAAAATTTATCATGTTCTTCTCTTTGCTTTGATGGCAGTCTAATGGAGATACTAATTAGTCGCTGGAGAATTATTTAGCTCTCCACATTGAAAATGTATTTTTAAACATCTTTTTAGGTTCACTTAAATTTTTCTACGAAACTTTTTTATTAGTTCTTTAACTTTAATCCCTTAGCGGGCGGCGGAATTCACCCTTATTTTTTTTCAAATGGGAAGGGGTACTCTCTAAAAATGAATTAGTCAAAAGTGACTAATTGTCTTAGCGAAAAAGCAGCCACTAATACTTCTAGTCAATAGCAATTTGTATCCTGATCATTTAGCAGTCAATTACCATGTAAAATTGTCCGCTGAATCCGTTTTTGAGATACAGTCAATTCCATATTATATGTAAAATTGATTATATTTCAAAAACTGTCCTACTTTTATAACTTTTGACGACATTTTCGGATTCAGAAATTAATATTTCATAGGAATTGACTGCTAAATATCCTGGATACAAATTGCTGTTGACGAGAATTATTAGTGGCTGCTTTTTCGCTATGACATTTTTGACTAATTCATTTTTAGAGAGTAGTAATAGTGATTTCTTCGTCACAGGACATCTTGCAGAATAACAGTGATTTAATACAGTGCATGATAGAGAACATAAAAAACAAATGGCAGAAAAATAAATAAATTCGGAAAATACTTTAAACATACCACCCGAAAAAATATTAGATATATATAAATCATCCTGTTCCGGCCTAAACATTATAAATGCTTCACAAACTATTTCAGAAGTCAAATGTTGATTTTGTCATTTTTGTAATTAAGCTAAATTTAAACAAAATTTGGCAACTTTTTTGACAGGATCTGGAAACGCTGGTTGTTACTAACCATAACATAATAAATCAAATTAGGCAACCAGATTAGCCTAAAGTTCCTAGACGATCAGTGACGTACTTTTTGGTAGGATAAAGGTTATTATAAATTATTTTTAGTCTTTGGAATTTAGAAAAAAAAAGTTTCGCTTCTTTATGGACCCTAAGAAAGTATCCATTTTAATATCCAACACCAAGTGGTGTTAATATAACACCATGAATTATGGTTGAAAATGTTTTATACAGCAAACACCAAAACGGTGTTTATCTAAAAATATTTGAGAAGTGCACCTACACAGAAAAAAAGGAATAGTTCATTTTACTATATTAATTTAGTTGACCCATAAGTATTTATTTAAATCAACTGTGGGAAGGTTAATATAAACAAAGATTAGTTTGACGGTACTAAACCAGACAGTTATTTTTTTTTTAATTGGTTAAATTAACCCAGAAAACTTTAGTGAAACCAACCAGCTGTATGGTTCAGTTTACTAACAATGTTGTTTGTAAAATAAGAGTTACTTCAACCTAAAGCACTCTGTTAAAACGATTAAAACAATTTGCCGTGCATTCCTTGTTGCGTAGTGTGTACCGATCGCGGCAAAGGCGGTGTGGATCACGTGATGTTCTTAAATCTCGCCTCTGTTGACTTACATGAAGAGTATATAAGCTCAAAGCTTTGCTTTGGTGTGACACTACAAGTTGTTCGATACTAAAGAGACCTTAAGTAGGTGGAAACAGCTGTCAATATTTGAAGTATTTTAAGTTAGTGGAACGCACTAAAAACATTATCTCTAGCGAGTTGAAGGTTCAATTTTCTGGAATAATACCACTGGTAATATTTGTAATGCGTCAAGGAACTTCCTGTTTTTTTTTTCTTTTTTTCTGTGTAGTATGATTTAATTTGACCAAAAACACATTATATTTAACACTGAAAAGGAGTTCAATTTACACCAGGTAAAATTTATTTTAATACTGTGTGAAAGTTAAATTTACACCATTTTAGTATTTGAATTTATACTGGACCAACGAACCATATTTAACACCATTTTGGTTTGTATCGATATAGACCACGTATGGTGTTAATTTGGTGTTAAAATGGTCATGAAATTTTGAACAGTGTGTATATTATCTACACAAAATTTGAGGAAATATTTTATAAGATAGCCGACATGTCAATCGTTTAATTATAATTATAGACAAATATTTTTTAATCAGCTAAGTAGATCGGTATTTGTATCAGCTATTTCCACGACCGCACACATTTATTTTGGTTTAAGTATCGATCTTGTTCATTTAAAGTTTCTGACAACTTTATGGTGGTCATTATCCGTATTAATATCGATCTTTCTTCCAGAGGTCGTGTACTACAAAACATACCACCGAGCATTTTTTATACCGTCTGTAGGTAATTTTATTGTTAAACTGATCGATATGTCATAAAGTCTGCGATTTTTATTTTTGCGCTTTATTTGAGAGGGTAAATGACCCAAAAGCTTATTTGGCAATTACTATCAGAAAAAATACACAATATCACAATTAAACATACAATTTAATTAAAAAAAAAAACAAAAGTACTTTTCGTCCAATAATTGCTTTGGTTACGGCAAAATTATTTATCTACAAACGCTGCTTTCACTAATAGCATTTGCATTAATTATAAAGTAAATTTACGTTAAGCTTATAAAAATAACACTCTTCCAGATGCAGAAACGCATTGATAAATATAGTTATTATTATTTGTCCAAAAAAACAGTTCTATACCGTTTACAAAAACGTTTTGTAGTATTAATAGTATAATTTTGTAAATTTTACAAATCCCTTTTCGTTTAAAATAAAACTTTTTTTGTAATATTAAGAAAATATATATAAATTTAACAACAAATTAATTGTTAATTCAATAAAATATTTTCATTGTAACATTGGTCACATTTTCAACCTTCTGTTGGGTGTTGGGTAGTTTTTTTTAATAATTGCAAGGCATTAAAACAAATTATTTATCATAACAAAAAAATTTACTCATATTATATGATGCACAAAATAAAAAAAATATGAACTCACTTTTTAAACAACAAGTTGGCTTCGTTTATAGAATAGACCTTAAATATTTCTTTTAGAAAACGTCGAAATTTTAATTTTCTTAGTGATCTTTTTGATATTTTTATCATGCTAGATTTTACCACACTTCACTCGCACAAGTGAAATCAATAAGATTATAACACAGACTGTGGATTATAAAGTTATGTTCACCAAGTAGAGCGCTGGCCCTTTCCCCCTCTTTTTAAGGGAAATAACAACAATTTTGTTACCATTGCAAAACGATAGTAAATATTAAAAAAGTCTTTTTATAGCAATAAAATATTTTTGTTATTGTTCTTAACAAAGATTTTCTAACTGAAATAAAATTAATTGGGATTACAACGATAGTAATTTAAAAAAGACAAATATGCCATAGTAAAATGAACAAATTTTACTATAAAAACTGCGCATTACTTTATGTAAGCGCAATTCACACACAACTAAAGATTTAACAAAAACATTTTAAGTTCGACAAAGATTTAATATAAACATAAAGTATTTCTTATTGCCATGACAATATGATAACAACTATTACTTTGTTGGATGAACATTTTTTTTATAAAAGCTCAACATTGATGCTTCATTATAGTAAATGAGAATTATATTAACAGTAAAAAAAGTTTATTCTGTAAATAAAAATATTTTTATTACTTTGACAAATCGTAGGTTTTTGTCCCAATAAGACAATGAAAATTTAATAAAAAATGTACCTTAGGTGGTACATTTGTACATCTGGCTTTTGAGAACACAGCATTTTATTTGCCCGATGTCCGACAATAATAAACGGATTGTAGTTTTCAAAAATTGAATCCGTTGATAAATTTACGACGCTCCAGGGGCAATATATCCCAGCACAAACTCCGCGCCAAACGTAATAAAAAATATCGCTCGTCAACTTTATAATTCGTATGAATTGGTTGGACTGCGAACAACGATAAAACGCTTATTTAAATTAGACTGATCGGGAAATTCAATTACCATATCCAAATATTTTTTTTGTTTTGTTTTCAAGCTGTTTTAAAGTTTAATTTCTTTTGGGTTTTAAAGTAAGGATAAAAAATGTTTTGCTTTTTTACAATAGTTGGGCAACTTTTGACCTTATTTTGTTTATATAGTTTTTGGAGAAAATTAAACAGTATTTTGTTATGAGAACATAGATAATATAATAAATATACTGTTCCAGACCGGGCCAGTCACTTTTTCAAACATGTTTGACTGCAGTTTCTGAAATATCTGTGTTTTCTAAATTTGAATGCAAGGGAAGTGACGAGTATACCAGGGTACTAATTAAATACATAATTTATTGGAAAATATAAGATTTATTGCAACTTTGAGCATATTATACTATGGTAGTGTGGTGTAATTGTAACACGATGCTGATTGCAATACTGTATTTATTTACAAATAAACTATTTACAATAAGATGGTAGCTGTTGTCTTCTATGATGTCGACTGTTGTGTTGTATGATGCAGACTGTCTTTGATAATGGTGTGCCTGGTTTTTATATGCAGAAACAGTAATACCCAAAAATACCAAAGCTTAAGCCAGGTAGGTTCTACAGTAAACGCTTGTTTACAAACTATAAACTTAAAATTTACAGGTAATAGTATTTACATAAGATATCTATTAAACAATTGTTGTGATTTAAATTTAATGTTGGGGAAGTTTGAAATTTAATAGTGAGCAGACAACATATTTGCGTATCTACGATTATTGGGATTATAAGACTATTTAAATTTGGAATTTAATGGTGAGCTTAAAATATTAAATTTCGTGTTTGCCTTGGTTGATACCTGAGTACGGGCGAAATTGCCGCTACAATACATTAAATATCTTAAAATCAAATAATATCACACGTCAGTGGCGGCTGGTGGATTTTGGGTATACCGATATCTCAATTATTAAATATGGGACCCACACCAAATTTATATGAGTTTATAATGACATTAAATAAACAAGTTCTGCGCAAACAGAATTTAAATTGAAGTTTGCTAAAAAAAGATAACCGAAACATCGAACATGGAACTGACGACACGGAACTGAAGTATGGGATACAAATTTGAGATTATAATTCGGAATTAAGTATTTTACTGATATTTTTTATTAGTGGATGATACTTATCAACAAATCACATATAGCCTTATATAAATTACAATGAAATATATATATATACGTAAGAAAATAACTACTCACCACAGTACTGAAATTTTGTCTGGAACTATACGTACATTCACTACAACTTCGCCGCTTGCATTGTTTTCAAGATGACTGTCGTGCAAAGGGCGGGCTCTGTAGGTAATTTTTTACCATCACTTGAGTTAAAACGAGGACTTGACGTTTAAACTTCAATATTTCGCAGGAATTTTGAATTTTAACATTGGACACAGAACTGACAGGTAAAAGTGAGTACAAAGATTATCAATTTTTTAAAAATTGCTATTATTCGAATCTATGATAAAATATGAAGAATACATTATTTAATGTTTTAAAGTTTGTAGTAAAGTTGAAAAATTTAAGATAAATTGAATATATTTTAAAATAAAACCACTCAAATATTTGATTCAGGAGTTGACACGCCAAGGTACTGATGTTTTGAATATTTATTATGTTTTTGTACTTCTACTGCTTCTGAAAAAAAACACTAAAATTGGATGGGTAAGTTAAAAAAAACCTGGATCTTTTGTAATATACTAAAATATTTACAAAAAATATTAAAATACCTACTCTATTGACTGATGACATCAAGTTGTCCAACTTTTGTAGAATCACCTATAATTTTTTCATCGGTTTTTTCTTTCTGTTTACTCAGATGAAATTAGTACAAGTTCACAGGTTAAACTTTAAACATTAAATTTGTGTAAATAAATCCAATAGCACTTCCCTTAGTTAAGATATTTACAATTTGAGCACATAACCTAAAATTTGAAAGAAATGCACTGGATTCTGTCATAAAAGTTGCCAGATTTTGTTTGAATTTACCTTTATTACAAAAATGGCATAATAAACAATTAATAAAAACGCCAAATTAACAATTAGCATTGTTGATTTTGTCATTTTTGTAATCAAGCTAAATTTAAACAAAATTTGGCAACTTTTTTTAAGGAATCTGGAAACGCTGGTTGTTACCAACCATAACATGGTAAATTATTTTTAGGAAAAAAAAGTTCTTTTTTATGGACCCTAATTTAGATGACTTAGGGTAAACAAACATAATTATTGGACACTTAAGAAATATTATTTATTTAAAATTTATATATGAATTTGTTTTAAAGATTTTAGTTTTTCCTTATAAATATATAAAAAGGATAGTTTGTTTAAACTTTATTTACGTTTACTTAAAAATAAGAATATTTAAATTTTTAATAATAGTTTTATAAAAACATGCAAAAAAGTATAGTAATTGGACATTTTATATAGTAATTGGACACATGGACCATAGTTATTGGACATTTTTATATAAACATAACAACTTTACATCAAATACCATACATATTTTTTAAAGATAAATTGTTGTTTTAGGTAATTTTTTTTATTTCGTTTTTGTAAATATCATTTAATTCATATTTTTTTTTTTCGGATTCCTCATCCCTTTTCTGGATTCTAAATGTAACTACTAATTCCTTGGTCTGACTTCTGAAATAATTTGTTGCAAATATCATTAAGTGTGGTATCTCTAGTTTGTGAAGCATTTATAATGTTTAGGCCGGAACAGGATGATTTAAATATATCTAATATTTTTTCGGGTGGTATGTTAATAGTATTTCCGAATTTATTAATTTTGTTGCCATTAGTTTTTTATGTTCTCTATCATACACTGTATTTAAATCACTGTTATTCTGCAAGATATATTTCTTACTTTCTAAAAATGAATTATTCAAAAATGTCATAGCGAAAAAGCTGCGGCCACTATTCTTAAAAATGTTATGTTTTTTTTATTTCAAAAAGTAAGGAAAATAGTTTATAAAATAATTATATCAAAACAATAAGTTTTTGCACTTAAAATTTAAGTAGGTAACCCTTTAAATATAACTCTATTATTATAATTTTAAAGTAAGTTTTGAAGTTTAAAACCAAGAGAGGAAACAACGTCTCGAGTTTGTAGTACAATCGATGGATCAGCTAGACAAGCGTTAAGAGGTTTGCCAACGGTTCCATTGCGGATAACGTTGATCTCCAAGCGAGAACACTCGACTTTCAGTTTCCCTATCCCCTTTTCCAATCACCCGTAACGCTTTCTTTATGCAAAGGATACTCCATTCGCCCACTTTGATGTCCGCTTTTTTCAACTTTGGCTAAGCTTTAGAATGTCTAGTCGTCTCGAGTTAATAAGACCAGACCGGAAACTGCACCTGTGTACAGACTACAACCTTGTAAAAGCATATTTGTAATCTTACAAGAAAATATATTATTATTGTAGTCGAATCTAATCAAATACGAGGTGTGTTTAGAAAATAATTGTTAAATTTCGCGGGTTCAGAGGGTCCGGTTGTCATAAAATTTTCACTAGTAATACCACTAGAGGTCAAAAAATTTCCGGATTTAATTTGACCTCGTGTGGTATTCGGTAAGAAAATTCCACACCAAATTGTGTTTAAATAATTAAAATTTATTTTTTGATTTAACTTGACCTCGACTTGATTATTTAGTTACCATGGCAACTAAGTCAATCCCAACCTAAAAGTTATTTCAATTTTGAAGCTGTCAAGCGGCACGACGTACAAAAATGTGAAATTGTCTGCTGTAATGATCAATCATCGTGCAATGACTTATTTACCCGCATTATTAGAGGATTGTGGCTCCTTCTTGAAGAAAGAAAATTTGTTTTGAATTGTTCACGAATATTTGCATCTTAACTATTCAAAACTCAAAGTGCTAAATGGAAAAAAAGGTGAATAGAATAGTGTCTAAATATTATATATATTTCATTAGACATAGACATTTAATTTATTTCAATTCCTGCATTTTCGCCATTAAGAAGAAAGGAGGGGTCCAACGAATATAGAAAACATCTAAACTTTGTAATGGAAATGTATCAAAATTATCATGTAAACAAATAAAAACCAGATTGTCAAAAAAATATTCTGTCATTATAAACGTCAAAAAATTTCCAGTATAATTCGCTGTTGGGTACCCACGAGGAAAAAATTTCCACTAAAATTCAACCGTTGCCATGGTGATCTATCAAAAATACACGTTTTGATTGGTTAAAAATTACAGGTGTGGAATTTTCTTTATTATGTTGGTATATATACATTTATTATGTTGGTATATATACATGTATACATGCCCCCGAAGTATGATAAAAACTTTAGCTGTTTTCATTGTTTACTTTGTCTGTGGCAGCCGCTAAGGTTAGACGTGTTTTATGAGCTCGGCGATTTTCGTTCGAAATGGATCAAAGAATTTGTATCCAATTTTGCTTAAAAAATGAAATAAATTCTGTGAAATGTTAACAAAGGCCTATAGTGAGTCTGCTATAACTAAAACAAGAGTTTACAAGTGGTATAAGAGTTTCCAAGATGGCCGTGAAGACGTTGAAGGTGAACGCACAAGCACATTAACAACCGATAAAAACATGGAAAAAGTAGAAGAAATGGTTATAAACCATCAGAGAAGTCGCTGATGATGTTGGTATATCGATTGGCTCATCCCATGAAATTTTTTCGAATGTTTTGGGTATGAAACGAGTGGCAGCAAAATTTGTTCTAAAATTGTTAAATTTTGAACAAAATTTTTGGCCAAAAACAATACTGTAATGATGTCCCAGCCTCCATATTCGCCAGACATGCTTCTGTCTGACTTTTTCCTATTCCCAAAAATAAAGAGAACCTTAAAGGGCCGTCGTTTTGCAAGCATAGATGACATTAAAAGCGCATCGCTGAAAGAACCAAAGATCGAGTTTTAGAAGTGTTTCGAGTATTGGAAGAAGAGCTGGCACATGTGCATAATATCCAATGAGGACTATTTTGAAGGCGATAACATTAATGTAGACAAATAAATAAATATTTGTTTCAAAAAACGAAAATTCCCGATATTTTCTGAACACACCTCGTATAAATTGTAAGCCTTTATTTAGGTCTTTTTATGTCTTAACTATGGTTTTGCGTAAAAATCGAACAAATTTTGGACATTTGTTTGCCAGAATTGAATTTATTTTTTTAACCTTGTTTCTACATCTAAATGGTACATTTTTTTCAAAGAAAAATTTAATCCATTGACCTTGTGGTTTTCAGACCTTAAGTCACTCTACTGTGTTAAAAATAGATAAATTTCGATATTTTGTAATGACATTTTTATTTAAAAACGTATCGATTGAAATCAAGATAAAATGTATACCTTATTAGTGGCAATAAATCCCGTATTATTTTTTTTAGATTTTAACATAAAGGGGGCGCTGGGGACAATTTAATTTAAAATTTTACCATATTTTAAGGGTTAAAAAGTCGAAGAAGTAACGTTGTTTTATAATTTTTGGTATATCACGTTAAAGTACTGATAATTAAGTATTATATGATATATAAACTTCTACAGGAAAATTATGTTTCTACGAGAGACACCATTTTTAAGTTAGGCCTTTAAAGGGCATAATACTAACGTGTTTTACACAGTATATATTCTTTTATCTTGTTTTATAAGATAATGTACCTATTGTATATTACATATTATACATTATATATTACACATAACATACAATTCTTACATATTTATTTAAAAAAAATCGCCATATATGGAGCTAAAATTACTTTTATTTATAAATTTTAAATTTTTTCAAGTTTACTTATTTTGATCATAGTACGCATCATAAACTTTTCTCTATGGTAACTTACCGGTAAAGGAAGAAATATAATTTAACAGTTCAGTTTATAAGTTTCAAATGACTCATTGCGTTTCAATTTATAAGTGTTCTATAAACTCAAAACATGAATTTATTAAAATGAATAAACTAAATAATAATTATAGGCAGTGTCAGCAAGTTAGAAATTACGTATAACCTACTTTAGTTTTATTTTTTGCTCCACAACCAAGCTTCAATTTATTTTTTACTCGATAAGCAAGCTTCAATTTAAATTCCAAACTGAGGAAAGTAATATTTACCAAATAAATAAATTAGAATAAAGACTTTATTTTTTATGTTGCAATCGCCTTTTTGGATATATGTTTACATATATTTTTTATTCAGTTGTTTTTCGCTTTTTTGTAATTAGTTATTTTGAATTTTTTTATATTTAATATAATGCTATACAGGGTGTTTCTGGAGAAACGCAAACGAAATGGATTTGAAATTTGAATGGCAAATACAATTTGATTTAGACTATACCTAAAGTCAATAGTTTTCAAGATATTAATTTTTTGCTAAATGCACGTTAATCAAAAATAGCCTCTAATTTTTTTGTTATTATGTTTGCTGACATGGGGTTGGAATTGTTGGAATAATAAAACATTGTTTAAATAATTTAATTTTTTAAAGGTTTTTCTACAAATACCTTGACAAAAGCCACTTGAAATTAGGCAAACTTCAAACAATAATAACGTTTTTATTATAAATGTAAAACCCTGTATGTTTTTACATAATCAAATAGAACACACAAATAATCTTCCGATTGGTATTATAATAACTGTTTCCTAAAGTTAAAATTTCAGAGACATTTAACAATTTCTAATATTTTTAATACTATTTTTTTATCAACAAACCTGTGAAATTCTACATGTGGTTTAATGTGACAGTATCCATGGTTACCACTAGTCTTGTTTAAAATTAATTAAAATATTTGATTGAAAAAATAATAACTAAAAAGATATTGACTTTAGGTATAGGATATGGTATAGCCAGTTTACTCAGAATTTTATCTAGAATTAAAAAATGTAAAAATATACGAGGTGTCCTGTTTCAAATAACAAAGTGAAAGACATTTCCGGTAAAACAGGAAGTATTATTTTGTTCAAAATAATTTAGGAAAAAAGTCTAAATCGAATAATTTACGCTATTAAAATTTTAAATCGATGTCTTTCGCGATTCCCTAGAAACTTCTAACGGACTACGTACGTGAAACACCCTGTATATTAAACGTCATTTATGTGTTATATTGTACTTAATTATTAATTAAAGATACGACAATATTTGTATAAAAATAACAAAATGTACTAAACTAAACATTTATTAATACTGCTACTGCTAATTCAAAACTGATCCTGGCCACAAAAACAACATTTGCATAAAAAAGTTAATATATCAAATAATAGTCAAATATCAATACTTTAACAGAGTTGCTTCTTCGATTATTAATAATTATTTAATTAAATTATCTCCAGCGCACCCTGTACGTTACAATCTAAATTTTAAATCGTTACGTTTTGAAATAAAAAAGTTAATTAAAAAAAATTTAATTTCTTCCATTTTGACAGAGATTTTTTTGTTGAAAAAAGTAGTGCATTTCGATGCAAATCGACCGTTCGATCCTTTCGCGAAACCGTAGTTAAACATAAAGAAATTTGCATTGTTACACAGATTTTTATTTAAACTATTTATCAGAACAGAACTGTATGAATTAAAAAACTCACATGAAAAAAGTAAAATTTGTTTATTCATTAAACTAAACTTAGCTCACCAATCACTTTTAAAGCATTTGATAAAGGCTGCAGCCTTTATAAAAGATGTTAACTAAAAAGTTAATAAATTAATTTGAAATTGTCTATGAAAAATGTATTTGATCCCGATGGTTTTTACTATGTAAAAATATTCATTTATGAATAGACAAGCAGGAATACGGGCATGCATATAAATTTAAATAATTCTCCTTTAAAGATGAATCCTGAATAATAATTGGAGGGTTAATTGCGGGGGAAAGCTTGCTGATCACCATATTAATGATGTCTGTTATAGTACGGAAGGTACAGTTGAGAATAAGAAATCCAATTCATATCTAACTCATAAATGATCCGGTGGTCAGCTGCACTAAAAAATATTTTTTATCCATTTTGCGTTCATAATGACTTCATTATAACACCGCTTTCGGTGCTGTAATGAGATACTTTATCCCACCCAAAATTTGATTTTATAGGTTGGCTATACTTTAAACAGCATAATAGTTTGAATATAGGTTATAATATTTTTATGATTTTTCTAGTACTTACGAGACTTTTCTGGCAATAAATTTTGTTTAACACCAAAGAAAATTCTTTTTTTCTTCTTTAACATTAACGGCCGCTTATTGTAAATAAGTAAATTAAGGACGGCATGGCAAATCAATTTTATTATTAACTGTCAAACCAATGACTGTAATACTAACTATCTAAAATTAAATTTAAGGTATAAAATTATTTTTTTTATAGAAATTTTGCAAAATAGATAAAATTGCATAACGAACTGATGTCATAAGACCTTTTATCGCACTCGTCCATTACAAATTGTCCGCGTGCGACAAAATGACGTCTTATGACATTAGTTCTTTAATAATAATAATAATAATAATAATAATTCATTTATTTGCCCAACGGAGTAAAACTCCAATAACAGAACAAAAATATAAATAAGGTTTACATTTCATTTACTAAAAATAAAACTACCTAATACTAAACTACAAAAAAATTAAAAATAAGTCCTTGCCACCCTAATAATATCATTTAAACTAGTAAAAAACAAATCACAGTCATGACTAATACAGTTATAATTTCTTGACATGGTAAACACTGGTGATTTAATTAAGGTTATTGTTCTCGCATTGTCAGAGTAGAACATATCACTAGATCGAGAATTAGATCTGGGTACATGAATATTAAATAGAAATAAAATATTGGCCGAATCAATTTGGTTATTAAAAAGCTTAAATAAGAAGACCGGAACAAGCTCTCCTGCATTGTAGGGAATCCATATTAAAGCGATCTAACAAATGTTGATGATTTATACCTCTAGCGGGGTAAATGTTATCTAAACGAAAAGCGAGTAATTTAAGAAATTTACGCTGAACATTTTCGAGCATGTCAATATAATTGTTATAGTAGGAACTCCTTACAATGGAACAATACTCTAGTTTTGATCGAACGATGCAAAAATATAAATATATCAAAGCGAATTGATTTGAAAAACCGATAGAGTTTCTGCTAATAAAACCTAATAACTTGTAACTACTAGAAACAACACGATTGACATGATCAGTAAATGACAACTTGCTATCAAAAGTAACGCCCAAATCATCAACACATTGAGTTAACTGTAAGTTAACGTTATTAATTTGATAATTAAAAGTAACTTTTGTTTTCTTTAGAGTATAGGAACAGTATTTGCATTTTTTAGTATTAAGTTTGAGTTTGTTGGAAATGCACCAATCATACACCCGATTTAGCTCAGTTTGTAGAGAGAGGCAATCATTCATTGAATCGACTTTGGCAAATAATTTTAGGTTATCAGCAAAAAGTAAATGTTGGCAATTAATTGCCAATGACAAAATATTGAATATTGAATATTGAAAAATGACAAAATATTAAACA
Organism: Brassicogethes aeneus; assembly: GCA_921294245.1. NCBI lineage: Eukaryota > Metazoa > Arthropoda > Insecta > Coleoptera > Nitidulidae > Brassicogethes > Brassicogethes aeneus. Next base: position 54,549,543 of record OV121137.1, read on the forward strand.
ATAAGGGCCCTAGATTAGAGCCTTGAGGGAGTCCAGAAGTCGACACAAAGAAATCAGACCTAAAGCCATTGTAGGTTACAAAGAGCTTACGGTTAACAAGGTAGGAATGCATAAGGGATACTAGAGAGCAACTTAGGCCAATTGATGAGAGTTTGATTAATAATAATTTATGAATAATATACCATTATTGTGTTAAAAACATTTATGCATTTATTTTTATGTTGGTTCACCTGTTTAAAAATAAACAAGGATAAATGGAAAAGCTTAGTATTAAGAATATATTATTTAGCTTTTTTAATGCACACCTATATCATCATTTATTTAAATTTAATTAACAAAACATTGTTTTCGATCCTACACACCCTAAAGCTACCATAAATTTACCATATTTACAACAAACAAATTTACAAATAACATTTTAACTTACCTTTCCCAGTATTTTGTTCAATGTTTTTTATTAGCAAATTTTACCAAAAAATATTGTTTATCCGAAATCGGCAGTAAAGAGACTTTATTGTATGCAACCGATTATACATTTTAAGATGTGTCTACTGCTCCTCAGCAGCAACTAAATAATATTAAAAAAAGCACCGTCGCAGGTCGATAAAATGTTGTTTAATAAAAATAATAAGTTAATTTTATTAATTAGATTAGACACTTCGATCATCAAATGACATTTGATTTAATCACCAATATTAATTATTAGTATTATTAAATGTGATTTCGGATAAAATTAATATGCACCTTGGCATTAGTATTACATTATGTATCAAGTTTGATAAACGCCATTTTATACTTAAATTAATGAGTGTATAGAAAAGTTTATAAACGAGGTGCATACTATACTTTTTTTTCGACAAATACTTATTATTATCTTAAAATGATTTAAATCAAAAATTTGTATAGAGCGCCATCTATGAAACAATATGATAATCTGTGTTTCACCGTCAAATGTCAAATTTTTAAAATTTAAATTTTAAACGCAGATTATTAAGGTTATAAATCGAAATGTATTTCTTAAAAATTGACAGTTTTTCACAGTGAAAGTAAAGAAAATGTTTTATGAGCACTTTACAGTGGAGTCCGTGCCCGAATTTAATTTAGTTTACTGCCGGCGAAATTAAAAGGTCAGTACAATGTTCATATAAACTTTTCAAATATGGGCATTGAAAAACTATTAAATACTTTTGTATTTTTGTATTGAGATAAAAAAATAATTTTCACATTTAGTATTATTTTACAAGAAAAGCACTTTATTTAACGATTGTATGACATTTGACAACTGTCAACTAACTTAAAACTAACTTCAGCCCGTGACTAAAAACCTGTTGCTAACTTCAGCCCGTGACTAAAGCGCCATAAAGCCACAACTTGTCAATGTGTATTTAAAAGGTCACTTAGTGTCATGGAAACATGTTTTGAAGGTGGGAGTAGAAAAAGTCATTTTTTATTACTCACGTGGTTATTTGCCTCGGCTTTCGCCTCTGCAAATAATTTACACATTCGTGATAAAAAATACGACTTTACTGCCTTGATACATAAATAACTATACCTAAATCAACAAAATATTTTTTTTACTATTTAAATTAATTTAGTAAGTTAACAGCATACTATTAAACTAAAATTTAGCAATACGAAAGATATCATTGTTTATTTGGTTATGAATTACGAATTCCCTTTGGCCCTTACAATCTTAATTAGGTTGGCAGCAGTTGTGCTTAACAATTTTACTCTGAAAGGGTATATTATTTAATCAAACAATAGTGAAGTCTTTATGACGTATATTACATTTACAATAAGTGTACACTCTTTTAGCCATTTTTAAATTATTGTGTATTGTAAATGAAATTTACTTTAACGCACTAAAAAGTATAATATATATAATTTCTTAAACTCACCTTTTTTAATGGACATTTTTTAAATGCAGAAAATATATTAAAAATACGTATGTATGTATGTAAGAAAGTTTAGAAATAGAACATAGTTTTTGCTTTTGCTTAGTTTTGTACTCAACATTTTTTATAAACAATAAATTTATGTTCTTTTTTTAAACAAATCCTAGTGTAAATATAACCTTAAAAGGATTATTAACTAGAAAAAAAATATATTTTCGAAATTATTAAGCATTTTTAAATAAGTTTTTTAATGTGAATTTTTTACTTTTTCCTATAATATCAAGTGACGTGAGCCACCTGGTATATTAAAAATTTAACTACACCGAAAATATTCTGCGTAAGGGTCTAATTTCATTAAATAAACGACCGTATTATTATTATTACAGGGTTTATGGCGTTAAGGGCGGTTTTAGAAGCTAAGGGAGTTCTAGGCAAGTTCTTGGACCCCAACTCATCAGAATGCTGAAAGGAATTTCTCACGTGAGCTAGTCTCACAGCCTTTAGCGGCTAAACCTCTCTCTAAAAAGGTATGTATGCATTAATGCGATGTGGTCAATTTCTGTCTACTAGCCAGTCAAAATCCTTTAAATGTACACTCAGAAAAATGTACTATGCTCCACACCTCAAAGACGGAACGCAGTCTTTTAAATATTTGGCATTTAAGGCTTTTCAGGTTATGTATCTGTCAAAGTATAGTCAACGAAAGAAATAATATTATGTTTAGGCGTTAAAAATGTATAAATCTTTATAACATTACAATAACAATGGATGGTTTAAGAATTTAAATACTGCATTTAATGAAATTCTAAAGTGTATCGTACCAAATAAGTAATATTTTTGTGCATTTGGTCCAAATATCTGGTTTTCTCCATAAAATAATTTTAACTAAACAGCATTTATTTAAAAAAATCTAGCTTCTCTATTATGGAATAAGAATATCTGTATTAAAGGTAGGTTAATGTATTATAACAAAAATATCATCTAATTTTGTAATTTTAAGGTTAAAAAAATTATTTTGACCAAAATAAATAAGTATTTTGGATTATTTAAAAGACTGTATAATATGGTATTTAAAAATGTGGTAGTTTTTCTTATCCAGCTCAAAGTGTACCCACATAAAGTTTTGTCAATACAAATAGTTAAAAAGCTTCGACTGATTTTTATCTACATCAAAAAATCATTATCTTTAAAAATTTTAATAAATCACATGTCATGGGAGTATTAAATATTTTCACGTTGCAAGTTTCTCTAAAAATTGTTTGTTTTCTTATAATCTAACTTAAAGTAAGTATGCCGAGAGGTATGCACAAGTTTTGTCGTTAGAAGTATAAAAGCTTCAATTTAATTTGAACTATATTCAACAATTATTTAGTATACATATATTTATTTATAACCATATTAACACACTCTTTCAAATAATCCACTTATTTATTTTGGTCAGAATAGATTTTTCTAACCTTAAAATACAAAATTAGATGATATTTTTTGTTCTTGTACATTAACCTACCTTTGATACAGATATTCTTATTTCATAATAGAGAAGTTAGATTTTTTTTAATAAATGCTGTTTAGTTAAAACTATTTTATGGAGAAATGTAGACCCAATGCACAAAACAATCCAACCATCTTGGATAATGTAGCACATTTATAGAAAATTATGCTCCAATGGCATGTTGAACAACGGATTTTTCTCTATATATAATATATTAATTTTGAACATATTCTTTGGAAACTTCTTAAATGGAGATAATACCTTAAATATACAGTAAAAAAACTAACTTTTTACACCCTCTATATTTTGTAGTTATTTGCTTGAAGTTTTTAACGAACAAATGCAACCATTTTTTAAAAATAAGAAGATTAACTTTATTTATTACCGTCATAGAAACTTTTGCTGTAATTTGCAACTTCAGAAGTTATATTAGTTTAACTGCGTTCCTTAAGTGAAAAAGTAATTAAATATTTAAGTTTTGATACAAAAATATCAATAAAACTTAAAATTAAATTTCAGACTTTCTAACTCGACCTAGAAACTAGCAGATATTTGCGGGATCAAAAGTTTTAAATGGCGAGGCATTTTCCTAAAGTTAAAGTTTAATCATATAAATTTTATTTAATTATGAGTATTTTTTACCTGGCAATATAGAAGGTGTTTTGTAAGTGCATGATAAAACCATCGAAGAGATACCGGGTATTAAACTTAATTTTGTTAATTTTAATAAATATAATTTTTTTATAAATATCTACTAAACTAACAAATAAACTAAATAATAATTATAGACAGTGTCAGCAAGTTAGAAATTATAAACTACTTTAATTTTATTTTTTGCTCCACAACCAAGCTTCAATTTATTTTTTACTCGATAAGCAAGCTTCAATTTTAATTCCAAACTGAGGAAAGTAATATTTACCCAATAAATAAATTAGAATAAAGACTTTATTTTTTATGTTGCAATCGGCTATTTAGATATATCTACATTTTTTATTCAGTTGTTTTTTGATTTTTTTTAATTAGTTATTTTGCGTTTTTTTATATTTAATATAATGCTATACAGGGGGTTTCTGGAGAAAGGCAAACGATATGTATTAGAAATTTTAATTGCTTATACAATTTGATTAAGACTATACCTAAAGTCAATACTTTTCAAGATATTAATTTTTTTCGTTAAAATTTTGCTAAATGCATGTTTATCAAAAATAGCCTCTAATTTTTTTGTTATTATGTTTACTGACATGGGGTTGGAATTTTTGGAATATTAAAACATTGTTTAATAATTTAATTTTTTAAAGGTTTTTTAACAAACCCACTTGAAATTAGGTAAACTTCAAACAATAATAACGTTTTTATTGTAAATGAAAAACCCTGTATGTTTTAACATAATCAAATAGAACATAAAAGAATCTTTCGATTTCCTAAGTTAAAATTTCAGACATTTAACAATTTCTAATATTTTCAATACCATTTTATATCAAAAAACCTGTGAAATTCTAAATTTGGTTTAATGTGACAGTATCCATGGTTACCACCAAATCTGCCATTGTTTAAAATTAATTAAAATATTTGATTGAAAAATTAATACCTCAAAAAATATTGACTTTAGGTATAGGATATGGTATAGCCATTTTACTCAGAATTTTGTGTAGAATTAAAAAATGTAAAAATATATGAGGTGTCCTGTTTAAAATAACAAAGTTAAAGACATTTCCGGTAAAACAGGAAGTATTATTTTGTTCAAAATAATTTAGGATAAAGTCTAAAGCGAATAATTTACGATATTAAAATTTTAAATCGATGTCTTTCGCGATTTCCTAGAAACCTCTAACGGACTACCTGAAACACCCTGTATATTAAACGTCATTTAATTTTTAATAAAAGATACAACAATATTTGTATAAAAATGACAAAATGTACTAAACTAAACATTTATGAATACTGCTACTGCTGATTCAAAACTGATCCTGGCCACAGAAACATCATTTGCATAAAAAAGTTAATATATGAAATAATAGTCAAACATCAATACTTTAACGTGTTGTACTCAAATTTATAAAACAAAGTTGCTTCTTCGATTATTTACCCTTTAAAAATTGTTAAATTTTAAACTAAATTATCACCAGCGCCCCCTGTACGTAAAATCTAAACAAAATTTTTACATGCATTAATTGTTATTAGTAAGATCTACATTTTGTCCAAATTTTAAATCGATACGTTTTGAAATAAAAAAAAATGAAATTCTTTATTTTAACACAAATCGACCGTTCGATCCTTTCACGAAACCGTAGTTAAATGTCCAATATTATTGACATTATATTATATATCTACAAATATTTCATTTACATATATCTATATCATATATAATTCCTGTAGTATCCTATTTATTATGGTTTATAGCTATCTACAAATTATATAACCATTAATCCCGGCGCATTCGCCATTTTTGCAAAAATATTTTTTTAATATTCCTAGAAAAGTGCTGCGCTAGCCTAGCGAAATGGCTGTCAACTGGTTTAATTTAAAAAAATATATGCTTACAAAATACTTTTCAGTGTGTAATTTTAATATAAGCGTAATAATAAACGTAATAATTTTTTTAATTACATTTTTTTTTTGGATTATTTCACACAAATCTTTTTATAGCTTGATTAAGTTTTGTTTTTCCTCAATGACTAGACAGGTATTGACCACATCGCATTGTTAAACTCATTGTGTCACATTGCATTTAGACTTATCATAATCATTCTCTTTTATTTATGCTAAAGTACATTGCCTGGGTAAGTATTGTCTGTATTAAATATTCATAACCATGCAAAACCACATTTATATTTTGCGTGCAGGTTCTAAGGCACTAAATAACAAGGATTTAAAGGGTTGAGAATTAAAATAGGAGTGGAAGATCGACATTAACTTTCGACCTATCACAATTAACAACCTTGGACTCGGAATTGTATATTATTTAGTATTTCTATTGGACAATACTATTTTAAATAGTCGTTTATAATGGGCGATCTGTACTTTATATATTATAATATAATATCCATAATAATTTTTTCTACTCTTTTTTAACTCCTTTTTTGGAACTCTTTTTTTACTCTTTTTTTATATAAAAAGAGATATATTATAAAATTATTTTTTTTAAGATTATATGTTTTATAATACACTCACAGGCAAAATAATCGATCCCCACAAATTTTCGATGAATTTCAATCGCAAATAACTTTTTTATTTGATGTCGGATTTAAACGAATATTAAAGAATATTGTAGATAAATTATTGGACAATTGCTCACATTTTAAAAAATTACTAAAAAATAGACGTACGTTCATAATATACAGGTTTAAACAAAAATATGTTTTTTACCATAAGTTTAAGACTCTGTTGAGTGGCAAAACCGTATATTGTTCTAAATTAAGTTTTATTTATCAAGTCACATCTATTCTTAACAGTTTTGTTTTTGGTTCACCTCGATATATTTATTTTTGTGGAAAATATGGATTCTTTAAAAAAACATTGCAATTTCCAATATTTTTCTGTATGAAGAACTAAGGTTGCTATGGTCCATCCATATGCAATGGAGAATGACAGTGACGGTTTTGTTGAATTATCCCAAACTTGGACATGTCATACACGGCTTTCAAAAGCTATCAAATTGTTTTTTGCAAATTAATATTTAAATTTTGAGGTGTCTTCTCACTTTAAAAAATGGATATGTCCCCGACTGATGTTGCCAGAGCCATTAATTTAATCCAGGATGGACGGTCACAGTATTACGTGGCAAGTGTTTTAAACGTCACAAGAAGTAAAGTACAAAGGGCAACATCAGTCGGAGACATTTTTAAAAGTAAGAAGACACCTCAAAATTAACACATTAATTTACAAAAAACAATTTGATAGCTTTTGAAAGCTGTATATGACATGTCCAAGTATGGGATGATTCAACAAAACTGTCACTGTCATCCTCCGTAGACTATGGATGGACCATAGCAATCTTAGTTTATCATACAGAAAAATATTGGAAATTGCAATGTTTTTTTTTAAATCCATATTTTCCACAAAAATAAATATATCGAAGTGAACCAAAAACAAACTGTTAAGAATAGATGTGACTTGATAAATAAAACTTAATTTAGAACAATATACGGTTTTGCCACTCTACAGAGTGTCTTAAACTTATAGTAAAAAACATCTTTTTGTTTAAACCTGTATATTATAAACGTACGACTATTTTTTAGTAATTTTTTTAAATGTGTGCGATTGTCCATTAATTTACCTACAATATTCTTTAATATTCGTTTAAATCCGACATCAATTAAAAAAGTTATTTGCGATTTAAATTCATCGAAAATTTGTGTGGATCGGTTATTTTGCATGTGAGTGTATTATAAACACACAGGACAGTTGTTACGAACACGTTACGAATTACAATAAAGCAAGCAGAAACATAAGTTGCAGACGCTGAAGTCAGTTAAACTTGTTGATGCGTATTGTCAGTGGGAAATGTTTTGATTGGCTGTCTGAAATCAATGAAATAATTTGTTAAACATTACATAACAAAATAATCTGTGTACAAAATATTTGTTTATTTTCTACATAGTCCACTGGAGGTAACTAATAAATAATTCATGTCATCAGGAAAACTTTGAACACACAAAGTGAAAATTTTAAAGGCAAAGGCATGGGAAAAGGAAATCTTTCTCCTTCCTCGAGAATGCACAACAGAAGAAGAGAAGGGATCGGGTCAATCAACCTGCATTTTAAGCCAAAAGTCCATTTCTATTACACAAAAATCTCGCTGTTGTACATTCAATCCTGCTTTTATCCATTCAACAGCTTAAATGCAGTCACCTCGTTACAGATAATGCAGTTTTCTTTTTTCAAGTACAATATACTGTTTACAGGGTGTAACTTTAAAATTTCCAATGGAACACCCTATTTTTTATTGCAGATTCGGATCATTCGACTACAAATAGGTAGGTTTTGTCTAAACTATTTTTTCATATTGGTAATAGATGGCGCTGTAATGAATAAAAATCAATTTTGTTCGATTTTTCTTCTGTATCGATTATGTAATAACACTGCTCTGGGATATTCCCAAATCTCTAGATAAATCTCTTGTGCTTGCATGAGGATTAGCCGCCGTTGCTGCTAATACATTAATTTCATTATTTCCACCTGCGACTGTTCCTCAACGAACTCTTTTTTTCGGTTGAACACTCCCGTTTGTAGTAAACTGCTTGACTGTACGGTGAAATGAAGTACGTGATCGAATTTTATCCGGCCTGCTTCTCCATAAATCAAAATCATTTCTATTTTTTCTTCCACTGTTAAAAAATCCATTATGAATAACTGCTTAACGAAAGGTTTTTTTTTGTTTGCAAATTAATCTTCGAACTAAATTGATTAAATAATGCTAAACTAAAAATAGTTTCTTTATACCTCAATAATAATTATTATTTATATCTAAATACCATTTTTTTATACCTCAATTGGGACTAAATTAATTAATTGTTATAATAATGTTTTTTCACCTTAAATGAGGTATTTTTAATAAAAATAGTACAATAATCCTTTAAATTAAATGATTTAATGCTGGCAGGTAAAAAGTGACCATGGTGCACAATTGATAATTATCACCGAATGAAATAATGTATAAAACTTAAACCAAAGTAAACTTAAATATTAGTTAAAAATTCGTGGGTATAAAAAAATCAGATTTAATTTAATGAGATAATAATTATAATTATTATTATTATAATTATTATTACCAAAAAAGTGATATTTTTATAGAAAAATTATTACAGCGCCATCTATTACAAATATGAAAAAATGTTTTAGACAAAATATACCTATTTTTAGTCGAATGATCCGAATCTGCAATAAAAAATAGGGCCTTCCATTGGAAATTTTAAAGTTACCCCCTGTCCCCCCTATAAGGAGGAGAGTATGAGGACCAATTTTAGTACTTATTGATTTCCCCCCTCGAATCATTCAATTTTTATTTTAAACATTTTTTCTTAAAATATATACTGAGATATTTCAAAGTCTTAAGTTAAATGACTCGCCCTGTATGTACTCTATATGTTTGAGTTGACTCAACGCGTGTATAATAAATTGCTATGAAAGAAATGTGGAAGTAATAAAAATTCATTATCAATAAAATATACATGAATCACTTTTATTCATCAATAAAATAAAATATTATTGATTTTATTAGACTTTATTATATTAACGACAGTACCTACCTGTATCGATACCGAATAAAATGAAGAATTTGCTAGTAATGACTTTTATATGCGTAAGTACCTATTTTTATTGTCATTAATTAATTGCGACAAATGTTTATAAAAAACTATATCATCATGAAAATTGTGAGACGCCAAAAACATACCCGCCAAGAGATTTTGCTTGTATAACCAAGTTCGAAATGAGGTGTTGGATTAGTTCGTAATTTTTACACATCTGTTACATTACAATAAAGTAGCAACAAAACAACACCAAATGAGGCTGAAAAAACAAAACTTTTTAAACACACCTCGTATTGGTATGTTTTTGTTGTCGCATAGATTTCATTTTTGTTATTTTCACTTTGTGTGCACAGTGTAATAAAAAACCAATTATTTAAGATGTTCTTGATCCCCGATTCCTGGGTTAGTACCGTCGAGAATGCGTATAAACAAACAAAAAATGGAATCGCTAAAGGGACTACAGATATTGGTCATGCCACAAAAACCTTTGGTAGGTACATATACCTTAATTAAATATATTTTATTTAGTAAATATTTATTAGATAAGGCTGTTTTACACTCACAGGCAAAATAATCGATCCACACAAATTTTCGATGAATTTCAATCGCAAATAACTTTTTTATTTGATTTCGGATTTAAACACATATTAAAGAATATTGTAGATACATTAACGGAGAATCGCTCACATTTTAAAAATTACTAAAAAATACACGTACGTTTATAATATACAGGTTTAAACAAAAAGATGTTTTTTACCATAAGTTTAAGACACTCTGTAGAGTGGCAAAACTGTATATTGTTCTAAATTAAGTTTTATTTATCAAGTCACATCTATTATTAACAGTTTTGTTTTTGGTTCACCTCGTTATATTTATTTTTGTGGAAAATATGGATTTTTTAAAAAAACATTGCAATTTCCAATATTTTTCTGTACGAAGAACTAAGGTTGCTATGGTCCATCCATAGGCTATGGAGAATGACAGTGACAGTTTTGTTGAATCATCCCATACTTGGACATGTCAAACACGGCTTTCAAAAGCTATTAAATTGTTTTTTGCAAATTAATGTTTAAATTTTGAGGTGTCTTCTTACTTTAAAAAATGGATATGTCTCCGACTGATGTTGCCAGAGCCATTAATTTAATCCAGGATGGACGGTCACAGTATTACGTGGCAAGTGTTTTAAACGTCACAAGAAGTAAAGTACAGAGGGCAACATCAGTCGGAGACATTTTTAAAAGTAAGAAGACACCTCAAAATTAACACATTAATTTACAAAAAACAATTTGATAGCTTTTGAAAGCTGTATATGACATGTCCAAGTATGGGATGATTCAACAAAACTGTCACTGTCATCCTCCATAGGCTATGGATAGACCATAGCAACCTTAGTTCTTCATACAGAAAAATATTGGAAATTGCAATGTTTTTTTAAAAAATCCATATTTTCCACAAAAATAAATATATCAAGGTGAACCAAAAACAAAACTGTAAAAAATAGATGATTAAAACTTAATTTAGAACAATATACGGTTTTGCCACTCTACAGAGTGTCTTAAACTTATGGTAAAACACATATTTTTGTTTAAACCTATATATTATAAAAGTACGTGTATTTTTTAGTAATTTTTAAAATGTGAGCGATTCTCCATTAATGTATCTACAATATTCTTTAATATTTGTTTAAATCCGAAATCAAATAAAAAAGTTATTTGCGATTGAAATTCATCGAAAATTTGTGTGGATCGATTATTTTGCCTGTGAGTGTATACATGTTTCATTTAATATTAGTTTAATTGAAATATTAAAATAAAATTATACCAAATTCATTACACCAAGAATAAATAACATTTTTTTAAAATTTCTTCCAATAAATATTTTATAGGAAAACACCCCGTACATTTTTATTGACTGTGGTAAATGTAGGTTTAATTAAAAATATTTAACTATTTTTCAGACTTAAAGTTTAATATAAAAATTCCACTTATGGGCTGTAAAACACGGACAGCACAGTGGGCGGCTGTCACGATATAATTATTGTTTCGGTAAAATGCGCTTGCGCGAAAATCGCACACGGGTGATTCTACAAAAGTTGGACAACTTTTGACCTCATTTTGTTTATATAGTTTTCGGAGAAAATTAAACAGTATTTTGTTATGAGAACATAGATAATATAATTAATATACTGTTCCAGTCACTTTTTCAAACAGTTTCTGAAATATCTGTGTTTTCTAAATTTGAATGCAAGGGAAGTAACGAGTATACCAGGGTACTAATTAAATACATAATTTATTGGAAAATATAAGATTTTTTCCAACTTTGAGCATATTATACATTAAATATCGTAAAATCAAATAATACCATACCACATCAGTGGCGGCTGGTGGATTTTGGGTATACCGATATCTCAATTATTAGATATGGGACCCACACCAAATTTATATGAGTTTATAATGACATAAAATAAACAAGTTGAAATTTGCGAAAAAATGATAACCGAAACATCGAACATGGAACTGACGACACGGTACTGATGAATGGGATACAAATTTCAGATTATAATTCGGAATTAAGTATTTTACTGATATTTTTTATTAGTGGATGCTACTTATCAACAAATCACATATAGCCTTATATAAATTACAATGAAATATATATACGTAAGAAAATAACTACTCACCACAGTTCTGAAATTATGACTGGAACTAAACGTGCATTCACCACAAATTCGCCGCTTGCATTGTTTTCAAGATGACTGTCGTGCAAAGGGCGGGCTCTGTAGGTAATTTTTTACCAACACTTGAGTTAAAACGAGGACTTGACGTTTAAACTTCAATATTTTGCAGGAATTTTGAATTTTAACATTGGACACAGAACTGACGGGTAAAAGTGAGTACAAAGATTATCAATTTTTTAAAAATTGCTATTATTCGAATCTATGATAAAATATGAAAAATGCATTATTTAATGTTTTATAGTTTGTAGGGAAATTGAAAAATTTATGATAAATTGAATATATTTTAAAATAAAACCACTCAAATATTTGATTCAGGAGTTGTGACACGCCAAGGTACTGATGTTTTAAATATTTATTATGTTTTTCTACAAACGTGCTTTTAAAAAAATATATTAAAATTGGGTGGACAAGTTAAAAAAACCTGGATCTTTTGTAATATACTTAAATATTTACAAAAAATATTAAAATACCTACTCTATTGACTGATGACATCAAGTTGTCCAACTTTTGTAGAATCACCCATACCTATCCATTGCCATCAAAATTCTTTTAAGCGCTTTACATTTCAAAAAATTAAAAAATTGCTTACACCATTTTTGAACACCCTGTATTAAATTTAAATAAAGCGTTTAATATTAATTTTAATAGTGGGTGGGATTTTAAGTCAAATAGTCTTTACCTTTTTTCGATAAGACGCACCAATAATAAGTTATTAATAAAATAAAGTAGCCAATCACAGGCGTGCTCTAGCAAAATGATTAGAGGTGGGAGAACTATAATGTGCAGCTTAATATAGAAATTCTATATGAAATCGTAGTGTAAAATGACCTTAATATATGGTTGACATTGTCACTGTCAGTGTTTTAGTTTTTAGGTTAGTTTTAACTGGATACATTCTTTTTTAGGGAAAATTGGTGGCCCTAATACAGATTAATAATGTTTCTTACAGAGGCGATTGTAAGCCTAAAAGTGTTAAGAACAACCGTTTTACTTCTCTTTTGGTAAAAATAAACCTTACTCTATCAGGGCTGTCATTAAACTGTCAAATTTCAATTTTAAGGTTAATTTACCATAACCCACAAATATAAATTTGATAGTTTGATGTCAGCCCTGATAGAATAAGGTTTAAAATGGTTGTTCTTAGCACTTAAAGGCCTCATTTGAGGCTTATAAGTGCCTCTGTAAGAAATACAACGTTTAAAACGATTTTTAATATGTATAAACATAAAAATGGCCGCCGTTAGATTCTGTGAAGTGTGCAGTGATTTTTAGTATGCGCGAAACAAGATAAAACATGGTTTGTTGTGTGGATTGTGATTATTACATTTTCATTCAAATATCTCTAATTAAATATTAATTTTAAAATTAATTATTATTATTATTAATTTTATTATTTTATATATTATTTATTAAAAAAAATAACAAAAAGAAAAGGTAGGTCTATTACTCCTGAACCTAAAAAACCAAAACACTGACAGTGACAGTGAAAAATAAAATTAAGGTCCTTTCACAATATACAGCTCTTTCTTACTAAAACCGAATATATCTATATATATATATATGGAGCGTGGCCTCGCCTCCCTCCAACGCGCGACACAGTAGCTAAGCAAATAGACTGCATCGCTAATGAGATTTTTTGCATTATTATCATTTAATTTTTTAAGTCCTTACCTGCTCGACCTTTCGTCTTGTCGTTTATTACACAAGCAACTGTGACGCGCCTTGGAGGGAGGCGAGGCCACGCCCCATATATATATATTCGGTTTTATTCTAAACAGGCTGTATATATACTTATTAATGGTGCGTCTGATCAAAAAAGGGCAAAGACTATTCGCCTAAGAATCCCATCCTATATCCACCCCTTTTTTGATGTCCTTGACTTTTGAGACACCCTGTATATTAATTAAATTATTATTTATTAAAATATTTTGGAAATATACAGTAAGTACGCTTTTTGCTATAAATTGTACAAATTGAAGTTTATGACCATTTTAAACTTTAATTCCCATATTAATATAGCAAATTTTAAATGATTTAAAATAAATTGTTGTATTTTTTATGCAGATCACTGTTAGCAGTGGTTTGAAATTATATTTTTATTTTATTAATTAAATTGTAAATCAAATCTTGTAATTTTAGGTAACAAAGTTGAAAGAGAAGTAGTGAAGTCTTATAAATCAACAAAGGAAGTATTTGGCTGTGTTTAAAATATTGTATGCTATTGTTTTTATATCAAAATAAAAAATTATTACTTTAAATATCTAATAATTTTTAAAACGCAATTTATGTAAAATTGCCTATCTCTATAAAATCGGTACTTTTTGCATAGTGTAAACTGTACAATTAAAAAAACAAATTTCCTTAAATTGCGATTTAAAAAAGGTCCTTGAATTAAAAATTTAGTTCAAATCCCAACTCCTACTTTTAATTTCAACAGATCTACGAGGTGTGTTCAGAAAATATCGGGAATTTTCGTTTTTTGAAACAAATATTTATTTATTCGTCTACATTAATGTTGTCGCCTTCAAAATAGTCCCCATTGGATATTATGCACATGTGCCAGCTCTTCTTCCAATACTCGAAACACTTCTAAAACTCGATCTTTGGGATTGCCTTTAGTTCTTTCAGCATCTATGCTTGCAAAACGACGGCCCTTTAAAGTTCTCTTTATTTTTGGAAATAGGAAAAAGTCAGACAGAGGCATTTCTGGCGAATATGGAGGCTGGGGCATCATTACAGTATTGTTTTTGGCCAAAAATGTTGTTCAAAATTAAACAATTTTAGAACAAATTTTGCTGCCACGCGTTTCATACCCAAAACATTCGAAAAAATTTCATGGGATGAGCCAATCGATATACCAACATCATCAGCGACTTCTCTGATGGTTTATAACCATTTCTTCCACTTTTTCCATGTTTTTATCGGTTTTTAATGTGCTTGTGCGTTCGAGGCGTTCGTCATCTTCAACGTCTTTACGGCCATCTTGGAAACTCTTATACCACTTGTAAACTCTTGTTTTACTTATAGCAGACTTTGTTAACATTTCACAGAATTTATTTAATTTTTTAAGCAAAATTGGATACAATATTCTTTTAACGAACGAAAAATCGCCGAGCTCATAAAACATCTAATCTTAGCGGCTGCCACAGACAAAGTAAACAATGAAAACAGCTAAAGTTTTTATCATACTTTGGGGTAATGGATTTTATGACAACCGGACCCTACGAACCCGCGAAATTTAACAATTCCTGTTATTATCTGAACACACCTCGTATCATCAATTTCATGAAATGTCTTAGATAGCCATTTGTTTTCAATAAAATGGCACCTAATTATTTACAAAAATTCTGTTTTAGTTTCTATCGATAATATTTCACTTGGTAATAGACTAACAAAATATAATTTTGCTAAAATTACCCGTTTTTAAGATGTAAAAACTATTAATGACATACGAGTATCAAAAGTAAAATTGCAATTTAGTAGTACTTCCTATTTTCTACAAAATTGTTTAAAACAAGATTATTGAAATTAAGTTGTATACATGTTTATGTTTTTTTATTAAATATAACCGTTTTTGGATTTTTAGAAAAAAGAACTAGAAAGTTTAATTCCAATTTTGTAGTATTTTTAATATCCTACAAATTTTTTACTATCAATAGTTCAATAAATTTGTTTTGAATATAGCTTGAAATCTAATTAATCAATTTGGTCAAACAAGCCCTTAAATTGAAGGTATTTGAGCCCTCTAAAATTTGTTTTTACATAATTTTGATATCGGATAAGTATTTTGACGCTAGCAATTTTAATAACTTAAAAAATTCGTTTTTATGGCAAAAATTTAGGTCGAAAATTTACATATCCCGGAAAAGGGATAACTAAAGTTTGAATTTTTTTCGTGAAGCTAAACTTTTTACAAAAAAAGCTAATGTTGATAAAAATACATGGAAAAATGGCGAAGTTATGAATTTTTTAGAGGAAGACCAAAATTCAGCTTTTTGACGATTTTTATTTTATTTTTTTTCTTTTATTTTGTAATATGTTTAGTTTTTAATGCAAACCTAAATAAAGTGCATGATAGGAATTTTTTGAGTTTTTACGTACTTTTTCACCGAAAACATTATTCAAAATTTAAATTTGACATGACTCCGCAACCGTGAATTCTTTTGTTTCTCGGGTTGGCATAGTGACATTTTACTGCTATTTTTTGATATTTCAAGAAGGTATTTTTATCATGGTTTTATTTCGTAAATAAAAAGTGTAAAATGAGTAAAAGAAGTAGAGAGTTCGAGTGCGTAAATAACCCGCACAATCTGGGCGACGTAAGTGATGAGCACGGAGAACGTTTTCACCAGCAAATGAAGGCTATGGAGCGGCGGTATCACGGCTTCTGGGATGCAGCCATGATGGGTGATTACATTTGATCCGTCATACGGAATACGAAAGCTACAAAAAACAAAGAAGGAGCCAGATTTTTTTTAAACCTATGCTTATTATAACAAAATAAAACTTTCAATATCTTCAATATTTATCGTTCAATATTTAATATATGAGTTAATTTCAATAAAACCCAACCCAACCCTTTTAGTATTTTTATATTAATTGGTTCATTTTTTTAAATTTTTGTCAATAATTTTTCTGGTATTGAATTTAGTAAATAAAATTTCATAGCTAAATTTATTTTGGTAACCCTGTATATTAAAATTCTCTAAATCAACATTTTTAAAAGCAAAACTTAGACTAAGGTACATTCGATTTAAATTCTGAATGTTTTCCACTGCAAATACAAACAAAGAAGTAAACTGACCCATTCTAATTTGTAAAGCCAATAATACAAAATGGTTTTATCCAAGTTATTATAATTATCGACCGACTTGGAACAAAAAGCACTTCTTATGGCTAACGCAATTTATTTAGTGCAAACATTTGGCACACACCAGAAATATTAAAATTTCCTTTTCGTCATGCAATCACGAATACTTCCTTAATGAAATAAAAGCTTTATAATAACGTTATTATTAAAATTATTTCCCGTCACATTTTTTTATTTGTTTTGTTAATAAAGTTTATTTTATCCATTATGAAGCGAATATTTACTTCGCTCTTTATAAGGTGCAGAAAAAATGTAAATTAAGTGCAAACATTCACTTTTATGGAGGAACATTTAAGCAAGTGGTTTTCTTGGAATCTCCCTGCTGTGTCTGCCATTTAAAAAAAATCCAATAAAGACATCTCAGGCTGTCTGTTTAGCACAAAGAAAACGACAACGTTGAGTTCAAAATACTCTATAGGACTTACGAGTTTTTTTATTTTTGTTTTACTGGAATATGTGAAGATATAATAAACATAAGTTTAAAGAAATATTTTAATACACAGTAAAAATTTTGCCCGTGTAAATTTTTTAGTGTAGGGGTAAAAATATTAGAGTTGATTTGTAAGTGTAAAAGTTACACTACAAAATACACTAGGTAGCATTTCGTGCTTATTAACTTTATTAAACACATTTAAAGAATATGAACATTATTCATTGGTACATTCACACTATTTATTATTAAAATAAATCAAAAGGGTAGAAAAACTTAATGCGAGTGTTTATTACCCCTTAATGAGTTAAATAGTGACAAAATGTACACTACAGTGCATGCCAATTTCTTTGTTTGTTTTGATGTTACTAAGACCTTTTTTTTGTTCTTTACACTACTAGTGCAAATTGTATCACAATTAAAGTTAAATTACACCAATCGTGGCAAAATAGACTGAAAAACCCTGTAATAACCGAAATGCGTTTTAAAATGTTTGGTTGGTACCTATCTACCTTCGCAGTGCATATCCGGAGATACCGCGTTGTGGAAGTGTGGCATTTTTGTTCAGTTAGATTTTAATTACGGTGAATCCATAAGGGGACATTCTTATTTTTTGGTAAGAATTATACTTCCTTTTTCTTTAAGCCTTAATACTCAATAAATACCAATATACCAAAAGGATGTCCATACCCGACCTATATTATATATCAATAATTTACGGCAGTAGGTCGGGTACTTGTAAAATTAATAATATAAATACATACACACTTAATTTACTTTTTATTTTCAAGCGTAATGGTTGTTATTTTAACCTATACCTACATTTTTATTAATATTATGGAAAATTTGTACACGTGTGGTAAATACCCGACATACAGGCGCCTGACGCTTCTCTACCAATGGGATCACCCATTTTTTATAACAGAAAAATGGATTACTGATGAATTCTCAGGATAATTCATTGCTTAAAAGTTGACAGCCAGTAAAACATTGCATTGATCTAAAACTTTTACGTTTAAGGAACCATTTTGCTTAAGCCAACCATACGACTCAAATATAAAATTATAATTTAAAAGGCACCGATTTTGATAATTGTCATAGATTTTTGTTCCAAATAAATGTTTCTCTTTATTTACCTTTTCGTTTTATTCACTACCACCAATAGGTTTTACTCAAATAATAGTGTTAATTTACACTAGAAGTTTGCACTAAAAGAGTAAAAGTACCTTTCTAAAATTAGAACTTCTCCAAAGTAGTGTTAATTTACACCGAACAAAAGTGGGATTTAACCCAGGAAGTGTAGAAGTACACGATTTTAGGTAAATTAACACTTTTTAATACAGTGTAAAATTACTTTATCCTCAGTGCTATAGTGTTAAATCAGCTTAGAGTTGATTTTCCTTACTATGTACCGCACTATAATAATTATGTTTGGCGTAATGATTGGCTAAAATTTTAATCCCGGAGCATTCGCCATTTTTGTAAAACATTTGTTCAAAAGTATTTTTAATTAAATTTCATCTTTTTCAAGTTATTGTTGAAGCTACAAAGCCGGTTATATTTGCATTGGTGGTATTTTGTTTTCATTAAAATTAAAAAAAACTAAAACAATTAAACTTTGGGTTTTCGAAATATTTTCATGTACATAGGTAATGTTCTTTTTTGGTGTTCTTATTTAATATTTATCGACTAAAATATTGTAAAAGTTAACTTTAATTTAAATGTAATAAACCTAATTTATTAATTCCCATAAATACCAAATAGAAATGTGCAGTTGACTATTTAATTAAACTGAACATGGCGAAAAGTTAAATGGTAAAAAACTAAAATATTTTTAAATAAAATAGTAAACACCTAAGTAATAAAAAGAATAATAATAAGAAATAGCTAGTTTAATAGATACAATTATTTAGGTAAAGGAACCTCCTTAATATATTTAGATAAATGTTTCATTTAAAAATTTATTGAATTTTCAGACAATAAATTCTCGGCTTTTATGCTTTACTCATTTGAGTAGTTGTGAGCAAACCAGATTAATAATTATAATTGATAAAGTTGTGTTACCAAATTGCATCCATAACTGTTCTGTTCATAGTTTTGAATATAAAATGTGGAATTTACAAGCAGATTAAAGTTAACTTATGTTGATCCAAGTCAGAAATAATTCATATTTTAGCCATTCTTCGATATTATTTGGGTACTTCCACAAATCCCTGAAATACGTAAATACTTTTTATTAATATACTCAGAAAAATGTTCATGCACTAAAACTAATTTTGTAATTGTAATGGCTATAAAAAAAGTACCACCTAAGGTACCTTTTTTATTAAATTTTCAGTGTCTTATTGGGAAAAAACTACGATTTGTCAAAGTAATGATATTATTTTTATTTACAGAATAAACTTTTTTTACTGCTCTTAAAATTCTCATTTACTATAATGAAGCAGCAATGTTAAGCTTTTATAAAAAAAAGTTCATCCATCAAGGTAATAGTTGTTATCATATTGTCATGGCAATAATAAATACTTTATCTTTATATTAAATATTTGTGGAACTTAAAATATTTTTGTTAAATCTATAGTTGTGTGTGAATTGCGCTTACATAAAGTAATGCGCAGTTGTTATAGTAAAATTTGTTTATTTCACTATGGCATATTTGTCTTTTTTAAATTACTATAGTTGTAATTCAAATTAATTTTATTTCAAATAGAAAATCTTTGTTAATAGCTTACGTTAAGAACAATAACAAAAATATTTTATTGCTATAAAAATACTTTTTAATGTTTACTATTGTTTTGCAATGGTAACAAAATGTTTGTTATTTCCCTTAAAAAGAGGGGGAAAGGGCCAGTGCTCTCCTTGGTAAACATAACTTTATAATCCACAGTGTTATAATCTTATTGATTTCACTTGTGCAGGTGAAGTGTGGTAAAATTTAGAATGATAAAAATATCAAAAAGATCACTAAGAAAATTAAAATTTCGACGTTTTCTAAAAGAAACATTTAAGGTCTATTCTATAAACGAAGCAGACTTGTTGTTTAAAAAGTGAGTTAATATTTTTTTTATTTTGTACATTATATAATACAAGTTAATTTTTTTGTTATAATAAATAATTTGATTAATGCCTTTCAATTATTTAAAAAAAAACTACCCAATACCCAACAGTAGGTTGAAAATGTAACCATTCTTACAATGAAAATAGTTTATTGAATTAACAATTAATTTGTTGTTAAATTTACATAAATTTCATTATTATTATAAAAAAAAGTTTTGGTGACACCCTGTATACATATGTATTTTAATAATATAAAAAATACACACAAAACTTCATATTGGGTTTGTTCGGCAAAACAAAGTAATAATAAATTCTTGTTTTGATAATTTTATTGGTAAAATTTTTGTTGGGAAACAAGTTTAATTTAGAGAAGCGAAATGCAGTCGCGAAGTCTCGTATTTATAAAGCCACGAAAGAAAAATACGAAAACAATTCCGTTTTGTGTATTATTGCCAAATAGATCACCTAAAGTTTATTTATGGTTAAAAAAATAACGTTTGTGTGTATCTGATTTGCTTTGGAAATTTTTTAAATCCTTTTATTAAAGGGATTTTTGTTTTATGTAATTTCACTTACATACCAGAATTTATAATAAAAAAAACTGTTAAAAGAACGAATCTTATGTGTTTTATTATTTATATAAAAGTATAATTAGAATTACAATAATATATAAAACTTTATAAATGTGCCCAACATGTTTACCTACTTACCTTTACTTACAACTACACAAAGAAAAGTGAATTAGTAAAACCAGAACATACTGTAATATTATACGGATTATATGATTATTATAATCCTTTTAAGGTTGTACACTGTTCAAAATCAAGCCTTTTGAAATACCTAATCAGAATTAGTTAAGGAAAAATAAGGTAATATGCTTAAACGAGTAAAGCAATTTACCTTCTCGTTTATTAGGCAGAAACTAATGCCTTTGTTCTATGGTGTATTCACTAACTTCTAGATAAATATTCATACTTTACTTAATAAAATTGTCAAATTTAAAAAGATAGGCTGATTACCTAAATATTTAGTCAAAATCTCAATTACTTTTAGGTACGACAATTTTGCTTTTAATTTAGGTAATTCTTCTAAATTATTATGGCAAATTATTGAACAAATTTAGGTAAATTCCTTTAAATATTAGTGACTTCCTTGCAATCGGCTACGATCGCTTATACCGACGTTTTACGATAAATATTCGTGTCTATATTGTCCACCATAATGCCAAAATCAACGAAAGAGTAAAGACCGCGTTGTGTGCTATTGATATAACAACATAGTTAACAAATATTGTGCTATAAGTGAACATTTTGAAGTGCTATAGTTAAGTAATCCAAACTAAATGGAATTTTCCATTGACCCCAATTTATTTTTAAATAATCCCAACCCTGTAGTACCGGAACCGCCGTTGTTCATTCGCCTAGGACATAAAGATAAAGGAGTCCTAACTTGGAAGAAAATTCCTATGCCAAAAGAAACTTTATTATACTTATAAAGTAGGTATACCTATAAGTTTTATTGTCGTTTTTGTTATTTTTATTTTTTTTATTTATACATATTTATTAATATACATTTTCAATTTAACTAAAATAAATGTATTTTTTATTTTACCCATCAGCACTTAAAAGGGGGATTTATAATGTCATTCTTTTCTCATTTACATTGCTCGATATAGGGATAAACACTATGTATACTAGGTTATCGGTAACTTTTTACAATAATATTTAACATTTACAATAGGTAGTATATTTCCAAAATAGTATATTACCAAAGCAATGTGTGAGAATAAAAATGACATTATAAATATCTTCTCTCCTAAATGCCCCCACCGCCAATTCTTGTTCCCCTTATATTTTTTTCTAATGAAATAATGGAATTTCACTAGAAAATAAGTAGAATTTTAATAGAAAGTTAGTAGATTTTCACTAAAAAATTGGTAGAAAATTACTCGAAAAAAGGGTATATCTAAAAAAATTAGATAAATTTACCGTGAAAAATAAGAGGATTTTCACTAAAAATATATATAATCTACCTAAAAATTTAAGCAAATTGCCTTAGAAACAGGAAATTTATTCTTTTATTCTCAGGCAATATCCCTTACGATCTAAGGTGTATCATCTTTGAAACCTAAGTAATTTTGCTTAATTAATTAAATCATTTTATTTAAAAATATCAGTTAAAGAATTCACTAATTTAAAAGGGGAATATTCCTCTGAATTCATTTTAAGCAGTTTGCCTTAAAAAATTAATGGTCCTATATAGTCTAATATTTTAGGTAAAAATTAGCTAAAATTTTGAACAGTGTATTTACACTAGAATTTGTTTAAAAAAGTACAAAACTAAGTAAAAGCAAAAATTATGTTCTATTTCTCAACTTTCTTACATACATAAGTATTTTTAATATATTTTCTGTATTTAAAAAATATCCATTAAAAAAAGTGAGCTTAAGAAATTTTCTATTAATGCGTATTTAAAACGTTTTTCCTCGATTTTTTATCTGGATCCAGCTTGTCCAATTTAACTAGCAATAAATTAATAAAAAGTTTAAGTTATTAGTAATATTAATAAAATTATAATAAAAAGTAGATAGAAACATTGCTTCGTTGAACTATCAACAAATTTTTTCCAGTTTCTTTAAGGCAAAATATACTTACCTTACCAGAAAAATATAAAACACATTAAAATCCATTAAAGAAATTAAACTATTCTTAAAAAAAATATTATGTCAAAAATTTTTCGATTTAATGTGTTGCCATGGTGACCTGTCAAAAACCCATTTAGATTGGTTGAAAAGATCTGGTGTGGAATTTTCATTAGGTATTATTTTATTTATTTCCATTAAAAATGCAGAAATTTATAAATAGATAATTTAAAAAGCTAAACACAATTTTTCCATTGGTAAATAAATAAACAATCTAAATTTAATAAGGTTTTATAACATTTATTTTTTTAATTATAATTTAAATAAAAATAAAATAAATCACAAAATAATATTTATTGATTTTCTAAATACCACAACAATTTAGCATATCTAAGCAGTTTGCATATTTTATTGTTTGCATTCAAGCGTTTATTTCTCTAGGAAACATATAAAATTTTATTTAATTTAATATAAACATACAAATAATGATTTTATACATAAAACAAAGATTACTACGTCTTTATTAAACCTACCGCAAATAAACTTTGCATTTTCTGGAATTAAAATGGACTGATTGTTTTAACGAAAAAGAAAATTAAAGCAGTCTGCATTTAAATTTGTATTAAACAAAAAAAAGCAAAACAAAGAAATAAAATGCAAACAACATTTAACTAATACGTTATAAATGAAGAAAACTTTATATTATTATTATAACTGTATATTCAAGAAATATTTTACTAGGCTTCGAAGTTGTAAATCAATATAAGAATTCTATAAATAAATATAGACAAAACTAGTCGGCCATTATCATGGGAAAACCAATAAATTATGTTTTCCATATTTTTTTTCTATAGAAAAAATCTTGTTTTTTATATTAAAACACAAATACACTGTTATAAAAATGTGTTTACATAAGTTTGAAGTTTGTTAATTTTATTTTGTAAAATTCTAACATTATTTTTTGTAAGGAAAAAAGAAAAATATTTTATCAAAAGTTTTGTAAAGGTAGTATGCAATTTTGTAAGGTAAAGGTAACCGATTATTTTGTTCATGTTTAACAAATTATTTCGTTGAACACGTGATTTCAGGCAGTCAATCAAAACATTTCCCACTGACAATACGCATCAACAAGTTCAACTGACTTCAGCAACTTATGTTTCTACTTACTTCACTGTTCAAAATTTCATGACCATTTTAACACCAAATTAACACCATACATGGTCTATATCGATACAAACCAAAATGGTGTTAAATATGGTTCGTTGGTCCAGTGTAAATTCAAATACTAAAATGGTGTAAATTTAACTTTCACACAGTATTAAAATAAATTTTACCTGGTATAAATTGAACTCCTTTTTAGTGTTAAATATCATGTGTTTTTGGTCAAATTAAATTATACTACACAGAAAAAAAGAAAAAAAGGAAACAGGAAGTTCCTTGACGCATTACTAGTATATTACCAGTGGTATTATTCCAGAAAATTGAACCTTCAATTCGCTAGAGATAATATTTTTAGTGCGTTCCACCAACTTTAAATACATCAAATATTGACAGCTGTTTCCACCTATTTAAGGTCTCTTTAGTATCGAACACCTTGTAGTGACACACCAAAGCAAAGGACTACCTGAGCTTATGTACTCTTCATGTAAGTCAAAAGAGGCGAGATTTAAGAACATCACGTGATCCACACCGCCTTTGCCGCGATCGGTACACACTATGCAACAAGGAATGCACGGCAAATTGTTTTAATCGTTTTAACAAAGTGCTTTAGGTTGAAGTAACTCTTATTTTACAAACAACATATTTAGTAAACTGAACCATACAGCGGGTTGGTTTCACTAAAGTTTTCTGGGTTAATTTAACCAATTTAAAAAAAAATAACTATCTGGTTTAGTACCGTCAAACTAATCTTTGTTTATATTAACCTTCCCACAGTTGATTTAAATAAATACTTATGGGTCAACTAAATTAATATAGTTAAATTAACTATTCCTTTTTTCTGTGTAGGTGCACTTCGCAAATATTTTTAGATAAACACCGTTTTGGTGTTTGCTGTATAAAACATTTTCAACCATTATTCATGGTGTTATATTAACACCACTTGGTGTTGGATTTTGACACCATTTTAAGATTACTCTTCACACCACAGATTTTTTAAACAGTCTGTTGTCCAGTCATTGGACTTCAATGGTGAATGGGTATTTAATGTGTGATTTAATATTTATAAAACCAAAAAGTTACTTTTTTTCTCCAAAAATACTCCATAAGGCGATGTACTTTTTCTGCCATTGAGGCATTTGGTATAACTTCATTGAAATGAAGTTTTGACCTTAAAAGTTCTTTTACTTTAGAATCTGATATTATTTTTGGCATAGTTATCTTTTTATATCGATATTATACGCTAATTAAATAACTTGATTTGTTATATTACTTAAAAAAAAAAATATTTTTAAATTTAATTTAAAAATTACAAATAACAAGCTTACGAGACTAGTTTACACAAGGCTAAGTAAATCTAGAATGAATATATAACAAAGCAAAATTATGTTCTTTGAAAAACACATGTCAGCAGATAAGATTATATTATTAATAGGTCAGCAACTTCGCAGGATGTAATTCGCTAAAGAAGTATAGCTAGTAGCGCCACCACTCGGCTGTTATCATCGTAGCAAAAGTACTACTTTTGATAATGCGCTGTTTTTGAGAATAAAGCCAAAAATTGTTAAAAAATATCGAAAAAAAACCGTGGCACGATTTGTTGTGTTGTTGGGTGTATTTCGAGAGGAAATCCTGGGTTGAGTTTTTACCGGTTTTCCAATAAACAGTGTTAATCCGAAGATACAATAAATACACATTTTAGTAGTGATTAACGTGAAAACTTTTCACTGAAAAGTGTAAAAATTTCAATTCAGTAAAAATCGTCAAACAAATAAGTCGTCTAAATTTAAACAGCATTTAGCATTATTAAAAGCATTGATTAAGAAAGTCTCCACAACGGTGAAATACCATTATATTATGTATTATATATAATATTATATTGCCATGAATTCGTAGGTATATTTTGTTGTTTAAAATGCAGTTGTCGGCGATTTTTAGAGAACTAAAATATAAAAATGGTTGATTTTAAGGTTATGTTTGTGCAAAAATTATTTTTTACTAATTTCTTAAAAATGTCCAAACTTAAATAGAAATTATAATAGGTAAAGTTATCATTAGTTAATTCTGCACCAACAAATGAACTTACCGAATAGGATCCTTTGGCAAAACATGAAAATGCAACGATTTAGTTCTTGAATTTTATTTACAATTAAAAACACAATAATTCACCATGATCCCTTAGATAAAATACACACACTAACGTAACTATATAAGCATTTAAGCGTTGAGTTTCTTTATCAATGATATAAAGAATAATCAATCGAAATCGAGTACTTAACCAGTTTTTTAGTTTTTCCTCTCTTTTGTGAAAAAACTACCTATTTATTTAAGATTTATTATTCTGTTAAACAGACTTTTATAAACTGTCTGTTATAAAGCGTATTAAAATTGATGAAGCTCGTGATAAACAAATAGCGGACAATGAAGGAACGGACAGGTAGATAGGCAATAAGGTGCAAGGACAAAGCGTAACGGCAGATAGGATTTGTTAACAATGTTGTCTATGCAGACGTGTGGTGTGGATTCCGCAGCATAATATTGATCAGGTCTGCCACGACGCGGCCTTACCGAAGGACAAACTCACCTAAGCAGGTTCAAACCGCGTTGGCCAACCGAAAGACACTCAAACAATTGGCCAATTACATCGGCGGGGAAAAACAATGGCTTGAGAGGATTTGCTGTTAACACATCAACAATACGTGACATACTGCGAGTATTAAGTTAATATCTCTATTTAAATTTTTTTATCAATAAATAACAATATTACCACTTGAAAAAGTACAAGTAGACAGTTTATAGTTATTGGACAATTACAATTAATACTGTAAAAACAAGAGTTCTATAAATAGTTAACTTAAAGTCAAATCATTAGATGACCCTGTATACAATTATAACTATCTCAGTCGGTAATAATATAGAACTACTTTATTTTGGGTCCAATATAGGACAAAAAGTTCGCACGTTACTTTGGTGGTAAGATTTTTGTTTTTTTGTTAAGAGCAGGGCTGTGTTTAAATTACAATAAAAAATATTTCTAAAAAGTGTACAGATCAGTGTGTGTTCCTCATGGTTTAAACATTAAACAATTTTGAAAACAAACAGTAAAATGGCCAGTGTCCAATTACTGGTTGGTAAAAAACGTGAATTTCTATTATTGGACAAATGACCAATATCATACTCTATTTGTATCCCAGACAATTCTGTCCCCTGAATCCAAAAAGACCGTCAAAAACTATAAAAGTTAAGCAGTTTTTAAGATATAGTCAATTCCATATTATATGTAAAATTGATTATACTTCAAAAACTGTTCTACCTTTATAACTTTTGACGACATTTTCGGATTCAGCGAATAATATTTCATAGGAATTAGTTTAGTTTAGTTTAGTTTATTTATTTTTTCCAATAATACAATATTACATTGTGTTGGACAAGTCAAAGTCAAAGAATGAATGTATACAAAAAAAAAATTAATTAATCATTAAAAAAATCAAATTGCTGTTGACGAGAATTATAATTCTAATAATTATTAGTGGCTGCTTTTTCGCTATGACATTTTTTACTAATTCATTTTTAGAGAGTAAGTAAAATAGTGATTTCTTCGTCACAGGACATCTTGCAGAATAACAGTGATTTAAATACAGAGAACATAAAAAACTAATGGCAACAAAATTAATAAATTCGGAAAATACTTTTAACATACCATCCGAAAAAATATTAGATATATATATATATAAATCATCCTGTTCCGGCCTAGGGTTTTAAAATTTCCGGAAAAATTGAGCTGGCGGAAAAAAACCGGTTTTTTTTTTCGAAAAAAAAAACGGAAAATTTGGGTAATTTTTTTAAAATTGACTTTTTAATTTTTTAAATTTTATCCAAAGGGTAATACAAAAAAATGCAAAAGTCAATTTTTTTGAAAATTTCCAAATTTTTACGGAAAGTATCCATACACTGAGAAAAAAAATTCCGACGCTGATTATAATCATATAATATTATAATTATTATAAAAATTATTTCTTTTATTTTAATTCAGTAAGAATATTCTAGCGGGCCGTAAAAAATCATATTTGGGGCTATATTAAATTATAATAATAATTATATAATAAATCATTCATTATTTTATAGTTAGATATTTTTAATGGACTTCCTTTTGCAACAAAAAACCCAACAGACAGTATATATCACGTTTACGTTTATTTTCTTGTTTAGTTTTTTTTGTAATTTAGGATTTTTTTATTTAAAATAATGTTAAATTGTTGATTGCCACTTTTTTTCAAATGTGTATATTTTCCAAAAAAAAATTCAATTTTTCCCAAAAAAACCTATTTTTCCAAGGCCTGGGAAAAAACGAAAAAAATTAGGTTTTTTCCCAATTTTTCCGGTTTTTTTTCGACATGTCGGAATCATTTTACGGATTTTTTTTAACAAAAACTAAAAAAAGTAACGAAATAGACATTGGTATCACAACGGACTGGGGTACACAAAGGACTTAATCAGATAACGTAAAAAAGAAACTATATAGGGTGATACGATTTTAAAGTAATTCATAAACAAAATCCCTTGTAGTGGTGCTCACTTGCAGAATAACAACTTAGATTTCTAAATTATAGACACCCTTTTTCTTTCCTTGGATGTAATCTATATCATGAGTTGTAATCACAAATAATTTTAAATTCGTTTATCATAAACTACTGTTAATAAAAGCGACGGTAAATATCCACTTTGTTGTCGAAAAATTCTATTGCTAAATTCCACAAAGTTTTGTGAAACCATATTTAAAAAATAATAATAAAACATTACAGTCATGAATTACTCTCAATGAGCTTTAGTGCCCTAAAATAAACATAAACATGAAAAATAGTATTTTTTCTTACCTTATTTTTATTATTTTTTTGAGTAACTTAGCGGACAAACAATTATTACATTCGCGTTACCCGCACCTGTTTCAACCGATATCTTCTTCCTGATTGAATAAATAAATTCAGCTGGGTAATGTGTACGTCCGAACATCATTTGTTAATCACGTAAGTGCCAAAAAAGTTGCCATATATATGTTTTTTTAAATATTCTATCGGTAACGCGACGGACGTAACGCAACGGAAAAAATGTCTGGGACATGAGTCAAATTTAAAAAAAGTAGATTAAAATTAATTAATTTATATATAAATTGTTTACTTTATTAACTAAGGATGTTATGGATTGCTATAAAGCAACACAAAGTTCTGGTTATTCAATATTTAAAAGAAAAACATGTAAGAAAGTTTTATAAAACGCTAATGAGATATGCGAAAATGTGTGTTTCACAAGTTTCAAAATTAAAAAAAAAATAACTAAACAAACTTTTTCTGAAAGAGTTTACTAAGGGCTTGTTAGGCTTTCACTTGGTTTTTAAATCAATAAGATCCGATAATTTTTAACAAAGTTATTGGAATTCAAACTTACGGACAGCGGAAGGCGGGTGTTTTTTGAAAACGACCCATTTATAAGAAAAAAACTAAAATCTTAAAAAAAAACGGCATATATAAATTTTAAATTAATTATATTCCTTAAGTATCCAATAATATTTTACAGTAAAAAAATTGTTTTTAAAATATTGGTATTGCTCTTAACTATACGAGCAATAAAAGCACGTGTAATGGAGTGTCTAAGCTTGTAGCATGGGCATTTGAACTTTACAGGTCGTAGACCGGAATATAGGACACCTTACACGACAGAACAGCGTCTGTGTTTAGGAGCTGCCAAAATTAAATTAGTTATGGTCCATTCACAATCCAATGGTTAAGCATTGCAATATATTTTTACCGTTGGGTTTGCCTTAAAACTGTCAGCATAAAATAAAATGTTAGTTCATTGTTTTTTTTATTTATTTATTATAGAGCAATAAAAGCAATAACCAATTAGATTTATATTCAGTTGTAACTATTTTATTTTTCATTTGAAATTTTTAATTGCATTCCATTTTGGGCGTGGAATACAAACGCAAAAAGTTAGGTGGCGATTAATTTTAAATAATTGGTATTCAGTTTTGCTTTTTATTACACATGCGAAAATTACTATTGGTTATTAATTTAACGAACTATTCCTACATTGAACTTTGTATTGTAAAACGAAAACGTGCTCCAAATACATTGGATATTAAATATGTAAATCCATATCTGAAATAGGTTTATTATTTTTTAGTTGTTTCAAAAAAAATTTTGCATTTTGTCTATATTAAATGTTATTTTTTAACATTAGGGGCAGTACAATTAAATTTTTAAAAATTTGTTTTATTAAATTTATTTTTTATTTACTAAATTTAAAATGTTTAATTTATTTTACGTATAGATTATACTTAAAGGAAAAATATTTAAATTAAATTATATATTGAATATTAAACAATAAACATTGAAGAAATTGAAAGTTTTATTTTGTTGTAATAAGCATAGGTTTAAAAAAATTCTGGCTTCTTCTTTGTTTTTTGTTGCTTTCGTATTCCGTTTCTCGTATGAGGGACCAAATGTAATCACCCATCATGGCTGCATCCCAGAAGCCGTGATACCGCAGCTCCATAGCCTTCATTTGCTGGTGAAAACGTTCTCCGTGCTCATCACTTACGTCGCCCAGATTGTGCGGGTTATTTACGCACTCGAACTCTCTACTTCTTTTACTAATTTTACACTTTTTATTAACTAAATAAAACCATGATAAGAATACCTTGTTGAAATATCAAAAAATATCAGTAAAATGTCACTATGCCAACACGAGAAACAAAAGAATTCACGTTTGCGGAGTCATGTCAAATTTAAATTTTGAATAATGTTTTCGGTGAAAAAAGTACGTAAAAAACTCAAAAAATTCCAATCATGCCCTTTATTTGGGTTTTCATTAAAGACTAAACATATTACAAAATAATAGAAAAAAAAATTTTAAAAAAATCGTCAAAAAGCTGAATTTTGGTCTTCCACTAAAAAATTCATAATTTCGCCATTTTTCCATTTATATTTATCAACATTAGCTTGTTTTTATTGTAAAAATGTCAGCTTCACGAAAAAAAATTCAAACTGGAGTTATCTGTTTGATTTAAACTTTTCCCAGGACGATATGTAAATTTTCGACCTCAATTTTTGCCATAAAAACGAATTTTTTAAGTTATTAAAATCGCCAGCGTCAAAATACTTATCCGATATCAAAAGTATGTAAAAGAAAGTTTTAGAGGGCTCCAATACCTTCAATTTAAGGGCATGTTTGATCAAATCGATAAATTCGATTTCAAGCTATACTCAAAAACTTCAAAACAACTCCGAAAATTAAAAAAAAATGTGGGAAAATTATAATGGGATATGGTGGGCAGAATATTTTTTCGATTTTGTAAACTAGTGTTATAGAACAAAAATGTGACTTAAGTATTTAATAAAATAGAAAAAAGTATGTTTCTGATTTAGTACATAATAACCTTAATAAATATTTAATTTAAACTAAAAAACTATTATTGATTAATAATTTGTTAACCTTAATATACATAAAAGTATAAATGTATTATAAGCTCAATTAATCGTCAAAGGTGGCGTGTTTCATTTTTAAAAAATTACTTTCTTAAGAACCAAAGTAATCAAATATTTAATATAAAAAATAACTGGTCGACAAAATAAACTTTTTTGTTTGCCACAAGGGAAACAATACCTTTTCTAGGATATGCATGATCGATATTTACAACATTCAAATTCGTATTCGTATTTTTTAATCTACGAGTATCTACTAATTTGTCTAAAAATAGTATATTATGTATCAAGTTTGATAAACGCCATTTTATGAGTGTATAGACAAGTTTATAAACTTTTTCTACGACAAATACTTATTATTATCTTAAAATGATTTAAATCAAAAATTTGCATAGATGAAACAATAGGGGAATCTGTGTGTCACCGTCAAATGTCACATTTTTAAATTTTATAAACACAGATTATAAAGGTTATAAATCGAAATGTATTTCTTGAAAATTGTCAGTTTTTCACAGTGAAAGTAAAGAAAATGTTTTATGAGCACTTTACAGTGGAGTCCGTGCCCGAATTTAAGTTATAGTTTACTGCCGGCGAAATTAAAAGGTCAGTACAATGTTCATATAAACTTTTCAAATATTGGCGTTGAGAAACTATTTAATACTTTTGTATTGAGATAATAAAATAATTTTCACATTTAGTATTATTTTACAAGAAAGGCACTTTATTTCAACGATTGTATGACATTTTACAACTGTCAACTAAATAAAAACTAACTGTCATGTACGATAAAGGGCGTTTTAAAGGTGGGAGTAGAAAAACATAATTTTAACATATTTTAAAATTTATCCGTTTAAACTGGCATTATTATTAATGAACTTCATTCATTATCATTTACTGCGAATCCTATTCATGAAAGTACATTTTCTACCGCATCAAAAAATCTTTTCATTAGAAAATCCAACAGTAGGTGTATTCATGGCAAAAATGTAAAAAGAGCGACGAAGGGCAAAAGTTTACTGATTACGTGCCAAACTAAATAAAAGACCTGCCTGACCTGCTTACGAGTTCCATTGGGTCGAAATTCTTTGTCTACTATTGAGTTTCATGGATTTGCATGATGAATACCACTTAAAGTTTCGTGATTTATTTTGCAAAAAATATAAGTTTAACGTCTACTCCCCACGGATATAAATATTATTTACCGATGTTGGTAAACATACTGTTGTTTATAAACTTTCTTCCTATCTCTTTGGATTTAAAAAGTTTGTCTTTGGGGGTAAAGAAGTTGTTTGTTTTTTTATTTGTAAATATTATGTACTTTTAAGTAAATACGCATTAAAAAATAACAAGTTTATTGGTTTACAAAATCGAAAAAAAAAAACACACTTAATTTTTTTTTATCCAAGTGTTTTTGAAATATTATTTTTAGTGAAAGACCAAAATTCAGCTTTTTGACGATTTTTGTTTATTCTTTAATGAAACCCTAAGTAAAGTGCATGATTGGAATTTTTTGAGTTTTATACGTACCTACTTTTTTCACCGAAAACATTATTTAAAATTTAAATTTGACATGACTCCGCAAACGTGAATTCTTTTGTTTCTCGTGTTGGCATAGTGTCATTTTACTGATATTTTTTGATATTTCAACAAGGTATTCTTATCATGGTTTTATTTAGTTAATAAAAAGTGTAAAATAAGTAAAAGAAGTAGAGAGTTCGAGTGCGTAAATAACCCGCACAATCTGGGCGACGTAAGTGATGAGCACGGAGAACGTTTTTACCAGCAAATGAAGGCTATGGAGCGGCGGTATCACGGCTTCTGGGATGCAGCCATGATGGGTGATTACATTTGCTCCCTCGAGAAAGGGAATACGAAAGCAACAAAAAACCATTTTTTTTTACAACAAAATAAAACTTTCAAGTATCTTCAATGTTCAATAATTATTGTTCAATATTCAATATATAAGTTAATTTCAATATTTAATGTTTAAAATAAAAATCAATGTTCAATATTAAATTTTATATAATTCAATAAAATGAAGAAAAAACGTAAAAATTCTCGAAAAACTGAATAATTCATATCTTCGCCATTAATCCATGGATTTTTATCAACAGCAGCTTATTTTTTTTTCTTTAAGTATAATCTATACGTAAAATAAATCAAACTGCACTGAAAGAAATTTATGTTTCATATATGGACTACCACATACATTGCTAAAACAAACATATAATATATTTACCTTAACCATTTTTATATTTAGTTTTAACATATTATGTTAAAACTAAATATAATATATGTTTGTTTTAGCAATGTATGTGGTAGTCCATATATGAACCACAAACATTGCTAAAACAAACATATATTTCTTTCAGTGTGGACTTATCCTTTCGATTTTTAATTTTAAGTGTGATTTTCGCGTTTAGTGAGCCAAACAACACAAGAAGGTCTTATGACATGAGTTCTTTATGCTATTTTATCTATTGTGCAAAAATTTTATAAAAAAAATATTTTAAACCTTATATTTAATTTGGTCGAATTTTACTTTAGATAGTTGGTATCACAGTCATTGGTTTGACAGTTAATATCAAAATCGATTCGCCATGCCGTCCTTAATTTACTTATTTACAATAAGCGGCTGTTAATGTTAAAGAAGAAAAAAAGGATTTTCTTTGAGGTTAAACAAAATTTATTGCCAGAAAAGTCTCGTAATACTAGAAAAATCATAAAAATATTATAAACAATATGCAAAATATTATTTTACTTGTATGCTATTTAAAGTAGCCAACCTATAAAATCAAAATTTTGGGTGAGGTAAAGTACCTCATTTCAGCACCGAAAGCGGTGTTACAATGAAGTCATTATGAACGCAAAATAGATAAAAAGTGTTTTTTAGTTATTTAAATCAATTTTATAATTAAAAATTAATTACTTTCATTAAGGATGCCTAAAATTTTACTCATTATGAGACATAAGATATTTTACAATAATTAAACAAAAAATATATTTTTTATTTAAAAAAAAAGCAGTTGATTTTTAAAATGAAAATTAAATTGAGTTCTAACGATGGTATTTTATTTTGCTGCTTATATTTTTTCATTAATAATGCAATGCGTGGCCCTTGAAACGCTATTTAAGGTGAAATTTTCACACTGAATTAATTGCTTGTTAAAATTAATTTAATTTGACGAAATGGCAAAGAGGGTCAAAAAAATAAAAAAATTGTTATTTATGTCATTAGGTTAAGAAGTAAGGCTTTTTGTGCTAAGCTCAAGGTTTGAAGGCCGACGCGTAGCGGAGGCCTCCAATTGAGCGAAGCCCAAAAAGGCACTTCTTGGCCGAATGGCATACAACATTTTATCTTGAAGCACTTTATATAGGTCAATTTAATTCAACATCAAAGCGGCATAACCTCACTTTTTTAGAATCTCATTTATTTATTAGCTAAAGATTACATTAAATGTACAATAATTATTATTGCTTTTAGAAGCAGTAATAGTTTGACAATACCTAGCAACATATAATTTAAGTACAAATGGATTTTTGCTATTACATTGAATTCAATTAATTGTTTAATAAATAGGTAGGTATCTAATTTCAATTTGTTTGGATTTTTTTTAAATAGGTAGTTTGGATTGTTTAAGCTGTGTTTAACATTTAATTTCACTGAAAACTTAAAGCAAATTAACAATTAAAGATAATTTAAATCGTAGAAAAAGAATCGTGCGTTTTCTTGGTTGCCTAACCTCACTTTTTGTTTTATTATTTATATTTAATTTTACAATAATTTAATGAAAAATATTAAACTTTAACAGTAAAACAAACAAATTAGTGCTTATTATAAATAAATTAAACCAGTTTAGTACGTTAATTTCTTAGAAAAGGATAAATTTGTCAAAACAATACCCCTAGCGAGAAAAAATCGAACTAATTACTTGCCTCATAAAAATTTTTATCGGCCTAGGCCATAACAAGATATTTCTTTATCGAATGTTGACAACATAAAGTTTAAATCATAGACCGCGTGTAGATAAAACTTGTTATAGATATTAATGAAATTAAAAAAAATATTTTTTTGTTACAGATGTCCTAATATGGGTCAGCCTTGGATGCTTGTTCGGGCGGCTGCAATTTTACTAGTGACACGGCAGACTCTGGCCCTGTCAGACATGTAAGTTGTTTGTAACAATTAGATTCTAATTACCATTCGGCTGAGAAGTGTCACTTCTCAGCATTATGACACACTCAGAAAAATGTACAATGTACAATGTACATGCACTGATAATGAAACTAATTTTGTAACCGACTAATAAAATAATATTATTTACCACCTAAGGTACCTTTCTTATTAAATTTTCAGTGTCTTATTAAGACAAAAACCTACGATTTGTCGAAGTAATGAGACTATTTTTATTTACAAAATAAACTTTTTTTACTGTTAATAAAATTCTAATTTACTATAATAAAGCAGCAATGTTGAGTTTTTATAAAAAAAATTTCATCCAACAAAATAATAATTGTTATCATATTGTCATGGCAATAAGAAATACTTTATGTTTATATTAAATCTTTGTCGAACTTAAAATAAATAAGTCAATTGTTTAAATATTTGCTTCTAAAATAGAGAACAAAGATGCCAGATATTTTCTGAATTTAAAATAAAAAATTGTTTTCTCTGTTTAATTGATATTACCACACCTTAATCCTATTTAAGGTTTACACAGGTTTATAATTAAAGGATTGTAAGGAAGTGTATGCTTGTTAAACAGCAAAATCCTGGGATTTAGCTTGTACCATAAACCAAGATCGATATTATATCTTGTTAATTTTCTCAAATATTAATGTTTAACTTTTAATACCTCATTATTATTAATTAATCCATTTTCAAGGCAATTACATTGTTGCTCATTTTAATAATTTCTAGGTTTATGCTCTACAGCGAATAAAACATGGTATGAATTTTGTACGTTGCTTTAAAGCAACTAAGCAACTTAATGTTGATTTAGTTATTAGGCTTTTTGGAAATTAAAACTTTAAATTAGGCTTCTGCGTCGGTAATCAAGTTAACTTTGCACTAATATTATCACAACAATATTAAATAATAGTAAACTATTTTGCTAATTTAAGTTTTCTTTTACGGCATTTTCCTCTCCTTATATCAATTTAGGTTTTTAAATGTTAGAAATAATATTGACCACAAAATTTACAAAAAATTCAGTAAATTTGCGGCTATATAAAAGCGATTGGTAAATCAAATTTTCGGTTCATTAAATGTTCAGTCCATCTAAAACATAAGTAAAGTTTATCAAAATATACTTTAGATTAGTAAGGTTAAAGCAGTAAGTATCCTTGATCTTTTATATGCATATGTTATGGCTAATGTGCAAACTTGGATAGTTTATAAACTAGCCAAACTGTCAGCTATTTTAATTGAAAACATATTTTCAACTAAATTAGCGGCTAGTTTACAAAATAACCAATGATCTTGGCTAATTTACTTGAAATTATTAGGGAAACTAAAATAGCTGGATAGTTTGTATACTATCCAATTCAGTTTGGCTAATATGAAAACCAAAATTTCTAGTAACACAAAATAGCCAAGCTTTAGCTAGTTTGTAAACTAACCAACCAATACTCTGGCTAATTTATTAAAAAAGTGAGGTTACGGCATTGTTTTTCGTTTTGCCGGCTTAACCGGATTTGTTTTGTGCATTTTAACGTTTTTAAAATGAATCATAGGCAAAATTTTAACGCTTCCTTGTTAGAAAACTCAACAACACAACCCTACCGACCCCGCCCCTTTGCCCCCCCCCCGCCCCATTGGTCAAATGGTCAAAAATGAGAGAAAAAAACCCAAACCAACCCAAACTCAACAACACCACCCAACCGACCCCGCCCCATTGGGCCTTCAGCCCCATTGAGCAAAAAACCCAACTAAAATGGGCAATAGCCAGAGAATTAGTTGGTTAGTTTACAAACTAGCTAAAGCTTGGCTATTTTGTGTTACTAGAAATTTTGGTTTTCATATTAGCCAAATTGAATTGGATAGTATACAAACTATCCAGCTATTTTAGTTTCCCTAATAATTTCAAGTAAATTAGCCAAGATCCTTGGTTATTTTGTAAACTAGCCGCTAATTTAGTTGAAAATACATGTTCAATTAAAATAGCTGACAGTTTGGCTAGTTTATAAACTATCCAGCTAGTTTATAAACTATCCAAGTTTGCACATTAGCCGTAACACATATACTTATCCAAGTAAATAATAGATTTTCGATAGACTTTACATGAATACAGAAAACTACCATAACTCATTGTTGTAAAACATTGCTTTACTGCCTATCTGACTAGTTTTTCGTTGTATTGCGTGCGGGGAAACTAAATTAACTTTATAGGTTAACATACATGTACATGTCAGGAAAACAACAATACCATAAAATCAATAATCACACTTAAATTTTTTTCTTGAAAGCGTTTTCGAGATATGAATTTTCAATTGTTTTTATTTTATTTTCTGAGGTGTTTTGACGTTTTAGAGTATACTTCGAGTTCAAATTGATCGATTTGACCAAACAAGCACTTAAATCAAAGGTAATTTAGCCCTCTTCAACTTTCCCTTGTATAGTTTTGGTACCGGCTCAGTAGTTCGATACTGGCGATTTTATGAAGTTGAAAAAGTCCTTTTTTTACAAAAATCGAAGTCGAAAATTTACATATCTTTCTGGAAAAGATAGAAATCAAAAATATAATTCCAGTTTGATTTATTTTACGTATAGATTACACTTAAAGGAAAGAAATAAGCTGCTGTTTATAAAAATCCATGGATAAATGGATAAATGGCTAAAGGCCTAAATTCAGTTTTTCGGGAATTTTTACGTTTTTTTTTATTTTATTAAATTATATAAAATTTAATATTGAAATTAAATTATATATTGAATATTAAACCATAATATTTCATAATATTGAAGAAATTAAAAGTTTTATTTTGTTTAAATAAGCATAGGTTTAAAAAAAGTCTGACTCTTTCTTTGTTTTTTGTTGCTTTCGTATTCCGTTTCTCGTATGAGGGACCAAATGTAATCACCCATCATGGCTGCATCCCAGAAGCCGTGATACCGCCGCTCCATAGCCTTCATTTGCTGGTGAAAACGTTCTCCGTGCTCATCACTTACGTCGCCCAGATTGTGCGGGTTATTTACGCACAAGAGCTCTCTACTTCTTCTACTCATTTTACACTTTTTATTAACTAAATAAACCATGAAAAAATTCCTTGTTGAAATATCAAAAAATAGCAGTAAAATGTCACTATGCCAACACGAGAAACAAAATTTAAATTTTGAATGTTTTCGGTGAATAGAGTACGTAAAAAAATCAAAAAATTCCAATCATGCACTTGAATTAGGTTTTCATTAAAGAATAAACATATTACAAAATAAAAGAACAAAAATAAAATAAAAATCGTCAAAAAGCTGATTTTGGTCTTCCACTAAAAAATTTATATCTTCGCCATTTTTCCATGTATTTTTATCAACATTACCTTGTTTTTTTGTAAAAATGTCAGCTTGACGAAAAAAAATCCAAACTGGAGTTATCTGTTTGATTGAAACCTTTCCCAGGACGATATGTAAAATTTTGACCTCAATTTTTGCCATAAAACGAATTTTTTAAGTCATTAAAATCGCTAGCGTCAAAATACTTATCTGTAAAAGAAAGTTTTACAGGGCTCAAATACCTTCTTGTTTGACCAAATCGATTAATTTGATTTCAAGCTATACTTAAAAAGTTTATTATAAAAAGTAAAAAATAATATTGTGTGTATTAAGTTAAATAGTAAAGCTACAGAAGAATCAAACAAATTTTACTACGATAATAAAAATTAAAAATTCAATCTGAAATATGTTAAGTCTTACAATTCGATGGCTTACTATACATAATTTTAAAAACCCACCTGCGTCTTTTTCGTAATTCTACGAATTCAAAAAGTGTATCTCAAGAAGCTTAAATTATGCATGTGATGTGCACGCTTGTATATTTCCAAAGTCGCGTCGACATCACATACGCCCATTAGTCAGTTAGCGAATTGCCCTTAGTGACACTTGTGTGTTTGTGTGTTTCAGCTTTGAAGAGGGGAAATCCGACAAGGAAATCCTGGATAATCTGTTGCGGAACACTCGCTATGATAAGAGGCTGCTGCCTCCAGTGAGAGGTAAGACTCCGCATGCTCAACCACGACCAATTAACCCTTCCAAATGCATGTCTATTGTCGAATATAAAAAGTTTCAGGCATGTCGTGTTGTTTAAAAATATGTACTAATAAATTAATATTTACGAGGTGTGTTCAGAAAATAAAGGGAATTGTTAAATTTCGCGGGTTCAGAGGGTCCGATTGTCATAAAATTATGTTGGTATATATGCCCCCGAAGTATGATAAAAACTTTAGCTATTTTCATTGTTTACTTTGTCTGTGGCAGCCGCTAAGGTTAGACGTGTTTTATGAGATCGGCGATTTTCGTTCGTTAAAAGAAATGTATCAAAGAATTTGTATCCAATTTTGCTTAAAAAATTAAATAAATTCTGTGAAATGTTAACAAAGGCCTATAGGCCTATATATAGTGAGTCTGCTATAAGTAAAACAAGAGTTTACAAGTGGTATAAGAGTTTCCAAGATGGCCGTGAAGACGTTGAAGATGACGAACGCCCTGAACGCACAAGCACATTAACAACCGATAAAAACAGAGAAGTCGCTGATGATTAAGGCCCGGATTTTAGGTAAAACACCTTTTGTTGGTTTTTTAGGTTTTAAAGATATTTTTTTGTATTTGCCCGTTTTATAAAAAATGGAGTCATCTGACTAAGTTTTATTTCACCTAAAATACCTTTTTTATATTTTTTTCACCTATTTTCCTTTTTTGCACCTAAATTGTATTTTTAATACCTAAAATGAACTTTTTTTTACCAGTCCTGTGACGTTAAACGATCATTCTCTTGGTTTAAAAATTTTTTGACTGGTAAACGCACTAGCTTTACTTCTGAAAACTTGGAGAAATATTTTGTCTGTCATGCATATAATCGTTAAATAAATTAATAAAATTAATTTTCTTTGATTATAGAGTTCCTATTTTGTTTTTTTTTTTGTAATTTTAGAGTTCCTATTATGTTTTTTTTGCTATTTTACATTATTTGTGATATTATAAATTTACTTTTTTAAAGAATCTTTTATTTTATTTGTTATTTTTTCAACCAAACATTTTTGTTCAGTTAATGTTAATAATAAATATTATTTTAATAACTATTTCATTTTTAATTTAAATCCTTTATTGCCGGACATTAACAGAGCAATTATAATAAAATATACTAAAACTACATAAGACCTATGTATGGTTTTACAACGATATCGACATTATAATGAAAACATTTTATTTCAATAAATCAGCTTATTTTATATTTTTATTTAAGTACCTAAAATGTAGGCACCTAAAATAATAACCTAATTTTATAACTATGTGACCTATTTTTTGCATTTTTTTTACTTTTTTATAACCTAAAAATACGGACCAACCAATATTAACTTTTTAATTAAGTACCTAAAATATAGGTACCTAAAATAATAACCTATTTTATTAAAAATATCACCTAATTTAGGAACCTTTTATCACTTTTTTATGACCTAAAAATCCGGGCCTTACTGATGATGTTGGTATATCAATTGGCACATCCCATGAAATTTTTTCAATTGTTTTGAGTATGAAACGCGTGGCAGCAAAATTTGTTCTAAAATTGTTAAATTTTGAACCAAATTTTTGGCCCATAACAATACTGTAATGATGCCCCAGTCTCCATATTCGCCAGACATGCCTCTGTCTGACTTTTTCTATTCCCAAAAATAAAGAGAACCTTAAAGGGCCGTCGTTTTGCAAGCATAGATGACATTAAAAGCGCATCGCTGAAATAACTAAAGGCTATCCCAAAGATCGAGTTTTAGAAGTGTTTCGAGTATTGGAAGAAGAGCTGGCACATGTGCATAATATCCAATGGGGACTATTTTGAAGGCGTCAACATTAATGTAGACGAATAAATAAATATTTGTTTTAAAAAACGAAAATTCCCGATATTTTCTGAATACACCTCGTACTAATAAATTAATATTTATGTTGAATAAATGATGAATTTTATTCCAAGTTTTACATCAAACTTTATTAGAAGTAGAAAAAAAGGAGAAACTCCACACCAAGCAATAAAGGAAAAGTTTATAAAACATGAGTGTACCTAGATAGTTGGGTATTGTTTAACCTTAAAAACTTTAAAATATAATAGTATGTTACTTATAACAAGTATATAATCTAAAAATGATTTAAATTGATCTATAAAACAATAGAGTAAGCAATTTGGGAATCTGCAATGAAATTATTTTTATTTACAGAATAAACTCTTTTTACTGTTAATAAAATTCTCATTTACTATAATGAAGCAGCAATGTTAAGCTTTTATAAAAAAAATTTTCATCCAACAATGTATAGTTGTTTTTATATTGTCATGGCAATAAGAAATATTTTATGTTTATATTAAATCTTTGTCGAACTTAAAATGTTTTTGTTAAATCTATAGTTGTGTGTGAGTTGGGCTTACATAAAGTAATGTGCAGTTATTATAGTAAAATTTGTTAATTTTACTATGGCATATTTTAAATTACTACCGTTGTAATTCAAATTAATTTTATTTCAGTTAGAAAATCTTCGTTAATAGCTTACGTTAAAAACAATAACAAAAATATTTTATTGCTATAAAAAGACTTTTTTAATATTTACTATTGTTTTGCAATGGTAACAAAATTTTTGTTATTTCCCTTAAAAAGAGGGGGAAAGGGCCAGCGCTCTCCTTGGTAAACATAGCTTTATAATCCACAGTCGGTGTTATAATCTTATTGATTTCACTTGTGCGAGTGAAGTGTGGTAAAATCTAGCATGATAAAAATATCAAAAGATCACTAAGAAAATTAAAATTTCGACGTTTTCTAAAAGAAATATTTAAGGTCTATTCTATAAACATTATTTTGTACATCATATGAGTTAATTTTTTTTATAATAAAAATTTTTTTTAATGCCTTGAAATTATTTTAAAAAAACTTCCCAGCACCCAACAGTAGGTTGAAAATGTGACCATTGTTACAATGAAAATAGTTTATTGAATTAATAATTAATTTGTTGTTAAATTTACATAAATTTTATTAATATTAAAAAAAAAGGTTTTAATTTAAATGAAAAGGGATTTGTAAAATTTACAAAATTTCTATGAATAATACCATTAGGGTTTCATTAATACTACAAAACGTTTTTGTTTATAAACGATATAGAACTGTTTTATTGGCAAATAATAATATCTATATTTATCAATGCGTTTCTGCATCTGGAAGAGTGTTATTTTTATAAACATAACGTAAATTTACTTTATAATTAATGCAAATGCTATTACTGAAAGCAGGGTTTGTAGATAAATAATTTTTATAAACATGATCTTTTTGCCGTAACAAAAGCAGTTGTTGGACGAATAGGGATCTTTTACTTTATTAAAACAAAGTACTTTTTTAGTTATATTTATTAAAAAAATTTCTGAGTGTACCATGTACCAACTAATACTAATTTTCTAAGAAAAATAAATAAATGTTTTACTTAAATTTTTCATTTCCCTCTCATTTAATCGGGAAAAAATAGGGGCGGCAACTTAAATTATGACAACTTATTTGGTGACACCCTGTATACCATAAG
Source organism: Brassicogethes aeneus (assembly GCA_921294245.1). NCBI lineage: Eukaryota > Metazoa > Arthropoda > Insecta > Coleoptera > Nitidulidae > Brassicogethes > Brassicogethes aeneus. Next base: position 54,593,313 of record OV121137.1, read on the forward strand.
TTAATTTTATTTTCATTTTATATCAATTGACTAAAATAATAAACTAAAACCCCTACGAAACAAGTGTTTATAAAGTAAAAAGGATGAAATATCTAATAAAAAATGTATCTTTAAATTTTAAGTTTTAAATTTGGATGTCATTGTATTTTTGTAGCGTTTAATTCGATGGCGTAAATCCAAATGCATCCAAACAATGCAAAATATAAACAGAAACGTTGAAAACGACAAATGATGAATTGGTGTGATAAATCAAACCTACATAGTTTGCCGAGAATGTTCAAACTCGTTATTGTCTATCTTGCACCACGTGACAGTATAATTAGCAGAATTGTCAGCTTATGAAAATATCTACAACCACAGTTCATTTTTTTTATCTGGACTCGTGTTTTTTGTTGGGTTGGTGGCTTATGCCAGTTTGACTTAGTATTTTTAGTATTTAAAAATGGTCCCAGTATACACACTATTCCGGCCATGCAAGGGCACATTACTGGGCCATTACATAATGCAATGGCCCATTAATGTGCCATTGCATGGCCGGACTAGTGTGTTTGCTGGGGTACTTCTGCTAAAGAATTTAATTAAATACTTTGACACTGCCAAATCGACAATAATATTTATTATTGATAATTTACTTGTCAATTATAAATAAAAAGATAATTATGCCAAAAATAATAGCAACGAATTCGAATGTAAAACCCTTTTTGAGGGAAACTTCATTTTGATGAAATTATGCCAAATGCCACAATGGAAGAAAAAGTACATCGCCTTATGGAAATTTTTGGAGTAAAAAAGTGACGAATTTGGTTTTATATTTTATAAATATTACATCACACATTATTTTCACATTATTCACCATTGGCCAACATTTACGTTTAAAAAAAAATTAATTTCTTTTATATAAATTCTTTTCAAAGCGAAGATTATTATCCGCTAGGAATACTTTCTCTTTTGGGCCGTAAAGTAACCTATATTTAACTACTTTTTTATATGATTTTACTCATCCAAGCACCACCAAAGCCAAAAATTAATTGCATTTTTAACTACGAATTTCGACAACTCAACTTGACAACTGCACAATGTAACCTACAATAATTTATACATAACCACAATTAGATTTATAACTAACTTAGTTTGTTTTAATCTATGCCACAGAATACCGTGTCTATGCGACCAACTTGACAACTGTATTTACCAACCAAAAACCTAAATATAGTTGTATTTTATTTTTATGACCTTTTCGTATTTTGAAATTAAGGATTTATTTTTAAACGCGGTTAAAATTAAGGTTTTATTTATTTCATAAAATAAAAAGTTATGCATGAGTGTGTATTAGGGTGGTTCAAAAAAATCTAATATATTTCTTTTACTTCCGACACTGAAAAATTCGTTCTTAGGCACCTCTAGAAAGTGCTCACCAAATTTGAGCTCCTAATATTAACAGGAAGATCCTCCTCATCACAGTTTTTCCTTTTATCTTTAGTCCCTTATGAAAAAGACCATATTTTATTATTAATTAATTGTTTAATCAAATTTGTGAATCTCTCTGGTGTTACCCCGTGAAATTTAATAAAACTAAATGAGTTTGACCTACACTTTTATTGTGTTTTGATATTTCATAATTAAGTATATATTACATCTCAGGTTCCAGATTTTTAACGGCAATTAATTATTTTTTACAATTTTTTAAAAGTCAAAAACCTATCCTCAGTGACTGTTACTCTTTGTTTTCAAATATCTGAGGTAGTAAAAGCATACTAAAAATATCAGTTCACTAAGTAAATTAAACACATCCAAAGCAATCGAATCAAATATAAAATATTATTAAAAATTAATAGAAATAATTTTTATAACCATTTATGTAGGTGTTACAAAAATTGATTCTATCCTATGTGAATCTGTTTTTGCTTTAAATTTTATGCAACGGATGGCGCTTTAATAATTTTAAATAAGCAAAAACCTCTGTTTACGACATTATAGATGCATGTGATTCCTGAAGGTCAGCTAGAATTTATATGCAGATGAGAGTGTTGCTGTTTTATAATTCAAAAGTTTAAGTTCATTAATTTGCTATTTAAAAACCTATCCACCGTGAAGTGTTATATCTTAGTAAGTTGATTTGTTTTATAAATATTTTATGTATGTACAATTATATTTTTTAAAAATATTAAGGTGTCAAAAGATACAATAACTTATTTCAAATATACAAAGGGATGTTTAAAAAAAAACATACGAATTCCTAACCTCTGTAAAGCTATCTTTCGTGAAGCTCTAATATTCAAAATGTATGATTTCTTAAAATTCTTGCATTAGTGCAGAACCACTTAGATTATGTTATTACTAGACCTGGTGGCTTCCCAAAAACCCCATTCTAGACTAACAGTGAACCAAAAATAAAAAATAATCATTTTCACTCAATCTCAATATATCTTTTAAATGGTTATAACCTATAGAGTAATCTCTTAAACAGTCCTTTTTGGTTAAACATTCAATTTCCTACAAAAATATGTATAAAGATTTTAAACGATTGAATAATAATGAAATTTGGACTAAAGAAAAAATGAAATACTGTGATGAAGAGTATCTTCATATTAATATTAAGAGCTCAAATTTGGTAAGCACTTTCTAAAGGTGTCTAAGAACCAATTTTTCAGTGTCGAAGGTAAAAAAAATATTTAATTTTTTTGAATCACCCCAATGTGTATATTAAACTAGATTACTATATCACAATTTCTGAGCACATATCATTGAAAACTGGACACTATTGTTTGTATGTATATTAGGGTGATTCCTTTTGAAGTTGCATTTATTTTTTGTCACAAATAATGATTTTTTTTTTAATTTCCTATGGCTTGGCGACATTTTACGTTACTGCAATTTACATAGGAGCGACTTGTATTTGATTTAAAAGAGCATTGAATAAATTGTTCTGTACTGTACTACTATGTTTTACAGCTAAACGGTTAAAGGTATACCTTGTATACCGTGTATACACGTAAAAAGTAGACACAACTTTTATATTAAATTCAATTTCCTACAAAAAATGATATATAGATTAATGCAATAAAAAGCATAGTTTAAAAGATTTAAAGTAATTAATAAATTTTACTCTCTAATATTGATAAACTAATTAGTCCTATATTCTATATTCACAGCGGTTAAGGGTACAGGTAAAAATTAAAAACTTTATGCATTAATGGAATAAACTTGCTTGGGTAGTGAGAAATAAATGTTCCTTCCTAACGAATCACCCTAATGTATACACACTATCCTTCTAGAAATGTTCTTGTGTAAAAGTTGTAAAAATGTGCATGTAACGTCTGGTTACGATGTTGATGTTACAGATTCGGACTTCTGTTGCGGCCTGTATACGCCGGAAGATGGGAAAGACGATCACCACAACATCCAGCTAAACAGGAAGCAACGTGGTCCGTTATATGTTTAACATTCTTCTTTCCGTTTCTACTTCTTAATGTTCTTTGTTAAAACTTGTATAAGCAACATTTAATTGATAATAATGTCATTAGGCCGAAAAGTGAGTCTGTTTGTGCTTAGCTGACTTGAGCTAAGGCACAAATTTATTTTTATTTATATAACAAAAAAAGTAGTTTGTCCAACAATTGCTTTTGTTACGGCAAAAAGATCATTTTTATGAAAATTATTTATCTACAAACGCTGCTTTCTGTAATAGCATTTGCATTAATTATAAAGTAAATTTGCGTTATGTTTATAAAAATAACACTCTTCCAGATGCAGAAACGCATTGATAAATATAGTTATTATTATTTGCCAATAAAACAGTTCTATATCGTTTATAAACAAAAACGTTTTGTAGTATTAATGAAACCCTAATGGTATTTTTAATAGAAATTTTGTACATTTTACAAATCCCTTTTCCTTTAAAATAAAACTTTTTTTATAATATTAATAAAATTTTGTTAATTAAACAACAAATTAATTGTTAATTCAATATGGTCATATTTCAACCTACTGCTGGGTGTTGGGTAGTTTTTTTTAAATAATTGCAAGGCATTAAAAAAAATTATTTATTATAACAAAAAAATTAACTCATATTATATGATGTACAAAATAAAAAAATATGAACTCACTTTTTAAACAAGTATGCTTCGTTTATAAAATAGACCTTAAATATTTCTTTTAGAAAAGGTCGAAATTTTAATTTTCTTAGTGATCTTTTTGATATTTTTATCATGCTAGATTTTACCACACTTCACTCGCACAAGTGAAATCAATAAGATTTATAACACAGACTGGATTATAAAGTTATGTTCACCAAGGAGAGCACTGGCCCTTTCCCCCTCTTTTTAAGGAAAATTACAAAAATTTTGTTACCATTGCAAAACAATAGTAAATATTAAAAAAGTCTTTTTATAGCAATAAAATATTTTTGTTCTTAACGTAAGCTATTAACAAAGATTTTTTAACTGAAATAAAATTAATTTGAATTACAACGTTAGTAATTTAAGAAAGACAAATAGGCCATAGTAAAATGAACAAATTTTACTATAAATACTGCGCATTACTTTATGTAAGCCCAACTATAGATTTTACAAAAACATTTTAAGTTCGACAATGATTTAATATAAACATAAAGTATTTCTTATTGCCATGACAATATGATAACAAGTATTACTTTGTTGGATGAACATTTTTTTTTTTATAAAAGCTCAACATTGCTGCTTCATTATAGTAAAAGAGAATTTTATTAACAGTAAAAAAGTTTATTCTGTAAATAAAAATAATCTCATTACTTTGACAAATCGTAGGTTTTTGTCCCAATAAGACACTGAAAATTTAATAAAAAAGGTATCTTAGGTACATTTCATAAAACGCCTAAGAAATTATATTTAAAAATCGTAGGTTAAGAATATAAACAAAATTTATTGTTGGTAAATTAAAAAAACGCCAAATTATTGTTTTAAAATTTAAAGTTTAAATGATGCTTATAAAAGTAACGCCATTGTTATACTTTAGTCTAATTGCTAGGTGTTGTCTTTGTATCCTTCTTGTTGTCTTGGAACTGCAGATTTATAGTGTAACGAACTGCTTGTCAGCTCAAGAGTGACCATTAGAATAATATGAAAATGAAAATTCTGGAAGTTCTGGATAAAGTAAAACAAACTTTCTTTATACTAAGTATATACACGTTTTAAATCGTCTATTTAACATAATTTTTGAATTCTGCAGTTCAAATACAGGGTGTCATGAAATAAATTGTCATTCCTTGGTTGGAAAAACGATTCAAGTCATAAAATATTATTAATGGAAAAAAAACTATTTTATATGGGTTTTAAAATAAATCTACTTATAATCCTTAATATCATTGCCAATTGAAATTCTGTAAAAACAATTCCAAAAGAAGAAAACCTGGAAAACCAATATAATAGATCAAAATGTAAATAGTCAATAAAATTTCTATTGTAATTTTACAAAACATATTTAGGAAGTTTTTAGGCACCACAATATAGTAATAATAAAACTCAGTTTTGTAAATTCACTACACCATTCATTACAACTCAATTTGGGAAAATTACAAATCGTTTGTTGAAATTCACTAAGCATTTATTAAAAATTTGTTAAGTAACATTATTATACAGGTAGGTATTGTAATTTTGCTAAAAAAAATACTAAATATGTTTAGTAATTTTAAAATGGCATACAATTAATTTCAACTCAGTTTAAGAAAATTACAAAATATATTTTACAATTTTACTAAACTGAAGAAAATTCGTTTCGCAATATTACAATACAAATATTGTTATTTTGTACAACAAATTACACTATGTAATTAAACTAAGAAAAAAACCTGCAATTTTCTTCAAGAAATTTTCTTGACATATTACTGTAAAGATTAAAAAAAATTGAACCTTCACCTCGCCAGAGTTTTTGTTTTAAGTGCGTTCCACCAACTTCAAATACCGACAGACAGCTAGACAGATAGACCTATTTTTGGTCTTATCAATGTCGTTCAATTTGGTGTATTGGAACCACAGACTGATTGGAACACACCAAAAACGAAAGATACCCGAGCTTATATACTGTCCACCCAAGTCAACCGAGGCGAGATGTAAGAACATCACGTGATTGCCGCAATCGGTACATACAGTGCATTTTTTTTTAGAAAAAACTATAACAGTGTAGAGTCGGCCAGTTGTTTAACTGTTTTCTTATCGGTACTGCTGCCGGTGCTAAAGCAACAAAACCAGTGGCTGCCTAAGAATTGCGTTAATTTTCATGATTGTTTTATTTAAAAACAGTGGCACTAATGCAAAATTAATAGGGGGTTAATTAATTAAACTATTATCTCCCTAAGGGATGACAACTTATTTCATGCCACCCTGTACGTGTGAAATGCATTTTGATGTGTGTTAGGATGCACAAGTATGAAAATTTAACATGCCAAAGTTTGTCCATATAATGTTTTCTTAACTTCTCATTTGACACTTTTTAAATGATTTTAAACTTATCCCAAACATTTTGGTTTTCGTGTATAAAATGAAATTATTAATTAAAAAAATATCATGTAAATGACCATGACCTCTTTATACAAACATAGGTGAACATTTTAATTTTAATAATTATTTCACAAAATATAAACTCTATTCAAATTTTAAATGTTGCTTTTAATTTCGTTAAATTACACATACACTTAAAAATTCTAAAGTTAAATTAAAAGCACAAATAAATAAAAACATATTTTAACCTTAATGATCACATAATGTTTACATTAAAAACGTCTCCCTAATGAATTTCAAAATGAATCAATAGTTTATATTTATAAACACTACTAACATACGTATATGTTGCATGTAACGTAGCATGTTAATGTTAATGAGGGTGAATAAAAATAGATATAGGTGAATATATTGAGATGTCCCCCAAGTGAAAATGATTATTTTTTATTTTTGGTTGTTTCACTGTTAGTCTAGAATGCGGTTTTTGGGAAGCCACCAGGTCTAGTAATAACATAACATAAGTGGTTCTGCACTAATGCAAGAATTTTAAGAAATCATACATTTTGAATATTAGAGCTTCACGGAGGTTAGGATTTCGTAGGTTTTTTTTAAACATCCCTTTGTATATTTGAAATAAGTTATTGTATCTTTTGACACCTTAATATTCTTTAAAAATACAATTGTACATACATAAAATATTTATAAAAAAATCTACTTATTGAGATATTACACTTCACGGTGGATAGGTTTTTAAATAGCAAATTAATGAACTTAAACTTTTAAATTATAAAACAGCAACACTCTCATCTGCATATAAATTCTAACTGAACTTCAGGAATCACATGCATCTATAATGTCGTAAACAGAGGTTTTTGCTTATTTAAAATGATTAAAGCGCCATCCGTTGCATAAAATTTAAAGCAAAAACAGATTCATGGAGGATAGAATCAATTTTTGTAACACCTACATAAATGGTTATAAAAATTATTTCTTTTAATTTTTAATAATATTTTATATTTGATTCGATTGCTTTGGATGTGTTTAATTTACTTAGTGAACTGATATTTTTAGTATGCTTTTACTACCTCAGATATTTGAAAACATATAGGTTAACCTAGAAAGAGTAACAGTCACGGAGGATAGGTTTTGGACTTTTAAAACATTGTAAAAAATAATTAATTGCGGTTAAAAATCTGGATCCTGAGCTGTAATCTCTACTTAATTTTGAAAGATCAAAACACAATAAAAGTGTAGGTCAAACTCATTTAGTAACACCATCGCGGGACATTTCGTGAGATTCACCCATATATGTTTAATTTTATTTAATTTTGTCCATTATTTTTGCCAAAAATTACAAGTGGCTATGCGGAAGTATTTATAAACAAAGCTTATTCTGTTCAGGGGTGGGTATTCCTATTGCTCTGATATTTTATTTATTTTATATGTAGGTATATTTTTATCAATCCATATAAATATATTTTTAAGTTCCAGATATATATTTTAAAGTTTTAAAAAACGAATCTTTAGTATTTTGTTTGTTTTGTTTTTTTAGTTTATTTTTTTTAATATAATGGTTATCTGCCATGATAACAAAATTTATTCGTATTTAGGCAGAATTATAATTTTATAATTTTATAACATCACAAACATCCAAAGGACCAAGCGCGAAAATAAAGTGTGGTTTTGGCAACATTGTTGATTGTTTTAATATTTTCTTAGCACTTAAATCTTGCTGACAAAACCAGGGTCTACTCTGTTAAGAATTTATTAATGAAACGTACTTCCTCTCGCAAAGTGATGTTATTACATTATGTTGCTGGAGAAAGCAATGCCATTCATCCGCCAAATGATCAAATTAATTGCATTGCCATTTTAGGCGTTGACCAGACATTCCATACATTTAAACCGGAGCATAGGTTGATTTCTCCATGGTGTATTATTATTTGTAATACGAGGTGTGTTCAGAAAATATCGGGAATTTTCGTTCTTTGAAACAAATATTTATTTATTCGTCTACATTAATGTTGTCGCCTTCAAAATAGTCCCCATTGGATATTGTGCACATGTGCCAGCTCTTCTTCCAATACTCGAAACACTTCTAAAACTCGATCTTTGGGATAGCCTTTAGTTCTTTCAGCGATGCGCTTTTAATGTCATCTATGCTTGCAAAACGACGGCCCTTTAAGGTTCTCTTTATTTTTGGGAATAGGAAAAAGACAGAGGCATGTCTGGCGAATATGGAGGCTGGGGCATCATTACAGTATTGTTTTTGGCCAAAAATGTTGTTCAAAATTTAACAATTTTGCTGCCACTCGTTTCATACGCAAAACATTCGAAAAAATTTCAAGGGATGAGCCAATCGATATACCAACATCATCAGCGACTTCTCTGATGGTTTATAAACATTTCTTCCACTTTTTCCATGTTTTTATCGGTTGTTAATGTGCTTGTGGGTTCGGAGCGTTCCTCATTTTCAACGTCTTCACGGCCATCTTGGAAACTCTTATACCACTTGTAAACTCTTGTTTTACTTATAGCAGACTCACTATAGGCCTTTGTTAACATTTCACAGAATTTATTTAATTTTTTAAGCAAAATTGTTTGATCCATTTCTTTTAACGAACGCAAAATCGCCGAGCTCATAAAACACGTCTAACCTTAGCGGCTGCCACAGACAAAGTAAACAATGAAAACAGCTAAAGTTTGTATCATACGGGGGCATGTATACCAACATAATAAAGAAAATTTTATGACAACCAGACCCTCTGATCCCGCGAAATTTAACAATTCCCGTTATTTTCTGAACACACCTTGTATTATATATAGTAAAAATGCAAACAGAAGTTGTATAAAATAAATAATGATTTGCATATTTCCAAACACTTATTGTAATTCAAATAGCAAATTTTGGTTAATAATTTTATTGATTATCTTGATAAAATTAAATTCCGAATATGTATAGAAAGTTTACAAAATTTCAAATTCAATTCTACAATACATAATTGTAAAATTACTATAAGTATCTGACAAAAACAAAAACATTGGCCTGGCCGTAATGTAATTTTGAGCTTATATTAGACAATTTAGCCGCATTTTATAAACACAGCCTTTAAAGTACATTAATATTAATAAACATGCCCATTTTAGCACAGGTTTTCGCATAAATTTTATTTAAATTAATATGCTAGGCAATAAATGTATACATTCATATGATATAATATATATTATGTCAAGCTAATACAAGTTAATGCTACAAGTATTCAACTAAAGTATGCATTAACATCAGTTTCAATATAATCTACTTTGAAAAGCGGTTTCATTCAAATGGATAGATCATGGACTCCATGACATGGAGACTATACACAGGGAGTATGTGGAAATGACAAAACCTGCCTACTAATTTAAATCGCACAAATTACGTGTTCTTTTTTTCATCACTGGCGGCGCTGATTTCCAATTTATACCATGCCCTGTGCACTCGCCTTAAACAAACAAAATCCACATTTTTGTCTAGTCGACTTTGGTTTTAGTTTACACTCGAGTTGCATGTGGCAGGAGCGGCGGTTAATCTTGACGGTTGCTTGGTAACGAAATCAACAAACTTCAGTTTGATAAATTTTGTAAAGTTTTGTAAATTCATATTGTGTTTATTTTTTGGTTTGTTCTGTACGCTTAAAAACTTTTCTAATTGCGATTTATCGTTATCTGTGTACTCTATTTTTTATATATTGCTACATTATTTGAACATTAACATGGTGTTGTGCTGTGCTGTGGGCTGCTCTAACAGTCAAGTTATGATGCATACTCTTCACAATGATGACAAGGTTGTATTGTATTATTCAATTATAACTATTTTATTAAAACAAGGTACTTACACAAATGTGGTACATAATATTATTACTTTATACTGATTTGTGTTCTTTAATAAGATAAAATACACTTGAATACATTATTATATTGTTAATTGGTTTAGTTTAGTAAATACCTTGAATAATTTAAAATATAATACATTAATTTTTGCTTTTCAAATAAACAATTTAAATAAACTATCAGGCCTTTTATTTTTTACTATTTTGACTGTCAAAATTTGACAGGTGCTGTCAGACAGGATAACCTAAATTAAACCTAACCTAAAACCAATAAATGTCAGGCGGGTACACTAGCGGCATAGCGGGCCGAGTGTGCGTAACAAGGAGCGTCAAATATGTGACAGTGGCGTATCTATATGATATATTATCTATGATTTATACTGACGTCGGCTACTTTGGTACAAACCAAACAACAAATGAACACCAGCGCCCTCTAATTTTTGGAAATCATTTGTATACGCTAAAGAAGCTAGTAGCGCCACCACTCGGCTGATCATCGTAACAAAAGTACAACTTTTAATAATCAGCTGTCCAACGCGTGTGTTACAAACGAGTGTTTTTGAGAATAAAGCCGGAAAATGTTAATATATATCGAAAAAAAACCGTGGCACGATTTGTTGTGTTGTTGGGTGTATTTCGAGAGGAATTCCTGGGTTGAGTTTTTATCGGTTTTCCAATAAACAGTGTTAATCCGAATGAAGAAATAAATTTCATACAGTCCCTGTAAATATAAATTGTATCTATTAGATACAATAAATACACATTTTAATAATGATTACCGTGAAAAGTGTAAACATTTCAATTCAGTAATAATCGTCAAACAAATAAGTCGTCTAAATTTAAACAGCATTTAGCATTATTAAACGTGTTGATTAAGAAAGTCTCCACTCAACGGTAAAATACCATTATATTATGTATTATATATAATATTATGTTGCCCACAATCCACACAATGTGTGGATTGTGATGTTGCCATGAATTCGTAGGTATATTTTGTTGTTTAAAATGCAGTTGTCGGCATTTTTTAGAGAATTCAAATATAAAAATGGTTAATTTTAAGGTTATGTTTGTACAAAAATTATTTTTTACTAATTTCTTAAAAGTGTCCAAACTTAAATATAAATTATATTAGGTAAAGTTATCATTAGTTAATTCTGCACCAACAAAGGTACTTACCGAATTGGATCCTTTGGCAAAACATGAAAATGCAACGATTTAGTTCTTGAATTTAATTTACAATTAAAAACACAATAATTCACCATGATCCCTTTGATAAAATACACACACCAACGTAACTATATAAGCATTTAAGCGTTGAGTTTCTTAATCAATGATATAAAGAATAATTAACCGAAATCGAGTACTAAACCAGTTTTTTAGTTTTTTCCTTGCAACGTAAAACACAAATAACGTTCGCGATTTAGCTGTGCAATTGAACAAAATTTGTCGAGTAAGACTTATGCCTTCCTTTTTTTTGTGAAAAAACTACCTATTTATTTAAAAATGATGTACAGTTTGTATGCTTTAAATGTATTGTTGACAATTTTTGAATTACAATTCTTAGTTTACATATTTAATGTATGTTGTTAATGTTATTATTAGTCTTAGATATTATTAAACTAATATTTACTTTGTTTTTGTTTCAGGAACATTAACTGTGAATGTCAGCGTATTATTGCTAAGTTTAGCGTCTCCCGACGAATCAAGTTTGGTAAGTAAGTTACTTACTGTTAAGTTGAAATTAGCCCTGTCTGTTCTAATTAATTGTACAAAGCAAGCAAATATAACTTCCCTTTAACAGTTAGTGGGTACTTAACTCATTTTTTTCTACTCCCACCTTTAAAACGCCCTTTATCGTACATGTTTCCATGACACTAAGTGACCTTTTAGACATTGACAAGTTTTCGCTTTAGTCACGGGCTGAAGTTAGCAACAGGTTTTTAGTCACGGGCTGAAGTTAGTTTTAAGTTAGTTGACAGTTGTCAAATGTCATACAATCGTTAAAATAAATTGCCTTTCTTGTAAAATAATACTAAATGTGAAAATTATTTTATTATCACAATACAAAAATGTATACAAAAGTATTAAATAGTTTCTCATCGCCAATATTTGAAAAGTTTATGTGAACATTGTACCTTTTTATTTTGCCGGTAGTAAACTATAACTTAAATTCGGACACGGACTCCAATGTAAAGTGCTCATAAAACATTTTCTTTACTTTCACTGTGAAAAACTGTAAATTTTCAAGAAATACATTTCGATTTATAACCTTTATAATTTGTGTTTATAAAATAAAAAAATTTGACATTTGTCGGTGACACACAGATTCCGCTATTGTTTCATAAATGGCACTCTATACAAATTTTTGATTTAAATCATTTTAAGATAATAATAAGTATTTGTCGTAGAAAAAGTATAGTATGCACCTCGTTTATAAACTTTTTTGTTAATAGCTTATGTTAAGAACAATAACATAAATATTTTTTTGCTATAAAAAGACTTTTAATATTTACTATTGTTTTGCAATGGTAACAACATTTTTATTATTTCCCTTGAAAAGAGGGGGAAAGGGCCAGCGTTCTCCTTGGTGAACATAACTTTATAATCCACAGTCTGTGTTAAAATCTTATTGATTTCACTTGTGCGAGTGAAGTGTGGTCAATCTAGCATGATAAAAATATCAAAAAGATCACTAAGAAAATTCAAATGTCGACGTTTTCTAAAAAAAATATTTAAGGTCCTCTATAAACGAAGCAGACATGTTGTTTAAAAAGTGAGTTTATATTTTTTTATTTTGTACATCATATAATATGAGTTAATTTTTTTGTTATAGTAAACAGTAGGTTGAAAATGTTACCATTGCAATGCATTGTTACAATGAAAATAGTTTATTGAATTAACAATTAATTTGTTGTTAAATTTACATAAATTTTATTAATATTATAAAAAAAGTTTTATTTTAAACGAAAAGGGATTTGTAAAATTTACAAAATTTGTAGTGTAACAATAACATACATTTTGCTTAAATACATTTTAAAAAAGATACTACAAAAACAAAATCCTATAGTTATCTTGGTAAAATTATGTATGTATAGCTACCTCTCTGCAAGATACTCAGTTTTAAGCACTTTCACTCCCTATAACAAGGCTTTACATATTCAAGCGCAATGTAGGGAAGCCATTAAATTTATATTTTAATATTAAAGTGCCGTCGACAGACAATGTAGGTATTATAAAATAGTATAAAATTTATCCAAAATTTTAAAAAGAAAACTGACCAAATTTGGAATACCAGCATTTTCCTAAGGTGAGGTATTTTTTTTTTAATTAGTTAAAAATAATAATAATATATATGAATAAATACATGTTGTTCTTAAATTTCGAAATACACGGAGAGAAATGTATAGTAAATTTTAGATAGTAAAAAAATATAGTAAAATTTACTTTAACAAATTTTAGGGTAACAATATTATATATTCGTCAATAAAATATTAAGATTGTATTAGAAAATAGTATTTTGTATTGACGAATATATAATATTGTTACCCTAAAAATTTTTGTTAAAGTAAATTTTACTATATTTTATTTACTATCTAAAATTTACTATACATTTCTCTCCGTGTATAGTACTTTTAATGCTGGTTTAATTTTTAAAACGTACAGCTCTATTTAAAATGCTAAACATTTAAAACAAGAAACATTAAATTGCTTATCTTTTTGCAGAAATATGAGGTAGAGTTCCTGCTGCAGCAGCAATGGTATGATCCTCGGCTGAGGTACTCGAACCAGAGCAGCTACGATTTTCTGAACGCCATACACCATCACAACGACATATGGCTGCCCGACACCTATTTCATCATGCACGGGGACTTCAAGGACCCCCTCATTCCTGTACATTTTTCACTTCGAATCTATCGAAACGGAAGCGTGAACTATCTGATGCGGTAAAGTATTTCGACTAAAATAATATTATTAAAATTTTAATTATCAATAATTTTGTATTAGTAAGTACACTGTTCAAAATTTCATGATCATTTTAACACCATACATGGTCTATATCGATACAAACCAAAATGGTGTTAAATATGGTTCGTTGGTCCAGTGTAAATTCAAATACTAAAATGGTGTAAATTTAACTTTCACACAGTATTGAAATAAATTTTACCTGGTGTAAATTGAACTCCTTTTCAGTGTTAAATATTATGTGTTTTTGGTCAAATTAAATTATACTACACAGAAAAAAAGGAAAAAAAGGAAACAGGAAGTTCCTTGACGCATTACAAGTATATTACCAGTGGTATTATTTCAGAAAATTAAACCTTGAACTCGGCAGAGATAATGTTTTTAGAGCGTTCCAACAACTTAAAATACTTCAAGTATTGACAGCTGTTTTCACCTATTTAAGGTCTCTTTAGTATCGAACAACTTGTAGTGTCACACCAAAGCAAAGGACTACCTGAGCTTATATACTCTTCATTCAAGTCAACAGAGGCGAGATTTAAGTACATAACGTGATCCACACCGCCTTTGCCGCGATCGGTACACACTATGCAACCAGGAATGCACGGCAAATTGTTTTAATCGTTTTAACAGAGTGCTTTAGGTTGAAGTAACTCTTATTTTACAAACAACATATTTAGTTAACTGAACCATACAGCGGGTTGGTTTCACTAAAGTTTTCTGGGTTAATTTAACCAATTTAAAAAAAAATAAAATAACTATATGGTTTAGTACCGTCAAACTAATCTTTGTTTATATTAACCTTCCCACAGTTGATTTAAATAAATACTTATGGGTCAACTAAATTAATATAGTTAAATGAACTATTCCTTTTTTCTGTGTAGGTGCACTTCTCAAATATTTTTAGATAAACACCGTTTTGGTGTTTGCTGTATATAACATTTTCAACCATAATTCATGGTGTTTATATTAACACCACTTGGTGTTGGATTTTGACACCATTTTAAGATTACTCTTTACACCACAGATATTTTAAACAGTGTATCAACTTATATACTTTCAGGTTTTTTTTTTGAAAAAAATATAATAATTTTTGGTTTGTCAGTTTTTAGTATTTTGAGGTTTAAAAAAGAAAAATCATTAAGATAATAGTATTCTTAGAAATCAAAAAAAAAATTTAGGATTTTCTGCATTACTCAGAAAAATTATTAATTATATAATATTTTTTTTCGAAATCGCTAATATGAATTCATAAAAGTCGCAAACAAATGGGTCACACTGTATTAATGTGACATTTTTGCAACTATAGTTAAATATATAGTTAATATGTTATTTTTATTTTTTAGACGGCATTTGATATTATCCTGTCAGGGGCGTCTCAACATATTTCCCTTCGATGACCCTCTCTGTTCATTCGCCATGGAAAGTAGTAAGTAAAAAAAATATTTAATTTTTTCAAGTATCTTTGTTATATTTTTCCGCGTTGGGAGTAATATTTAGCATGCAACAGAAGTTGCGCGCGCATAGCTATCGAAAATTCTTCACCGTGAACTTAGGCGTCTTAGAAAATCGATATTAATTAGAATGTCCCATGATGGGACTCCCATCCCATAATAAACCAAAGTTAACAAGCGCAAGACCCTGGGCAGTCGCCCACCTTATAAGGCTATAGCCACACAGCAAACGGAAAGATATAAAACTGTATTGAACGATGCCATCAAAAATCTTGCAAGACACCATTGAGTTTGACTTTAACTAAAGTCGTGCATAGGTATAGAGGCGAAAAATATAAAAACAAAGCATGATTCAATACAGTTCTGATAAAACTTTAAGATTAAGTATTCAAACGGAGAGTCATCCTATACACTTCTATATTGTTCGGTTTACTGTGCATGCCTAAAGGGGGCATCTCAGTCAGTTTTTAAAATTATTATTTAAGCTATGAAATTGAAATTTGAAATTTCTCCCATTTGAAAGTTTCGTTTCATTGTTGCAGTATCCTACGAGATGACGGCCATCAAGTACGTGTGGAAGAATGACGAGGATGTGCTGAGAAAATCGCCCAGCTTGACCACGTTGAACGCGTATCTCATCGAGAATCAGACGCTCATATGTCCGATAAAATCTAGTTGGCGAGGTGAGTGACGCCGGAATACCCGGCTGCCTTTGATCAAATCATCTAGTAACATTGTTGTAATGTTATCCACGTGATAATGTGGAAAAATGTCGCAAGCTTTTAATATTATTATTTTATCTTAGTTATAAGTATACTCGTGATTGTCATTTTGTTAAAAGTGTACATATCAGTGTGTGGTATAAATGTGTTCATGGTTTAAACATTGTCACTTTAATTCATTTTAATTTTAATTCTGAAAACAAACAGTAAAATGGCCAGTGTCCAATTACTGGTTGGTAAAAAATGTAAATTTCTATTATTGGACATATGTCCAATATCATACTTTATTTGTATCCCGGACATTTACCAGCCAATTCTTATGTAAAATTGTCCCCTGAATCCGAAAAGACCGTCAAAAACTATAAAAGTTAAGCAGTTTTTGAGATATAGTCAATCAAAATTGGTGTTGACGAGAATTATTAGTGGCTGCTTTTTCGCTATGACAATTTTGACTAATTCATTTTTAGAGAGTAAGTAATGTAGTAATTTCTTCGTCACAGGACATCTTGCAGAATAACAGTGATTTAAATACAGTGCATGATAGAGAGCATAAAAAACTAATGGCAACAAAATTAATAAATTCGGAAAATACTTTTAACATAGCACCCGAAAAAATATTAGATATATGATGTTTTAAAAAAAATTTTTCCCCAATTTTTTTATATTTTTTAGTACCTTGAAAGAGCTTTCTCAGTAAATTTTGAGATTTTTTTGATCACGGGTTCAAGAAAACAAATTTTCAAAAAAACTTTTCGCTCATAACTTCTTAAAAAATGATCCAAATCAAAATGTTCATTGAATATAAAATTTTCGTTTTTAAATGTTCTTTTCGAAAAAAAAATATATTGAAAATATTTGAAGCGTTTTAACTTAAAACTTTTAAGTCAAGATTTTTAAGTTTTAAAGTTTAAATCGTGTTTTTAAAAATGTGTGTCTTCTTAGATTTTCGCGAAAATTTTTTATTTTTAACTTCTATCTATTCAACTACTATTCAGCCTGGTACGGTAGTGGCCCTTCCATAATTACTATTTTTTACGATTTTTCAAACTTAAAAAAATTCTCTATAAGTTCCAAAAAAAAAAATACTAATTATGGGATCACTACCGGACCAGGCTGAATGGTTGTTGAATAGATAGAAGTTGAAAATAAAAATTTTTCGCGAAAATCGAGGAAGACACACATTTTTAAAAACACGCTTATATATATTATATATATTTTCAATATATTTTTTTTCGAAAAGAAAAACGAAAATTTTATATAGAATGAGCAGTTTTTTTGAAAATTTGATCTTTTGAACTCGTGATCAAAAAAATCTCAAAATTTACTGAGAAAGCTCTTTCTAGGAGTACTAAAAAATGTAAAAAAATTGGAAGAATTCCCCATATATAAATCATCCTGTTCCGGCCTAAAAATTATAAATGTTTCACAAACTAGAGATACCACACTTAATGATATTTGCAACAAACTATTTCAGAAGTCAGACCAAGGAATTAGTAGTTACCTTCAGAATCCAGAAAACGCATGAGGAATCCGAGAAAGAAATATATAAATTTTATGATATTTATAAAAACTAAATAAAGAAAATTACTTAAAACAAAATTTATCTTTAAAAAATATTTAACAATTTATGTTATTTGAGGTAAAGTTGTTATGTTTATATAAAAATTGTATGTCCAATAACTATGGTCCATGTGTCCAATTATTATATAAAATGTCCAATTACTATACTTTTTTGCATGTTTTTATGAAACTATTATTAAAAATTCAAATATTCTTAAAACAACGGCATATATAAATTTTAATTAAATAATATTCCTTAAGTGTCCAATAACTATGTGGTTTACCTAATAACTTTCATACAAGCACTTTTTTACGCCTTTTTGTAGAGAAGGTCTTGAAATATTAATTAACTTTTTACGACGTACCTATAATTCGCTATTGCGCATAGTAAATTAATTCTTTTTCCATGCTGATCAATTATTTGCGTTTCCATCAATCTGCATTACAATTTTCGACAAAACTTCATTACAAAATAAGTTGGCCAAAAACAACTCTACTTAAGTCTTTTGGACCCATTAGTGTCGGGTGCCGTGTGGTGCAAGGCACATACGAAACAAACTGCCTTTTGCCTAAAAATATTGCTTTTTAGTTTAAGGCAAGACAGTCTTATTGACTATTAACTAATGACGTTTATACTTTTGATATTTGTTTAACATAAAAACTACCATTTTACTAGGTGATTTGAATTAGATTTTGGAAAAAAAACATAAAATCTTTATATATCATAATTTGATGTTTACGACACTGTACATATTAAACATTTTATTTGGTTTTACACCTAACACAGCACATGCACTTTTCGAGATGGCAAATACTTAGAGAAGCGGTATTAGCACAAACAAAACAAAATTTTTATTGGTAAATAAAAATTTATACCTGCTTTTAAAATGAATTTCCAGATAAATGTCGGGGATTGAATGATTTACTTCGACGTAATACTTTTATGATGGTTATTATTTTTAATCAAAATTTTTTAATTTAAGACTTTCATACAGGGTGATCCAAATTTCCTAGTGCTAAACAATTGTTTTTTAAAAACCTATCTTTTATATATTGTTGAAATTAATTGTATACTATAATTACAATACACTATTTTAAAATTACTAAACATATTTAGTATTTTTTTTAGCAAGTTACTGACATTTTTAACAGTGTAAGATTTGATAATAAACACAAAATTTTATAAATATAATATTAAATTAATAAAAAATGCAAAATAATTCCTTTATATTTAATTGTATATAATTTTATACTCATGAAAAATTTGAAGTATGGATTGAATAAACTATAATGTAAATATAAATTGTAAATTAAAGTAATTTTAAATAAATTCTAACCCACTTATGTAGTATAACGTAATAATTTATTTTTCTCTTGATTATAGAAAATTACGTACGTTTACATTTTATGGTTAATATTTTAAGAAAATTATTATTTTTTAAATTAGTAACCTTGCATTTTCTTTAAAAGAATAAATTCTTTATATTTTTTTTATAATTTTCGATAAATAATATACAGGGTATTCCAAAAGTCGCTTACTATCTTGAAGGAATAATCTACAGACTGATGTCTAATATATAATTTTATGCACGATGACATTATAATATGACAATTATAACAAAAATTCTTTGACGTAAACGTCTTTTTATAGCCCGCGGGCGTTATTATGGCCCAGCGGGCTATAATGAAACGTCAAAAATTAAAAACAACAATGTTACACCATTTGATATATTCGAATTAAGTTTTTTCGTATAAAGATTTTGATTTTACCTGCAGCAGGCCGCAATTTTTCGCCTTTTCAGCTGCTTCCTCAATTTCATTTATCTTTAAACTTTAAAACTGACTGATGTCAGTTGACATTATAATATGACAATTATAACAAAAATTCTTTGACGTAAACGTCTTTATAAACAATAATATATTAAAAATAATAATATATTAATCGTGCATAAAGTTTTGTATGCATTGCTGGCATAACTGGTTTTTATGGTCCTACGACGCTTTTCTAGCCCTCGCGCTGACGCGCTCGGGCTCGAAATAGCGCCTCGGACCATAAAAACCTTATTATGCCCTTAATACATAAATAACTATTATCCACTCCCACATTGACAAGCCGTGACTTTATGTCACGGGCAGAATTTTTTAAAAATTCAACTAGTGGTTTTTGAGTCATAAGATATAAAAACAAAGTATTTTAGATTCAAATCTAGAAAGAAACAGGTGGCATAAGCAGCCTAAAATTTTATTTAAACAAAGAAACCATATTGTTTGGATTAAACCGCTGATAAAAGTATTATGGCTCATTATAAGGCTATGAGTGGGTTGGAAGCTTTGCCATCGGCTTTGTTTGGAAAGTTTGTCGCTAGTGTGTGTAATATTTCAGCGGGGCAGGAACAGGAAGAGGATGAAGACGCCTGCATCCACATCTGCGATCTATGCGAAAAACGATATCAGTTACAAGAAGGTACAATTCACACACATGCTCTCTTTACCTTCATAATACATTATCCACACGTCTTCATACTATTCTATTATTCTACTTTCAGACATCTCTGGGAAAGTTATTGCTTAACTTATCGTTACACAATGTGTAATACACACACACATTTATACTAGGGTGTTAAAGTGTTACTTTAAAGTAGATTTAATAATAAAAATTTAACAAAGTTTGTATACATTGTGAACGAGTTTTGCAAAATTATAATGGATAGTCTGCATTAACGATTCACAATAATTGTACAGGGGAGTCATTTAACTTGAAACTAAGTATGCATTTTACTAAAAAAAAATTTAAAATAAAAATTAAATGATTCGAGGGGTAAAATCAATCAGTACTAAAATTGGTCCTCATACTCTCCTCCTTATAGGGTATTCGGTGATAATTATCAATTGCGCACCATGGTCACTTTTTACCTGCCAGCATTAAATCCTTTAATTCAAAGGATTATTGTACTATTTTTAATAAAAATACCTCATTTAAGGTAAAAAAAACATAATTTTGTCAGTTAATTAATTTAATCCTAATTATTATTATTGAGGTTAAAGAAACTATTTATAATTTAGCATTATTTAATCAATTTGTTCGAAGATTAATTTGCAAACAAAAGGAGGTCTTTTCGTTAAGCAGTTTAAGGTGTTCCATTGGAAATTTTAAAGTTACCCCCTGTTCCCCCTATAAGGAGGAGAGTATGAGGACCAATTTTAGTACTGATTGATTTTCCTCCCTCGAATCATTAAATTTTTATTTTAAACATTTTTTCGTAAAATGCATACTAACT
This sequence comes from Brassicogethes aeneus, assembly GCA_921294245.1. NCBI lineage: Eukaryota > Metazoa > Arthropoda > Insecta > Coleoptera > Nitidulidae > Brassicogethes > Brassicogethes aeneus. Next base: position 54,614,629 of record OV121137.1, read on the forward strand.
GAGATATTTCAAAGTTTCAAGTTAAATGACTCACCCTGTATAAAATAAACCGAATGACTATTTTTTATTATAAATCTATACAAACGACACTTTAAACCCTACTTAACACGGTGGTCAAAACTTAAGTATAGGACGAACAAAAATCCAACCAAAACTGATAGCATATTTTGATTATAGACCCTTTTGGTAACACTAACATGTATTTATCAAAATCCCAGCTGATCCTATTTTAAAGTTTTGCAAACTTTTTTGTTTTTCTATTTCTATATATTATTTTGCAATTATTATACTAAAACTACCTGTACAATTTTAATAAAATTAAGCAAAATAATAAACTTTGTATCATTTAAACTACTTTACTCCCCAGTATTAATTTATTGAGACACCTATTATTTTTTACCACTCAAAACAAAACATAACAAAAAAAAACGAAGATTTATATTAAATATTTTTTATAACAAAAAATACTGGAAGTTTTTCTATGAAATAATTACAACTTGCAAATTTTGTAAAACAATAATTATGGTGGTTATGAAAAAAATTGCTATACGTTATAACACAAGTGACATTTTGCTTTAGTTTTTTATTTAATGTATACTTTATAAAGTTAAAAATAGTATTTTAAAATGAAAATTAAACCGAAATTCAAGTTAAGCCATGAAGAAATTCGAAAGAAGGTATGTGCTGGCTGTGGAGAAAAAATTGTTTTTGGTAATCGAAAAATTCAGAGTTTAGGGTTTCTGAGAAAATATAAAAATTACTGCAGACTTATGTTATTCAAAATTACCTACTTCAATATGGTAAAAACCGTATTTTTGCATAGCCACAAATGCCAAATTTCCAAAATTTAGAAATTGCTAGAGAATTTCGCGGCAGCCAAGAATGTATGTGCTTTATCTGCAAAATGGCAAGATATAAAGGGCATAAAAAATTATTAAGGGAAGAGGACGGACGAACGAACTAAAGTTTTGATATGCTCTTCCTTTCTAGGGAATATTGCTAGATGTAAGAAGCATGTTTGTACAGAGACTAAAGAATTTAAAAATACTGTTTCCATGTTAAAAACCATTCCATCTAAAACCCTAGAAAAAGTTTTACTGAAAATTTAAGTCAAGCAATAATCGATTTTGCTTCAAAGAATCTTTAGTTATTTATTAGTTTTGTATTAGTTACCTTAAAACAATAAATAAGATATTGCAAACTGTATTTTACATTATTTTGTATTTATAATGTAATTTATCCATATTTCAGTCATGTATCTGCCAAATTTTTAAAAACATTTGATAATGGTACTAGAGTATTTTATCGAAATTGCATACACAATTTTAAAAGACTAAGAAATATGCAGAACTTTAATAAAGGATCAGCTGGGATTTTGATAAATACATTTTTGTGTTACCAAAATAGTCTATAATCAGATTATGCTATCAGTTTTGGTTGACATTTTTGTTCGTCCTATACTTTAGTTTTGACCACCGTGTTAATGAGCTTAAGCAATATTTTTTTAAATTTTAGTCTTTCTTGTATAGTTTTTTTTTTACTTTTTATATTTATCATTATTCTCACTTTAATTTAAACATTTTTAAAACTAGAACAAGCAATAGCAAAAATTTTTGAAGTGTAGGCAAACATTTTTTTAAACTATAGATAAAGCAATTTTTTTTGTTTTTTTATAAACCTTATATAAAGCACAAATTTTAAATTAATAATATTTATGTGGGTTGTAATAAGGTCATTCCATGCCTTTTATTAAACTTGTATGTATACCGTTAATTAAATTTTAAAAAAAATATGTATTAAAAAATGCGATAAAATTCGAGCCAACAGTATTCGTTAAAATAAAATAAAATGAATATTTTAAACATGCATTAAACATTTATATTTTAAAACCATTTTAAGTATAAAACTTACAAAAAGTAATTCAGGCATTTTAATAATTCTTCCCAGTTCCTTTTTAGTTTTAATATTTTATTAAAAGATAAGTGCTAATGCATACTTTAATAGTTGAATCTTTTAATCTTGAAATTTGGTTTTAATTTTTTGTTGTGAAGGTCATTTTTGTGTTCATACTGATTTTCCACACATCCTAGAAACGGTTTTAAGAAAGAAAACACTGTATATGGGTCATTTTCAAAATTCTTATACTTTTAAAGAAGAAAAAAGTAAAAACAGAAACCTAATCTACAAACCTGTTTTTTTTAAATTTTGTTTATTGAGGGGTGTTATTTGACAGCTAAAAGTGGGCAGTTGGATTTTTTTCAATAAGTCCTTAAAAAAGAAAAAAGAAAAAAAATTGTCCCCTGGGTCACAAATTATTATTATTTATTTTTTTGATTGTTAATAATCCTTTTAAAGTTTAATTTACATGCATCCTAGTGCACTAGGATTTGTTTAAAAAAAGAACATAAATTTATTATTTATAAAAAAATTGAGTACAAAACTAAGTAAAAGCAAAAACTATGTTCTATTTCTTAACTTCCTTACATACATAAATATATTTAATATATTTTCTGTATTTAAAAAATGTCCACTAAGAAACTTTTTTTAATGCGTATTAAAAACGTTTTTTCTCAATTTTTAACTGGGCCCAGCTTGTCCAATTTAATGAGCAATAAATAAATAAAGTTTAAGTTATTAGTAATATTCATAAAATAATAATAAAAAGTCAATATAAACATTGTCTCGTTGAACTAGCAAAAATTTTCAGCTTCTTTGAGGCAAAATACATTGACTAGGAAAATTACAATTAAAAAGGTGGAGGACATTTTTTTAAATTGGTTACGTACTGTCAGAAACAGAAAAGATGGAAGGTCAAAAAAATATTTTTAAAACTTTATTATTTCAAAAATATATTATAATTAATTTTTGACCTAGGGGACCAAAATTAAGGGACACATTTTAGGGGTTATTTAGTGAATATAATTTACAAATGTACCAGAAATTTGAAAATATCCCATATAATATATGATATATATACATTCCTTTGCAGTCTAAGGAGCATGTTTTTCAAAAGAGATTTTAAACCTTCTTATATTCCTTTTGTGTAGTAAAATATCGTGTTTCAAATAAAAGATTGTATTGTGCTTAAATATTCTAAACAATGATGAAAAATAAAAAATCGCACGTTTTTTTTTTAACAAAAAGAATATATTATTATAATACCTATTACATAATTTATGGCTATACATTTAAGACAAAATTTTAAATTAGTAAATATTTTTTGTTGGGTAAATACATTTTTAAATACACTTCATTTTTATTTGCTTTTTTATTAATATAATACACTTTAGTTCGTAGTCAAAATAACATCAACTAAACATAGGTGGCTTATGATGTTTTTTCTCTCTCTCAAAAAAAAGGTTTAACAAGGTAGTATATGGCTTTGGAAGGTATCGGTGTGAATAAATTTTTTATTACCTAACCATTACGCTAACATTATTTTAGCTAATGTTAAAGCTTTAATGATTAGTGTGGTATTTTTAATTTCAGGGAACTACAGCTGCCTTAAGGTGGACCTGATATTCACTCGGGACAGGGCCTTCTATTTTACGACGGTGTTTATTCCCGGGATCATATTAGTCACGTCTTCGTTTATCACATTTTGGCTTGAGTGGAATGCAGTGCCCGCCAGAGTTATGATTGGTATGAATAACATTTTAATTTTAATTAACAATGAAAGCACATTTTAATGTAGGAAATCCTTTCATATAAAGTTGTGAATAGTTTAATATTAAAATGAATTTAAGCTGAAAAAAAACGCGTTTCTTATACTTTTGGGTTGGAATTTTTCAAAATCCTGACGTTAGGGTGCAATTTTAAAAATCCTTGTACAGAAAGCTTATAATTTTCAAATAAGTATTCAATTTTGAAAATTTGTTCTATACCCACTATTTTTTAACTAATATTTAAGTATTCATTTGGTTTAAGTTTTACACATTATTTCATTCGGTGATCATTATCAATTGCGCACCATGGTCACTTTTTACCTGCCAGCATTAAATCCTTTAATTTAAAGGAATATTGTTTTGTCAATTAATTAATTTAATCGTAATTGAGATATAAAAAAATAATATTTAATTACAAATAATAATTATTATTGAGGTATAAAAAAACTATTTATAGTTAAGCTTTATTTAATCAATTTAGTTCGAAGATTAATTTGCAAACAAAAAGACCTACTTTCATTAAGCAGTAACTGTTATTCATAATGGACAGTGGAAGAAAAAATAGAAACCTACGCTCAGCGTTTTCCGGATAAAATTCGATCGCGTACTTCATTTCACCGTACAGTCAAGCAGTTTACAACGAACGGAAGTGTTCAACCAAAAAAAAAAGTTCGTCGAGCAACAGTCACAGGTGGAAATAATGAAATTAATGTATTAGCAGCAACGGCCGCTAATCCTCATGCAAGCACACGAGAATTATCTAGAGATTTGGGAATATTCCAGAGCAGTGTTGGAAGAATATTAAAACGAAATAAATAAATAAATTTAAAAAATAAAACCAATTATTGGAGAATCGTATACAGAAGAAAATCGAACAAAATTGATTTTTTTCATTACAGCGCCATCTATTAAAAATATGAAAAAGTGTTTTAGGCAAAATCTACCTATTTTTAGTCGAATGATCCGAATCTGCAATAAAAAATAGGGTGTTCCATTGGAAATTTTAAAGTTACCCCCTGTTCCCCCTATAAGGAGGAGAGTATGAGGACCAATTTTAGTACTGATTGATTTCCCCCCTCGAATCATTTAATTTTTATTTAAATGCATATAACTGAGATATTTCAGTTTCAAGTTAAATGACTGTATAATTAAAAAATTATAAAAATGCATTTAAAAAAATTGACTTATTTAAATTTACTCATAAATAAAATTTTGAATTTTAAATTTGATTTTATAATTAAAACGTGAAATAACAAATTATTAATTTTGTAAAACCAGCAATAAAAACACATATTACTTTTAATGTATATGGTAATAGAACCATACAAATGGTAGCAAAACTAGATATGAGCGTTTTTATGCAAAACATTTAATTATAGTTGAATATCTGTGTACACGTAAAGTAAAAACAAACTTTTATTTGTATTCAATTATTTAGTAATTGGGTTTTTCAATTTTCGGAGGTGTTTTGGCATTTTGGAGTATAGCTTGAAATCTAATTGATCGATTTGGTCGAACAAGCCCTTAAATTAAAGGTATTTGAGCCCTCTAAAACTTTCTTTTACATGCTTTTAATATCGGATAAGTATTTTGACGCTAGCGATTTTAATAACTTAAAAAATTCGTTTTTATGGCAAAAATTGAGGTCGAAAATTTACATATCGTCCTGGGAAAGGTTTAAATCAAACATGTAACTCCAGTTTGATTTTTTTTCGTGAAGCTAAAATTTTTACAAAATGTGTGATATTTTTAGTGGAAGACCAAAATTCATTTATCCATGGATTTTTATCAACAGCAGCTTATTTTTTTAAATCAAACTGGAGTTATCTTTTAGATTTCTACTTTCCCAGAAAGATATGTAAATTTTCGACCTCGATTTTTGTAAACAAAAAAGGACTTTTCAACTTCATAAAATCGCCAGTATCGAACTACTGAGCCGATACCAAAACTATATAAGAGAAAGTTGTAGAGGGCTCAATTGATTTAAGTGCTTGTTTGGTCAAATCGAGGTATACTCTTAAACGTCAAAACACCTCAGAAAATTAAAATAAAAAACAATTGAAAATTCATATCTCGAAAACGCATCCTTGAAAAAAATTCGAAGTGTGATTTTCGCGTTTAGTGAGCCAAACTACACAAGAAAATCATAGTGAGACATGGCAAAACTTTCGGTAAAATAGTTTCCTTTGTTAAAATAATTAAAACCCCTGGTTTTCTACAAAAAATTATGTTAAAATTTGACAAAATAAAATTAACAAATTACAAACTCATATTAACAAATCCAATGTTTATAACAGTGTAGGTACAACTGTATAAAATCTAATAAGATATAAAATTGTAAAATTATAAACTCTATTATAGGAAAAAGACAGTAAATCTTATTATGCATGACAAATCTTGATATGAACAACAAAAAGGTTATGTTTGGAAATGATTAAATCATATAGTACAGTTTTTGTTGGATTGCTTTGTTGACAAATTTATGTTTTTTGTAGTGGAAGAATGATAATATGCATAATAATGACATTTTACGGATACTTGGGCAAATCCAATGAAAACAAAATTGAATAGTTATGAAAACTGTTCTTGGTAAACAACTTAATTAAATGTTTTCTCTCTTCTATTCTCCAATAATTTTTAAATAAAATACTTGGTTTTATTTTTTAAATTTATTTATTTATTTTGTTTTAATATTCTGCTAACACTGCTCTGGGATATTTCCAAATCTCTAGATAATTATCGTGTGCTTGCATGAAGATTAGCGGCCGTTGCTGCTAATACATTAATTTCATTATTTCCACCTGTGACTGTTGCTCGACGAACTCTTTTTTCGGTTGAACACTCCCGTTTGTAGTAAACTGCTTGACTGTACGGTGAAATAAAGTACGTGATCGAATTTTATCCGGAAAACGCTGAGCGTAGATATTAACGGCATCATCAAGATACCTGCCTGCTTCTCCATAAATCAAAATCATTTCTATTTTTTCTTCCACTGTTAAAAAATCCATTATGAATAACTGCTTAACAAAAGTAGGTCTTTTTGTTTGCAAATTAATCTTTGAACTAAATATATTAAATAATGCTAAACTATTTATAAATAGTTTCTTTATACCTCAATAATAATTATTATTTATAACTAAGTACCATTTTTTATACCTCAATTAGGATTAAATTAATTAATTGACAAAATAATGTTTTTTTACCTTAAATGAGGTATTTTTATTAAAAATAGTACAATAATCCTTTAAATTAAAGGATTTAATGTTGGCAGGTAAAAAGTGACCACGGTGCGCAATTGATATCACTAAATGAATAATAAAATAAAAATGTATAAAACTTAAACCAAAAGAAACTTAAATATTCTTTAAAAAATCGTGGGTACTTAAAAAATCAGATTTAAGATTTAAGATAATTATTACCAAAAAAGTGATATTTTTATAGAAAAATTATTGCAGAATCGGATACAGAAGAAAAATCGAACAAAATTGATTTTTTTCATTACAGCGCCATCTATTACAAATATGAAAAAATGTTTCAGACAAAATCTACCTATTTTTAGTCGAATGATCCGAATCTGCAATAAAAAATAGGGTGTTCCATTGTAAATTTTAAAGTTACCCCCTGTTCCCCCCAAAAGGAGGAGAGTATGAGGGCCAATTTTGGTACTGATTGATTTCCCCCCTCGAATCATTTAATTTTTATTTAAAATTTTTTTTTGTAAATTGCATACTTTTATGTTAATTAATCCCGTTGCATTCGCCATTTTTGAAAGTATTTCACAAAAATGCATAATATTATTTGGGTACCTAATTCTTTCACCGATTTGGCTAAAATTTTGTGTACGGTACTAAAATAGGCGCAAATTTGACATGTTCAAATTAAAATTTAATAAAAAAGATATTTAAGGAATTATTTATATGGTAATTTTTTCGATTTTTTTATTGCAAGCCTTTTAATAAAAAAATTAGAAGAAATCCTAAAAAAATTATATATTTTTAATATCCCGAAGGTACTCCAAAAAATTTAGATTTTTAAAATAATTGAGCCCCTACCACTTTAAATAAAAAAATGAGAAGAAATCCTAAAAAATTAAAATAACAAAACATTCACAAAACCCTCATCATTTTAAAAAGCATTAAAATAAATACATTCCCAAAAAAATAAGGTCAAAACATAAAAACAGAAATATCAAATTCCAAAAGTATATCCTTTGATTATACATGTATATTTATTGACATTCAATACTCTTACATGGCTGTATGCTAATACAAAAATATTTACGAGAATCAAAGAATTCAAAATGATGAGGCCGTAAATGTGGATATTATGCCCATTCTTGTTATGCCGTCTTGTACAAAATAAAAAATAAATTTTAAATGGATATTTGATATTTGGCAAAATATAAGTTACCAATATACTCAACACATTCACCATATTTTATGTTTCTAGCTTAAATAATTCCAAAGTTATTCAATATACAAGGCTTGTCAAAAAAAGATGGAACCCCATAAAAAATGTTTTTTATTGACTTCATAAACAATAGTACATTATAGACCAGGCGGAGAAAGCACATATTTTTATTTAGTTTGGGTTTATACACTCACAGGCAAAATAATCGATCCACACAAATTTTCGATGAATTTCAATCGCAAATAACTTTTTTATTTGATTGGATTTAACGAATAATAAAGAATATTGTAGATAAATTAATGGACAATCGCTCACATTTTAAAAAATTACTAAGAAATAGGCGTACGTTTATAATATACAGGTTTAAACAAAAAGATGTTTTTTACCATAAGTTTAAGATACTCTGTAGAGTGGCAAAACCGTATATTGTTCTAAATTAAGTTATATTTTTCAAGTCACATCTATTCTTAACAGTTTTGTTTTTGGTTCACCTCGATATATTAATTTTTGTGGAAAATATGGATTTTTTTAAAAAACATTGCAATTTTCAATATTTTTCTATATGAAGAACTAAGGTTGCTATGGTCCATTCATAGGCTATGGAGAATGACAGTGACAGTTTTGTTGAATCATCCCATACTTGGACATGTCATACACGGCTTTCAAAAGCTATCAAATTGTTTTTTGCAAATTAATGTGTTACTTTTAAGGTGTCTTCTTACTTTTAAAAATGTCTCCGACTGATGTTGCCCTTTGTACTTTACTTCTTGTGACGTTTAAAACACTTGACACGTAATACTGTGACCGTCCATCCTGGATTAAATTAATGTCTCTGGCAACAGCAGTCGGAGACATATCCATTTTTTAAAGTAAGAAGACACCTTAAAATTTAAACATTAATTTGCAAAAAACAATTTGATAGCTTTTGAAAGCCCTGTATGACATGTCCAAGTATGGGATGATTCAACAAAACTGTCACTGTCATTCTCCATAGCCTATGGATGGACCATAGCAACCTTAGTTCTTCATACAGGAAAATATTGGAAATTGCAATGTTTTTTAAAAAATCCATATTTTCCACAAAAATATATATATCGAGGTGAACCAAAAACAAAACTGTTAAAAATAGATGTGACTTGATAATTAAACTAAGGGGCAATCAATAACTCTCTGGTAAAACTTTTTTGAAGGTGTGACTACAATGCTCAATTTCTTCACGACGTCGAACGGCTTCCGCTCGACGTTGCCAGTGGTGTCGAATCTGACTGCTATGAACGTGTGGGACGGGGTGTGCATGTGCTTCATCTACGCTTCACTGCTAGAGTTCGTGTGTGTGAACTACGTGGGTAGAAAGCGTCCGCTTCACAACGTCGTCTACAGGCCGGGAGAAAACCCAGTCACCCAGGTCAGTATACCGAACTGATATTTTTATCTTGAACGGTGAAACGAGTTAAAGTTTAGTTGGTTGAAGTCAAACATTTTTGAGATTTTTTTTAGATTTTTTAGAAATATGTTTTTATTACAAAAAAAAATAATGGGTTATACATGGGGATATCTCAACCAAAAATAAAACTGCAAAATCGTTAACAGTTAACACAGTACGATAAAATTTGTTTTTTCTTCTCCCATACAAACTTCCTATAGATTTTAAAAATAGACTTGGGTAAAAAAAATAAAAAATAGCCTATAACCAAGATTTGTTTCCAACATATATTAAATATAAAACAAAAATTAAAACCAGAAGTTATTTTTTGTACTTTATTCACGTTTACTTAAAAATAAGAATATTTGAATTTTTAATACTAGTTTTATAAAAACATGCAAAAAAGTATAGTAATTGGACATTTTATATAGTAATTGGACACATGGACCAAGTGTGGTATCTGAAGTTTGTGAAGCATGTATAATGTTTAGGACGGAACAAAATGATTTATATCTAATATTTTTTCGGGTGGTATGTTAAAACTATTTTCCGAATTTATTAAATTTCTTGCCATTAGTTTTTTATGATCTCTATCATGCACTGTTATTCTGCAAGATGTCCTGTAGACTGGGCCAAAAAAAATCGACTATTTTTTTTGTAAAGTATATGGAAAATATTGTTGTGGGTGACAAAATAAAATTATGGTGAAAGTTTGAGTCCATAATATTAATATTAAGAGGTCTATCATCGCAATTTTAGTTTTTTTTTTCCTGAGCGAGTTTTTGTCTCAGAACTCCTAAACCATTGAGTTTAACAAATTTGACTTTAGAATATTTTTTGAAGAAAATTGAATGCTCTACAAAAAAGGTTTGATTGGAATCTCCCGTCAGATGAACCGTTTTCTTACAATCATGCCTTAAAAATTTATATAGTTTTACAATTTGATCTTTTAACTTTGGAATTTTGTAATTCATGTAAAACTCGGTACCCGGAAAAAACCGATAAATATTCTAATGGGAAATCAAATGCTCTACAAATATCATTTTTGGCTAAATTCACTCTATCAACAGTTATTCAAGGTGAAATTTGAAGTCAAAACGAAATTTTAACCTTGAATAACTTTTGATTGAGTGAATTTTCCCATAAGAATATTTATCGTTTTTTTATGGGTACTGATTTTTACATGAATTACAATATTTCAATTTAAAAGATCAAAATGTAAAACTATACCAATTTTTAAGGCATGATTTTAAGGAAATGTTTCATCTGACGGAAAATTTCACTTTAACCTTTTTTGTAGAGAATTTAATTTTCTTAAAACAATATTTTTTAGTCAATTTTGTTAAACTCAGTGGTTTGGGAGTTCTAAGACAAAAACTTGCTAAGGAAAAAAAAATTAAAATTGCGATGATAGACCTCTTAATATTTATATTATGGACTCAAACTGTTACAATAATTTTTTTTTGTCACCCCAAACCATATTTTCGATATACTTTTCAAAAAAAAAATAGTTGATTTTTTTAGCCTAGTCTAATGTCCTGTGACTAAGAAATCACTATATTACTTACTCTCTAAAAATAAATTAGTCAAAAATGTCATAGCGAAAAAGCGTCCACTAATAATTCTCGTCAACAGCAATTTATATCCAGGACATTTAGCAATCAATTTCTATAAAATATTATTCGCTGAATCCGAAAATGTCGTCCAAAGTTATAAAAGTAGAATAGTTTTTGAAATATAATCTTTTTTTACATATAATATGGAATTGACTATATCTCAAAAACTGCTTAACTTTTATAGTTTTTGACGGTCTTTTCGGATTCAGGGGACAATTTTACATAAGAATTGGCTGGTAAATTTCCGGAATAAAAATTCTATTATTGGACATATGTCCAATAATAGAAATTTACATTTTTTACCAACCAGTAATTGGACACTGGCCAATTTACAGTTTGTTTTCAGAGTTAAAATTAAAACGCATTAAAGTGACAATGTTTAAACCATGAGGAACCCATTTATACCACACACTGATATGTACACATTTTGGAAATATTTTTTATTGTAATTTAAACACAGCCCTGCTCTTAACAAAAAAACAAAAATCTTACCACCAAAGTAACGTGCGAACTTTTTGTCCTATATTGGACCCAAAATAAAGTAGTTCTATATTGTTACCGACTGAAATAGTTAAAATTGTATACAGCGTCATCTAATGATTTGACTTTAAAGTAACTATTTATAGAACTCTTGTTTTTACAGTAATAATGTTAATTGTCCAATAACTATAGTGTCCGATAACTGTTTTTTAAAACTTTATTTTTCAAATTTGGGAGGAAAATCTTGTTGAACTGTGTAATTAAATTAAAATAAGGGTTAAGTAATGATTTAAAATTTGTTTTTGTTTATTGGTCATCATTATATTAGATTAATTTGTATCACTTTTAACATTTCTTTTTACCATAACAGATGAGGTAAAAACTTTATTTATGTGTTAAAAAAGTTACTGAAAGTATATTTGTAATAAAAAAATTAAGTAAATTTATTTAAAAAAATTGTATTTATTCTTTTTTTATATACATTATAAATATTTTTTTGAGGTAATTGCGGTTTTTTAAAGTAAAATTACATGTACCTTCCAGGGTTAAAAAATATGTGGAATAATTATTCCTTATGAAATTTTAATTCTGTATAAAGTTATAAACTAAACTAAAAAAAAATCTGCAATTATTCACTTTTTGTGTCAGTTTGTGTGATAGTGTCTGTTTAATACACTTAATTTCTTGCAATCTTTTATATTCTAGTTTCTTCTCTTTTGCATGAATTTAGAAGTGCATGCATGTTTGTAATTGTTACATTTAATATACCTCAAAAATATTTGTAATTAATATCGGAACAATAATTTTCCACATTCGTATGCGTTCGATAGTACCATCAATTAAAACTACCGAACGCCAATCTTAAATACAGTGTTTATTAAACAAAACTTAACCCATTGTTCTATGTGCAAGTTATTTTCAATTAATGTCCAATACACTGTTTAAAATATCTGTGGTGTAAAGAGTAATCTTAAAATGGTGTCAAAATCCAACACCAAGTGGTGTTAATATAAACACCATGAATTATGGTTGAAAATGTTATATACAGCAAACACCAAAACGGTGTTTATATAAAAATATTTGAGAAGTGCACCTACACAGAAAAAAAGGAATAGTTAGTTCATTTAACCATATTAATTTAGTTGACCCATAAGTATTTATTTAAATCCACTGTGGGAAGATTAATATAAACAAAGATTAGTTTGACGGTACTAAACCAGATAGTTATTTTATTTTTTAAATTGGTTAAATTAACCCAGAAAACTTTAGTGAAACCAACCCGCTGTATGGTTCAGTTTACTAAATATGTTGTTTGTAAAATAAGAGTTACTTAAACCTAAAGCACTCTTTTAAAACAATTAAAACAATTTGCCGTGCATTCCTGGTTGCATAGTGTGTACCGATCGCGGAAAAGGCGGTGTGGATCACGTGATGTTCTTAAATCTCGCCTCTGTTGACTTACATGAAGATTATATAAGCTCAGGTAGTCCTTTGCTTTGGTGTGACACTACAAGTTGTTCGATACTAAAGAGACCTTAAATAGGTGGAAACAGCTGTCAATACTTGAAGTATTTTAATTTGGTAGAACGCACTAAAAACATTATCTCTAGCGGTTTGAAAGTTCAATTTTCTGGAATAATACCACTGGTAATATACTTGTAAGGCGTCAAGGAACTTCCTGTTTCCTTTTTTTCTGTGCAGTATGATTTAATTTGACCAAAAACACATAATATTTTAACACTGAAAAGGAGTTCAATCAGGTAAAATTTATTTTAATACTGTGTACACCATTTTAGTATTTGAATTTACACTGGACCAACGAACCACATTTAACACCATTTTGGTTTGTATCGATATAGACCATGTATGGTGTTAATTTGGTGTTAAAATGGTCATGAAATTTTGAACAGTGTAAATTACAGAAATAACTAATACAAATTGTAATTGTAAGAACAGAGTTGTAAGGTTTATTTTGAACTCGCGAGTTATAAAATTACTCTTTATAGACCAGTCAAATTAGAGTTTTATTTCAAAAAAAATCCTAGTTAAGAATTTTCTTCAGAATTCTGTTTATCCATTGGGACTATCACCATATATATTTTATATTATCAATGTTTTTACTATCACAATAGAATGGGATGCTAACTTTCAACCTTAATTAAGAAATTAAAAATATTTCAATATTTAATTAAAAAAATTTCTATTAATTTTTGTTATTTTAAGTTCTTATTTATATAAGCTGTCTAATGACTCATTATCAAGATTTCGAAAAAAATCTTAGCTAGGTTTTTTTTTCGATTTGACTGTTTATTTGTCTATTTATGAAAGTAATATGCTCTCGGAAATTTTTGCTATCTACAAAAAGTGTGTATTTTGTTTGTTGTATTTTTTCAAAATGTTTATAAAAAAATATCACTATTTGTCTCCTTTGTTTCAAAATTGGCGAATGGGCCGTGATTACAAATAACCAAAGAGAAGAAATTAGAAATATAAAATCCTATGGATATTTTTAAGGTATATTGTTTTTAAGTCACAGTTTTTGCCTATCACTAAGTTTGACTTAACAACCGAGCATATAAGCTGAGGGAGTAATTTGTTTTGATTGTGTTCCACTACACCAAGTTGCCCGACACTGATGAGACCCAATAAAGGTCGAAACAGCTGTCTGTCGGTATTTGAAGTTGGTGGTACGCATTCAAAACAAAAAACTTTGGCGAGGTGTAGGTTCAATTTTTTCTTATATTCTTATGAATATTACCAGTGATGGGTCAAGAAAGTTTCTTAAAGAAACTAAGAAAATTGAATGTTTACCTTAATGTTTAGCCCGTTTGGGTTAATTCTAGATTCCTTTAGGCCATATTAGTATCTGTGATACAATTGCTGTGTGCAGTCCCGGTTGCATAGTATGTACCGATTGCAGCAAAGGCCACATCGTTTGACGGTGTGGATCACCTGATGTTCTTACATCTCGCCTCTGTTGACTTAACAACCGAGCATATAAGCTGAGGGAGTAATTTGTTTTGATTGTGTTCCACTACACCAAGTTGCCCGACACTGATGAGACCCAATAAAGGTCGAAACAGCTGTCTGTCGGTATTTGAAGTTGGTGGTACGCATTCAAAACAAAAAACTTTGGCGAGGTGTAGGTTCAATTTTTTCTTATATTCTTATGAATATTACCAGTGATGGGTCAAGAAAGTTTCTTAAAGAAACTAAGAAAATTGAATGTTTACTAAGTTTGATGTTGTTTAGAATATTCAAAATTTGAACAACCTGGAGGACTTATTTATTTATGGGGCATCTAAAATACAAGAACTATAATTAAATAGCTTAAAATACAATTGATTGTCTTATTTTTAGATATTTAAATTATTAATCAATAAAGTGCGCAATATACCCATTTAAAGCTGTTTAATTAAATATTTGTTTTTAAAATAAAATCAACTTTTTTTTTAAATAATTTATTGATATAAGTTAATAAAATGATGTCTAAATTATTTTGCAGGTTTAACTTTTATTGTTATGCAAATTTTGATTTAAAAAATATTGACATTGATTCAATATTTGTTATTGTTTTAATCACTTAAACCTACTGATGCTCATTCATATTCATATCATACAAAATAATACATGTTGAATTTATTGATTTTCATTATATGAATCTTACTGGTTCATCTGCTTATTTCAATTTTAAATTTAAAATTAATCAAAAATAATTTTTAGTATGTTTACATTTTTATTGTTTTAAACATCCTTTTTTTTTAATAAGCAAAGACTAATTTACTTAAATACCTTAAACACTTTATAAATTAAAAAAAAACTTAAAACCTTCAAAAACCAAACATGGTTCTTGCACTAAATCCCTTAATTATATTTGGGTGAATCTCATGAAATGTCCCCCGTGATATTTAATAAAACTAAATGAGTTTTACCTACACTTTTATTGTGTTTTGATCTTTTATAATTAAGTAGATATTACAGCTCAGGTTCCAGATTTTTAACCGCAATTAATTATTTTTTACAATGTTTTAAAAATCTAAAACCTATCCTTCGTGACTGTAACTCTTTCTAGGTTAACCTATATGATTTCAATTATCTGAGGTAGTAAAAGAACACTAAAAATATCGGTTCACTAAATACATTAAACACATCCAAATCGAATCAAATATAAAATATTATTAAAAATTAAAAGAAATAATTTTTATAACCATTTATGTAGGTGTTACGAAAATTGATTCTATCCTCCGTGAATCTGTTTTTGCTTTAAATTTTATGCAACGGATGGCGCTTTATTCATTTTAAATAAGCAAAAACCTCTGTTTACGACATTATAGATGCATGTGAGTTAGAATTTATATGCAGATGAGTGTTGCTGTTTTATAATTCAAAAGTTTAAGTTCATTAATTTGCTATTTAAAAACCTATCCACCGTGAAGTGTAATATCTCAGTAAGTAGATTTTTTTATAAATATTTTATGTATGTATGCTCGACACCTCAAAGTCCCACCACGTGACCACGTACGGAACGCAGTCTTTTGAAAATTTGGCATTCAAGGCTTTTCAGGTTATGTATCTGTCAAAGTATAGTCAATGAAAGAAATAATATTTATAGTGTTACCGCTTATGTTTAAGCGTTAAAAGTTAATAAATCTTTATAGTATCACAATAACAATGGTTGGTTTAAAAATTTAGGAATATAAATACTGCATTTAATGAAATTCCAAAGTATAAGTTGCAATATAAGTGATATTTTTGTGCATTGGGTCTACATTTCTCCATAAAATAGTTTTAACTAAACAGCATTTATTAAAAAAAATCTAACTTCTCTATTATAAAATAAGAATATCTGCATCAAAGGTAGGTTAATGTATTAGAACAAAAAATATCATCTAATTTTGTATTTTAAGGTTAGAAAAATCTATTTTGACCAAAATAAATATGTGGATTATTTGGAAGAGTGTGTTAATATGGTCATAAATAAATATAGGTATACTAAATAATTGTTGAATATGGTTCAAATTAAATTGAAGCTTTTATACTTCTAATGACAAAACTTGTGCATACCTCTCGGCATACCTACTTTAAGTTAGATTATAAGAAAACAAACAATTTTTAGAGAAACTTGCAATGTGAAAATATTTAATACTCCCATGACATGTGATTTATTAAAATTTTTAAAGTTATAATGATTTTTCGATGTAGATCAAGTTCAGTCGAAGCTCTTTAACTATTTGTATTGACAAAACTTTATTTAGGTACACTTTAAGCTGGATAAGAAAAACTACCACATTTTTAAATACCATATTTTACAGTCTTTTAATCAATTCAAAATACTTTTGGTCAAAATAAATTTTTCTAACCTTAAAATTACAAAATTAGATGATATTTTTGTTATAATATATTAACCTACCTTTAAAACAGATATTCTTATTCCTTAATCGAGAAGCTGGATTTTTTTTAATAAATGCTGTTTAGTTAAAATTATTTTATAGAGAAAACCAGATATTTGGACCAAATGCACAAAAATATTACTTATTTGGCACCATACACTTTAGAATTTCATTAAATGCTGTATTTATATTCTTAAATTCTTAAACCATCCATTGTTATTGTAATGTTATAAAGATTTATACATTTTTAACGCCTGAACATAATATTATTTCTTTCGTTGACTATACTTTGACAGATACATAACCTGAAAAGCCTTAAATTTTCAAAAGACTGCGTTTCGTACGTGGTCACGTGGTGGGACTTTGAGGTGTGGAGCATAGTACAATTGTATTTTTAAAAAATATTAAGGTGTCAGAAGATACAATAACTTATTTCAAATATACAAAGGGATGTTTAAAAAAAACATACGAAAGCCTAACCTCCGTGAAGCTTTAATATTCAAAATGTATGATTTCTTAAAATTCTTGCATTAGTGCAGAACCACTTATGTTATGTTATTACTGGACCTTGTGGCTTCCCAAAAACCCCATTCTAGACTAACAGTGAAACAACCATAAATAAAAAATACAAGAAATTATATTTTATTTAAAAATAACCTGCAAAATAATTTGGTTTCTTCGTGTCAATGCTTATAAAAGCATGTTAAAGTTTTGGTAACCTTGGTCAATAATTTTTTGTACTAGATTTTTTAACTAAATCCTATTGCCAGAACTATGCTACTGGGTAGCATATTTTAATTTAAAAACTTAATTTCTTAACTTATTCTGTGATTTTTTTATATTTAATGTAATACAGTAAATTATTAGTAAGATTTTGTTGACCTGTGTATCCAACAAACTAATTTAAATGGAAGCTTTTAAATAGCTCTTTATGCTTTAAATCAGTGGCTCATTCAATAAGTGAGATTGTACCGTTGTTTGGTCATGTTGCAGCGACTGCCCGCTGTTCTGAGCCGAATAGGCATAATCCTGGCCAGTCCCCTGGTAAGCCTAGGATACTTTAGCTAAGCTACCCCCTTTTTTGAACCCCGAACCCCTTTTTATAACGCCTCCAGCACAATGCACACACCTGCTGACCCCACAGACAACCGTCCAGTTTAATGGTATGTTTGAAAAATTAAGAAAAAGTAGTGGATGCCACCTTAGTATATAATATATATAAAATAATATACATTTAACTTGAAACTGAAATATCTCAGTTAATATGCATTTTACGAAAAAATGTTTAAGATAAAAATTAAATCATTCGAGGGGGGAAATCAATTAGTATTAAAATTGGTCCTCATACTCTCCTCCTTATAGGGGAAACAAGGGGTAACTTTAAAGTTTCCAATGGAACACCCCATTTTTTATTGCAGATTCGGATCATTCGATTAAAAATAGGTAGATTTTGTCTAAAACATTTTTTCATATTTTTAATAGATGGCGCTGTAAACACTACCAATTTTAAAACTTTCAATTAATTTTTTTTGACGATTAGACTGGACTAAATTACTTAAGACTTGAAGTAAAATTTAAAAAACTTTTTTAAATTTTACCTAAAAATACTCGTTGTTCTTCCCGCATGCGTTTTGATCATGCGCATGCTTCAGATAATACATCTACTTTTGTTAACAGTATTTTTAATAACTCTTTGGTAGGAGATTTTCCAGGTGAAGTATTTTTACACCTGTTTTTTATCATTCATGATGACGCTGTTAAGGGATGTAAAATAGGGTATTAAAGAAACTTTTAAATAAAATAGGTTAATTTACAACATTTTGTTTAAAAACCAATTTTATTTTGTTTAAAAACCAATTTTCACTAACAATTATTATAATTATAAAATATATACACTCACAGGCAAAATAATCGATCCACACAAATTTTCGATGAATTTCAATAGCAAATAATTTTTTTATTTGATGTCGGATTTAAACGAATATTAAAGAATATTGTAGATAGATTAATGGACAATCGCTCACATTTTAAAAAATTACTAAAAAATAGACGTACGTTTATTATTTACAGGTTTAAACAAAAAGATGTTTTTTACCCTAAGTTTAAGACACTCTGTAGAGTGGCAAAACCGTATATTGTTCTAATTAAGTTTTATTTATCAAGTCACATCTAAAATATGGATTTTTTAAAAAAACATTGCAATTTCCAATATTTTTCTGTATGAAGAACTAAGGTTGCTATGGTCCATCCAAAGGCTATGGAGAATGACAGTGACAGTTTTGTTGAATCATCCCATACTTGGACATGTCATACACGGCTTTCAAAAGCTATCAAATTGATTTTTGCAAATTAATGTTTAAATTTTGAGGTGTCTTCTTACTTTAAAAAATGGATATGTCTCCGACTGATGTTGCCAGAGCCATTAATTTAATCCAGGATGAACGGTCACAGTATTACGTGGCAAGTGTTTTAAACGTCACAAGAAGTAAAGTACAAAGGGCAACATCAGTCGGAGACATTTTTAAAAGTAAGAAGACACCTCAAAATTAACACATTAATTTACAAAAAACAATTTGATAGCTTTTGAAAGCTGTATATGACATGTCCAAGTGTGGGATGATTCAACAAAACTGTCACTGTCATCCTCCATAGACTATGGATTTTTAAATCCATATTTTTCACAAAAATAAATATATCAAGGTGAACCAAAAACTAAACTGTTAAAAATAGATGTGACTTGATAATTAAAACTTAATTTATAAGAATATACGGTTTTGCCACTCTACAGAGTGTCTTAAACTTATGGTGAAAAACATCTTTTTGTTTAAACCTGTATATTATAAACGTACGTCTATTTTTTAGTAATTTTTTAAAATGTGAGCGATTGTCCATTAATTTATCTACGATATTCTTTAATATTCGTTTAAATCCGACATCAGATAAAAAAGATATTTGCGATTGAAATTCATCGAAAATTTGTGTGGATCGATTATTTTGCCTGTGAGTGTATTTATAGACAACATTTTTTTACCAAATGGGAGTTATTAAAAATTTAAAAAAAATTATACTTGTAGCATCAAGAAAGAAAAATGTTGTGCAAATAATTTCATACCATGTGCATTTTTAGGTAGGGCGGTTGCAGAATCAACTACGCCCGAAACGTATGAAACTTTAATTATTTTTTGTTTTAATAGTAGAACATTCAAATTATTAATTCATATTTTGGACATGGCAACATTATGCAACAATGGCATCATATTATGATGCCATTGTTGCCGTCGTATTAAAATTTGTAAACGACATTTATTGTTTATTGTATGGCACGCATAGATACAGTCAAAAAAGTATTAAATAATTTAGTCATGCATTAAAATCATGTAAATTTTGTAAATATTACAGCCTATTATAATCCAAGTTAATTATTATTTTTGTAAATAACATACTACCCTGATAGCACACTTTATTCTAAGAATGTTTTTTAAACCTTCCAGTGATAATATTCTTAGGATCATGCTATATTTCTTCTAAAGAAAATGCTTAAAAGACATATAGCATGATCCTAAGAATATTCTTAATGGCCTATAGGCAGGTTCTTAGAAGGTGCAAAGTTTTAGTGGTAAAAATTAGTCTACTCTAAACATATGCTTAGAATGTTAAGTAAGTAATTGCTTTAGAAAGTTCATTTAGGAATATTTCAGTTAAGCATATTTAGTTCATTTACCTATATAATAGAAAAATAAACCCTAAACTATGTATAATATACCTATGCTTAAGTACCTAATTAGTAATTAGTGTTAAATACTAAGTAAAAAACACAATCTAATATTTTTTATAGTTATTTGTCAAATTAAAACAATATTCGATAACAAAAATATTTGTAAACCGATTTTTTATTTCTGAATCAACATTTTCATGTATAATAATCCTATCTTTAACTTTAATCTAATCTGACTTATCCCACAAAATTTTCCAATTTTACTTTTTATGAAATAATGTCATACAACTGATGGTTTAGAGGTCAAATTGTTTATTTAATTTTTTTTAATAAATACATAGGTATTAATATGTCGCAAAACTTTTTAAGGGGACAACAAATACATTTCACTTTCATATTATGACAGTGAGGCGTATTTGTCGTCTAATGAAGAGTTTTACGAATGTAGAAAACAACATATTAGAACGTGGGTATCTGACATATTTGGAATATTCTCAAAAGCTTCCTAGAAGCTCCATAAGAAACCTTCTAAGAACATTCCAAAAAAGTATTCTTAAAATGTTCTTAGGATGCTTTTTAGGAAGGTTTTAAGAAGCTTTTAAGAATCTAATTGCATCATTAAAAGGGTATCTATTGAATGTTTTAAAAGTCCCTAAGAACATTCTTAGCAATAAGGGAAGGTTCTAAGAATATTCCATTATTCCGGTTCATATCTTCTTAGAAGATTCTTAAAATCAAATTTTGCTATCAGGGTTATTAATTTACTAAAAATTTGCCTTTTAAGTTTTTTATATCTTGCTTTGTTTAAAAGATACTAAAAAACATGATAAAAAAGTTTACCTATTTATTTATTTTGGTAAGCTTGTAAGGATTATTCCGCAAAACGTGGTCTTTTTGATGGAATCGGGAATAACAATATTTTAATGCTGCTAAAGTAAAATTAAATATGTAAAATTTTTCACTAGGGTATGTTTGAATATTTTGTAAAATTTCGTTATTTTTTCGTGAATTTTGTACATGCCGACTAATGAATTTTAATTTTTAATTAATTATTTTATTAGCTAGGTATCTTATTTATATAAAAATAATTTTAAGTAAAAGTTCTATTTTCTAGCCCATTATAATAACTGTCACGCAATGTTTATTAAAAATTGTCTTGCCATGGCAATTTATTTAAAACATGTAGTTTTAATAACACAAACTAAAAATTGAAAAACTAACAATTTGATGCATGAAAAGTTATCCTGGGGGAATTGATGTTTTATTTTAAAAACCTTTACAAAACAACATTTTTCTTTACCAAACAAATATAACAAAACTTTTTCTTATTTATTTTAAAATTTAGGTTTATATATAAATAAGTAATACTGAAAAGATATATTTTATCAAAATAAGTAAATGTGTTTTTTGGATAAATAATTTAAACTTAGCAACAAATATATCGTATTCATTTAAATAAACTTTTTATTATTTTGTAACCTAATCTTTATACCTTAATTCAATATTGCAAGTTCATTAGTCGGCTCATACAAAATTTACGAATAATTCAATTTTACGAAATCATCAAACATGACAATAACGATTCAATTTTTTTCAAGTCTTCATTAGTTAATTTCTCGACTAAAAAAGCAGCAAGAGTCAAATCAAGTCACACTTAAAAGAACAATTTTTACGACTATATTTCTTCCCAAAAATTGAATAAAAACTCATTGACACATTTAACGTGGTTTGTCTCATCATTCAAATATTGTTAGTTTATGACTAAAAAATAAAATAATAAAGAAAGTCGAATTTCGGAAAAGTCACTGCAAATTGTATGGCACGCTGTTTTAACATTTATTAAATAATTTTTTAATTTCATTTAATCTTCAACGCTAAAGAAGTATCGGATTTTCGCAACGCGCGCGCCATCTGGTGGACTTCAACAGCATTGCGTGAATTTAAGAATTGTCAATGTTTTTTCACAAAATAGAAGTCTTACTCGACAAATTTTGTTCAATTGCACAGCTAAATCGCGCACGTTATTTGTGTTTTACGTTGCAAGGAAAAAACTAAAAAACTGGTTTAGTACTCGATTTCTATTGATTATTCGTTATATCATTGATTAAGAAACTCAACGCTTAAATGCTTATATAGTTACGTTAGTGTGTGTATTTTATCTAAGGGATCATGGTGGATTATTGTGTTTTTAATTGTAAATAAAATTCAAGAACTAAATCGTTGCATTTTCATGTTTTGCCAAAGGATCCAATTCGGTAAGTACATTTGTTGGTGCAGAATTAACTAATGATAACTTTACCTTATTTAATTTATATTTAAGTTTGGAGATTTTTAAGAAATTAGTAAAACATAGTTTTTGCACAAACATAACCTTAAAATCAATCATATTTATATTTGAGTTCTCTAAAAAACGCCGACAACTGCATTTTAAACAACAAAATATACCTACGAGTTCATGGCAACATAATATTATACATAATACATAATATAATGGTATTTTACCGTTGAGTGGAGACTTTCTTAATCAACGCTTTTAATAATGCTAAATGCTGTTTAAATTTAGACGACTTATTTGTTTGACGATTTTTACTGAATTGAAATGTTTACACTTTTCACGTTAATCACTACTAAAATGTGTATTTATTGCATCTAATATATTAGATAGATATCTATAGATACAATTTATAATCACTACTAAAATGTGTATTTATTGCATCTAATATATTAGATAGATATCTATAGATACAATTTATATTTACAGGGACTATGTGAAATTTATTTCTTCATTCAGATTAACACTGTTTATTGGAAAACCGGTAAAAACTCAACCCAGGATTTCCTCTCGAAATACACCCAACAACACAAAACACTCGTTTGTAACACACGCGTTTGACAGCTGATTATCAAAAGTTGCACTTTTGTTACGATATTAACAGCCGAGTGGTGGCGCTACTAGCGATACTTCTTTAGCGTATTATTTAATAAATATTAAAACAGCGCCATAAAATTGTCTATTTATTGGAAAACGGGGGATTGTGACAACCACAACAATATGAAATTGGGTTATACGTTATTGTTATTGCTTGTTTAGTTAATTAAATATTCTTGCCGAACAATGCACGTTATAACTGCTTGACAAACTTGTAAACATAAAAATAAAAGTCTTGCTTTTGGCGACTGCATTTTGCATGATCTCTCGTTCAAGTTTTAGATTAGACTGCACAAAAAGTTTTTAAACAAAATGCTTAAAAAAACTAAACTAAATTTTGTTTTAATTTTTATTTATTTCTTCTAACAATTTTTTTGGCCAATAAGGTTTTATCGGAATTTTTATGCATAGTTTTATTTTATCGTTTGCAAAATACTTTTAAAGACGAACAAATATTTTAAGGATTTTTTTACCAAAACTCAAAAATAAGTCTTTCAAATTTTAATTTAATTTAAAGGCTAATGTTGACAAAAACTTCTCATTTACCTCCACAAGATAAAATCCGGTAATCTTGGCGGCCACTGGTTAGATAACCTCACGACTAAAATAAGGCAATAACCACATGTTGCGTAATACATTTTAAGATAGGTACTATGCTCCACACCTCAAAGTCCACACCTCAAAGTCCCCTCAAAGTCCCACCACGTACGGAACGCAGTCTTTTGAAAATTTGGCATTTAAGGCTTTTAGGTTATGTATCTGTCAAAGTATAGTCAACGAAATAATATTATGTTCAGGCGTTAAAAATTTATAAATCTTTATAACATTAGAATAACAATGAATGGTTTAAGAATTTAAGAATATAAATACTACATTTAATGAAATTCTAAAGTGTATGGTGCCAAATAAGTAATATTTTTGTGCATTTGGTACAAATATCTGGTTTTCTCCATAAAATAATTTTAACTAAACAGCATTTATTAAAAAAAATCTAGCTTCTCTATTATGGAATAAGAATATCTGTTTTAAAGGTAGGTTAATAATATATTATAGCAAAAATATCATCTAATTTTGTAATTTTAAGGTTAGAAAAATTTATTTTGACCAAAATAAATAAGTATTTTGGATTATTTAAAAGACTGTATAATATGGTATTTAAAAATGTGGTAGTTTTTCTTATCCAGCTTAAAGTGTACCTACATAAAGTTTTGTCAATACAAATAGTTATAAAGCTTTGACTGAACTTGATCTACATCGAAAAATCATTATAACTTAAAAAATTTTAATAAATCACATGTCATGGAAGTATTAAATATTTTCACATTGCAAGTTTCTCTAAAAATTGTTTGTTTTCTTATAATCTAACTTAAAGTAGGTATGCCGAGAGGTATGCACAAGTTTTGTCATTAGAAGTATAAATTTAAATTAAATTTAATTTGAACCATATTCAACAATTATTTAGTTTACCTATATTAATTTATGACCATATTAACACACTCTTCCAAAAAATCCACTTATTTATTTTGGTCAAAATAGATTTTTCTAACCTTAAAATACAAAATTAGGTGATATTTTTTGTTCTAATATATTAACCTACCTTTGATACAGATATTCTTATTTCATAATAGAGAAGTTTTTTTTTAATAAATGCTGTTTAGTTAAAACTATTTTATGGAGAAATGTAGACCCAATAGCTGGCCATACACAGGCGTTATTTTGCGCGGTTTATCGTGGCGTGTTGGGATGTAGCGGTTAGTATGCACGAAAGAACGGCATGGCAAAAAAGCGTCATGTTCCATACACTTGATAAAGTATTCAAATGATTTAGCAAGTGATTGCCCGTGGTATATCAGTTTCAAAGGAAAAATCGTATGTGAGTGGGCAAAAAGTGTCATTTATCGAGTCGTTTGAAACTGCATGTACAAATTTTCAACGTGAAATTTTGCCAAGCAAAGGTAAACCGTGACGCGGAATGTGGCGTGTGGACACGCCACACTCCAGAGAAAAGCACGTCTGAAATCCCTTCCCGTTCTATCATTTCGCGCGGCGATACTCACTCACGTACATGATTTTCCATATGTTTTTGCAGATAACACGATAAACCGCGCGCAATAACGTCTGTGTATGGCCAGCTAATGCACAAAAATATCACTTATATTGCACCTTACACTTTGGAATTTCATTAAATGCAGTATTTATTAACTTTTAACGCTTAAACATAAGCGGTAACACTATAACTATTATTTCTTTCATTGACTATACTTTGACAGATACATAACCTGAAAAGCCCTAAATGCCAAATTTTCAAAAGACTGCGTTCCGTACGTGGTCACGTGGTGGGACTTTGAGGTGTGGAGCATAGTACATTTTATTTTTGATTTTTGATAAGAAAAAAGTTAAAATATTTGTTAGTCCATTTTATTTCTACACGTTGGTAAAAAAAGCGTGAACTTAAAACTCACCCTGTATAATATTTCGCAACAATTTGATAAATTAAAGCTATCATGAAAATTTCGTTTTGCTAAAATACTGGTCTATTTTCACGGTGCTGTTCTGAGAGGTGATTTTTGGACTTTCTGTGAAACCTAATTTTTTTTTATATTCTTGTTAATTAGGTCATAACTAAAATTTTAAGAGCAAAATAAAAAAAATTTGACGGTTAATTTTGTTTTAATTGGATGTTTATTAAAAATAAGTATGCACACTTTCAATTCCTCAATTAAAACTTGCGATTTTATTTAAATATTATCATAACTTTTTAAATCATATTAAAGATTAGTTAATTTCCTAAAAAAGGTCTATACATTTTTTATATCTTTTACTGTTTTGTTGTAATACACGTTTAAAGTTTTAATTTAAGGTTAAATGTATAGTATACATTTATTAAACAATAATTCTAAGGGTGCCACATTTTATTTAGGGCCGATTTATTCATTTTTGATTTATTTGGCAAATAATTTCTTTGGATACTAGATATTGCCAAGACATGAAAGTTATCAGCCCGATAAACTTTACTAAATATGAATAAACCGGTCCTTAGTTAAATTTCATGAATTTCTTCGTAACTTTTACTACAATTTTTCATTTTTGTTTATAAAAAACACTTTAAAAAACTAAATAAAAATTATAGAATACGTATACTGAAAATGACAATTCAAACGTCAAATAAATTTTTAATAGATCTAAGTTTCATGGCAACCTTTAAGGATATATTAATTAAGGGAACATAAATGTATACGTCAAAGGTTAGATCAAAAGTTTGAACGTTTATTGCAACAAAACAGTAAAATATATAAAAAAAAATTGTAAAAACCTTTTTTTAGTTATGCAAATATTAAATATTTAAATTAAATCGTTAGTTTTAAATTATCCAATTATCCAATTAAAACTTTTAATTGGATAATTGAAAGAGTGCATAATATTTTTAATAAACAGCCAATTAAAACAATTCAAACCGTCAAATTTTTTTTATTTTGCTCTTAAAATTTTAGTTATGACCTAATTAACAAGAATATAAAAAAAAAATTGGTTTCACAGAAAGTCCAAAAATCACCTCTCAGAACAGCACCGTGTTTTATTGTTACGAATTAACCCATTCGAGCTCAACTTTCCATTTCTTCACATTTGTTTTAATTGTTAGGAGACTGCAGAACAAGAATATTATTCCACATTCTGTGAAAGTCCCCGTCATACAGTAAGTCAAAATTTACCGTTTTGAACTTGTGAACATTGTATTATTAACCCCCTTTGAACTAATAACGATACACCTTTGATTTTTATTCTAATTGGATTTTTAAATCTATCGATAAGTGTTGTTGTTAAAAATGTGTTAAATTTGTTGTTTTAATGTTTAGGGAGACAAGAAAAGGGACTCAACAACTGTGAATGCCAATGAGATAGTCTCGTGTACCAATTGTGGACCCAATCCTTGTACTCATACGGCCAACAATGGGTGTGCAGCTGAGGTAAATATGACATAATTTTACACAGCTATTTTTACTCTTTTTATCGATTTTATAAAACTAACATTCACAGCTTTAATATTATGTATCAAGTTTTATAAATGCCAATTTAGTCACTAATTGAATTTATTAAATGAATGTATATGGGCGATTCTACAAAAGTTTGGCAACTTTTGACCTCATTTTGTTTATATTGTTTTCGGAGAAAATTAAACAGTATTTTGTTATTATAACATAGATAATATAATAAATATACTGTTCCAGACCGGGCCAGTCACTTTTTCAAACAGTTTCTGAAATATCTGTGTTTTCTAAATTTAAATGCAAGGGAAGTGACGAGTATACCAGGGTACTAATTAAATACATAATTTATTGGAAAATATAAGATTTATTGCAACTTTGATTATTATACATTAAATATCTTAAAATCAAATAATACCACACATCAGTGGCGGCTGGTGGATTTTGGGTACACCGATATCTCAATTATTAGATATGGGACCCACACCAAATTTACATGAGTTTATAATGACATTAAATAAACAAGTTCTGCGCAAGCAGAATTTAAATTGAAGTTTGCGAAAAAAAGATAACCGAAACATCGAACATGGTACTGATGATGGGATACAAATTTAAGATTATAATTCGGAATTAAGTATTTTACTGATATTTTTTATTAGTGGATGCTACAAACAACAAATCACATATAGCCTTATATAAATTACAATGAAATATATATATATACGTATACGTAAGAAAATAACTACTCACCACAGTACTGAAATTTTGACTGGAACTATACGTGCATTCACCACAACTTCGCCGCTTGCATTGTTTTCAAGATGACTGTCGTGCAAAGGGCGGGCTCTGTAGGTAATTTTCTACCAACACTTGAGTTAAAACGAGGACTTGACGTTTAAACTTTTTTGAATTTTAACATTCGACACAGAACTGACGGGTAAAAGTGAGTACAAAGATTATCAATTTTTTAAAAATTGCTATTATTCGAATTTATAATAAAATATGAAAAATACATTATTTAATGTTTTATAGTTTGTAGTGAAATTGAAAAATTTAAGATAAATTGAATATATTTACACACACGCCAAGGTACTGATGTTTTGAATATTTATTATGTTTTTCTACAAACGTGCTTTTGAAAAAATACATTAAAATTGGGTGGACAAGTTTAAAAAAACTGGATCTTTTGTAATATACTAAAATATTTACAAAAAATATTAAAATACCTACTCTATTGACTGATGACATCAAGTTGTCCAACTTTTGTAGAATCACCCATATTTTATTATTCAGTTGTACCCAGAGAGGTTAAAACTTGGCCAAGAATTGCCCTTTCAACTTTGGAAAAGTTTAAGTCGAATAGTCTTTGCCCACCATTAATTAGTTATTAATAAAATAAAGTAGCCAATCACAGGCGTGTTTTAGCAGAATGATTAGAGGAGGGAGAACTATAATGTGCAGCTTAATATTAGAAAATCTATATGAAATCGTAGTGTAAAATGACCTTAATTATTGTTGACATTGTCTCCGTCAGTTTTTAGGTTAGTTTTAACTTGAGACATTCTTTTTTTAGGGAAAATTGGTGGCCCCAATACAGATTAATAATCGTTTTAAACGTTGTGTTTCTTACATAGGCTTTAAGCCTGAATTATAGATTGCCTTCCTTCCTT
This sequence comes from Brassicogethes aeneus, assembly GCA_921294245.1. Classification (NCBI taxonomy): domain Eukaryota; kingdom Metazoa; phylum Arthropoda; class Insecta; order Coleoptera; family Nitidulidae; genus Brassicogethes; species Brassicogethes aeneus. The sequence goes on from OV121137.1 coordinate 54,643,910, forward strand.
CCTCCCGTAGAAGATGAACATTACGTAATTGTCATCATTAACATTTCCCGTGTAAAATTTTTTAATAGTTTGTGATAATATTTTGCAATTATAGTAATAAAAAAATCAAAGAATAAAATATTTTCTTAACAAAGTCATATTTTGAAGTTATTTTAATTTTTTAAAGTTTTTTAAGTTGTTAATAGTGACAATTACGTCAAAAATGTTTATTTAAATCGTAGTGCCAGTCATGCCCTGTGCACTCGCCTTAAACAAACAAAATCCACATTTTTGTCTAGTCGACTTTGGTTTTAGTTTACACTAGAGGCACATGTGGCAGGAGCGGCGGTTAATCTTGACGGTTGCTTGGTAACGAAATCAACAAACTTCAGTTTGATAAATTTTGTAAGTTTTGTAAATTCATATTGTGTTTATTTGGTTTGTTCTGTACCTACGCTTAAAAACTTTTAAAATTGCGATTTATCGTTATCTGTGTACTCTATTTTTTATATATTGCTACATTATTTGAACATTAACATGGTGTTGTGCTGTGCTGTGGGCTGCTCTAACAGTCAAGTTATGATGCATACTTTTCGCAATGATGACAAGGTTGTATTTTATTATAACTATTTTATTAAAACAATGAAGTAGGTACTTACACAAATGTGGTACATAATATTATTACTTTATACTGATTTGTGTTCTTTAATAAGATAAAATTCACTTGAATACAGTATTATATTGTTAATTGGTTTAGTTTAGTAAATACCTTGAATAATTTAAAATATAATACATTTATTTTTGCTTTTCAAATAAACAATTTAAATAAACTTTCAGGCCTTTTATTTTTTACTATTTTGACTGTCAAAATTTGACAGGATAACCTAAATTAAAACCATAACCTAAAACCAATAAATGTCAGGCGGGTACAACTAGCGGCATAGCGGGCCGAGTGTGCGTAACAAGGAGCGTCAAATATGTGACAGTGGCGTATCTATATGATTTATTATCTATGGTGCCAGTCATAGATTCCCGTACCGTAAGGACGGCATTCCTTCCTCCCGTAGAAATTTTTAAGTTTTATCTTTTACCGTAAAGGTCTTTGACAGCGGCACAATATATTTAAAATACATGATTGTTTAGTATTATTTAAGATAGGTGTTCAGTTTATTAAATAATTTGTGTCTCTAAATAGGATATTTAGATATTGTTTATGATCAATGTCTTTCATTTTTAGAAACGTTGCTTTGTAAAACCCCCTAGTTTCCCGGTCTTGGTAAAGTGGGCGAGTCTTTCAACGTCTTGTTCGATGTTTTTTTTCATTATACTGCCCTACTATCGAGAAAAGCAGTAACTACAAATGCGTTTTATTGTGCTATGATAAAGCTATGGACATTTTGTATCTTAATTCAACAAAGAAATGCAGTAAACTATCTTTTAAGTTAAATAAATCAGTTAAATACCTACTGCTTCTTATAAAAATGTAGTTTATGCTAATTTCGCACAAATTTCTTATTTGTCCTTTCTCCATAGTTGGGCAGTATACAACAAGTTGCCTGGGCAATTAAAATTGTGATCTATGCACTAATATATAAATGATTATCTTTCATATTTACACACAATGGGTAAAACGCAGAATATAAACAAAAACAAATGTCAATCATTTTAGGTGTCATCGCGCATGCGGAATTTTACACGGAAATCTATAAATTGACTTTTTACAAGACGCACAAATCCTACGGGCACGACTATGGGAGGAAGGAAGGAAGGCAATCTATAATTCAGTGACGGTGAAAAATAAAATTAAGGTCATTTCACAATACAATACGTTCATAGCCATGGAATGTCCACAAAAGTTTGTGTTATCCCACCTCTAATTGGCTACTTTATTTTATTGATAACTTATTAAGGGCGCGTCTGATCAAAAAATTAACGAGGCAATAACAATCTACGAAAAGTAAAAATTAATTGAATTATTTATTATAAAACTTGAAAACATAACCTTAATTACCAACTCAAAATTTAAAGCCGTTTAAAACTTAACATACGAAGATCTAGGCATCTGTCTAATCTTTAGTAGCCACGCTTGTTACAGGTGAGGAAAAAAGAGCCGCCTCATCCAATTCGTGTGGCAAAGACAATAGACGTGATCGCACGCATCACTTTTCCCACGGCGTTCGCCGTTTTTCTCATATTCTTCTTCTATCACTACAAGAGCTTCACCAACGGGCACGAGTAACAAGCAAAACGTTTGTGTCTTAAAAATAAAAACCCTACATATCAACATTAAACCGAAAAACAGCAACAACTATACAAAACGTACGTGATGATAACCTAGTGTATAAATTTTGAGTGTAGTTTGTTTTGTTTTACTATTTATCGCAAATTGCTACCTACTAGCAACTAGCAACTTGGTTCGCAAAACGTGTAGCTCTAAAAGCACTGTACATAAAAGTTATTAGCTATTAGTTATCAAAATAAGTAGATATATATTCCTATTATTACTATTATTCATATTGTAGATTTATATTATATTATTGTGATATTAATTACACTTTTAAATTTACACATGTTATATATTAGATCTATCAGAGTATTTTACAAATATATACATTACGGGTTTTAAATAAATAAAGAATTTTTACCAAACTAGGTAAACCATATAGTAATTGGACATTTTGTATAGTAATTAGACACATGGAGCATAGTCATTGGTAGGGATTGCAATCCGAAAAACCGGATCCGGTAATCCTGCGGATCCGGCATCATTAAACGTCGACCGGATCCGGCATGATCCGGCCGGATCCGACCACACGCCATTAGTTTTAAACTGACAGTTGGATTTCAAACTGACAGTTTGTCATTTGACTCGCTTGATAGTCAAATTATTTTTGTTGCCTTCACGAGTACGAGAATAATTTCAGTAAATTATATACTTAGAATTAAATTTAGTAACGAATCCTTGCTAATGATGCATATTTCTGATTTTGTTTATAATAACTTTATGTAGAAAATTTTATAAACGGCATTTTAGCTAGGAGTTAAATTAAGCACCAGCGAAGCTTGCGAGCGAGTGTTTAATAAAAACGAGTGTTTAGAGAAGTTTATAAACGAGTTAGATACCATGCTTTATATACGAACACAAAACAGAATTTAAAGCAAATTTAATTTATTAAAAGATTGACATCTGTCAACTGTCACCCGGGTTTAACCTCACTATTTCCCAATTTATAATAAATCTAACTTCAGCCCGTGACTAAAAAGCCCAAAAACCACTGTTGCTAACTTCAGTCCGTGACTAAACCGCCATAAAGTCACAGGTCGTCAGTAGAGGAGTATATAATAGTATATTAAGTATCAAATTTTATAAACGCCATTTTAGTTACGAGTTTAATTAAGCACGAGTGAAGCTTGCGAGCGAGTGTTTAATAAAAACGAGTGTCTAGATAAGTTTTATAAACCAGTTGCATACTATACTTTATCTACGACAAACATAAAACAGAATTTAAAGCCAATTTTATTTGTTAAAAACTTGACATCTGTCAACTGTCACTCGAATTTAACCTCACTTTTTTCCAATTTATAACAAAGCAAACTTCAGCCCGTGACTAAAAAGCTTAAAAGCCACTGTTTCTAACTTCAGCCCGTGACTAAAACGCCATAAATACATTTGTTATATATTTTTTGCCTTAATTTAATTCTAATAAAGGTTTATTGATGTTTAGAAAACTTTTATTTGTAAAAAGTAAGTTTGACATTTACTAAAGATAAAAACAAAAAATTCAATTTAATTATTAACTTTATGTGCTATATCTAGTATACATACACATGTGTGAATCTCTGAGATTTACACATAATACATACTAGATATAGCACATAAAGGTAATAATTAAATTGAATTATAAACATGAATAACTAATTTGGCCGGATCCGACCGGATCTGGCCGGATTGACAGGAATCCGGCCGGATCCGACCGGATTGAAATTGGTACCGGATTGCAATCCCTAGTCATTGGACATACAATTTTTATTTAAACATAACAACTTTCATCAAATAACATAAATTGTTAAATATAATTTTTTTATTTCGTTTTTGTAAATATCATAATTCATATATTTCTTTCTCGGATTCTTCATCCCTTTTCTGGATTCTGAAGGTAACTACTAATTGTTATTCTGCAAGATGTCCTGTGACTAAGAAATCACTATATTACTTAGTCTCTAAAAATGAATTTGTCAAAAATGTCTTAGCGGAAAAGCAGCCACTAATAATTCTCGTCAACAGCAATTTGTATCCAGGACATTTAGCAGTCAATTCCTATGAAATATTATTCGCTGAATCCGAAAATGTCGTCAAAAGTTGTAAAAGTATAACAGTTTTTGAAATATAATCAATTTCACATATAATATGGAATTGACTTATTTCAAAAACTGCTTAACTTTTATAGTTTTTGACGGTCTTTTCGGATTTAGGGGACAATTTTACAAAAGAATTGTCTGGTAAATGTCCAGGATATAAATAGAGTATGATATTGGACATATGTCCAATAATAGAAATTTACATTTTTTACCAATCAGTAATTGGACTCTGGCCATTTTACTGTTTGTTTTCAGAATTAAAATTAAAACGCATAAAAGTGACAATGTTTAAACCATGAGGAACACATTTATACCACACACTGATCTGTACACTTTTTAGAAATATTTTTTATTGTAATTTAAACACAGCCCAGGCCTGCTCTTAACAAAAAACAAAAATCTTACCACCAAAGCAACGTGCGAACTTTTTTGTCCTATATTGGACCCAAAATAAAGTGGTTCTATATTATTACCGACTTAGATGGTTACAATTGTATACAGCGTCATCTAATGATTTGACTTTAAGGTAACTATTTATAGAAGTCTTGTTTTTACAGTATTAATGTTAATTGTCCAATAACTATAAAGTGTCCGATAACTGTCTACTTTGCCCTAGTTCAATGTAAAAACATTATTTATTTATTTAACCCCGTATTCATTTTCTAGTTATTAAAAATCACTTACGTTATGTCCAATCAAAAGTGGTATTTAGTAACTACGGCAAATTAAATTTAGCTTTTCAAATAAAACTGCCATTATTTTTCAATGACATGTAGTTTTAAAATTTTTATATTGAAAACATTTTAAAATTACATGGCACAATTTTACTACCTTTACCCATCACAAAACAAAGCTAAATTTATATTTGATCAAATTATTTGTAAAATATTAACTCAATCCATATGCAATCATCAAAGTTATTTATAAAATGTTTGGAAAATATGGATCTGAGGGTTCATAACACTAGTTTACAAAATCGAAAAAAAAATTCTGCCAACCATATCCCATTATAATTTTCCCATGTATTTTGACCTGCTAAACACGAAAATCACACTCAATTTTGAAATATGAATTTTTAACTTTCGGAGGTGTTTTGACGTTTTTGAGTATAGCTTGAAATCTAATTGATCGATTTGGCTTGTTAAAAGTTAAATTGAAGGTATGAGCCCTCTAAAACTTTATTTTACATACTTTTGATATCGGATAAGTGTTTTAATGCCAGCGATTTTAATAACTTAAAAAAATCGTTTTTATGACAAAAATTTTGGTCGAAAATTTACATATTGTCCTGGGAAAGGTTTAAATCAAACAAATAACTCCAGTTTGAATTTTTTTCGTGAAGCTGACATTTTTACAAAAACAAACAAACTAATGTTGATAAAAATACAGGGAAAAATGGCGAAGTTATGATTTTTTTAGTGGAAGGCCAAAATTCAGCTTTTTGACGTTTTTTATTTTATTTTTTTCTTTTATTTTGTATTTTGTTTATTCTTTAATAAAAACCTAATTAAAGTGCATGATTTGAATTTTTTGAGTTTTTTACGTACTTTTTTCACCGAAAACATTATTCAAAATTTAAATTTGACATGACTCCGCAAACGTGAATTCTTTTGTTTCTCGTGTTGGCATAGTGACATTTTACTGATATTTTTTGATATTTCAACAAGGTATTTTTAACATGGTTTTACTTAGCTAATAAAAAGTGTAAAATGAGTAAAAGAAGTAGAGAGTTCAAGTGCGTAAATAACCCGCACAATCTGGGCGACGTAAGTGATGAGCACGGAGAACGTTTTCACCAGCAAATGAAGGCTATGGAGCGGCGGTATCACGGCTTCTGGAATGCAGCCATGATGGGTGATTACATTTGGTCCCTCATACGAGAAACGGAATACAAAAGCAACCAAAAAACAAAGAAGGAGCCAAAATTTTTTTATACCTATACTTATATATATATATATATATGTATATATATATATATTTATATTTTTTGTATTTTTATATTGTATTTTTATATGTAACTTCTGTACTTTGACTTGCCATAAATATTTTTTAATGTAATGTGGTTAAATAAAGATATTATTATTATTATTATTATTATTATTATTATTACAACAAAATAAAACTTTCAATTTCTTCAATGTTCAATATTTAATAAATAATTTAATTTCAATATTTAATGTTTAAAATAAAAATCAATGTTTTATATTAAATTTTATATAATTCAATAAAATGAAGAAAAAACGTAAAAATTCTCGAAAAACTGAATTTTGCTCTTCCACTGAAAAATTCATAACTTCGCCATTTATCCATGGATTTTTATCAACAACAGCTTATTTTTTAAAAAACGTCAAAACACCTCACAAAATTAAAAAAAAAACAATTGAAAATTCATATCTCAAAAACGCTTTTTCGCGTTTAGTGAGCCAAACTACACAAGAAAATCTCATGGTGGGCAAAATAGCTGTAAACTAGTGTAATCGTTACACCTACCTACACTAAAAAACTAAATAAAAGGGGTAGCTTATTCAAGCTATCTCGTTTTTTTTATTAAATAAAAAACTTGTTAAATATAATTTGAAATTAACAAAAATGTTAAGCTTGTTTGTTATTGTATGTAATATACGTTATCAATGCCATACTTCGAAAGAATGTAGGTATATATCACAATTAGGACAGCCAGGTCATATTGAAACTAATGTGTCTTATATTCGAAAATGTCTACTACGAAAACTTTAATCAGCAATAATAAATGTTATAATGATAATATTAATATTAATTAAATATTTTAGCTACAAACAATTCTAAAACAAGAATACCAAATACTAATAATGTTAAAAATAAAATTTGCGATATCCAAAAGATGCCAAAATGTCTTTTAAATTGCAAAATTAACAGAACTTAATTGTTTTATCTTACAATCATATACGAGCCCTAACCACATAATGTTCGGACATTTCATAATTTATACAGAAATTTTTTTCGTGAATACTATCTCAAAATTATTAGAAGTTATGAAAAATTCAGCTTATTTTGGCATATACCCCTCGAAGCGATTTTTATTTTTAAAAAGTTTACCTTTTATTTTTAGCTTTTAAAAAAAGGCTAACTTTTTAACTTTTTTTTGTATGAGTAAAAAAAGTTATAAATGGACCCATTAAAAAGGGCATAAAATATTATACAAACCCTGAAAATTTGGTAAAAAATAAATAAGTTATAAAAAAGTATAAGTAATTTAAAAATGCTATTTTTAAAGAGTTTTTGCAATTTTCTTAGGAAACGGGAGATTTTGCAGATATATATATCGCTATAACTTTCTTATTATTTATACAATTTTTACCAAATTTTCAGGGTTTGTATAATATTTTATGTTCTTTTTAATGGGCCCATTTATAACTTTTTTTACTCATGCAAAAAAAAGTTAAAAAGTTAGCCTTTTTTTAAAAGCTAAAAATAAAAGGTAAACTTTTTAAAAATAAAAATCGCTTCGAGGGGTATATGCCAAAATAAGCTGAATTTTTCATAACTTCTAATAATTTTGAGATAGTATTCACGAAAAAAAATTCTGTATAAATTATGAAGTGTCCGAACATTATGTGGTTAGGGCTCGTACTAAGATTGAAAGTTTCACTTACTTTAGTTGTCTTATTTTTAAATGTTAGGTAAAAACTATATATTTATTATTATTATTTTACTCGTTAGAAAAGTTAATTTTTCTTGACAATTTTTCTTATTAAAATAAACTAAATGTTTTTTATGGGTAGGCAATATCTGTGATGCTATATTTTTTGTTAGTTTAAATGTAATAATTGGTGTTGCGAATAAATAATAATATAACGAATTGTTACAGTAATTTATTGCAAAAGGGTGATTTTCAAAATTCTGGTACATTTAAAGAAGAAAAAGTTATTTTTAAATATTACCACAAATGGACTTTTTCTGTAATATTTGGAATATATTCTCAACTATATAAAAAAAGGTGGATGTTATTTTACTCTGAGATGTTTAAATAGCATTAAGTAGTAAATATTATTGCAAGTGGGACAGCTACTTTTCTGTAGGTACTGTTGGGAAAAGTTTAATTTTTTTATAGAGTTAAATTTAAAATTTTACAATTTTGCTAATAAATAGTTGCTAAAAACACTTAAACCAATTGATTTCGCTTAGTTAAGATCCAAAAGGCGTTAAACTCATTTTTTTATAAAATATTAAAGTTGTACAAGAAATTTGAAAATAACCCAAATAGATTGGTGTAACTCAACAAGGACCAATTCAAAAGACTTGTAAATACTGAATAAACGTCCTCTTTCAAATTATATTTAACAAGTTCGAAACTTTGACCAATTTTGTGTGCCAGCGCAAACTTTTATATTTTCTTGGAATTTTTAATATTATATTACCCATCTCTGTGATTTGTTAATTTTTTATTGAATTGTACCTGAGATTTTATTGTGTTATAATAGTACAGAACATACACATATGCTATTTGAGCCCTTCAAAATACACTCACAGGCAAAATAATCGATCCACACAAATTTTCGATGAATTTCAATCGCAAATAACTTTTTTATTTGTTTTCGGATTTGAACAAATATTAAAGAATATTGTAGATATATTAATGGAGAATCGCGCACATTTTAAAAATTACTAAAAAATACACGTACGTTTATAATATACAGGTTTAAAAAAAATTAAGACACTGTAGAGTAGCAAAACCGTATATTGTTCTAAATTAAGTTTTAATTATCAAGTCACATCCATTTTTAACAGTTTTGTTTTTGGTTCACCTGGATATATTTATTTTTGTGGAAAATATGGATTTAAAAAAAACATTGCAATTTCCAATATTTTTCCTGTATGAAGAACTAAGGTTGCTATGGTCCATCCATAGCCTATGGAGGATGACAGTGACAGTTTTGTTGAATCATCCCATACTTGGACATGTCATATACAGCTTTCAAAAGCTCAAATCAAATTGTTTTTTGTAAATTAATGTGTTAATTTTGAGGTGTCTTCTTACTTTTAAAAATGTCTCCGACTGATGTTGCCCTTTGTACTTTACTTCTTGTGACGTTTAAAACACTTGCCACGTAATACTGTGACCGTCCATCCTGGATTAAATTAATGGCTCTGGCAACATCAGTCGGAGACATATCCATTTTTTAAAGTAAGAAGATACCTCAAAATTTAAACATTAATTTGCAAAAAACATTTTGATAGCTTTTGAAAGCCGTGTATGACATGTCCAAGTATGGGATAATTTAACAAAACTGTCACTGTCATTCTCCATAGCCTATGGATGGACCATAGCAACCTTAGTTCTTCATACAGAAAAATATTGGAAATTGCAATGTTTTTTTAAAAAAATCCATATTTTCCACAAAAATGAATATATCAAGGTAAACCAAAAACAAAACTGTTAAGAATAGATGTGACTTGATAAATAAAACTTAATTTAGAACAATATACGGTTTTGCCACTCTACAGAGTGTCTTAAACTTATGGAAAAAAACATATTTTTGTTTAAACCTGTATATTATAAACGTACGTGTATTTTTTTTAGTAATTTTTAAAATGTGAGCGATTTTCCATTAATGTATCTACAATATTCTTTAATATTTCTTTAAATCCGAAATCAAATAAAAAAGTTATTTGCGATAGAAATTTATCGAAAATTTGTGTGGATCGATTATTTTGCCTGTGAGTGTATATAGATTGGTGTATGTTCTGAGACATAATGGTTTTATTTTTTATAACCTGTTAATTGTTTTACCCCTAGATTTGTTGATTATTTTATTAAATAAAGTTTATTTATATTCTATTATTGTTATGAAAGTAAGTAAAATTAAAAACTTGTCAAACTGACGAGTTTAAATTTTGCTTGCAATTGATATTTTTAGATTCTAGAAGAATGAAAAGACGTCACTAGTGCAGAATTTTTTTTTCTTCACATTTCTGTACTATTTGGCAAACGAACATCCAAATTAACGCTTTAATATCGGATAGATAAATTAATATAACACATGTTAAACATGCTTTAACAGCTTATAGCACATTCCAATTTTATTGCGAAAGAGCTCAGTTTATCAAATTACCGGGCGTCTAGTCCAGCACACTTTATTTATAAAAAAAAAATGATATTTTATCAGAGTATTGTATTGATTTCAAATTGTTTATTGGATAAATTAATCAAGGGCGAATTGAAAACTAAAACGTTTTAAAATTTCGGCATTTCGCAATCTATAGGAAAAAAATAGTAATTTTTATGCTATAGCATAAAAATTACTATTTTTTTTCGGAAAATGTTCTTCTTCTGTGCAATTACAAGTTTTGAGAAAAACCTTATATTTTTTATTTTACCTCAATAAAAAATATTAATTGCTTTACATCTTACTTACCTAATTTTTATGGTTAAATATAAGAAAATTGACATTTTAGTTTAAACATTATATTTGTATTTACTATACGCTAAAGAAGTATAGGTAGTTTTTTCACAAAAACTAAAAAACTGGTTTAGTACTCGATTTTGATTGATTATCCTTTATATCATTGATTAAGAAACTCAACGCTTAAATGCTCATATAGTTACGTTAGTGTGTGTATTTTATCTAAGGGATCATGGCGAATTATTGTGTTTTTAATTGTAAATAAAATTCAAAAACTAAATCGTTGCATTTTCATGTTTTGCCAAAGTATCCAATTCAGTAAGTACATTTGTTCGCGCAGAATTAACTAATGATAACTTAACCTAATATAATTTATATTTAAGTTTGGACATTTTTGGAAATTAGTAAAAAATAATTTTTGCACAAACATAACCTTAAAATCAACCATTTTTATATTTGAGTTCTCTAAAAAACGCCGACAACTGCATTTTAAACAACAAAATATACCTACCTACGAATTCATGGCATCATAATATTATATTTAATACATAATACAATGGTTTTTTACCGTTGAATGGAGACTTTCTTAATCAACGCTTTTAATAATGCTAAATGCTGTTTAAATTTAAACGACTTATTTGTTTGACGATTATTACTGAATTGAAATGTTTACACTTTTTACGTTAATCATTACTAAAATGTGTATTTATTGTATCTAATAGATACAATTTATATTTATAGGGACTGTATGAAATTTATTTCTTCTTTCGGATTAACACTGTTTATTGGAAAACCGGTAAAAACTCAACCCAGGATTTCCTCTCGAAATCACCCAACAACCCAACAAATCGTGACACGGTTTTTTTCCGATATTTTTTAACATTTTCCGGCTTTATTCTCAAAAACACTCGTTTGACAGCTGATTATCAAAAGTTGTACTTTTGTTACGATGATAACAGCCGAGTGGTGGCGCTACTAGCGATACTTCTTAAGCGTATAGTAAATATATACGAATGTATTGTTTACAATAAAATGTCTATTAGTCATAGTCGTACTTGCACAGAAAAACATATATTTTAAAGTAAATAAATACTATTTTTATCGTGATTAGCATCATGACCATTACACGGTGGTCAAAACTAAAGTATAGGACGAACAAAAATGCCAACCAAAACTGATAGCATAATCTGATTAAAGACTCTTTTGGTAACACAAAAATGTATTTATCAAAATCCCAGCTGATCCTTTATTAAAGTTTTGCATATTTCATAGTATTTTAAAATTGTTTATGCCATTTCGATAAAATACTCTAGTACCATTATCAAATGTTTTTAAAAATTTGGCAGATACATGACTGAAATATGAATAAATTACATTATAAATACAAAATAATGTAAAATACAGTTTGCAATATCTTATTTATTGTTTTAAGGTATCTAATACAAAACTAATAAATAACTAAAGATTCTTTGAAGCAAAATCGAATACTGCTTGCCTTAAATTTTCAGTAAAACTTTTTTTTTTGGGTTTTACATGGAATTGTTTTTAACATGGAAACAGTATTTTTAAATTCTTCAGTCTCTGTACAAACATGCTTCTTACATCTAGCGATATCCCCTAGAAAGGAAGAGCATATCAAAACTTTAGTTCGTTCGTCCGTCCTCTTCCCTTAATAATTTTTTATGCCCTTTATATCTTGCCATTTTGCAGATAAAGCACATACATTCTTGGCTGCCGCGAAATTCTCTAGCAATTTCTAAATTTTGAAAATTTGGCAATTGTGACTATGGAAAAATACAGTTTTTACCATATTGAAGTAGGTAATTTTGAATCACTTAAGTTAAATTGTTCGTTTGAAAAAGTCTGCAGTAATTTTTATATTTTCTCAGAAACCCTAAACTCTGAATTTTTCGATTACCAAAAACAATTTTGTCTCCACAGCCAGCACATACCTTCTTTCGATTTTCTTCATGGCTTAACTTGAATTTCGGTTTAATTTTCATTTTAAAATACTATTTTTAACTTTATAAAGTATACATTAAATAAACAACTAAAGCAAAATGTCACTTGCGTTATAACGTATAGCAATTTTTTTCATAACCACCTTAATTATTGTTTTACAAAATTTGCAAGTTGTAATTATTTCATAGACAAACTTCCAGTATTTTTTGTTATAAAAAATATTTAAGATATAAATCTTCGTTTTTTTTTTTGTTTTTTTGTTTTGAGTGGTAAAAAATAATAGATGACTCAATAAATTAATACTGGGGAGTAAAGTAATTTAAATGATACAAAGTTTAATATTTTTCTTAATTTTATTAAAATTGTACAGGCAGTTTTAGTACAATAATTGCAAAATAATATATAGAAATAGAAAAACAAAAAGGTTTGCAAAACTTTAAAATATATCCTATAGGATCAGCTGGGATTTTGATAAATACATGTTGGTGTTACCAAAGGGTCTATAATCAAAATATGCTATCAGTTTTGGTTGGCATTTTGGTTCGTCCTATACTTAAGTTTTGACCACCGTGATTAGGGTGATTAAAAAAATTGAATATTTGATTTTTTTGAATTGCGCTATTTAGCGGACACTGTGATGACAGACTGAGCAGCTTGAACCAATTTTAATATTAATATTAAACATTTACTGAAGTGTTAAATTTACCCAAAGATTTTCTAGTCCTAGACATCAACTCATGATAAATAAATTATATATTTGCGTACAGGGTGTTACAGAAAAAAATATTTAAATATTTAAACAGTGCATTTTGTTCTGGGACACCCTGTATATTGATTTTGTGTCCCCAAAAAGGTACGGTTTGCCATACAGGGTATAATGATTATAATGAATTTATGTAAATTTGCCAAAAATATTTTACTTTGAACAAACAAGTTAATTTTAAAATCCTTAGAATTTAATTTAATCGTATTATTATATTAAGTAGGTATTTTGTGGACACAAATAACACTTCTCAAGCACTTACATATTTAACTAGCACCAAACACAAAGTGTACATACTTTGGACTTGTATATATCTTAAAAATGTATTTATATTTAATCCAGCAAACTAAATAAAATATGTGGTTTGCTGGACGGAGTATAGTAAATTTCATGCCATTATATTTACTTACATAAATTAACTCAAAAATATTTACAATAAGATTCATATTATCTATTATTATTATACACTCATATAATGGCTTTATTCTGATATTATTAAGAATTCTAGAGGTAGATAAAATGGGACATAGAACTTGATTTCATATTTCAATTCTGGACTAAATAATGTATCGAATGTTCAATAAATCATTCAAAAATTTACCCTTTATTATTTATCCTCCCTTTTCAAACTATAGCTCAATAACTCATAGGAAACAAATAAGGAAACTACTTACTACTTAAAATTTGTTTATTCAGTATTAATACTAGTTAAACTTGCACTTTTTTGATACAGTAGATCCTTATTTTCCTCCAATTTAATGCTACACTTCTCCATATTGGTAAGTACATTTTGTAAGGTAAAGTGTTTCTTCAATAACGCATCTTCCAAAGTAAAACAAGAATGTCTTACGCATTGTAAGGCTGTGCAATGTGCTGTACTGTGCAATTTGGTTCCGATTTCGTGTATAAAAGTTGTTAAGTAACTTTCGTTTTCATTGATGCAGTGAACCTCTGAAATTGTGAAATAACTTTTAATTTTAAAACTGAGCAAATGTACGATTGTATCTAAAAATGTTTGATAGGGTAAACCAAATAGTTATTGGACATTGGACATTATTTATTTAAAATTTATATACCTATGCCGTTTTTTTAAGATTTTAGTTTTTTTCTTATAAATATATAAAAAGGATTGTTTGTTTGTTTAAACTTTATTTACGTTTACTTAAAAATAAGAATATTTGAATTTTTGATAATAGTTTTATAATATATTTCTTTCTCGGATTCCTCATCCCTTTTCTGGATTCTGAAGGTAACTACTAATTCCTTGGTCTGACTTCTGAAATAGTTTGTTGCAAATATCATTAAGTGTGGTATCTCTAGTTTGTTAAGCATTTATAATGTTTAGGCCGGAACAGGATGATTTATATATATATCTAATATTTTTTCGGGTGGTATGAAAAGTATTTTCGGAATTTATTAATTTTGTTGTCATTAGTTTTTTATGTTCTCTATAATGCACTGTATTTAAATCACTGTTATTCTGCAAGATGTCTTGTGACAAAAAAATCACTATATTTCTTATCTCTCTAAAAATGTCATAGCGAAAAAGCAGCCACTAATAATTCTCGTCAACAGCAATTTGTATCTAGGAAATTTAGCATTCAATTCCTATGAAATATTATTCGCTGAATACGAAAATGTCGTCAAAAGTTATAAAAGTAGAACAGTTTTTGAAATATAAGTAATCAATTTTACATATAATATATCTCAAAAACAGCTTAACTTTTATAATTCTTGATGGTCTTTTCGGATTCAGGGGATAATTTTACATAAGAATTTGCTGGTAAAAGTCCGGGATATAAATAGAGTATGATATTGGACATATGTCCAATAATAGAAATTTACATTTTTTACCAACCAGTAATTGGACACTGGCCATTTTACTGTTTGTTTCAGAATTAAAATTAAAACGCATTAAAGTGACAATGTTTAAACCCTGAGGAACGCATTTATACCACACACTGATCTGTACACTTTTTAGAAATATTTTTTATTGTAATTTAAACACTGCCCTTCTCTTTACAAAAATCTCACCACCAAAGTAACGTGCGAACTTTTTTGATATATATATTGGACCCAAAATAAAGTAGTTCTATATTATTACATACTGAGATAGTTATAATTGTATACAGCGTCATCTAATGATTTGACTTTAATGTAACTATTTATAGAACTCTTGTTTTTACAGTATTAATGTTAATTGTCCAATACCATAAAGTGTCCGATAACTATCTACTTTACCCCATCTAAAACTTAATTATTTCCAAAAATTACAAATAAATGAGCAAGTGAGTAAAACTTTCAACTGTGTATTGTACAAAACTATTATAATAATTTTTTACCTATAACAAAATTTGGAGGTGTGAATTCTATACATTTAATGCCATACAAAAGAGGAACTTTTGAATTTGCTGGTCTTATTGGACCCTGAACTGCCAAATCATATGCTGTTTGAGATTGCAAATCCACCCCACATAGCCTGAAAAATTAAAATTCGTGCTATTTTACTTTGAAATTTATATAGAGTTTTAGTCACGGGCTGAAGTTAGCAACAGTGGCTTTTTGGAACTTTAGTCACGGGCTGAAGTTAGCTAGCTTTAGAATAAATTGCGAAAAAGTGAGGTTAAATTCGTCAAATGTCAAATATTTATGAATTAAAACTGGCTTTAAATTCTTATTTCTGTTCGTCATAGATTAAGTGAGGCCTGTCATAGCAAAACAGACAATCTCCACTTTTGGTCAAAAATTAGATTTTTGGCGGAGACTGTACTTCAACTAATTATCTATAAGATGATAAAGTTTATGTGCTGCAAAAGGAGCTAAATCATGCCTAAAATCCTATTTTAAAAATGACATTTAGTGCAAAGTCGACAATCTCCACTGATAGATTTGCAGCAAAGTATACAATCTCCAATTCCACCATTAGAAATTAGTAATTTGTGTCACCTGATATCCTAACATTTGATGTTATAACGTATTTTAGAGATTTAATTTTGTGTTTTTTTTACTGGTACATAGTGTTAAGTTCTATTGGAGTAAATTGCACTTAAAAATATATTTAAAATAGGTATATGTATAATACATTGTATATACGTTTTATTGTTTTAAGAATTATAAAAAAGTTATCTTGTTTATTTTGTGCTATTATACTATAATAAGACGTAAAGGTAAAGCAAAAAAAGGCTGATAATGTCAAAACATTGCAAGTAAAACATAACGGAGCAAAGTGGGAAGAAGATGATGAGTTGATGTACTATAAAAAACTTTTTTGCACGAGGCAACTTGGTTCCAGATTGATGTGGTCCAGTTCAGAATTTTTCCACATTGATTGTATAGTTAAATTTTATAACCATTAAAGGAATAAAAATACAATTATTTTTTTGTTTATTTTTCTAAATCTTCTTAAACGTTTACAACAAAATGAGCAATCTCCAGCAATTCATTTCAAAGTCAGCAATCTCCAATTTATAATTAAAGATTTCACCTATACTATGCATCCTGGAGACCAATTGTAGTTGTACTAGACTAACAACAACAATATTTCAATATAATATATAAAAAAAATTACAAATCTAGAATTTAAAATACCAAAATCAATTATTTCAATTTATACTCAGTTTTAGTCTGACGGGAGATTGTTGACTTTGCTCTGACAGGCCTCAAGTATAGTATCGTTTTATAAACTTCTTTAGACACTCGTTTTTATTAAACACTCGCTCGTTAGCTGCGCTCGTGCTTAATAAAAATCGTAACTAAAGTTGTGTTTGTGTTGTAAAGAATCTCGTCATTTTTTTCTTTATTCGTATATATCATCATTGTTGCTAGGGTATCATTAGACCCAGAACTTTATCTGAATATGTGATATGATCAGGTATATATATTTAGCGATACAGCGGTGAGAGGTATACCCACTATATTTGTTATAACTTTGTTATTTAATTACAATTTTAGGATTTTGTGTTGCAATTATGTTTGATTTGAGACAGTTTTAAAACATCTTTAGGACATCTTACAGAACAGGGACATCTTTTAGCCATCTCTTTTGAGATGTATTAGATATCTAATAGATATCTTATAGATGTCTTTAAGAGAATGACTTTTCACCTATAATCTGACTACGGTGGAAAGAGTTATTTGCTGATTTCAATAAACAATAAATAAATATAAAATGGTTGATATATGTATTAATAAAAAAGTACCAATAATTTTAAGAAAACCTTTTTTATAACTTTCTTACTGAAACATTTGTTTTTGATGTGATGATTGTATAGACGACAGCAGCTTTTCCATGTGGGATTTGGTGACATGTTTCCAGGTACTTTTTTCCACTACTTTCCCACTAGCCAAACCGTTATCAGTGGCTTTTCCTAGCGTTCCTTTTAATTTGTATGCCCTCATTGGTCGATTTTCACGTAAATATTTAGCTGTCCTGGTGCCTTCTCTTAACCCAAACACTGCACAAAAATATTGCAAATGTATAATTCATTATTTTTAAAATGTTGTCTTTTTAAATTATGGCCTTTGACTATGGTATATTCATTTTATCAATTCCCTATGATAAAAAAACCATAAAGTAGCCAATCAAAGGAGTGCTCTAGCAGAATGATTAGAGGTGGGAAAACACAAACTTTCGTGAAAATTCCATGGCTATGAACGTATTGTATTGTGAAATGACCTTAATTTTATTTTTTCACTGCCACTGTCAGTGTTTTGGTTTTTAGGTTCAGGAGAAATGTTCATTTTTTTGTGTGGGACAAATAGACCTTATTAATGGTGACTTTTGAGACACCCTGTATATATATATATATAGTAGATTTATTGGCCAACTTGGAAATCGGTAAAAACAATATACTATTGTTCAGTTTTGAACAAGAAAGTTACAAATTAAAATAAAAAAATTTTTGTGGTAAACCAATAGTTCTTTTTATTAATACTTACATAATATTCCACAAGTGTTCCATCCAAGATAATTTGACCAACTAGCTGGTAACTCATCTGGTAAGTAGCGGGGCCCCACCACTGCAGGGTGGTCTGCCAAATTTGGCACCACATTGACTGTGAGTTTCTCTAAAGGATTTCCCTCAATTACTACCCTCTCTGATATGGACCTACATTCCATGTTATTTAGGTCTAAAAAACAAAACAAAAGTAGTCATAAAATTCTTTAAACAAATATTTAAAAATATTAAAAAACAATTTATTGTAACCTTTTATCTGGACTCGTGTTTTTTTGTTAGGTTGGTGGCTTATGCCAGTTTGACTTAGTATTTTTAGTATTTAAAAATGGTACTTCTGCTAAAGAATTTAATTAAATACTTTGACACCGTCAAATTGACAATAATATTTAGGTACTATTGATCATAGATAACAAAGCCTTGATAATGTACTTGTCAATTATAAATAAAAAGATAATTATGCCAAAAATAATAGCAAAGAATTCGAATGTAAAAACCCTTTTGAGGGCAAAACTTCATTTTGATGAAATTATGCCTTATGCCTTATGGACATTTTTGGAGTAAAAAGTAACGAATTTGGTTTTATAAATATTACCTACATCACACATTATTTTCACATTATTCACCATTGGACAACATTTACGTTCACAAAAAATTTTAATTTCTTTTATATAAATTCTTTTCAAAGCGAAGATTATTATCCGCTAGGAATACTTTCTCTTCTGGCCCGTAAAGCAACCTATATTTAACTACTTTTTTTATATGATTTTACTCATTCAAGCACCACCAAAGCCAAATTTATTGCATTTTTAAATACAAATTTCGACAACTCAACTTGACAACTGCAAAATGTCACCTACAATAAGTTATACATAACCACAATTAGATTTATAACTAGCTTAGTTTGTTTCAATGCTACCAACTTGACAACTGTATTTACCTTAAAAGTTCTTTTACTTTAGAATCTGATATAATTTTTGGCATATTTATCTTTTTATACACTGTCAATTTGACAGTGTCAGACTTAGAGTATTTAATTAAGGTCTTCAGCAGTAGTACCATTTTTTAAATACTAAAAATACTAAATAAAATTGGCATAAGCTACCAACTTAATAAAAAAACACGAGTCCAAATAAAAAAAATTAACTGTACATACATTTTACACCAGATAACTTTATAAACTGACCAATCGCAATATTGTTTAATTTGTTTTTCAACAGATTGGCTATCCTCTCGATGTATCCTTGAACCGTGCTATAGATCCATATAATAATAATAATTATGAGCCAATTATAACATAAAAATCCCTACTTCAATCGTTGCGAAATTGACTTTTTTGTCTTTTTATAAATTGGCACCAGTTTAAATTTTAGTAATTTTGGCGCATGCCCAGTGTAACACCGTCGAGAAAACAATTATTGTGAAAAAGTAAGTAAATTATCCAACTTATAATTTAATATTTCTTCGTGGTAATGGTGTTATTGTGGTTATTATGAACACATTATTACCTGCACAAATTTTGGCCAATAACGCTTTTCTTAAATTTTCGCATGTTATTTCTGCCGGTTTATAAACACAAACTATTCCTTTCAAGAGATTCCATATCACTGGTGCTTCTTTCACTAACATAATTGCTTATTTAAAACCGAAATGCACTTTATTTTAACAGCCTTTTTAGTAAATTTCATAAATTATTCTTTATTTTTTTGAGGTTATAAATGAGATGTTGCCAGTGTTATTTACGAATGCAAATATTTGTTTACATAATGAATCGTGTTTATTTTCGATTGTGCAGTAAAAGTTAATGCAATAAATGATATGTTTTAAGTAACAAATAAGTAGCATAATTGTTTAAAATATCCTTAATGGTATAAAGCAAGTACTGTACACAAATTTGACAACGGTGCATATTTCCACTGTCTCGAATTTCCAATACATAAAGATAAAGTAGATAAATATACAGCGTGTGTTTGAATTTTAAGGGGAAATTAATTAATGCTGACTCGTTTTTTGCAACTCAGAAGAATGGCCAGTGTAGTGATTCCTCACGTTAAAGATGTGGACATTGACCCTTCTGGAGTTTTTAAGTATATTTTAATAAAAGTAACCAGCCCAAACCAAGAAGGAAAATTAGAAAATAAGCTGATTGTTAGAGGTTATCAAGAATGCCCCTTTCACTGTAAGTACATTTCTTTTTGAATTATTAGATAATTAAGAACAATACGCTAGTAGCGCCACCACTCGGCTGTTATCATCGTAACAAAAGTACGACTTTTAATAATCAGCTGTCAAACGCTTATGTGTTTTTGAGAATAAAGCCGGAAAATGTTAAAAATATCGGAAAAAAACCGTGGTTCGATTTGTTGTGTTGTTAGGTGTATTTCGAGAGGAAATCCTGGGTTGAGTTTTTACCGGTTTTCCAATAAACAGTTTTAATCTTAATAAAGAAATAAATTGCATACAGTCTCTGTAAATATAAATTGTACCTATTAGATACAATAAATACACATTTTAGTAGTGATTAACGTGAAAAGTGTAAACATTTCAATTCAGTTAAAATCGTCAAACAAATAAGTCGTCTAAATTTAAACAGCATTAAGCATTATTAAAAGCGTTGATTAAGAAGTCCCCACTCAACGGTAAAATACCATTATATTATGTATTATATATAATATTATGTTGCCATGAATTCGTAGGTGAGCCATTCCACGCGTGACGGATGGGATACTTGCGGTGTTTTTATTTACAAAATAATGTTGTTCTATTGTATTGCCAATGTAAAATTTTTATAAATGGTTCTAAACTGAAGCTGTTTAACAAGGTTTTTATTTGGCAAAATTGGGTATCGTGATTGACTGTCCAATTCCTTAAAAACTAATAATTTAAAGCGTAACGGTCGGGACTTTGCAATAGTCCCGCCCGTTACGCTTTAAGTTATTAATTTTTAAGGAATTGGACAGTCAATCACGATACCTAATTTTGCCAAATAAAAACCTTGTTAAACAGCTTTTGTTTAGAGCTATTTATAAAAATTTGACATTGGTAATATGGTGGAACAATATTATTTTGTAAATAAAAACACGGCGGCTGTCCTATCCGTTAAGCGTGGAATGGCCCGGGTATATTTTGTTGTTTAAAATGCAGTTGTCGGCGTTTTTTAGAGAACTCAAATATAAAAATGGTTGATTTTAAGGTTATGTTTGTGCAAAAATTAGTTTTTACTAATTTCTTAAAAGTGTCCAAACTTAAATATTAATTATTAGGTAAAGTTATCATTAGTTAATTCTGCACCAACAATTGTACATTTAAATGTACTTACCGAATTGGATCCTCTAGCAAAACTTGAAAATGCAACGATTTAGTTCTTGAATTTTATTTACAATTAAAAACACAATAATTCACTATGATCCCTTAGATAAAATACACACACTAACGGGACTATATAAGCATTTAAGCGTTGACTTTCTTAATCGATGATATAAAGAATAATCAATCGAAATCGACTACTAATCCAGTTTTTCAGTTTTTTCCTTGCAACGTAAAACACAAATAACGTGCGCGATTTAGCTGTGCAATTGAACAAAATTTGTCGAGTAAGACTTCTGCCTTCCTCTCTTTTGTGAAAAAACTACCTATTTATTTAAAAATGATGTACAGTTCGTATGCTTTAAATGTATTGTTGACAATTCTTAAATTCACGCAATGCTTTTGAAGTCCACCAGATGGCGCGCGCGTTGCGAAAACCCGATACTTCTTTAGCGTATACAACAAAATTATTTAAATATATTTAAATAGGTGTTATTTTGTTATAATCAATATTTATTATATAATAATTTTTAAACAAGGTAGGTAGTAAGTTAACTAATTATAATAATGGGTGCTTCTACAAAAATTTGAAACTGAATTTTTTAATCATGTTATTTTTTTAATTGATAAATACCTAATACTTAACCCTAAATTAGTTTGCGTTACAGATATTTTTATTTAAGCTTGCAACTTGTCTATTTTAAATTTTGTCCTAAAAATAAAAAAGTATGGCTATAGGATTTATAAATAAAACAATATCTTTACCATTTATTATTATTTTTAAAATTTTCTTAATTAAGTTTACAATAATAATACAAAATTATTTACAAAATACTTAATAAATTATGTAACAGAATTTAAAATATCTAAAACATTTAATTAATATTCATTTATCCTTTTTAAGGGACTAAGTAATTAATATTTAATTCTACCTTAGATACCTTCAGTAATTAAGTGAATTACGGCGCATTGGCATAGAGAGACAGACCAGCCCTAAACCTAAAACAAAATAAATATTTATGAGCACTTATGTCAACTAATAAATAACGCGTACCCCTGGTATGAGCTCAACCAATAACAGCAAACGGATAAGTCATTAATAACAAATCCCCAATAAAAAGTCACCAACATACAGCCCCAAAACTATCTGGAGGGCCAAGATAGTTCTGCGCCAAGCCAGTTTGTTAACAACCAGCTGGAAGGCCAAGCAATACTGTTTAACTCAGTGGAGAGCCAACATGAGCTAGGGCAATACAATATTTATCATCTAGGTTATGCAATAGACTTGAGGGAGCACCACTCCAAATCTAACCTCGTGTAATTCACAAACGGCGAACCGTAGGTTGGGACAATGTACTACTAATTCATTAAAATCAACTACGCTAACAATAAATACTCAATAGGCTAATGACCTACCTCTTTTCCACGGTCTTATTGGCACCTTTTCAACAAAATTTATTTGATTCACTGTCAAACTAATAATGACAGAACGCCGGAAAATCACAGAACAAATGGGTAAAAACACGGCAAACGTGCTTATGTTCCTTTGCCGCTAGATGGTGTTATGTGCATAATTAAACTCAATTTTATTAAAGTATTTTATTTTAACAGTTACAGAAATATCTTGTTACAATTATACTAAATTGTTCATTACATTCATTGTAAAATTAATATGAGACAATTCTTAATTCCTAGAAAAACAATTTTACCTATATGTTACATATTAAATGTCCATCTATAAAAGTTCAGCTTGGGTTCTAATAAAAATAATTTATTTTATTTAAACGTTTTCATATATTTTACACCTTTTTAATAAAACATTAGACACCCTGTATACGGATAAAACCGTCGAAGTAAAGTAAACCTTTTAATTTAAAAATAGTGCAGTTATTATATTCGGTTTAAAAAGTAGAGCTTGAATATTTTGGTTTATTACCTATAGGTAATACCTATTAGGTATGTTAAAAACTTAAAACCATATAACTTTTTTTTCATAGTAAAATAGATTTTTAAATTTTCCCAATATAAAACTATGTTAAAATTAAAATGTAAACTAGGTACTTACTTTGCTTTGTCTTTAATTATAATTAATTAATTAATAATTATTAATTTAAAGGAAAAAAATAAAACTATTTTATTTATATAAATGAAAATAAATATGACAAGTTTACATTATTATTTTTGTACAAAACAATTTTTTAAAGCTATGATAGCCTATGACTATTTTACTATTCCATCATTTTGACAAATCATACGTACCTATAAATTTTCTAGCAATATAACAAAGTACACCAAGTGTTCACAAAACATAGTCTAGTGCAGTCTAGTTACTTTATAACAGTAACGCAAAATAGATAATCACTATTTTCTTTGATAACATTCAGTGTGACTCCAACTCAAACAAGTAGATAACAAATTCTTTCCTAAAGAATTTTGATATTTTTTAATACACAAACCATTTTATTAAATTACTTAAAATTATGAAATATATTTACAATGTTTGAATGGTCCATTGTCATTTAATTAAATTAAGTCTTAGTGTTTCGTAGTCAAAGTTTAGTCACTAATTTTTAAGTATAGGTCTATATTAAAAAGGCTTGGCAACTTTCTATTATGCAGGGCCTCACATAAAATTCGAAATAAAAAGACAACATTTAGGTATTAAAATTTTGTGGGTGGAATGTCCCATAAAAAGATAATAATAGTGACATTTACCAGCAGATTAAACAATATAATTATACCACATACAGGGTGTCACCAAATGAGTTGTCATCCCTTAAGGGTATGAGTATAATAAAATCTTTATACATATAGTAAATTTAAAAGTAAACTACGTACACGTCATCAATAAAACAAAAATTTTACGCATTGGTACCAACACTAAATGACTAAATCGAAGTCTGTAATTGAATATTTGAATGCATTTTAACCAAATTAAGTTGGCAACAATTGTGATGTTGTCATGTTTACATTCAAATTTTTCAAATTTAAATGACACATAAAAAAGAATTTGACGTTTTAGAATTTCGAAGCTGTCAGTTGTGTTTTTGAATATTTCGTTTAATTCGTGTATTATTTCGTTTATTTTGTTTGTTGTTTGTGTTATTTTATATCGTTTAAGTTTTCATTGCCGTTTTTGTGTTTGTTATATATCGTTTTTTTTGTGTTTCCTATATTTAAAATGCCGAAGCATTTAAATAGTCGGAGTCAAGAGTTGGTGTCATCCTTAATACGCTATTTTGAGGCAGAACGGGATAATAATGGACCTTTGTTACCTTTAACAGCTGTTAGAGAGGTAAATAGGATTATTATTAATTATATATTAGAATATTTAACAAAATATATGTTGGATACAAGAAATAATAATATATATACCAGAGACTGACTTTAAATGGCAAAATTTTTGGGTTTTATATCAGAAAATGTCTTTAAAAATGGCTAAAAACATACTTTTGGCGGTGCATCATATAGGTTATAAAAACTCAGACTTTTGACATTTTGGTAAACGCCATCTATCGCCCTGTAGTTGCACTACCACTTTCCCTTGATGCAAGGATTTTAGCATCACATTGACAACCGTGCCCGATCAGCTGATTGATGACGTGTACGTAGTTTACTTTTAAATTTACTATATTTTTGTAGCAAATTTAATGCTTTACAAGAAATGACTGATGTGTTTACTTTTTTTTAATAATTTTGTAAGGCATTAAAAAATAATTATTGTGAAATGAGTATGACATATTTTTGTACTAAATTTTACGCTCTACAAAAAATGTTTAATGTGTTTAATTGATTACTATGACCGTTGAGAAGATATTCATATCCGAATATCAATGGGTACAGATACGAATATCTTCTCAACGGTTAGAGTAATCAATAAAAACATCAGATCTTTTTTGTAGAGCTTTTAATTTCCTACAAAAATATGTCACACTCATTTGACAATAATTATTTTTTAATGAGCTAAAAAATTATAAAAAAAAATTATTTTATAAATTCTTTAAACTTTGATCTTGAATATCTTTTAAATGGTTAAATTAATCGCTTAAACACATGTAGAGCGTTCAATTTCCCACAAAAATTTGTATAAAGATTTGATTAAACACTAGTTTACAAAATCGAAAAAAAATTCTGCCCACCATATCCATATTTTTTATGGAAGCGTTTTTGAAATATGAATTTTCAATTGTTTTTTTTTTCAATTTTCGGAGGTGTTTTGACGTTTTTGAGTATGGCTTGAAATCTAATTGATCGATTTGGTCAAACAAGCCCTCTAAAACTTTCTTTTACATACTTTTGATATCGGATAAGTATTTTGACGCTAGCGATTTTAATAACTTAAAAAAATCGTTTTTATGGCAAAAATTTAGGAAGAAAATTTACATATCGTCCTGGGAAAGGTTTCAATCAAACAGATAACTCCAGTTTGAATTTTTTTTCGTGAAGCTGACATTTTTACAAAAAATAAGCTAATGTTGATAAAAATACATGGAAAAATGAATTTTTTAGTGGAAGACCAAAATTCAGCTTTTTGACGATTTTTATTTTATTTATTTATTTTTATTTTGTAATATCTTTATTCTTTAATGAAAACCTAAATAAAGTGCATGATTGGAATTTTTTGATTTTTTTACGTTGTTTTTTCACCGAAAACATTATTCAAAATAAAACTTTTAATTTCTTCAATGTTCAATATTTATTGTTTAACATTCAATATATAATTTAATTTCAATATTTAATGTTTAAAATAAAAATCAATGTTCAATATTAAATTTTATCTCCACGCGGTCTATAATTTAAACTTTATTGTTGTCAACATTGGATAAAGAAATTCCTTGTTATGGCCTAGGCCGATAAAAATTTTTATGAGGCAAGTAATTAGTTCGATTTTTTCTTGCTAGGGGTATTGTTCTGACAAATTAATCCTTTTCTAAGAAATTAACGTACTAAACTGGTTTAATTTATTTATAATAAGCACTAATTTGTTTGTGTTAATGTTAATTTTTAATAGTTTTCATTAAATTATTGTAAAATTAAATATGAACAATAAAATAAAAAGTGAGGTTAGGCAACCAAGAAAACGCACGATTCTTTTTCTACGATTTAAATTATCTTTAAATTTTAATTTGCTTTAAGTTTTCTGTGAAATTAACACAGCTTAAACATTCCAAACCACCTATTTTTTTAATAAAAATCCAAACAAATTGAAATTAGATACCTACCTATTTATTAAACAATTAATTGAATGCATTGTAATAGCAAAAATCCATTTCTACTTAAATCATGTTGCTAGGTATTGTCAAACTATTACTGCTTCTAAAAGCAATAATAATTATTGTACATTTAATGTAATCTTTAGCTAATAAATAAATGAGATTCTAAAAAAGTGAGGTTAGGCCGCTTTGATGTTGAATTAAATTGACCTATATAAAGTGCTTTGAAGATAAAATGTTGTATGCTATTCGGCCAAGAAGTGCCTTGAGCTTAGCACAAAAAGCCTTACTTCTTAACCTAATGACATAAATAACTATTATATAGTTCAATGAAATGAAGAAAAAATGTAAAACTTCTCGAAAAACTGAATTTTGGTCTTCCACTGAAAAATTCATAACTTCGCCATTTATCCATGGATTTTTATAAACAGCAGCTTATTTTTTCAGTTTTGGAAGTAAAAAAAATGTTCGATTTTTGCAGATATATTACAAAATGCATGCATTCAAAAAATTAACAACCCCCTTGATTTTTATTACACTCAAATTTGACTCGTTTGTATCGTTATTAGTTGGTCGGGTTACACATCTACCCTACTCTAGTCTGAGTCGTAGAGGTCTGTATGCTAGGAAGTCCGCCTGGTCATGAGACAGCACCACGCCCTGTGGATGCTGAAGCGTTTTTCTTCGGGCGCTTTCGCTACGACGTCGGCGCGCTTCGGTTCCAACTCGTCTTCCGTCGTCTCCTCCCGTTTAATCGTCACGATCTTGTCCAGGTCATCGTTGGCCGCGCTGGACGTTTTGCGGGCCGTCGTAGACGCTGATGACTCTCTGCGAGAGGGGGACACTGCGAATGGGGGCGGCCGGTTGATCTCCACCACCACCTGGAATTTTACGAATGTTTTGTAAAACCAAAAAATCAGATTCAAATGTTACAAACAGTTTAAATTTGCAAAGCCATACACGGTGGTCAAAACTAAAGTATAGGACGAACAAAAATGCCAACCAAAACTGATAGCATAATCTGATTATAGACTCTTTTGGTAACACTAACATGTATATATCAAAATCCCAGCTGATCCTATTTTAAAGTTTTGCAAACTTTTTTGCAATTATTGTACTAAAACTACCTGTACAATTTTAATAAAATTAAGCAAAATAATAAACTTTGTATCATTTAAATTACTTTACTCCCCAGTATTAATTTATTGAGTCACCTATTATTTTTTACCACTCAAAACAAAACATAACATTTTTGTTCGTCCTATACTTTAGTTTTGACCACCGTGCATAGGTGCACCCATGGGTGAATCTTACGAAATGTCCCCCCACCCAACCCCTCCCTTGTCTATGTGTCCCCCGTGACTGTTACTTTTTTTAGGTTAACCTATATGTTTTCAAATATCCGAGGTAGTAAAAGCATACTAAAAATATCAGTTCACTAGGTAAATTAAACACATCCAAAGCAATCAAATCAAATACAAAATATTATTAAAAATTAAAAGAAATAATTTTTATAACCATTTATGTAGGTGTTGAAAATTGATTCTATACTCCGTGAATCTGTTTTTTCTTTAAATTTTATGCAACGGATGGTGCTTTAATCATTTTTAAATAAGCAAAAACCTCTGTCTACGACATTAAAGATGCATGTGATTCCTGAAGGTCAGTTAAAATTTATATGCAGATGAGAGTGTTGCTGTTTTATAATTCAAAAGTTTAAGTTCATTAATTTTCCATTTAAAAACCTATCCACCGTGAAGTGTAATATCTCAGTAAGTAGATTTTTTTTATAAATATGTATGTAAAATTGTATTTTTTCAAAATATTAAGGTGTCAAAAGATACAATAACTAATTTCAAATATAAAAAGGGATATTTTTAAAAAAACATACGAAATCATAAGCTCCGTGAAGCTCTAATATTCAAAATGTATGATTTCTTAAAATTCTTGCATTAGTGCAGAACCACTTATGTGGTGGCTTTCCAAAAACCCCATTCTAGACTAACAGTGAAACAACCAAAAATAAAAAATAATCATTTTCACTTGGGGGACATTTCAATATATTCACCCAGGTACGATATGCACTGGTGTTTTACTACGATTTCTCTTTAGATTTTTTCCGAAATTATTGTGTTTTTCAGTCCCTGTGGTATTAAAACTAAAACCTTTATATTACCCATCATTTTACTAGACATACATATTTTTTATCGATTTATATTATAATACCAAAAGTTCAATATCCTATGAATTTATTTTTTAATTTTGGTTTTAAAACTCCTGTTTCACATGACCGTCTCATGTCCCTCGAGCAAAATCCAACATTTGCGATCTTCTAAAAATTTAATTCAACTTTTAAGTGGCCAAAGAAAATTATATTGAACAAATGTTGTTTTTTTGTGTTATAAAATTGTCTTAAATAGCCATTATTGTTAATGTTTAGGCTAAAAATAATAACTGAACGTTGTATATATTTTATTATTGTGATTGTGCAGTTCAATTAGCAATATATTTACAGTTCATGTAGTGTATTATGATATAGAAAAGGTAAGTTAAAGTTCTTCGTATTTTTTTTATTAACATGACCGTCTATAGCAACATAAATAGTTATAAATTGCTATAAATGTTTTTTGTTGTCGGTCTAACCTAAAATTTACAGCATGGGGATACTTTTAATTTGAGCAAATAAAAAAGTTTGAAACCACATGAAAAAAAAGTATGCGACGGTCATGTTAAAAATTTGTTTATTTTTTATTTAAAACCCTTGTAATTTTTATGAACATAAAGCACTTTTTTCATCATTCTGGCATAGTTGACCAAGTTACCTACCTAAAAGAAAAAAGTCACTTAAACTAAATGAACAATATTTTTTTCAAAATTAAATCAGAATCTTAAAAGATACTGAAAACCACCCATATATTATGTATTTTCTGAAAGTTTGTGTCAAAAAACTATAACTTTAATCATCATTGCTTTGATAGGTAATATTAAATTGTTCTTTTTATGTAAAACATAATATAAACATATTATAATAAGTTTATTTTAATAATATGTATTTTCATAAATCCTGTATAGTTATAACTTCTATTAATGTAACAACACCACAACATATAAATTGATAAACCACACACACATTACCACAAATTACATGTTTTATTGAATTTAAAATTGAATTGAATTGAAAACTAAATAAGGATTGCGAGGAAATTGTATAAAATTGTATTTGAACTATATCCTTTAAACGATAATAAAAGTAATATCCCAAGAATAAAAAGGTTTTACTCGTAAATGTACAGCATCTTTCTTAACTGCATCTCTCGACTGCAATTGCTAATCTTCTTATAGTGCGATGGTGGTGTAATGGTCAGCATAGTTGCCTTCCAAGCAGTTGATCCGGGTTCGATTCCCGGCCATCGCATAACTTTTTTTTAATCTTAAAATTTTAAACAAACATTTGATTTGCATTCCTTTATGATTTATAACTTGTAAATCAAATTTGGTTTAATGCCTTTTAATATTTTAAGCCATTTTTTGGAAAATTTCACTATTTTGAGCAAAAAAACATTCTGTATACCAGGATTGTTAAGTTTCATAAAGACAAGAAGAGGAAGCTTAGTTAGAATCATATTCGTTTATAAAGACAATAAGCTGTGTGGTAACTGTTGCACTTGGACCATGCTAGATTTGGAAGGAGAGAGAAATCGAGTGTTTCCCAACATATACTTGATGATGGTCGTAGAAAAGGATTTAACAACCTTAAACTTATTAAGGAAGTTAGAGAAGCAAGTCTGCTATAGATAGTTATGAAAGTTTATAATACATCTATAGGCTAAAGAAGTATCGGGTTTTCGCAACGCGCGCGCCATCTGGCGGACTTCAAAAGCATTGCGTGAATTTAAGAATTGTCAACAATACATTTAAAGCATACGAACTGTACATCATGTTTAAATAAATAGGTAGTTTTTTTACAAAAGAGAGTCTTACTCGACAAATTTTGTTCAATTGCTCAGCTAAATCGCGCACGGTATTTGTGTTTTACGTTGCAAGGAAAAAATAAAAAAACTGGTTTAGTACTCGATTTCGATTGATTATTCTTTATATCATTGTTTAAGAAACTCAACGCATAAATGCTTGTATAGTTACGTTAGTGCGTGTATGTTATCTAAGGGATCATGGTGAAATATTGTGTTTTTAATTGTAAATAAAATTCAAGAACTAAATCGTTGCATTTTCATGTTTTGCCAAAGGATCTAATTCGGTAATTACATTTGTTGGTGCAGAATTAAGTAATGATAACTTTAAAATTATATAATTTATATTTAAGTTTGAACATTTTTAAGAAATTAGTAAATAATAATTTTTGCACAAACATAACCTTAAAATCAACCATTTTTATATTTGAGTTCTCTAAAAAACGCCGACAACTGCATTTTAAACAACAAAATATACCTACGAATTCATGGCAACATAGTATTATATATAATACATAATATAATGGTATTTTACCGAGTGGAGACTTTCTTAATCAACGCTTTTAATAATACTAAATGCTGTTTAAATTTAGACGACTTATTTATTTGACGATTATAACTGAATTGAAATGTTTACACTTTTTACGTTAATCATTACTAAAATGTGTATTTATTGTATCTAATGGATACAATTTATATTTACAGGGAGTGGATGAAATTTATTTCTGCATTCGGATTAACACTGTTTATTGGAAAACCGATAAAAACTCAACCCAGGGTTTCCTCTCGAAATTCACCCAACATTTTCCGGATTTATTCTCAAAAACATTATCAAAAGTTGTACTTTTGGTACGATGTTAACAGCCGAGTGGTGGCGCTACTAGCGATACTTCTTTAGCGTATAGGAATAGAAATAAATCTTTAAATAGCGATAACGGACCGGTACTAAACTCTAGTTTGTTAAATTAGTTTGTTAGTTTCTCTTTACTGAAGAGGTTACGGTCCACGGTTTAGTAAACTGTGTTCGTAATTGGTATAAATATGGTAGATTTAGCGAAAAGTACACTGTTTAAAATATCTGTGGTGTAAAGAGTAATCCTAAAATGATGTCAAAATCCAACACCAAGTGGTGTTAATAAAAACACCATGAATTATGGTTGAAAATGTTATATACAGCAAACACCAAAACGGTGTTTATCTAAGAATATTTGAGAAGTGCACCTACACAGAAAAAAAGAAATAGTTCATTTAACTATATTAATTCAGTTGACCCATAAGTATTTGTTTAAATCAACTGTGGGAAGGTTAATATAAACAAAGATTAGTTTGACGGTACTAAACCAGATAGTTATTTTATTTTTTTTAAATTGGTTAAATTAACCCAGAAAACTTTAGTGAAACCAACTCGCTGTATGGTTCAGTTTACTAAATATGTTGTTTGTAAAATAAGAGTTACTTCAACCTAAAGCACTCTGTTAAAACGATTAAAACAATTTGCCGTGCATTCCTTGTTGCATAGTGTGTACCGATCGCGGCAAAGGCGGTGTGGATCACGTGATGTTCTTAAATCTCGCCTCTGTTGACTTACATGAAAAGTATATAAGCTCAGGTAGTCCTTTGCTTTGGTGTGACACTACAAGTTGTTCGATACTAAAGAGACCTTAAGTAGGTGGAAACAGCTGTCAATACTTGAAGTATTTTAAGTTGGTGGAACATTATCTCTAGCGAGTTGAAGGTGAATTTACACCGGACCAACGAACCATATTTAACACCATTTTGGTTTGTATCGATATAGACCATGTATGGTGTTAAAATGGTCATAAAATTTTGAACAGTGTAATGTATGTTTAAATTTACCTTTTGCTGATCTCACGTGCCATCCTTGTCCTGCTTGGGCGAAGGGGTGCGACGATCGGTTGCGCCGTCTTCAAGCCGAATGGAGTTCGGGCGTTCTAGCCTTATGATAGGCTCCGAATGTTCGAACTCGCTGCACGTGTGCATCAACGTGAAGGGCAGCTTCAAACTCAGCTCACCACCCATAACGCTCACCAACAGCTTCACTTTCACGTAGTAGGAGACGTAGATTGCGAAAACGTTCCTGAAACATGTTGCTTTGTCGGTATTTTTTCATTGGAAAAATTTTTCTGGGGGGGCACCAAGGATTTATAGTAGGAATCAAGATACACAAAAACCGGTGAGCTGATTATGAAACGCAAACTCGTCGACTCCTCGTATCTGACGTCACGTGCGAACCAGGTTCGAATGTTACAAACAGTTTTGTTCCACATGCAAATAATTAAGTGGGAAAAACGAAAGATATTAAATACAATAATAAAAGTTTGATTACAAATATAAAAATTTCAAAAAAATTTGATGATTATTAAAAAATTAAAAAACTACAAAAGGGTATTTCCATTGTAACGGGTGCGACACTAAAACTGCGTTTTTTCATGATAATAAAGTTTTTGTTCATATATATCAAGATAATATCTTAAAAATTAGGTATTTAACTCAAACAAAATGTCAATAAAAACTTTTATAACGTCATGAATAGCGTCCCTGATAGCAAAATTTGATTCTAAAAATCTTCTAAGAAGATATGACCCGGAATTATGGAATATTCTTAGAGCCTTCCCTTATTGCTAAGAATGTTCTTAGGGACTTTTAAAACATTTAATAGATACCCTTTTAATGGTGCAATTAGATTCTTAGAAGCTTCTTAAAACCTTCCTAAAAAGCAATCTAAGAACATTTTAAGAATACGGTTTTGGAATGTTCTTAGAAGGTTTCTTATGGAGCTTCTAGGAAGCTTTTGAGAATATTTCCAAATATGTCAGATACCCACGTTCTAATATGTTGGATTCTACATTCGTAAAATTATTCAGGAGGCGACAAATACGCCCCACTGTCATAATATGACAGTGAAATGTATTTGTCGTCCCCTTAAAAAAATTTGCGACATATTAATATATATTTATTTAAAAATATTAAATAAACAATTTAACCTCTGAACCATAAGTTGTATGACATTATTTCATAAAAAGTAAAATTGGAAAATTTTGTGGGATAAGTCAGATTAGATTGAAGTTGAAGATAAAAAAAAATCGGTATACAAATTAATAAATATTTGTTTTTAACATAAAATAAAATATAAAACAACAAAATATTTCCTTATAAAATAATTCTTCATAAAAGAAAAAACCAAATAGTTCTTCATAAAAAAACATTTTTCATTGCATTTAAGTTGGATAGAAGATTTTATGTAAAAGCCGGATAATTTATATACTTAAAGTAAAAGTATTTTTGTTATCGAATATTGTTTTAATTTGACAAATAACTATAAAAAAATACTTTGGGTTGTGTTTTTTACTTAGTATTTAATACTAAGTATAGGTACCTTTATACGTAGATTATGGTATATTTTACTATTATATAGGTACCTAACTGAACTGAATATGCTTAACAGAATGTTCCAGGAATATTTCTAAATGAACTTTCTATAGCAATTACTTTCTCAACATTCTAAGCATATGTTTAGAGTGGATTAATTTTTACCACTAAACTTTGCACCTTCTAAGAACCTGCCTACAGGCCAGTGAGAATATTCTTAGGATTATGCTATATTTCTTTTAAGCATGTTATTTAGAAGAAATATAGCATGATCCTAAGAATATTCTCACTGGAAGGTTTAAAAAACATTCTTAGAACATGACTAGAAGAAATATAGCATGATCCTAAGAATATTCCCACTGGAAGGTTTAAAAACATTCTTAGAATAAACTGTGCTATCAGGGTTAAGGTTATAAATTACGTCGCAATGAAACTATTTGACTTCAGATATAGTTGTTATTTTGTTAAATAACACATCTTATTTTTTTGTCAACGTGGAGTAAGGTTTTGTGGAAATACCCAAAAGTAGTTTTGTAAATTTTGAAAATTTGAACTACCTTGTACAAAAATATTTCTAAAACATGAGGTAAATGCCTAAATTATACTATTTAGCAAAATTTGGTTTAAATTTGATTTAATTTTTGCAAAAAAGGCTTTATGAATAACATACAAGGATTGCTATTTATAAATCAAAAATCGGCGTCTCAAAGTATGAGGTGGCTTGAAAAAACTCTCTTCACTAAAAATAGAAATAAAAATCATAAACTTGTTTGTCAAATAGTATAATTTAAACTATAAATTTTAAAGGATTACAACTTTAATTAACACCAAAATGGGAGTTTGTTTATGGTAAATAAATTATGCTTTTTAATTAAAATGTCGAAAGCGTATTAGGTTAGTTGATATACTATACCTATTTTAAGTATCCCAAGCAGCATTTTGAGTTTAAATAACTACAAATTTACTGCTTTAAAGTATTTTTTACGGTTAACCAAAAACGGTATAGATACGAAAAATTACCAAATTTGGGGAATGGTTTATTTCGTTTTTTTACCTATATAATAACCTTTTTGATCTACTAAATTTACGTAAAAATAACGCTATAATTACCAACTATTTGCTCTCCCTTTCTAAAACATTCACATTCCTAATTTCTTTGTTCTTTTAATTAAAATGGTACTACAAAGTAATAAAGGCCACCCTATAAAGTAAAATTAAAAAATATAACTTAAATTTTCAAAACTAATAATATTTTGCATTAAAACTCAAAGGCACATTATTTTATTGATAAAAATAGACACGATACATCTTAAAAATTATATGCCCTCTAAATATTTTACGGTTTTAAGAAAAATTATTGCTTGGGTAAAAATTCAACAAAACTTAAAACCTACAAAATTTTAAAAACTCAAAAATCATTTTTTAATAAATAAAACTTCCCTTATTATTATTATTTATGAACAAATATTATACAAATGTTTAGATAAATAATGAATGCCATCTTAAAAAACTCATTATGGCGACCTAAAAAAAGCTTATTTTTCCTTGTTTAGTCAATATTAATAGTATTTATTACCACTAATAACCCTAAGAAATACCAGGCGAATAGAAATTATTTACGGTTATAAAGTGGTCTTAATTTCGTAAAATTATGACTTATGAGTAACATTTACCATTAAGTAAAAATTCTGACGTTAAAATTACCGTTAAATTTTCCTTTAGGTGAAATACACTTATAAGTAATTTTCTTTCGTAAAAATGACGTCCCTCATAATACTTTTAAGTGTTGAAACTCAAGGGTTAATAAAATAGGTAAAAATAACATAAATAAAACTTATTAAATAACTTTAAAAAAAGTTTACTTCAAAGTAATTTTTTAAGGTTAATTTAACAAAATATTTTCTTAAATTAAGTAATATTGTCTCAAAGCTCTACGCTTTTACTTAAAATGCTGCTTGGGATAGTATAAAGTTTAAAATACTAACAAACAAACAAACAAACAAAATTCATTTACCCCTTACAAAAAACGTTTAATTGTACACATGTTTTTATAAATACAAGGGTTTTTGATTTACGTACACATGACCGTTTCTGGATGTGATCGGATTTAGATGATTTATTTTAGACCGATGTAATCTATAATAAATAATAAAATAATTGTATTTTACAACGAAAACGCTGTATAAAGATAAAACAAAAAATGCTATTTCATTTTAATTTAATTCTAAAACAGTAAACAGTGCTTTGTTAAATCATTTTTTATGAAACTTTTATTTTCATACCTATTTCAACAAAATACGATTTTATTGTGGTTGTAATTTTGAAAATACAAAATTGTTACATGCTGAATAGAGCATTATAAAATTTCATCAATATTTATTTTGTTTTTTAAACTAACATTTAAATTTTAACATTGAGTTTTTCCATTAACTAAATTGCTCATCCCATGAAAAATTTATATAGATTTTGAAAATAGACTTAAAAAAATGTTACCCGTGTCTCGGCGTTTTATAAGATCATGTCATTTAACAATACGAGGTGTGTTCAGAAAATATCGGGAATTTTCGTTTTTTGAAACAAATATTTATTTATTCGTCTACATTAATGTTGTCGACTTCAAAACAGTCCCCATTGGATATTATGCACATGTGCCAGCTCTTCTTCCAATACTCGAAACACTTCTAAAACTCGATCTTTGGGATAGCCTTTAGTTCTTTCAGCGATGCGCTTTTAATGTCATCTATGCTTGCAAAACGACGGCCCTTTAAGGTTCTCTTTATTTTTGGGAATAGGAAAAAGTCAGACAGAGGCATGTCTGGCGAATATGGAGGCTGGTGCATCATTACAATATTGTTTTTTGCCAAAAATGTTGTTCAAAATTTAACAATTTTAAAACAAATTTTGCTACCACGCAAAACATTCGAAAAAATTTCATGGGATGAGCCAATCGATATACCAACATCATCAGCGACTTCTCTGATGGTTTATAACCATTTCTTCCACTTTTTCCATGTTTTTATCGGTTGTTAATGTGCTTGTGCGTTCGGGGCGTTGATCATCTTCAACGTCTTCACGGCCATCTTGGAAACTCTTATACCACTTCTAAACTCTTGTTTTACTTATAGCAGACTCACTTAGTGAGTCTCACTATAGGCCTTTGTTAACATTTCACAGAATTTATTTAATTTTTTAAGCAAATTTGGATACAAATTCTTTGATCCATTTCTTTTAACGAACGAAAAATTGCCGAGCTCATAAAACACGTCTAACCTTAGCGGCTGCCACAGACAAAGTAAACAATGAAAACAGCTAAAGTTTTTATCATACTTCGGGGGCATGTATACCAACATAATAAAGAAAATTTTATGACAACCGGACCCTCCGAACCTGCGAAATTTAACAATTCCCGATATTTCCTAAACACACCTCGTATAACAGCTATAGACTGTATATTTTTAAGAAAAATATATTCACTTAATAAATAGACGACCGTTAAAATTATTTATTTATTTTAAAATTATTTTAATTATATACAGGGTGTTGCACATTTACGAAATACGGGTGTTTCACGTTCGTGCTCCATTGAAAGTTTCTGAGGAAGGGCAAAAGATATCGATTTGAAATTTTTAAAGCGTTTATAATCCAATTAAGAATATTTTTCAAAATTTTTTTAAACAAATTGCAATTTCACATCATCTTTGTTATTTTAAACAAAACACCCTATATATATATATATATATATATATATATATATATATT
Organism: Brassicogethes aeneus; assembly: GCA_921294245.1. Lineage (NCBI taxonomy): Eukaryota > Metazoa > Arthropoda > Insecta > Coleoptera > Nitidulidae > Brassicogethes > Brassicogethes aeneus. The sequence continues at coordinate 54,681,947 of OV121137.1, forward strand.
ATTATATATAGGTGAATATATTGAGATGTCCCCCAAGTGAAAATGATCTTTTGACACCTTAATATTTTTTAGAAATACAATTGTACAAACATAAAATATTTATAAAAAAAATCTACTTACTGAGATATTACACTTCACAGTGGATAGGTTTTTACGAGGTTTTTACGGGTTTTTAAATAGCAAATTAATGAACTTAAACTTTTGAATTATAAAACAGCAACACTCTCATCTGCATATAAATTCTAACTGACCTTCAGGAATCACATGCATTGCTTATTTAAAATGATTAAAGCGCCATCCGTTGCATAAAATTTAAAGCTAAAACAGATTCACGGAGGATAGAATCAATTTTTGTAACACCTACATAAATGGTTATAAAAATTATTTCTTATTTTTAATAATATTTTATATTTGATTCGATTGCTTTGAATGTGTTTAATTTACTTAGTGAACTGATATTTGTAGTATGCTTTTACTACCTCAGATATTTAAAAACATATAGGTTAACCTAGAAAGAGTAACAGTCACGGATGATAGGTTGTTGTATATAAAAAATAATTAATTGCGGTTAAAAATGCACGGTGCGGTTGAACCAACTTTAAATGAGAGTGTCCGGTGACATTGGATTTTATTTTTTTATTTCATTCTAAAGACCTTCAAAATACATTTTTAAGAAAAATTTAAAACATCCTTAGAGCCGGTTTTTTTTAAATCGAATTTTAGGTTATTTTTTTAAAAAGCCGTTATTTTCGATTTAAATGATATTTGAAATACAAAAAAATGCTAATTAATAAGTTTTGATATATTTGTTCTATAAAAATTTATATTTTTGTACATTTGCGTTATATACATAAATAAGCATAAATTAAATAGGTTTTTAAAATCTAGGAACTAAATATATTTTAGATTCCATGCTTTAAAAATAGTATAGTAGATGCGGCGAATGTTTGCACTGATTGCATGCTGACGATATCATAGATATGCAAGCAGTAATGTTGTACGCGACTTTTACATTCTATGTATCAGCAACTACACACACGCGTATGTCTGTTTACTTTTTGCGACAACGTGCAATAAGTCATATAAAATTATTCGTTGCATCTACTATACTTTTTTTTAAAGCAAAAACTTTTTCTTTAATAAAGAACAAACAAATAAACAAACGAAAAAACAAATGAATAGTATCTTAGCAACTAAACATTTGTATTAACAACAAACAGTCAATTGTTTGTAATCTTTCAAACGAGGCTCTTTATTTTACTCTTCTTGTCTGTGCTTTTGTATTAAAATGTCGTTACCTAAAGATCATGCACTAACTCATTCTGAAAATCGTAAAAATTGTGTTTAATATGTTTAAAGAAAAAGAGTAACTTGGTGCAAATAAACGGGAAGCTTTTAGAAAAAATATCAAGCGTTGCTTCTTATAACAGTAATGATAATCGTTTACCGAGTGTAATTTGTACAGCATGTCGATTCAAAGTTTATGAACTAAATAAGTGCGAAAGTACTGAAGAATCTTTAAAATTACCGAATTATTCCCGGACAACATTCGTGAAAATTTTGAAAATGTTGAGGTGCTATGGTCTTTTTTAAATATCAGAGATTTAAGAGATATAACGATATCCAAAGATTTAAAACTTGCAAATATTTTAGCAGGTTTGATGGGCCATGCAAGTTCTTTTCCTTGTACTTGGTGCAATGTAGAAAAAAGCAATCTCAACTTATGCGGGATATATAGAACTGTCGCGGAGATTTTGAAAAACTACAAAGCTGTCTGGATGTCTGGAAAAAAGAATTCTGATGCAAAACTATATAAAAATTGTGTTCACCCTCTAATTTTTTCTTTAGAGAATGACAAAGAAGTTATAGAAATCATTCCTCCCCCCGAACTGCAACTAATGATAGGCGTAGTGAATCATCCCGAGTCAAAATTTAAATCATAATTTAAACCTACTTTGACCTACCAAAACTGATTTAAAACCTGTTCAGTCTGTTTACTCCAATTTAGCACTAGAACAACCGAATTAATCTTCATTTGAACCGATTTAAACCGATTTAAACCTCTAATAAAATTTTTGGTTTAAATTTAAACGTAATTAGAACCGAAAAATCGGGAAAATGGACTTATCTGCCATGTTTTAGGTCATAAGTTGGTTATCTTTAGGCGAATATAAAACCGTTTAAGACGGAAATTGTCAGACTTAAGGTTTAAATTACGATCTTAATTTTGACTCGGGATCTATTTAAGAATATGTCAATTGAATTTGAAAAAGAAAGTCTAGATTGGGCCAAGAAGTGCAACGTTTCTCAAGACATTTATAATGGTAGCCCATCTTTTGCAGGAAATGCTTCTAAAACCCTTTTAGATAAAGTTGATATTTTGCGATCAGGCTGTTTAAAATACGTACAATGTTTTCAAGACTTTTGCGACGTCGTTAATTCTTGTTTTTCGCTTGAACTTGATCCTAAATTCAACGATTGTATTAAAAAGTTTCATAAAAGTTTCTTAGTATTACTCCAAAGGTACATGCCATATTTTTGCAATAAGAAACAACAAGGGCTTGGATTTTATAGTGAACAATCAATGGAATCAGTACATGCAAAAGTTTAAAGTACAAAAAAGTAATAAAAACTTTTCTATGAAATTATTACTGGCTGTGCAAGAGTACAATAGTCAGCATATTTAATTTTTATAATATTTATTTATAATAGTTTTTCACTATTTTATGCTACCAAACTGTTCAAAGATAAACTTAATGTTAGTTGTAACTATTATAAAAACGTATTAAGACGAGGTTCAAAACTAATTAATAAACATTTTTTGTATTTCAAATATCATTTCATTAAAAAATAAACGGCTTTCAAAAATTACTTGAAAAATTAACTTTAAATTAATTTAAAAAAAAACGGCTCTAAGGATGATTTAAATTTTTCTTGTAAATGTTTTTTAAAGGTCCTTAGAATGAAATGCAACAATAAAATCCAATGTCACCTGACCCCCACATTTAAAGTGGCTTCAACCGCACCGTGAATGTGGAAGCTGAGCTGTAATATCTACTTAATTATGAAAGATCAAAACACAATAAAAGTGTAGGTCAAACTCATTTAGTTTTATTAAATATCACGGGGTAACACCATCGGGGGACATTTCGTGAGATTCACCCGTATATTATATATTATTACAAATTTTCATGGGAGGAAAATTGTGTTGAACCGTGTTATTATTATTAATATTTTACCTGTCGTCCGGGTTATGTGCTGTTGTGGTAACAGTGGAAGCCAAACTGGTTCCTGATTTGGTGTACGAGTCCTCAAGCGCTATCCAATTTTTAGTTGAACTTTTCACCTGTAATAATAACGTTTTTAATCCCGTGAAGGTTACATTTAAATTTCCGGCATGCCTTACCGGTAAAAGAGTAAAAGTTTTGTCGAATTTTCCGCCGGATTGCACCGGAAAATTATCTTTCGCGTTCCACACTGCTACAACGTTTTTGAATTTTCCGTTCGAGAACATGCATACGTCCACGTGTTGAACAACGAATACCTGAAATAAAATATGAAGTTAAATAAAGCATTTATTAACCTTTCATCAGCAAAGATGTAAACCACCCACTACGTGATATTTCAACACCATTAGAAAAAAAAACTATTTTAATTTTTTTTGAAACACCCTAATATTCACCCATATTTTTATTATTCAAAATTTTCATGGGAGGAAAATTGTATTGAACCGTGTTATTATTATTAATATTTTACCTGTCGTCTGGGTTATGTGCTGTTGTGGTAACAGTGGAAGCCAAACTGGTTCCTGATTTGGTGTAAGAATCCTCAAGCGCTATCCAATTTTTAGTTGAACTTTTCACCTGTAATATTATTTTTAATCTCGTGAAAGTTACATTTAAATTTCCGGCATGCCTTACCGGTAAAAGAGTAAAAGTTTTGTCGAATTTTCCACCGGATTGCACCGGAAAATTATCTTTCGCGTTCCACACTGCTACAACGTTTTTGAATTTTCCGTTCGAGAACATGCATACGTCCACGTGTTGAACAACGAATACCTGAAATAAAATATGAAGTTAAATAAAGGACTTATTAACCTTTCATCAGCAAAGATGTAAACCACCCACTACGTGGCATTTTAAAGTTACAATATTCCATTTGTTAATTATTAATATATCATATTTCTTACAAACAGCATAGATTTAATAGTTAGAAAATGTGCCTTATTTATAATAATCATTATTTACGAAATTAATAACTATTAATAATTATTAATTAATTAATAAGTTAGATGATAATTTAAAATTTATATTTTTTTACACAAATGTCAGAAAATGCTTTTTTTGTTTTGTTAGTACGACATTTTTGAGACGCCCTCTATATAACATTCTTGCACATACATTTTTTATCGGCCAGTCATTTGCTCACATCTTTTTAAATGTCTATGTTATGTGTTACCCATAAAAATATCAATAAAACATTATATTTGTCGGAATTACGTTCACTCAAAGTGCTTTTAAATCGTTTATTTTACTAGCTATTTTATTGTGGAAAAGCTATCTTAAAAATAATAATAATGAATAAAAGAAAGAGCTTTGGAAAATAAAATGGTAATTAAAATTACTACCTACATGGGCTTATTGGTCTTTCTTTTATGAATGGGTTTATTATTTTTATTTTGTTTTATTTTTGTATTCCTAATTGATTTTAACTTATTTATAATACTTTTTTCGAGATAAAAAATAAAATACATATAACCTTCCTAAATATCATCATTATTTTTACCTCTAAAAACAAGGATATTATTCATCCAAGCAAAAAAGAAACCTAAAAGTAGCTGAGTATGCAAAACAAAAAACAATTATCAACAGTAATCAATGATAGGGTAAAGTAGACAGTTATCGGACAATTTATAGTTATTGGACAATTAACATTAATATTGTAAAAACAAGAGTTCTATAAATAGTTACCTTAAAGTCAAATCATTAGATGACGCTGTATACAATTATAACTATCTCAGTCGGTAATAATATAGAACTACTTTATTTTGAGTCCAATATGGCAAGATTTTTGTTTTTTTGTTAAGAGCAGGGCTGTGTTTAATTTACAATAAAAAATATTTCTAAAAAGTGTACAGATCAGTGTGTGGTATAAATGTGTTCCTCATAATTTAAACATGGTCACTTTAATGCGTTTTAATTTTAACTTAACAGTAAAATGGCCAGTGTCCAATTACTGGTTGGTAAAAAATGAATATTTCCATTATTGGACATACGTCCAATATCATACTCTATTTGTATCCCGGACATTTACCAGCCAATTCTTATGTAAAATTGTTCCCTGAATCCGAAATGACCGTCAAAAACTATAAAAGTTAAGCAGTTTTTGAGATATAGTCAATTCCATATTAAATGTATAATTGATTATATTTCAAAAACTGTTCTACTTTTATAACTTTTGACGACATTGTCGGATTCAGCGAATAATATTTCATAGGAATTGACTGCTAAATGTCCTGGATACAAATTGCTGTTGACGAGAATTATTAGTGACTGCTTTTTCGCTATGACATTTTTGATTAATTCATTTTTAGAGAGTAAGTAATATAAAAAAATTATTCTTTATTTATCTTTAAAAAATATTTAACAATTTATGTTATTTGATGTAAAGTTGTTATGTTTATATAAAAATTGTATGTCCAATAACCATGGTCTATGTGTACAATTACTATACTTTTTTGCATGTTTTTATAAAACTAATATTAAAAATTCAAATATTCTTATTTTTAAGAAAACGTAAATAAAGTTTAAACAAACAAACTATCCTTTTAATATATTTATAAGAAAAATACTAAAATCTTTAAAACAACGGCATAAATAAATTTTAAATAAATAATATTCCTATAAGTGTCCAATAACTATGTAGTTTACCCTAATACAAATGTAAATTTTCGATGAATGTAGATTATTGCCCACTGTGCAAGCATATTTTGCGTCAACCAGTGACGGCCCAAAATTTCTACTTTACCTATAAAAATTTTAATGATTTTTTTATTTAAAAAATGATGGAGGAAAAACTTTTTTATATTGGCGTGTATCATCCCCTTAAAGGATGACAGCTTATTTGGAGACACCCTGTATAATAATAATAATAATATAAGTCTTTATTGAAACATTTTACATTTTCAAACGGCGAAGTTCAGCGTGTTTAAAAGAAAACATCTGTTCTTCCACTTAACCGTTAAGATACATACTTATTTTAGCAAATGAATATTTAAATTTATATAAAAAAAATAAAACAAAAAAAAACACATATACCTATGTACATGCATAAAAGTGAGACAATTTTGGTAATTTATAGAAAATAAGTGAACAAAACAGACCAAAAATTAATTATAATTTAGGAAGCCATCCAATAACATTTTTTTAACATTTTTCTTAAAAGCTGTAGATTTACTATTCTTTACACTATCAGGAAGCAAATTGTACCATTTGGCAATATTGTATGAGTAACTCCTTTGAAAAATAGCTGATTTATGACGAGGTATCGTTAAGTTAAGTCTGTTTCTAATATTTAAAGTGTGAACATCAGTTCGAAATTTTATTTTGTTATACAAGTATGGTGGGCATTTATAAGTGACAACGTTATTGAATAATACAAGAGAGTGTAACAGTCTTCTCTCTGACATGTTTAACCAGCCTATTTCACAAAATTTGCTTTTTACTGAAAGTCTCCTTCTTACACCACATATTAAGCGAACACACGAGTTTTGTAGTCTTTGTATTCGTCTTTCATCAATTTTTGTAAGACAAAAACCATAAAGGGCATCACAGTAGTTAAAATGCGAAAGTACCATTGAATCGCATACAAGTTTTTTAATATTAGTATTTAATAAATGTCTTTGTGAGTATATATTTTTTAAGTTATAAAAAGCCTTTTTGACGCAATTTGAAACATGTTCAGAAAACCTAAGATTTGAGTCAAAAATAACACCAAGGTTTTTTGCCTTATTAACCTGCTCAATTTTCTGCCCATTAATAGTTAAGCTAATACTGGGTACATTTCCTCGTTTGCTAAAAACTATAACTTTAGACTTTTGGGGATTTATTTGGAGAGAGTGTGCTGACGACTCCAAACTTAAATTTTCAAGATCTTTATTTATTATTCCTGTAATTTCACATAAGTCTTCACACTTAAAAGGAAAATACAATTGTGTGTCATCGGCATACAAGTGAAAATTGCAGTTTTTAATGCATTTTACTAATTGTGATGTGTATATAGCAAACAGAAGGGGACCTAAGATCGAGCCTTGCGGTACTCCACATTTGATTTCAACAGGAGTCGAAATATTATTTTTTATCCTGACGCATTGCTGCCTGTCACTCAAATACATCTTTAAAAAAATTACTGAAGTATAACCAAAGCCAATAAATTTTAAAATTGCAAGTAATAATTTATGGTTAATTAAGTCGAAAGCTTTGGAATAATCCAACAAAATGAGAGCTGCCATATTATTTGAATCAAGGTCTTGTAATATATCATCAGTTACTTTTAAAAGTGCTGTTGTACAACTGTATCTAGATCTAAAACCTGATTGAATGGGTGGTAAAATGTTAAAAGTATCCAAATGATTTCTTATTTGTTGGTATATAAGTTTTTCTAAAATCTTTGACATTGTTGGTAGGATACTAATAGGCCTAAGATCTTTTAATTCAGTTGGGCATCTGACTTTTGGAATAGGAGTTATATAAGACAATTTCCAACCTTTTGGAAAGCTGCTAGTTTCTATACAGTAGTTTATTATATGTGTCAAAACTGGAATAATAAAGGGACAGCAAAACAATAACATACCTATACTTATTCCATCACTACCCACAGCTTTGGACTTAATAGAGAGGAGACATTTATGTACTTCATTTTCACTTACAGTAGAAAAATGAAATGAAGAAACACCAGTAATTTCGTTATTATTGTAAAAATTATACTTAATTGAATCAGGTTCTTGTTCGGTCTGAATTATAGAAGCAAAGTAATTATTTATATCTATTTCATTATTTAGGTTGGAAGGTATTTCAGGTAAGGATTTGGAAGTTACATTTAAATCTTTTAAGATCTTCCAGTTTTGTTTACTATTATTAGAAGTAAAAACAGAATTAATGTGTGCTCTTTTCTCATTTTTAATTAATTTATTAGCATAATTCCTAAGCATTTTATAATTATCCCAATTATTAGGTGTTTTAGTTTTTTTGAATTTTTGTAATGCTTTATTACGAAGTCTAAATATTAACCTAAGATTATCAGTTAACCAGGGAGCCCTTTTTTTTGTTACTCTGACAGTACGCACTGGCGCGTAGTGATCAAACAAAGAAAGTAAAATATTATTTAAAATAGTTAGTTTATTATTAACATCAAGCTCATTAAAAACTTCATTAAAAGAAAATCGGCACAAACTTACATAAAATTCTTCAATATTAAAATTTTTAAAATCCCTAAAGGTGTAAAACTTTGGCTCATTTTTAATACATAAAACATTGAAACTGCATTCAACAGAAGAATGATCAGATAGGTCTATATCATTATTTACTTTGCTTGATACAATATTACTGTTTTTAGATGTAATTATAAGGTCGATTAGGGTTGAGCAAGTAGCAGTTATCCGTGTTGGTTCTTCAATAATTTGTTTAAGGCTATATGATTCTAAAACACTTAAAAAATTAGAGACATTTTTATTAGTCATATCAAGGCAATTGATATTAAAATCACCCACAGAAAAAAAACTGTCACACTCAATTAGAAGCTTACATATTATGTCATCAAATTCATCCAAGAATTCGGAAAAATTATTAAAACCTGGGGGTCTGTAAATAACACCTACAACATATTTTAGTCCATTTATACTCACCGATACCCATATACTTTCAAACCAGTTACTCTTATTATGGCTAATAACATTAATCTTCAGACAATTTTTATAATACAAAATTATTCCTCCCCCACGGCCTTCCCTATCGCATCTAACAAAATCATAGCCTTTAATCTTAAGAACTTCATTATCTATTGTTGAATTTAGCCAAGTTTCTGATAGTGCAAAGAAAGCAAACCCCCCGCTCTCAATAAGAAATTTTAAATCCTGAAGTTTTGGAATTATTGATCTAATATTAAGATGGCAAATAGATAAATTACAGTTTTTCATTATTTTAATATTTTTAAATTATTCGTTAAATGACACAAAGTAAATAAGAATCACAATTTTTTTTAATAAACAGATTTTCAATTTTAGTAAAGATATATTATAATATTATGAAACAATGTAATGAGAATTAATTAGACAGTAACAAAAAATTTAATGTTTAAACAAACAGTAAAGTACACTATTTAGTAACAGTTGAGGACCTTAACATTCGAGATTTTTCGGCTTCTTTGTTGACTTTTGTAGCCACTTTGTTTTTTTTAATTTCCGGTACCTCAGTTTCCTCCCCAGATTCAACCTCGACGATGTTGCGCTTGAAGTTTGTTGAAGTTTGTGTATCTTCTCTGTTTGTGTCTTTTTTTGCTTGTAGTTCCCTAATAGAGTAAACCTTATCTTCAATTTTGAGGCTGTTGAATTTTATAGTGGCCTTTTCTCCCTTTTCTTCAGCTTCTTTCTTATATTTTCGCAGAATTTTTGTATTTTCCTGATCTTCGGGACACTGATCTTGGCTTATGGCAATATTTGTATTTTTTAGTTTATAACAGTTTTTTATTACCGCAAGTTTTTTATAAAATGAAATAAATTCTACTACAATTGGCTTCTCTGCAGATTTTCCAATGGTGTAAATATGACTTAAGTCTTGTTCAGATATTGGGACTAGCAACGTTTCCTTAAAAAGTTTTAAAACTTCCTCAATAATATTTGTTGGAGTCACAGTGTTAAGACCAAATATTACTATGTTATTTTTTCGGCTTTTTCTTTCTAATGTTAAAACTTGTCTTTTTAGTGTAGTGTTGTCGGTTTCTAGTTGTTCGATCTTATCTTCGTAGTTTTTTATTTTAACATTAATTTCTTCTTTAAACTTTGTAAATTCGCTCTTAAGGGTTTTCTTTACGTCTTCAGTTTTTTGTTCAAAATTAGTAGTAATATTTTGAAAAAGTTCTTTCATATATTTTTTTTGCGATTCAGTAAAATCTGCCATAATTAATTTTAAATAGTTTGTGTGCTTATTGGTGTGTGGTTTACTTTAGGTTAGACGCAAAAAATCGCTTGACTTTTTTTACGCAACTGTTAAGTGAGATTCTTAATAAAACTCTTTATATTAGGTATGTAATACAATTTAAGATTCCCGTGTGTTAGATCTTTGGATGCATGCTTTATTAGGTTTATTACTAATTCCTTATGTTGTTTTTTTTAATTTAAATTTTGTTGAAATATGTTAAAATTTGGTAGATACTCTTCTTACCCAAATTTTTGTGTTGCTTAGCTAAAGGTCACCACACACAATTTAATTTATATTGAAGTTTGGATATTTTAAAAAAATCTAACAAAAAATTATAGGTGTACAAACTAATCAATAAATTTCAGTGTAATAGTACTTAGAACTTAGTTGGTTAAAAGGTCTCTAGTAAGTACATTAACATTACATATTTACCTATTAATATATTTAGTGCATACAGGGTGTTTCTTAGTATATTTGGGGACCAAAAAGTTAGAATGTCGTTTTTTATATTGTTTTATGAAAAAACGTACAGTTAAATTCTGGTTACTAAAATTGCAATAAAAAACTTTTAAGTTATAAAAACCTGAAATTACTTTTTTTGTGAAAAGAAAGCTTTAGCACGTTTGTTACCATGAAAACTTCTTTTTAAACTAACTCATAGAATCAGAAACACTGTGCATTTCACACGAAGTCGATAATGGTATAAAAAGGTCAAATATTACTAACTTGAAACTTTAGAAAAAAGTTGCAACTTTCCTTCAACTTTTTAAATATAGTTCAGTCGTCACGGTGGTCAAAACTAAAGTATAGGACGAACAAAAATGCCAACCAAAACTGATAGCATAATCTGATTAAAATCCCAGCTGATCCTTTATTAAAGTTTTGCATCTTTCTTAGTATTTTAAAATTGTTTATGCCATTTCGATAAAATACTCTAGTACCATTATCAAATGTTTTTAAAAATTTGGCAGATACATGACTGAAATATGGATTAATTACATTATAAATACAAAATAATGTAAAATACAGTTTGCAATATCTTATTTATTGTTTTAAGGAACCTAATACAAAACTAATAAATAACTAAAGATTCTTTGAAGCAAAATTGATTACTGCTTGCCTTTATTGATTTTAACATGGAAACAGTATTTTTAATTCTTCAGTCTCTGTACAAACATGCTTCTTACATCTAACGATATCCCCTAGAAAGGAAGAGCATATCAAAACTTTAGTTCGTTCGTCCGTCCTCTTCCCTTAATAATTTTTTATGCCCTTTATTTCTTGCCATTTTGCAGATAAAGCACATACATTTTTGGCTGCCGCGAAATTCTCTAGCAATTTATAAATTTTGAAAATTTGGCAATTGTGGCTATGCAAAAATACCGTTTTTACCATATTGAAGTAGGTAATTTTGAATCGCTTAAGTGTTCGTTTGAAAAAGTCTGCAGTAATTTTTATATTTTCTCAGAAATTTTTCGATTACCAAAAACAATTTTGTCTCCACAGCCAGCACATACCTTCTTTCGATTTTCTTCATGGCTTAACTTGAATTTCGGTTTAATTTTCATTTTAAAATACTATTTTTAACTTTATAAAGTATACATTAAATAAACAACTAAAGCAAAATGCCACTTGCGTTATAACGTATAGCAATTTTTTTCATAACCACCTTAATTATTGTTTTACAAAATTTGCAAGTTGTAATTATTTCATAGACAAACTTCCAGTATTTTTTGTTATAAAAAATATTTAAGATATAAATCTTCGTTTTTTTTGTTGTTTTGTTTTGAGTGGTAAAAAATAATAGGTGAGTCAATAAATTAATACTGGGGAGTAAAGTAATTTACATGATACAAAGTTTATTATTTTGCTTAATTTTATTAAAATTGTACAGGTAGTTTTAGTACAATAATTGCAAAATAATTTATAGAAATAGAAAAACAAAAAAGTTTGCAAAACTTTAAAATAGGATCAGCTGGGATTTTGATAAATACATGTTAGTGTTACCAAAAGGGTCTATAATCAAAATATGCTATCAGTTTTGGTTGGCATTTTTGTTCGTCCTATACTTAAGTTTTGACCACCGTGTCGTGAGACATTTTTTACCTTAATTCTTCTGACGGTTTTGTTGCTATTGTTCTGTATTTTCACGTTGATCTGAATCTCCTCGCCGTGCGAGTAGATTGCCTTGTCCAGCGATGCGGTAAGGCACACTTTACCGTCGCTGAGGAGGAACGGTTTCTCCACTGTGGCGGTTGGTGCGGGAATTTCGGATAAGTAGGCCGCCAAGCTGGGCCGCTTACCTCCGCACAAATACCGATGCCTATCCAGGGACGAAAATTTGCTCTAAAATGAAAGCAAACGAAAATGTTTGGCTTAAATAAAACCACAAACTTGCACTGTTTTTTTCTATATAAACAAAGAATAACCCAAAAGATACTATACAAGGTGTCCCTAAACTTAGTGGCATAAATTTAAGAGCAGATTAAGCAAGTCAAAATAAGACGAAAATCTAAATAAATATTTTTCCTAATTAGGTATGTTTAAAAGATACAGAGTGATAAAGTGTTACTTATCATATCAGTTTTTTTAATATAACTTCCACTAGGTAGACTTGGAAAGGTGATATTTTGCGAACAGTCACTTACTACCAAAATACATATTCACACATAATTACAATTGTTCGAGTGTAGTAGAAACAGGGGTTGCTTAAGCGTATTGTCCCATACAAACTTTGAGGTTAGGTTTTTATACCATTTGATGCAACTTTTCGATTACTCAGTTCGGCTACTATTAAAAAGGTGTACCTCTCAAACTTCGATAAAATAAACCGTTTCCGAGATATTCGAGATTACAATAATTGTTATATCGCATATCGACTAAAGGTATATGATAACAAATTTTTTAATTGAAAAAGATACAATTTTTTTTAATGTGACGGTGAGTGTAAAAAGTCTCGAGGCTCATGGAATGCCGTTTTTAGTTTTTTCAATTAAAAAATAAAATTTGTTATCATATACCTTTTAAATAATGCGATATAACAATTATTGTAATCTCGAATATCTCGGAAACGGTTTATTTTATCGAAGTTTGAGAGGTACACCTTTTTAATGGTAGACGAACTGTGTTATAGAAAAATTGTATCAAATGATATAAAAACCTAACCTCAAAGTTTGTATGGGATAATAAGCTTAAAGCTACCCCCGTTTCTACGACACTGTGTTCACTCAAACAATTGTAATTATGTGTGAATATTAGACCAGTGCAGAAGCCTTTAAAAATGGTAAAAAGAGAAAAAAAATTACAGTAGGATGAAACCCATTGGAAAAGGAGGGGAATATAATAAAAATTAAAGGAAAAATAAATTACGGGCGATCTGAGTTCGGGAAGTGGGAGGGGGGGGGGGGTTTAAGGGTAAAAAATGGTTTATCTCGATTTCCGGCAAAACTACAAGTCCTATGGAAAAAAGTTAAATGTCAAAGTTGTAGGTAATAAAAAGATCTACAACTTTTGTATTTACAATTTTTTCACATAACCTCAAAATTTATGTGAAAAATTCAAAAAACCAAGTTTTTGGTTTTTTATTTTTATCTTTTTCAAAAAAATTTTTTTTTCCACGAAATTTGGTGAAAACTTACCTTTTTATGTCCCAAATACACTGTAATTTATTTGATTTGAAATATTTATTATTTCGCATTATTTTGACTTAATATCAAAAAAGCACCCTAATTTTCAATCGAAAATTCTCGCGTCAAAATTTCAGCTTTTTTCAAAAATTCGTTGTGCTTTTTGTTCGATGAACTCTCTACTTTCTGATGGTGTAAAAAAAAATATACATTACGATGGTAAATGTTCTCAGAAAATACAAATAATATTATAATGAATAACGTAATCAGAATGAAGTATCTAAATTCAATAGTATGATTTACATGTATTTTTATATTTTATGAGATTTTCTGACATAAATGTTATTAGAATTTAATAAGTAAACTTTTTAACTAAAAAAATTGCAACAATCCCATTTTTTTGATGAAATTGTACATAATGATTAAAATAAATTTTCGAATTCGAGTTTTTTTCGTTATTCATTATAATATTTTTTGCATTTTCTGAGAACATTTACCATAGTAATGTATATTTTTTTTACACCATCAGAAAGTAGAGATTTCAACGAACAAAAAGCACTCCGACTTTTTGAAAAAAGCTGATATTTTGACGCGAGAATTTTCGATTGAAAATTAGGGTGCTTTTTTGATATTAAGTCAAAATAAGGCGAAATAATAAATATTTCAAATCAAATAAATTACAGTGTATGGTGGGACATAAAAAGGTAAGTTTTCACCAAATTTCGTGGAAAAAATTTTTTTTTGAAAAAGATAAAAATAAAAAACCAAAAACTTGGTTTTTTGAATTTTTCACATAAATTTTGAGGTTATGTAAAAAAATTATAATGACAAAAGTTGTAGATCCTTTTATTACCTACAACTTTGCCATTTAACTTTTTTCCATAGGACTTGTAGTTTTGCCGGAAATCGAGATAAACCATTTTTTACCCTTAAACCCCCCCCCCTCCCACTTCCCGAAGTCAGATCGCCCGTAATTTATTTTTCCTTTTATTTTTATTATATTCTTCTCCTTTTCCAATGGGTTTCATCCTACTGTTATTTTTTTTGGTTTCAAAAATTATCGACCCTGGTCTATATGTGTTTTGGTAGTAAGTGACTGTTCGCAAAATATCACGTTTCCAAGACTACCAAAGTAGAAGTTATATTAAAAAAACTGATATGATAGATAACACTTTATCATCCTGTATCTTGGAAACATAAGTAATTAGGAAAAATATTTATTTAGGTTTTCGTCTTATTTTGACTTGCTCACTCTTTTCCTAAATTTATGCCAATAAGTTTAGGGACACCTTGTATATTGGTGATTCTACAAAAGTTGGACAACTTGATGTCATCAGTCAATAGAGTAGGTATTTTAATATTTTTTGTAAATATTTTAGTATATTACAAAAGATTCAGGTTTTTTTAACTTTTCCACCCAATTTTAATGTATTTTTTCAAAAGCACGTTTGTAAAAAAACATAATAAATATTCCAAACATCAGTACCTTGGCGTGTCATAACTCCTGAATCAAATATTTGAGTGATTTTATTTTAAAATATATTCAATTTATCTCAAATTTTTCAATTTCACTACAAACTATAAAACATTAAATAATGTATTTTTCATATTTTATCATAGATTCGAATAATAGCAATTTTTAAAAAATTGATAATCTTTGTACTCACTTTTACCCCTCAGTTAAAATTCAAAATTCCTGCGAAATATTGAAGTTTAAACGTCAAGTCCTCGTTTTAACTCAAGTGTTGGTAAAAAATTACCTAAAGAGCCCACCCTTTGCACGACAGTCGTCTTGAAAACAATGCAAGCGGCGAAGTTGTGGTGAATGCACGTATAGTTCCAGTCAAAATTTCAGTACTGTGGTGAGTAGTTATTTTCTTACGTTTATATATTTCATTGTAATTTATATAAGGCTATATGTGATTTGTTGATAAGTAGCATCCACTAATAAAAAATATCAGTAAAATACTTAATTCCGAATTATAATCTCAAATTTGTATCCAATTCATCAGTACTGTGTCGATGTTTCGGTTATCTTTTTTTCGCAAACTTCAATTTAAATTCTGCTTGCGCAGAACTTGTTTATTTAATGTCATTATAAACTGATATAAATTTGGTGTGGGTCCCATATCTAATAATTTAGATATCGGAATACCCAAAACCCATCAGCCGCCACTGATGGTTAATGTATTAGAACAAAAAATATCATCTAATTTTGCATTTTAAGGTTAGAAAAATCTATTTCGACCAAAATAAATAAGTGGATTATTTGGAAGAGTGTGTTAATATGGTCATAAATAAATATAGGTATACTAAATAATTGTTAAATATGGTTCAAATTAAATTGAAGCTTTTATACTTCTAATGACAAAACTTGTGCATACCTCTCGGCATACCTACTTTAAGTTAGATTATAAGAAAACAAACAATTTTTAGAGAAACTTGCAATGTGAAAATATTTAATACTCCCATGACATGTGATTTATTTAAATTTTTAAAGTTATAATGATTTTTCGATGTAGATCAAGTTCAGTCGAAGCTCTTTAACTATTTGTATTGACAAAACTTTATGTAGTTACACTTTAAGCTGGATAAGAAAAACTACCACATTTTTAAATACCATATTATACAGTCTTTTAAATAATCCAAACTTACTTATTTGGCACCATACACTTTAGAATTTCATTAAATGCAGTATTTATATTCTTAAATTCTTAAACCATCCATTGTTATTCTAATGTTATAAAGATTTATACATTTTTAACGCCTAAACATAATATTATTTCTTTCGTTGTCTATACTTTGACAGATACATAACCTGAAAAGCCTTAAATGCCAAATTTTCAAAAGACTGCGTTCCGTACGTGGTCACGTGGTGGGACTTTGAGGTGTGGAGAATAGTACAGGAATTTTGAAAATGACCCATACGTATAATACTAACTTAAGCACAAGAAGAAAAAAAGTTAAATTTTAGTTGTCACCTCGCTTTCCTCGTTGTCAGAATCAGAGTACTTGGTATCATTTTCGAGTGCAAGTGTCGCCATCTGTCGTTCAGGAACATCCGACGTCGAAGCGCTATCCTCGATGTCTCCGTTTTTAAAGGACACGTTCTTTGTATCCGCTGCTTCGTCGATTGTAATCGTTGGGTTCGCTGAAATAAATTTCGTTTGTCGATTAAGGCCCATTGATATATCCCAAGTAGCAAGAAAGGTTTTATTAAGGTATACAAGGGCTCTATAAAACTATTCCTTAGTTAAAACATATTTGCTTAAACAGCAGCTATAAAACCATCATAGGACTAAAAGGAGAATACTATCGCTGTCCTTAGGAGCAATTTGTGTGTCAGCCACAAAGCAACATTGCTTTATTGTATTACTCCTAAGGCACACCTTACAGCAGCCATAAAACCTACCTTACAGCTGTCATAAAACCTGCTAAGTGCAAAAGGTTTAAGGAGGTAGTGTGCTTTTGTCGTAAACACATTTTAGCTGACAATTTGTACTTCTTGATATACCTTTTTACTTTATTGTTGTACTTTCTAAATTCCCTATTGCTTTAATCAAATACTTGTTTGGTATATTGTTGCCTTATGAATCACAAGCATAGGCCATTATTGATTTTAAAAACTTAATAAGAAAATTATTATCTTTTGCCAACCAATAACTTTCGGATGCAAAAATCATAAACAAATACCACTTTACTGATAAAAGTTGATTGCCGAGACACAAAACGTATGATGTCCACTGAATTTAAACAATTTTAAAGGCTAAATTACTGACCCGACCTACATTCCGTTTTTTAAGCCATCTCTTATCGAAAAAATATTCTCTAGCATTAATATGCTCGAAAAAACCAAATTTTTTGAAATTTTCTGAAAAATATGATTTATGCGCATTTTATATTAAAATTATTTCATCATGGCGGAGCAATATTTTCCAATTTAAATGGCGATTTCAGTAATAAAATAATGTACTCTTGCAAACAACTGCTAAAAAGTTTAATTGCTTTAAAAAGTGTTTACAACTATTTGTTAAAACTAATAAGCCCTATGACTGCATTTTTCAAGGCAATCATAAAACCAATTGGAATTTTGTGCGAGCATTTTAAAACAAATTTGCAGTATTTTCATCAAAAGTATCGCCATCAGGGCTATAATGCTTCGTCAGATGATAACACCTAAAAATTGTCTTAATTGCTGTGATAGAATGATGCGGATTTAGCTCTTGGTTGGAACAGGACGTTGAAGGAATACAATGAGTATTATCAACCGGATGTTTTGAAAACAACACAGAAGAACAAATTTTAACGGCTCTTACAGGAGCCAACTTTGTTTTTCTATGAAAATTTACACTTTTTTTGAACTTTTAACCACCGCTCTAAAAAACTCCTCATGCATGGCGGCGACATGTTGACAAGACTTATTTTCTTCGCGATTATCAAGACAAAAACGTTTTAAAAAAGAATAATAGCAATAGACGTATTGCTGCTGTACTAGGAACAATCATAAAACCTTTTTACGGTTTGGTTCTGTAACATTCTTACATAGAGGAAAAGTGGTCCTAAGACTAAAAGCTTCTATGAGTCGGCTTTAACAGATGCATTAAAGCCAACTTTCCGAGCACAATAAACACCAATAGGCATCTGATAAACCTTCATAAAGCTTATTGGACTATGGGCGTTTCTTAGGGGCAAGTTGCCCTAAAAAAACATTATTGGTTAACAGTAATAAATCAATGTTAAGATCAAACGGTTATAATTGCAAAAAGACTTTAATACTTTACTTTAAAGTCGCTCATAAAGCCTAATCATAAAGCTTCATTATCTCAAGACCAACTACAGTAAAGCATTATCGGTGGCAACCCTTTGCTACTTGGGACCATACCTACTGGATGGTTAGATTTATAAAATCAAATATTTCTAAATTTGTTTGGATAGTTCGTGGGTGAGCTTTGCTCTCTTATTACCTGAGTTATCCTTGGGTTTGTTCTTTTCCCTGGTAATTCTTTCGACGACGGTTCCGCAAGACCTGCTGATACCATGTTGAGGCGAATCCTCCACACAATGAGAACCTCCAACGGCCTCCACAGATCTGGATATGCCGAACGGCTCATCCCTTGGAAACTGAGACTCCAGCGGACTGCTTTTGCAACCGAAGAGCAGGGCTTTCTTGTTCTGTTTCGCCTTCTCCTTGGTGAAAGAACGTTGAATTTATATCGTTTAGAGTGCCCCGACCGCAAAATAAAACATTTTTAAATTTGACTGAATTAAGAAATACATCTTTATAACTTGGCATGTTTCCCGATTTTTTTTTATTATACAAAGTTAAAGAATATAGAATCATTAATTGCATTTTCCACTTATTGATTAGGAAATTCTGTGGGCATTTTAAAATTAGGTCAAATTAAAATTTATATAGTTTTTTAAAATAATACCAAATGTAAAAATTATTTTATTATCTCAATACAAAACACGGTGGTCAAAACTAAAGTATAGGACGAACAAAAATGCCAACCAAAACTAATAGCATAATCTGATTATAGACTCTTTTGGTAACACAAAAATGTATTTATCAAAATCCCAGCTGATCCTTTATAATAAATTATTAAGGTTTTGCATATTTCTTAGTATTTTAAAATTGTTTATGCCATTTCGATAAAATACTCTAGTACCATTATCAAATGTTTTTAAAAATTTGGCAGATGCATGACTGAAATATGGATAAATTACATTATAAATACAAAATAATGTAAAATACAGTTCGCAATATCTTATTTATT
The DNA here is from genome assembly GCA_921294245.1 of Brassicogethes aeneus. Classification (NCBI taxonomy): domain Eukaryota; kingdom Metazoa; phylum Arthropoda; class Insecta; order Coleoptera; family Nitidulidae; genus Brassicogethes; species Brassicogethes aeneus. Next base: position 54,701,543 of record OV121137.1, read on the forward strand.
GTTTTAAGGTACCTAATACAAAACTAATAAATAACTAAAGATTCTTTGAAGCAAAATCGATTACTGCTTGCCTTAAATTTTCAGTAAAACTTTTTCTTGGGTTTTACATAGAATTGTTTTTAACATGGAAACAGTATTTTTAAATTCTTCAGTCTCTGTACAAACATGCTTCTTACATCTAGCAAAACTTTAGTTCGTTCGTCCGTCCTCTTCCCTTAATAATTTTTTATGCCATTTTGCAGATAAAGCACATACATTCTTTGCTGCCGCGAAATTCTCTAGCAATTTCTAAATTTTAAAAATTTGGCAATTGTGGCTATGGAAAAATACCGTTTTTACCATATTGAAGTAGGTAATTTTGAATCAGTTAAGTTAAAGTGTTCGTTTGAAAAAGTCTGCAGCAATTTTTATATTTTCTCAGAAACCCTAAACTCTGAATTTTTTCATTACCAAAAACAATTTTGTCTCCACAGCCAGCACATACCTTCTTTCGATTTTCTTCATGGCTTAACTTGAATTTCGGTTTAATTTTCATTTTAAAATACTATTTTTAACTTTATAAAGTATACATTAAATAAACAACTAAAGCAAAATGTCACTTGCGTTATAACGTATAGCAATTTTTTTCATAACCACCTTAATTATTGTTTTACAAAATTTGCAAGTTGTAATTATTTCATAGACAAACTTCCAGTATTTTTTGTTATAAAAAATATTTAATATATAAATCTTCGGTTTTTTTTGTTATGTTTTGTTTTGAGTGGTAAAAATAATAGGTGACTCAATAAACTAATACTGGGGAGTAAAGTAATTTAAATGATACAAAGTTTATTATTTTGCTTAATTTTATTAAAATTGTCCAGGTAGTTTTAGTACAATAATTGCAAAATAATCAGTTTTGGTTGGCATTTTTGTTCGTCCTATACTTAAGTTTTGACCACCGAGAAAAGTATTAAATAATTTCTCAACGCCCATAATTAAAACGTTTATCCGAAATCGGCAGTAAAGTAAAATAAATCTCACCCTGTATAAATGTAAAAACCTCAAAATATGAAGCTGTTCCATTTAGCAGTTTGAAAAATAAAAATAAACTACCGACAATTTCGTTCATTTTCTTACCTTCCCGGTTTTTCCCCCACCCCCAGGCACGTAGAGATAGGGCGAGGGTGGGGCGTAGGCCCTTTGGACAACCCTTATTCCCATGCGGACCGTCGTCCTTCTGTGGAGTTTCTCATCTGCACGATCGGCTGAAAAAATAAAGGTCAAATTTTATTAATATTTACTCTGGCAATTTAAAGTATCTGAGACTGGAATAACAAAGTGGTCCTTTAAAACGAATATTTTTTGTTTTTCACCGAAACTCCAAATATTGTTACAAATATCGAAAAAAAAATCCCTCTAAAGTTTGTGCCCTTAATTTTGATTCTAAGTACTTCATTTTTCATTTTAAATTTCTTTATCTCCACGCGGTCTATAATTTAAACTTTATTCGATAAATAAATACCTTGTTATGGCCTAGGCCGATAAAAATTTTTATGAGGCAAGTAATTAGTTCGATTTTTTCTCGCTAGGGGTATTGTTTTGACAAATTAATCCTTTTCTAAGAAATTAACGTACTAAATTGGTTTAATTTATTTATAATAAGCACTAATTTGTTTGTTTTACTGTTAATGTTTAATATTTTTCATTAAATTATTGTAAAATTAAATACATATGAATAATAAAACAAAAAGTGAGATTAGGCAACCAAGAAAACGCACGATTCTTTTTCTACGATTTAAATTATCTTTAAGTTTTAATTTGCTTTAAGTTTTCAGTGAAATTAAATGTTAAACACAGCTAAAACATTCCAAACTACCTATTTTTTAAATAAAAATCCAAACAAATTGAAATTAGATACCTACCTATTTATTAAACAATTATCCATTTCTACTTAAATCATGTTGCTAGGTATTGTCAAACTATTACTGCTTCTAAAAGCAATAATAATTATTGTACATTTAATGTAATCTTTAGCTAATAAATAAATGAGATTCTAAAAAAGTGAGGTTAGGCGCTTTGATGTTGAATTAAATTGACCTATATAAAGTGCTTTGAAGATAAAATGTTGTATGCCATTCGGCCAAGAAGTGCCTTTTTGTGCTTCGCTCAGTTATAGGCCTCCGCTACGCGTCGGCCTTCAAACCTTGAGCTTAGCACAAAAAGCCATCACTTTTTAACCTAATGACATAAATAACTATTATCTACAAACGCTGCATTTAGTAATACAATTTGCATTAATTATAAAGTAAATTTACGTTATGTTTATTAAAATAACACTCTTCCAGATGCACAAACGCATTGATAAATATAGTTATTATTATTTGTCCAAAAAAACAGTTCTATACCGTTAACAAAAACGTTTTGTAGTATTAATGAAACCCTAGTGGTATTATTCATAGAAATTTTTAAATTTTACAAATTCCTTTTTATAATACAAATAAAATGTATGTAAATTTAACAACAAATTAATTCTTAATTCAATAAACTATTTTCCTACTGTTGGGTGTTGGGTAGTTTTTTTAAATAATTGCAAGGCATTAAAACAAATTATTTATTATAACAAAAAAATTAACTCATATTATATGATGAACAAAATAAAAAAAATATGAACTCACTTTTTAAACAACAAGTCTGCTTCGTTTATAGAATATACCTTAAATATTTCTTTTAGAAAACGTCGAAATTTTAATTTTCTTAGTGATCTTTTCAATATTTTTATCATGCTAGATTTTACCACACTTCACTCGCACAAGTGAAATCAATAAGATTATAACACAGACTGTGGATTATAAAGTTATGTTTACCAAGGAGAGCGCTGACCCTTTCCCCCTCATTTTAAGGGAAATAACAAAAATTTTGTTACCATTGCAAAACAATAGTACCTAAATATAAAAAAGTCTTTTTATAGCAATAAAATATTTTTGTTATTGTTCTTAACGTAAGCTATTAACAAAAATTTTTTAACTGAAATATAATTAATTTGAATTACAACGATAGTAATTTAAAAAAGACAAATATGCCATAGTAAAATGAACAAATTTTACTATGACAACTGCGCATTACTTTATGTAAGCGCAATTCACACACAAATATAGATTTAGCAAAAACATTTTAAGTTCGAGAAAGATTTAATATAAACATAAAGTATTTCTTATTGCCATTGCAATATGATAACAACTATTACTTTGTTGGATTAAAATTTTTTTTTATTAAAGCTCAACATTGCTGCTTTATTATAGTAAATGAGAATTTTATTAACAGTAAAAAAAGTTTATTCTGTAAATAAAAATAATCTCATTACTTTGACAAATCGTAGGTTTTTGTCCCAATAAGACACTGAAAATTTAATAAAAAGGTACCTTAGGTGGTACAGTTTTTATAGCCATTACAATTTTAAATTTAAGTTAAATAATATTATTTTATTTAGTGGCCAAGCATAATTTCACTCACACCGAAAAAACTTTGTTTACTTAGAACGGCAGAAGAAAGGATCTCTGATAAAGTATTTCTTAAGTGCAAATCCCAATGGAGATCGATTTTTATTTAGGGAATATTTCCGGACTTTTTTCATTCAAGAAATTTAATTTAAAATGCCTTTTATTATTGCGAAGGACCCTTGGTCCAGTAATAAAATCAATACCAAGAGCTATAGATATTTCCAATATTTAAAAGAAAATAAATTGTTTTTGTGCTCTCACCTTTAAAACGCGCATTATTGTACAATATGTAGATGTTTTCATGACACTAAGTGATCCTTTAGGTACACATTAATAAGCTGAGACTTATGATAAAATATACAAATATTATCCTGAAAAGGGCCGTTGCAAGAACTTATCACGACAGCCTTCTATCAAAATTAATATTTTCAGTAAAACATTTCTGTAAAGGAAAGCTTTGGCTAAAATATTTATTATATTTATTTCGCAATCTATCAAAAATATGTGGGTGAATATATTGAGATGTCCCCCAAGTGAAAATGATTATTTTTATTTTTGGTTGTTTCACTGTTAGTCTAGAATGGGGTTTTTGGGAAGCCACCAGGTCTAGTAATAACATAACATAAGTGGTTCTGCACTAATGCAAGAATTTTAAGAAATCATGCATTTTGAATATTAGAGCTTCACGGAAGATAGCCTCACGGAGGTTAGGATTTCGTGTTTTTTTAAAACATCCCTTTGTATATTTGAAATAAGTTATTGTATCTTTTGACACCTTAATATTTTAAAATAATACAATTGTACATACTTACTGAGATACTACACTTCACGGTGGATAGGTTTTTAATTAGCAAATTAATGAACTTAAACTTTTGAATTATAAAACAGCAACACTCTCATCTGCATATAAATTCTAACTGACCTTCAGGAATCACATGCATCTGTAATGTCGTTAACAGAGGTTTTTGCTTATTTAAAATGATTAAAGCGCCATCCGTTGCATAAAATTTAAAGCAAAAACATATTCACGGAGGATAGAATCAATTTTTGTAACACCTACATAAATAGTTATAAAAATTATTAATTTTAATTTTTAATAATATTTCATATTTGATTCGATTGCTTTGGATGTGTTTAATTTACTTAGTGAACTGATATTTTTAGTATGCTTTTACTACCTCAGATATTGGAAAACATATAGGTTAACCTAGAAAGAGTAACAGTCACGGAGGATAGGTTTTAGACTTTAAAAACATTACAAAAAATAATTAATTGCGGTTAAAAATCTGGAACCTGAGCTGTAATATCTACTTAATTATGAAAGATCAAAACACAATAAAAGTGTAGGACAAACTCATTTACTTTTATTAAATATCACGGGGTAACACCATCGGGGGACATTTCTTGAGATTCACCTATATGTAGCACATTTTAATCGGTTGGTATTTTATTTGTAACTGGGTATGAATATTAAATTTTTAATACCAATTACCATTATTAATTTTAATTTTAGTTTTAATGAAATTATAAAAAATAAAGTTACAAAGTTATTTAAATTTGTAGCTTAAAAGAAATTCAAATTTCTTGAATTACAAAAAACATTAAAACCTTTTTAGTCCAGTCAAACTGTGGTGAAAAATAGCCTGACCTGCCAAGACACTGTCTGTTTTTTTCATGAATTGATAGAGGCTTACTTAAAAAGCATAAAATTAAATTTTTACCACCTGACCTCTTACACAATAAAAAGTAAAACTGCAGAATTATTCTTCATAAATTTCCAATAATTTGTGTCTAAAAATTTTTTGTTTAAACGAGAGAGTAAAAAAATACCGTTAGTTAAAATAAATAAATTTTGTTTGTTTTCTCAAATTTTCTTATACAGCCTTAAGTTTCATTATTGTGAAACATAATATGCTAACAAAAAGTTTCTCCCTTTACAAATATTGTATGCAACAATTTTTTAAAATTGTTTTCACAAGAAGAATTTTTCATAATATTAGTTTTATAATTAAAAACTGTATAAAAAGACATTTATATCTATCTATTTATTTATTAAAGTAAACACAAAGGTGTTTTTAGTTCATCCAAGTAGACAAACGTGTTTAAATCTAAATTTAAATTTGAGGTTTTCTGCTGCTGCGTCATTTTTTTTATATTTTAAGTTGGTTTATAAATTACGTGAGGTAAATTTTGCAGAAGTTTCTGACGCATTAATTTTTTGCTACCTGCTTGTTAAACCACACAAAATGCATATTTTAAATAGTATATTTATTTCAAAAATATATAAATATATTCAATTAATCTTAAATTTTTCAATTTCACTACAAACTATAAAATATTAAATAATGTATTTTTCATATTTTATCATAGATTCGAATAATAGCAATTTTTAAAAAATTGATAATCTTTGTACTAACTTTTACCCGTCCGTTCTGTGTCCAATGTTAAAATTCAAAATTCCTGCGAAATATTGAAGTTTAAACGTCCTCGTTTTAACTCAAGTGTTGGTAAAAAATTACCTACAGAGCCCGCCCTTTGCATGACAGTAATCTTGAAAACAATGCAAGCTGCACAACTTCGCAACTTCGTGAATGCACGTGTAGTTCCAGTCAAAATTTCAGTACTGTGGAGAGTAGTTATTTTCGTTGTAATTTATATAAGGCTATATGTGATTTGTTGATAAGTAGCATCCACTAATAAAAAATATCAGTAAAATACTTAATTCCGAATTATAATCTCAAATTAGTATCCCATTCATCAGTACCGTGTCGTCAGTTCCATGTTCGATGTTTCGGTTATCTTTTTTTCGCAAACTTCAATTTAGATTCTGCTTGCGCAGAACTTGTTTATTTAATGTCATTATAAACTCATATAAATTTGGTGTGGGTCCCATATCTAATAATTGAGATATCGGTATACCCAAAATCCACCAGCCGCCACTGATGTGTGGTATTTGATTTAAAAGATATTTAATGTATAATATGCTCAAAGTTGCAATAAATCTTATATTTTCCAATAAATTATGTATTTAATTAGTACCCTGGTATACTCGTCACTTCCCTTGCATTCAAATTTAGAAAACACAGATATTTCAGAAACTGTTTGAAAAAGTGACTGGCCCGTTCTGGAACAGTATATTTATTATATTATCTATGTTCTCATAACAAAATACTATTTATTTTTCTCTGAAAACTATGTTAGGATAATCCCTTTTTTACCAAAGTAGGACAGTAGAGCAATAATGGCACGTGTGCCTACTAAGCAAAACAATCTGGGCACAGCTTAGAAATCGAATGGTAACGCAGAGTCCGCAGAACATTTGTAGAAGTCGAATCATAGCAGTTTAATAAATTTAGTTAAAAAGTAATAAATAATAAGTGAAGCCAATCAAATTAGTTTTATTCAGGGTAAAATACCCTGATGTTTTACAACTATATAAACAAAATGAGGTCAAAAGTTGCCCAACTTTTGAAGAATCACCGATAAGTTAAATAAAAAAAAACTTTTAACGAAGAACACAAACTTATTAATGCTTCAATTGAATTAAAATTGTATCCGCTGCGATGGCGTCTGGGACTTGAATTACGAAACAAATTAGATTTGGTTTTAATTGAACCATGCAAAATCTGCTACTCCGTGGTATTAAAATGAAAATTTAATCGTAATAATAAGTCGGCCACGATGTTGACAAAAAGAGAACCAGTATGCATTCAGAATTTAAAACGATCTATGGCCAATTAAAAAAGTAATTCTGAAATAATGTGTAAATAGTTATTTATGTATCAAGGCAGTAAAGTCGTATTTTTTATCACGAATATAATATAATATAATATAATATAATATAATATAATATAATATAATATAATGATAAAAAATGACTTTAATGCCGAGGTGCATATATGCCTATAGGTATTAAATATATATACCCATAGGTATTAAATTTTATCCGAAATCACATTTAATAATACAAATACTGATGATCAGATCAAATGTCATTTGAATGTAGGAAGTGTCCACGTATACTGTTTGTTGCGTCGGTTATGATTTACGAGGTGTGTTCAGAAAATATCTGGAATTTTCGTTTTTTGAAACAAATATTTATTTATTCGTCTACATTAATGTTGTCGCCTTCAAAATAGTCCCCATTGGATATTATGCACATGTGCCAGCTCTTCCAATACTCGAAACACTTCTAAAACTCGATCTTTGGGATAGCCCTTAGTTCTTTCAGCGATGCGCTTTTAATGTCATCTATGCTTGCAAAACGACGGCCCTTTAAGGTTCTCTTTATTTTTGGGAATAGGAAAAAGCCAGACAGAGGCATGTCTGGTGAATATGGAGGCTGGGGCATCATTACAGTATTGTTTTTGGCCAAAAATTTTGTTCAAAATTTAACAATATTAGAACAATTTTGCTGCCACGCGTTTCATACCCAAAACATTCGAAAAAATTTCATGGGATGAGCCAATCGACAGCTAAAGTTTTTATCATACTTCGGAGGCATGTAGCCTATACCAACATAATAAAGAAAATTTTATGATAACCGGACCCTCCGAACCCGCGAAATTTAACAATTCCCGTTATTTTCTGAACACACCTCGTATAATGGGTTGCATACAATACTCGTATTAAATCGGCAGTAAAATTTCGGATAAAATTATTATTTTTACTATTTTCGATCCTAAACAGTCGTTATAAAAACACACCATATAATATTTTACCTACTTAAAATAGTAAACAAAGGATTACAGATTAGAGTTAAAAAAAGGGTGCAGCCCGCGACTTTTAATATAAAGTTGGTTAATTAAAAGCAAAAACAAATTTATAAACTTTACAAGAATAAATTAAATTATATGTGAATGGATTTAAATAAATTAAGTTATTTGCAAACATTTCCCTAAAAGTTAAAATAGAATTTATAATTTTTTGTCGTATAACTCGAGTTTTAACAAAATAAAGGAATTTCTGCTCTCACAGTAAACAGCAATCTGCTTCTATAATAATAAACATTTTGCCAATATTATGTATTGTTTACTAAAACTAGAACCCAATTAGCATCCTTTAACAACCTTAAACAAATATTTATAAATAAATACATTGTATAATATACATTGTACATACATAATATTACCCATATATTATATGGGTAATTCAATTCCAACAAATAATTTTTTTGTCTGTTTGGTCTGTCTACTTTTCAACATATATATAATAATATAAATATAACAAAAAAAGTAGTTTGTTCTAATAAAGTAAAGTAAATTTACGTTATGTTTATAAAAATAACACTCTTCCAGATGCAGAAACACATTGATAAATATAGTTATTATTATTTGTCCAAAAAACAGTTCTATAGGTATACCGTTTACAAAAACGTTTTGTAGTATTAATGAAACCCTAATGGTATTATTCTTGGAAATTTTGTAAATTTTACAAATCCCTTTTCGTTTAAAATAAAACTTTTTTTATAATATTAATAAAATTTATGAAAATTTAACAACAAATTAATTGTTAATTCAATAAACTATTTTCAGTGTAACAATGGTCACATTTTCAACCTACTGTTGGGTGTTGGGTAGTTTTTTTAAATAATTGCAAGGCATTAAACCAAATTATTTATTATAACAAAAAATAACTCAAATTATATGATGTACAAAATAAAAAATATGAACTCACAAGTCTGCTTCGTTTATAGAATAGACCTTAAATATTTCTTTTAGAAAACGTCGAAATTTTAATTTTCTTAGTGATCTTTTTGATATTTTTATCATGCTAAATTTTACCACACTTCACTCGCACAAGTGAAATCAATAAGAATATAACACAGACTCCCTCTTTTTAAGGGAACAAACAAAAATTTTGTTACCATTGCAAAACAATAGTAAATATTAAAAAAGTATTTTTATAGCAATTAAATATTTTTGTTATTGTTCCTAATGTAAGCTTAACAAAGATTTTCTAACTGAACAACGATAGTAATTTAAAAAAGACAAATATGCCATAGTAAAATGAACAAATTTTAATATAACAACTGCGCATTACTTTAAGCGCAATTCACACACAACTATAGATTTAACAAAACATTTTAAGTTCGACAGAGATTTAATATAAACATTAAGTATTTCTTATTGCCATGAAAATATGATAACAACTATTACTTTGTTGGATGAACATTTTTTTATAGAAGCTCAACATTGCTGCTTCATTATAGTAAATGAGAATTTTATTAACAGAAAAAAAGTTTATTCTGTAAATAAAAATAATCTCATTACTTTGACAAATCGTAGGTTTTTGTCCCAATAAAACACTAAAAATTTAATAAAAAAGGTAAATTTTTTATAGCTATTACAATTTAAGTTAAATAATATTATTTTATTAATCGCTTACAAAATTAGTTTCATTATCAGTGCATCTACATTTTTCTGAAAGCTGAGTCCACAAAATTAGGTAGATACCTATATTATATTATTTTTAGAAAAAAAGACAAAATTGGCGTTAATTTGACAGATGTATTTTTGGACAAAGAATGAAATTTTCGATCCTGTTGCATACCCCATTTTAAATGGCACTGCATATTTGGTGGAATTACCCATACATAATAAATTTCTTCTGGAACTGTTGCTTGGGCATTACAATAGGAATAGTTTATTCCCCTGTTGACAATGTATCTGTTTTGTGTTATTTATTGTCGCTTCGACCTAGTTTTCATTAAAATAAATATAAATTTACACCCTAGCGTTAACGTCAAATATAATGAGGTTTTAATGGAGGTTTTATGCAGGAAAGTTGCTTAATCACTGCTGAAAAGAAATAAATGAAATTTATACTGTTTGAAGAAAAGCTGCATGTTTCAACTGCATTTAAACCTATTTATTGGTTGTTCTACCAAATGCATTTTAATATTATATTATTTTTATAGTATATTGGTACACTATAGTAGTATATTTAAAGTATATTTTTCTACGAGAAATACTTATTATTATCTAAAAATCATTTAAATTAAATATTTAAATACAGCGACATCTACACTTAACAAATTATTTATAATAACAAAAAAATTAACTCATATTATATAATTATATAAAATTTTACCACACTTCACTTGCACAAGTGAAATCAATAAGATAGCACAGACTGGATTATAAAGTTATGTTCACCAAGGAGAGCGCTGGCCCTTTCTCCCTATTTTCAAGGGAAATAACAAAGATTTTCTAACTGAAATAATATTAATTTTAATTACAACGATAGTAATTTAAAAAAGACAAATTTGCCATAGTAAAATTAACAAATTTTACTATAACAACTGCACATTACTTTATGTAAGCGCAATTCACACACAACTACCTATAGAATTAACAAAACATTTTAAGTTCAAACAAAGATTTAATATAAACATAAAGTATTTCTTATTGTCATGACAATATGATAACAACTATGACTTTGTTGTATGAAATTTTTTTTTATAAAAGCTCAACATTGCTGCTTCATTATAGTAAATGAGAATTTTATTAACAGTTAAAAAAGTTTATTCTGTAAATAAAAATAATCTCATTACTTTGACAAATCGTAGGTTTTTGTCCCAATAAGACACTGAAAATTTAATAAAAAAGGTACCTTAGGTGGTACATTTTTGTATAGCCATTACAATTACAATTACAAATAAATTTCATTAAGTTAAATAATATTATTTTATTAATCGCTTACAAAATTAGTTTCATTATAAGTGCATCTACATTTACCTTAAAAATGTATTAACAACAGTTTTTCACAGTGAAAGTGAAATATAATAATTTGACCTTTGAACTGCGTACACATAATTTTTTTTCTATATACGCTTATGGGTGTTATATATTATAATATAAAAATTGTTATACGAGGTGTGTTCAGAAAATATCGTGAATTTTCTTTTTTTAAAACAAATTTATTTATTCGTCTACATAAATGTTGTCGCCTTCAAAATAGTCCCCATTGGATATTATGCACATATGCCAGCTCTTCTTCCAATACTCGAAACACTTCTAAAACTCGATCTTTGGGATAGCCTTTAGTTCTTTCAGCGATGCGCTTTTAATGTCATCTATGCTTGCAAAACGACGGCCCTTTAAGGTTCTCTTTATTTTTGGGAATAAAAAAAGTCAGACAGAGGCATGTCTGGCGAATATGGAGGCTGGGGCATCATTACAGTATTGTTTTTGGCCAAAAATGTTGTTCAAAATTTAACAATTTTAGAACAAATTTTGCTGCCACGCGTTTCATACAAACATTTGAAAAAATTTCATGGGATGAGCCAATCGATATACCAACATTATCAGCGACTTCTCTGATGGTTTATAACCATTTCTTCCACTTTTTCCATGTTTTTATCGGTTGTTAATGTGCTTGTGCGTTCGGGGCGTTCGTCATCTTCAACGTCTTCACGGCCATCTTGGAAACTCTTATACCACTTGTAAACTCTTGTTTTACTTATAGCAGACTCACTATAGGCCTTTGTTAACATTTCACAGAATTTATTTCATTTTTTAAGCAAAATTGGTTACAAATTCTTTGATCCATTTCTTTTGAACGATTGAAAAAACGCCGAGCTCATAAAACACGTCTAACCTTAGCGGCTGCCACAGACAAAGTAAACAATGAAAACAGCCAAAGTTTTTATCATACTTCGGGGGCATGTATACCAACATAATAAAGAAAATTTTATGACAACCGGACCCTCCGAACCCGCGAAATTTAACAATTCCTGTTATTTTCTGAACACACCTCGTATGCTTAAAAGTAAATTGAATTACCAATAATTTTACTAATAAGCAAATTCAATGATTTTGGATAAATTCTAATAAAAAGTTCCCAAATTTAAATAATTGAATCATTCGTGCAATTTTGTGGTGTAAAACCATAAAATGTTTAATATTTATGCCAGGCAATTTTAAAACTGTTATCGTTGACAGAGTAATTTAATTTTATACAAAGTATGACAATGACAATATGTCGATTAAGCTTAATTTATGGTTAATTTTATTATCCGATATAGGTACGTACAAGTTATCTCGTATGAAACACATGTGCATGAAATATGTTATTAATAAATACAAAAAAAGTAAATTTATAATTTATCCTAAAAAAACATTATTTTGTCAATTAATTAATTTAATCCTATAGGAGGTATAAAAAATGATATTTAGTTATAAATAATAATTATTATTGAGGTATAAAGAAACTATTTGTACATAGTTTAGCATTATTTAATCAATTTAGTTCGAAGATAATTTGCAAACAAAAAGACCTCCTTTCCTTAAGCAGTTATTCATAATGGATTTTTTAACAGTGGAAGAAAAAATAGAAATGATTGTGATTTTTGGAGAAGCAGGGAGGAATCTTGTTGCGCTCAGCGTTTTCCGGAAAAAAATCGTTCACGTACTTCATTTCACCGTACAGTCGAGCAGTTTACTACAAACAGGAGTGATCAACCGAAAGAAAGAGTTCTTCGAGCAAAAGTCACAGGTGGAAATAATGAAATTAATGTATTAGCAGCAACGGAAGCTAAACCTCATGCAAGCACACGAGAATTATCTAGAGATTTTCGTAAAATGCATACTAACTGTACCTATTATTTATACAATAAATAAAAAAGTACATGTTCTTACGGTTTACAGCTCAAAAGTAATTGCACAAGGCAAAAACATAATTTATACAATTATTTTATATTTTCCACCAAATCCTCTGCACCGAAAATAATAAGGTCCTTTTCCAGTCCCACGAATTTGCCAATAAAATTTAATCTCGGGATCCCACATAAAAAGGGATTTTCTTTTACGAATGGTTTAATAAATTTTATACAAAAACTGTTTTAGATATATTCCAAAAATAACATGACCCAAAATCTTCGTTTATTTTAACAAAAAAATACATGTTAACAGTAACTTTTCAAAATTGATATATATTTGATCCAAGGCAATAGTTGATATTAAATAGAAATTCGTTTAAAAAAATGTGTATCATGATGTTTCTTATCATAGATCATTATAGGTAGGAAATGTCTAATAAACAAAAAACAGACAAAAATGTTTTCAAATTTTTTACTGACATAAAATTTGTCAAAGTTCAAATACAAATAAACGAACTTTAAGTGTACTATTTATTAAAAGAGAAATGTAGCTATAGTGCAATTGATACAAATAAAATGGACAATGCCTTTATGCTTCTATACAAAAAAAGAATTGAATTCGTACACAGAAAGCATGTTTTCAAATTCTATTCAGCCGGGGTGAAAAATAATTTTAAATACAAACAAAAGCCTTCTATATATTTTTACTTTTTTAAATTATTAATTAATTAAATTGATTAATATTTTTTTTAATATTATTTATAATTTCTCTATATTTTCAAATAAAATTCATGAAAATTGTTATTTTTATTATTATTAAATGTAAATTTTTGTATTATGAGCCTATGGTATATCAATGCCATAGGCTCACAAAAAACTAGTTTTCTGCGCTATAAACTATACCCTGTTATTCTTTTGTATTTTAGATTTTTTCTACAGTTTTTCTCCAAAATATATAGGAATATCATAGTTGTAGTTAATCGTTTTTTGTGGGCCTGTTTTAATAATGCAGGTTACATAATACCAGTTTACAACACAATTGAACATAATGATAATAATAATAATAATAATAATGATATACCAACAATATAAGGGTGATTCTACAAAAGTTGGGCAACTTTTGACCTCATTCTGTTTATATAGTTTTCGGAGAAAAATAAACAGTATTTTGTTATGAGAACATAGATAATGTAGGTAATAAATATACTGTTCCAGACCGGGCCAGTCCCTTTTTCAAACAGTTCTGAAATATCTGTGTTTTCTAAATTTGAATGCAAGGGAAGTGACGAGTATACCAGGGTACTAATTAAATACATAATTTATTGGAAAATATAAGATTTATTGCAACTTTGAGCATATTATACATTAAATATCTTAAAATAAAATAATACCACACATCAGTGGCGGCTGGTGTATTTTGTATAAACCGATATCTCAATTATTAGATATGGGACCCACACCAAATTAAATGAGTTTATAATGACATTAAATAAACAAGTTCTGCGCAAGCAGAATTTAAATTGAAGTTTGCGAAAAAAAGATAACCGAAACATCGAACATGGAACTGACGACACGGTACTGATGAATGGGATACAAATTTGAGATTAGATTTCGGAATTAAGTATTTTACTGATATTTTTTATTAGTGGATGCTACTTATCAACAAATCACATATAGCCTTATATAAATTACAATGAAATACCTATATATACGTAAGAAAATAACTACTCACCACAGTACTGAAATTTTGACTGGAACTATACGTGCATTCACCAAAACTTCGCCGCTTGCATTGTTTTCAAGATGACTGTCGTGCAAAGGGCGGCTCTGTAGGTAATTTTTAACCAACACTTGAGTTAAAACGAGGACTTGACGTTTAAACTTCAATATTTCGCAGGAATTTTGAATTTTAACATTGGACATTAATCTGACGGGTAAAAGTGAGTACAAAGATTATCAATTTTTTAAAAATTGCTTTTATTCGAATTTATGATAAAATATGAAAAATACATTATTTAATGTTTTATAGTTTGTAGTGAAATTGAAAAATTTAAGATAAATTGAATATATTTTAAATAAAATCATTCAAATATTTGATTCAGGAGTTGTGACACGCCAAGGTACTGATGTTTTGAATATTTAATATGTTTTTCTACAAACGTGCTTTTGAAAAAATACATTAAAATTGGGCGGACAAGTTAAAAAAACCTGGATCTTTGGTAATATACTAAAATATTTACAAAAAATATTAAAATACCTAATTAACTTTTTGTTTTTACTAGTTTTAATGGTATTATAAAAAATTAATTGAAAGACAATCAGAGCGTAAAATATATAACTGGTTAGCTTTTGCTACACTAAAAGCATGCTTTGAAACAATAATATAATTGAGTCAAAGAGAATATGAAAACACGACACGCAAATAAAAAAAGAAGTTGGTTGCTCGGGTAACGTTAATGTTCAATTTATTAAGAGCCTGCGGCTTGTTACAAAGACCCACACGAAACTTACTTGTGTAATACATGTACTGTTATTGGCAAGGATATATCCAGTTATAACAGGTATGGGTTTTAAATATGGTGATTTTATATTATAAAAATAATTCTTTTAAATTGTCAATAATAAGAATAATAATAATAATAAAAAATAATAATATTAATAAGGTATTTATTGCCCTTTAGATCACATTGGTGATAAAAGAAAGGTAATAAAATTACAGTTGTGGTAATTAATTAAATAATGATAATGTATTAAACAAGAGATTTTTCAATCAATAGTATCAGATAACAAAAAAGTAGTTTGTCTTAATAAAGTAAAAATCCCTATTCGTCCAACAATTGCTTTTGTTACGACAAAAAGATCATTTTTATAAAAATTATTCATCTACAAACGCTGCTTTCAATAATTCATATTCATAGAAATTTTGTAAATTTTACAAATCCCTTTCCGTTTAAAATAAAACTTTTTTTTATAATATTAATAGTTTATGTAAATTTAACAACAAATTAATTGTTAATTCAATAAACTATTTTTATTAACTGATGACATCAAGTTGTCCAACTTTTGTAGAATCACCTATGGGTATGGGTATGATGTACAAAATAAAAAAAATATGAACTCACTTTTTAAACAACAAGTCTGCTTCGTTTATAGATTTATTTCTTTTAGAAAACGTCGAAACTTTAATTTTCTTTTTGATAATTTTATCATGCCAGATTTTACCACACTTCACTCGCACAAGTGAAATCAATAAGATTATAACACAGACTGTGGATTATAAAGATATGCTCACCAAGGAGAGCGCTGGCCCTTTCCCCCTCTTTTAAGGGAAATAACAAAAATTTTGTTACCATTGCAAAACAATAGTAAATATTAAAAAAGTCTTTTTATAGCAATAAAATATTTTTGTTATTGTTCTTAACGTAAGCTATTAACAAATGACTTATTTAACCAAAACAATTTTAAATATAAATAAACCTTGTTCTGAATCATATAAATCAGGTTTGCAAACCTGCTATTTTTATAATTTTTCAATAATTAATTTCAGAATTTTGCTGATGGCAGATTCATTATAATTCTCAATTAGTAAAGCACAGGTGTTCATTAAGTTTAAATGGTTTTCTTATGATCATAATTACTTTACTATTTTTATGCAAAACTTTGGAATTAAATTAATTTTCCGATTTGTATTTTTGACCTTTATCAAACTTTAACAATAATTATTTTTAACAACAATTAAAACATTTGTCATTGTTTAGATGTTAATTGTTAAAATGGTTTTATGCCTCTGTAAGAAACACAACGTTTAAAACGATGTTTAAACTCTATAAACAGCACAAATCCAAAGCACAGACAGAGTCTGCGCAAAACTAAACTAAAATTTAAAATTGTATAATGACTAGGTATAAAAAAAATTACCATGTCTTATTGGGAGAAAAATCTACGATTTGTCAAAGTAATGAGATTATTTTTATTTACAGAATAAACTTTTTTTACTGTAAATAAAATTCTCATTTACTATAATGAAGCAGCAATGTTGAGCTTTTATAAAAAAATGTTCATCCAACAAAGTAATAGTTGTTATAATATTTTCATGGCAATAAGAAATACTTTATGTTTATATTAAATCTTTGTCGAACTTAAAATGTTTTTGTTAAATCTATAGTTGTGTGTGAATTGCGCTTACATAAAGTAATGCGCAGTTGTTATAGTAAAATTTGTTCATTTTACTATGGCATATTTGTCTTTTTTAAATTACTATCGTTGTAATTGAAATAAATTTTATTTCAGTTAGAAAATCTTTGTTAATAGCTTACGTTAAGAACAATAACAAAAATATTTTATTGCTATAAAAAGACTTTTTTAATATTTACTATTGTTTTGCAATGGTAACAAAATTTTTGTTATTTCCCTTAAAAAGAGGGGGAAAGGGCCAGCGCTCTCTTTGGTGAACATAACGTCTTATTGATTTCACTTGTGAGAGTGAAGTGTGGTAAAATGATAGAAATATCAAAACTAAGAAAATTAAAATTTCGACGTTTCTTAAAGAAATATTTAAGGTCTATTCTATAAACGAAGCAGGCTTGATTAAAGAGTGAGTTCGTATTTTTTTATTTTGTAAATCATATAATATGAGTTAATTTTTTTGTTATGATAATTTGTTTTAATGCCGTGCAATTATTTAAAAAAACTACCCAACACCCAACAGTAGGTTGAAAATGTGACCATTGTTACAATGAAAATAGCTTATTGAATTAACAATTAATTTGTTGTTGAATTTACATAAATTTTATTAATATTATAAAAAAAGTTTTATTTTAAACGAAAAGGGATTTGTAAAATTTACAAAATTTGTATGAATAATACCATTAGGGTTTCATTAATACTACAAAACGTTTTTGTAAACGGTATAGAACTGTTTTTTGGAAAAATAAAAATAACTATATTTATCAATGCGTTTCTGCATCTGGAAGAGTGTTATTTTTATAAACATAACGTGAATTTACTTTATAATTAATGAAAATGCTATTACTGAAAGCAGCGTTTGTAGATAAATAATTTTTATAAAAATGATCTTTTTGCCGTAACAAAAGCAATTGTTAGACGAAAAAACGACTTAATTGTAGTGAAAGCATATTGATAACTCACCTACGTAGGCCCGTATGTCGTAGCTAGTTCCTATAGGGGCTCCGTTGTATTCTTTGGCGGGTACTAACTGAACGCTTGGCGGGGCTAACGGGGTAATTTCCATGTTAAAAGGATAGGCATTGGGGCCCAAACGTTTTATCAAAGCTTCCTGAAAAAAAAATTTATTTGTTATTAATTTGAATTTTTAACTAAGTTTTTATTGTTAATTCTAATACTGTATACTGTATAATTTAAATGCAGTATTTTAGTTGTATTTCTATCTAAATGTTAATTTTTTCCCTGATGATACAACAACTTTTATTGCATTCATTCATTTACAGAGGAGTCTTGATTTCTCTAGAGACTATGTATGGACATTTGTCTGCTTTATATTTCTTTTTTGTCTATTGCATGTCTATTTATACAATAGATATCGGAAATTACTTAAAGGTGTGTTTCTCTTTTTAAAATTAAAATTACAATAAAACATATTTCTAAAAAGTGTACAGATCAGTGTGTGGTATAAATGTGTTCCTCATGGTTTAAACATTGTCACTTTAATGCGTTTTAATTTTAATTCTGAAAACAAACAGTAAAAAATGTAAATTTCCATTATTGTTCAATATCATACTCTATCCTGGGCATTTACCAGCCAATTCTTATGTAAAATTGTCCCCTGAACCCGAAAAGACCGTCAAAAACTATAAAAGTTAAGCAGTTTTTGAGATATAGTCAATTCCATATTATATGTAAAATTGATTATATTTCAAAAACTGTTCTACTTTTATAACTTTTGACGACATTTTCGGATTCAGCGAATAATATTTCATAGGAATTGACTGCTAAATGTCCTGGATACAAATTGCTGTTGACGATAATTATTAGTGGCTGCTTTTTCGCTATGACATTTTTGACTAATTCATTTTTAGAGAGTAATTAATATAGTGATTTCTTCGTCACAGGACATCTTGCAGAATAACAGTAATTTAAATACAGTGCATGATAGAGAACATAAAAAACTAATGGAAACAAAATTAATAAATTCGGAAAATACTTTTAACATGTATGTATACCACCCAAAAAAATATTAGATATATATAAATCATCTTATTCCGGCCTAAACATTATAAATGCTTCACAAACTAGAGATACCACCCTTAATGATATTTGCAACAAACTATTTCAGAAGTCAGACCAAGGAATTAGTACTTACCTTCAGAATCCAGAAAAGGAATGAGGAAACCGAGAAAGAAATATATGAATTATATGATATTTACAAAAACGAAATAAAAAAAATTACCTAAAAAGCAATTTATCTTTAAAAATATTTAACAATTTATGTTATGTCCATGTGTCCAATTACTATATAAAATGTCCAATTACTATACTTTTTGCATGTTTTTATAAAACTATTATTAAAAATTCAAATATTTTTATTTTTAAGTAATTTTTAATTTGCCTTAGCCCAAACAGAACTCGCATATTCAAGGTATTGCATTAAATTTTACGGTCTAGCATTCAGCAAATATTGTTGTGTAGTGTAGGTACTCGAAATATTTAAAACAAGTTGGCAAAGCTGTCTATAACAGACTTAAAATTACGTAAGTCTAAAAGTTTCGAGCAAGGGCTTAAAGCCTAATTAAACCAGATGTTCTGAAGCATGGTAAATGGCTCGCAGATACTTTCTTTATTACAGTAACTATCTTAGTTAGAAATATTTACTCTGACGCTATGATTGTTTTTTATTTTTGTTATGTTATGCTAAATATACGAGGTGTGTTCAGAAAATATCGGGAATTTTCGTTTTTTGAAACAAATATTTATTTATGCGTCTACATTAATGTTGTCGCCTTCAAAGTAGTCCCCATTGAATATTATGCACATGTGCCGGCTCTTCTTCCAATCCTCGAAACACTTCTAAAACTCGATCTTTGGGATAGCCTTTAGTTCTTTCAGCGATGCGCTTTTAATGTCATCTATGCTTGCAAAACTACGGCCCTTTAAGATTTTCTTTATTTTTGGGAATAGGAAAAGTCAGACAGAGGCATGTCTGGCGAATATGGAGGCTGGGGCATCATTACAGTATTGTTTTTGGCCAAAAATGTTGTTCAAAATTTAACAATTTTAGAACAAATTTTGCTGCCACGCGTTTCATACCCAAAACATTCGAAAAAATTTCATGGGATGAGCCAATCGATATACCAACATCATCAGCGACTTCTCTGATGGTTTATAACCATTTTTTCCACTTTTTTCATGTTTTTATCGGTTGTTAATGTGCTTGTGCGTTCGTGGAAACTCTTATACCACTTGTAAACTCTTGTTTTACTTATAGCAGACTCAATATGGCCTTTGATAACATTTCACAGAATTTATTTCATTTTTTAAGCAAAATTGGATGCAAATTCTTTGATCCATTTCTTTTAACGAACGAAAAATCGCCGAGCTCATAAAACACGTCTAACCTTAGCGGCTGCCACAGACAAAGTAAACAATGAAAACAGATAAAGTTTTTATCACACTTCGGGGGCATGTATACCAACATAATAAAGAAAATTTTATGACAACCGGACCCTCCGAACCCGCGAAATTTAACAATTCCCGTTATTTTCTGAACACACCTCGTATAAAACGGAAACCTCGATATATAATTTAGTATAGGATAGTTTTGAGGGTTGTTTAAAAAAATCGCTTGTATCGCCTTGTATTTTGTACTAATATGGCGTATTTTGCTCCAAAAATACAGTTTATCAAGATCTACACTTTAATACAAATCCGGTTAAAATCGCACAATAAATAAAGATTTTACAGGGGTGAGTCGCAAACAAATGGGTCACAATGAAGGTAACCTTGTGAAAACATCATATCTGACTTACATTTCTTGCCATATATTATATTCTTGAAATTTATTCTTGTAACATTTCGTTAAACGCACCCTAGGTAAACATTGGGGTGCTCGTAATAGGTTAATTTATCATTTAGATGTCCTTATAATTTTTGTGTTCGCATGGCACCGGGTAATTATTCTTGCCCCCAAGATTTGCTACGGTGTAATCATATTTAATGCATAAATAAATTTAAAAGGGTAAAAAAAATGAAACTAATTTATTAATTTAGATACCTATGTATTCAGCGACTTATACAAAAAATATGGAAAATAGAATACCTAAACTTAATATAAACTGACACTGACTACATAAAATAAACATAACAAAACATAAAGTACAAACTGAAAAATAAAATTCGTATAGCTAATTCTAATAATATTGAGATATAATTCAACACTATAGTAGTACAAATGTCGATAGAATAAATATGTATTCAGCGACCAACACAAAAATTTTGTAAGGATAAAATTAAGTTAATATAAACTGAAAACATAAATTACAAACTAAAGTAAATAGTAAGCTGATCAATAATGTAGCACAGTAGGAACATAGAAACACTTTTTATCCTCATTTGATCACCAGGTCATAATTTTTGATTTATCCCAGTCCCTGAACAATTTTGCAAATACCTACCTACCTATTCGGAAAAATAATATTCAATAATTACTCACCAGAAATGTGGTACTAACATCACAATGATACACTTCCTAACACTAACTAAAACTGCAAACTTATGATGCAGATTGCAGTTGAGCGACCGGCCGGCGTCTTATTTCAAGCGGGAAATCATTTCATTGGTTATCTTAGGTGGTGTGATGCTTCACTCCCGAACAAATTGTCCAATATTATAAAATTTATATTCTAACTCAAAGTTATACTATATTTATACGAATTATTTAAAAAATTGTACGAAAGAGTAACATTTTTATTTGAAATATTTTTAACAACAGATTTGAACTTTTTTTTGATAATATTGTGCAAATGGGTGAATATAAAATCTTACTTTTTTCAACAAATTATAGAAAATTTACTTTACAAACTAATTAGAAAGTTGTTCTAATGTGTCAACTTCGTTCTGGTATTCGGGGGCATTTAAATTTGTTACAAAAGTTATTTTTCATTTATTATTTTATGTCATACGTATTCCCCTGTTGACAAATATTTTTGTATTCAAAAAGTTTATTATTATTATAAGTATTTTTTAGAAAAATATTTTACAATTCGTATTGTATGTAAAATTGGGGGAATATGTTTTATAAATTTAATTAAATGTAAGGATGTTTCTAATTAACAGAACAAATCATTTAATTTAACAATGTTAAAAAATTGCCCATATCTTGCATGTAAATAATGACGTTGCTGCTAAATTTAAATTAAACCAAATTAATTGTGTAATGCAAAACTCGTGTATGTTAAAAACTTTAAATATTTTAGTATTCGTTACACAACGGGGTGGAATTAAATTGGCGAAAACATTATATTATGTCCTTAAAATCCTTTCATGTAATTTCCAGTTTAGGTTTGCTTTTAATACAATAATGAAATGTGGTAAAATAATAGTTAAATTTCAAGGCCCAGTAAAAAAACACATTTCTCAGCCAAATTGCATAAAACATATACGAGGTGTGTTCAGAAAATAACGGGAATTGTTAAATTTCGCGGGTTTGGAGGGTCCGGTTGTCATAAAATTTTCTTTATTATGTTGGTATACATGCCCCCGAAGTATGATAAAAACTTTAGCTGTTTTCATTGTTTACTTTGTCTGTGGCAGCCGCTAAGGTTAGACGTGTTTTATCAGCTCGGCGATTTTTCGTTAGTTAAAAGAAATGGATCAAAGAATTTGTATCCAATTTTGCTTAAAAAATGAAATAAATTCTGTGAAATGTTAACAAAGGCCTATAGTGAGTCTGCTATAAGTAAAACAAGATTTTACAAGTGGTATAAGAGTTTCCAAGATGGCCGTGAAGACGTTGAAGATGACGAACGCCCCGAACGCACAAGCATATTAACAACCGATAAAAACATGAAAAAAGTGGATGAAATGGTTATAAACCATCAGAGAAGTCGCTGATGATGTTGGTATATCGATTGGCTCATCCCATGAAATTTTTTCAAATGTTTTGGGTATGAAACGCGTGACAGCAAAATTTTTTCTAAAATTGTTAAATTTTGAACAACATTTTTGGCCAAAAACAATACTGTTGTGATGCCCCAGTCTCCATATTCGCCAGACATGCCTCTGTCTGACTTTTTCCTATTCCCAAAAATAAAGAGAACCTTAAAGGGCCGTCGTTTTGCAAGCATAGATGACATTAAAAGCGCATCGCTGAAAGAACTAAAGGCTATCCCAAAGATCGACTTTTAGAAGTGTTTCGAGTATTGGAAGAAGAGCTGGCACATGTGCATAATATACAATGGGGACTATTTTGAAGGCGACAACATTAATGTGGACGAATAAATAAATATTTGTTTCAAAAAACGAAAATTCCCGATATTTTCTGAACACACACTTTTTTTTGTTAAACGGATTTTTTACAGACTAGGACGTAAAAAACTTTTCCCAAATGTTACTATTATTATTATTATTTTTATAGCCCTAGGCAATAATTAATTACTTTTGTAGTGAGTGTTGAGTGTTGACAATATAAAGTTTAAATTATAGAACGCTAAAACATATTAGTCAACAATGCATTACTGAGATTGCATGCAGTAAAAACCCATTACGGATACAATGTGATAGTTATCTTGTTATTTGTAAATGCTCAAACCTATGTAGGTTCAACAGTATATTTAAACATTTATTATATCAAAATTTAACATATTTACAATCTTTAGTGTGTTTCAACATATACATAATATATTATATAAATATATATATATATATGTATATATGTATTAAGGGTTTTCCAGGATCTGCTCCGTGTTGTAGGTTTTTGGTTCTTTTAAGAATATAATATAACATAAATTTTATCAAAATCCGTATAGACTTTTAAAAATGGCGAATGCGCCAGGATTACGAATAATTATTATAACTCCATTATATCCCTATTCGTCCAAGAATTGCTTTTGTTACGGCAAAAAGATCATTTTTATAAAAATTATTTATCTACAAACGCTGCTTTCAGTAATAGCATTTGCATTAATTATAATAGTTATTTATGTCATTAGGTTAAGAAGTAAGGCTTTTTGTGCTAAGCCAAGGTTTACAATTGAGCGAAGCACAAAAAGGCACTTCTTGGCCGAATGGCATACAACATTTTATCTTCAAAGCACTTTATATAGGTCAATTTAATTCAACATCAAAGCGGCATAACCTCGCTTTTTTAGAATGTCATTTATTTATTAGCTAAAGATTACATTAAATGTACAATAATTATTATTGCTTTTAGAAGCAGTAATAGTTTGACAATACCTAGCAACATGATTTAAGTAGAAATGGATTTTTGCTATTACATTGAATTTAATTAATTGTTTAATAAATAGGTAGGTATCTAATTTCAATTTGTTTGGATTTTTATTTAAAAAATAGGTAGTTTAAAATGTTTCAGCTGTGTTTAACATTTAATTTCACTGAAAACTTAAAGCAAATTAAAACTTAAAGATAATTTAAGTCGTAGAAAAATAATCGTGCGTTTTCTTGGTTGCCTAACCTCACTTTTTGTTTTATTATTTATATTAAATTTTACAATAATTTAATGAAAAATATTAAACATTAACAAATTGGTGCTTATTAGAAATAAATTTAACCAGTTTAGTACGTTAATTTCTTAGAAAAGGATTAATTTGTTAAAACAATACCCCTAGCGAGAAAAAATCGAACTAATTACTTGCCTCATAAAATTTTTTATCGGCCTAGGCCATAACAAGGTATTTCTTTTTCGAATGTTGACAACAATAAAGTTTAAATTATAGACCGCGTGGAGTTAAATATAGTTATTATTATTTGTCCAAAAAAACAGTTATACCTTTTACAAAAACGTTTTGTAGTATTAATGAAACCCTTATGGTATTATTCATAGAAATTTTGTAAATTTTACAAACCCTTTTCGTGTAAAATAAAACTTTTTTTATAATATCAATAAAATTTATATAAATTTAACAACAAATTAATTGTTTATTTAATAAACTATTTTCATTGTAACAATGGTCACATTTTCAACCTACTGTTGGGTGTTGGGTAGTTTTTTTTAAATAATTGCAAGGCAATGAAACAAATTATTTATTGTGACAAAAAAATTAACTCAAATTATATATATATATTTTTGAACAACAAGTCTGCTTCGTTTATAGAAAACGTCGTTAGTGATATTTTTAATATCTTTATCACACTTCACTCGCACAAGTGAAATCAATAAGATTATAACACAGACTGTGGATTATAAAGTTATGTTCACCAAGGAGAGCGCTGGCCCTTTCCCCCTCTTTTTAAGGAAAATAACAAAAATTTTGTTATTCTTCTTAACAAAAGCTTTTAACAAAGATTTTCTAACTGAAATAAAATTAATTTGAATTACAAGACAAATATGCCATAGTAAAATGAACAAATTTTACTATAACAACTGCGCATTACTTTATGTAAGCGCAATTCACACACAACTATAGATTTAACAAGAACATTTTAAGTTCGACAAAGATTTAATATAAACATAAAGTATTTCTTATTGCTATGACAATATGATAACAACTATTACTTTGTTGGATGAACATTTTTTTATAAAAGCCCAACATTGCTGCTTCATTATAGTAAATGAGAATTTTATTAAAAGTAAAAAAAGTTTATTCTGTAAAAAAAATAATCTCATTACTTTGACAAATCGTAGGTTTTTGTCCCAATAAGAAGACACTGAAAATTTAATAAAAAAAGGTACATTTTTCTGAGTGTACTATTTATGCACAGAACTAAAGAAGCGACAGGGCACATGTTTGTGATACAAGGGTTTTATTAAAGTTGAAATGTAATTTTGCTACACGGCTTAGTACGAATTATTGATTAGGAGAATCTAGACGCGGGCGAAACGCTCATATAAGCCCGTCAAAAAGGTTTATCGCTCGAACTGAGACAATTAAAAATTAATCTTTAGCTTAAAATTAATGGAACACTCGGCTTCTTTTATATTTGTTCACCAAATTATTATCAAAATTTTAATTTGTTTTTGAGTTCAAAAACTTTTTTTATTAATGATTTTGTAATTGATTAATTTTGTAATATGAAATTATATTTATCGCCCGTAGATTAAAACCTACAAAATGCTTTATTATAAATAAACGACTTTTATCTGCACGCGATCTATAATTTAAACTTTATTGTTGTCAACATTCGATAAAGAAATACCTTGTTATGGCCTAGGCCGATAAAAAATTTTATGAGGCAAGTAATTAGTTCGATTTTTTCTCGCTAGGGGTATTGTTTTGACAAATTAATCCTTTTCCAAGAAATTAACGTACTAAACTGGTTTAATTTATTTATAATAAGCACTAATTTGTTTGTTTTACTGTTAATGTTTAATATTTTTCATTAAATTATTGTAAAATTAAATATGAATAATAAAACAAAAAGTGAGGTTAGGCAACCAAGAAAACGCACGATTCTTTTTCTACGATTTAAATTACCTTTAAGTTTTAATTTGCTTTAATTTTTCAGTGAAATTAAATGTTAAAC